>OX359290.1:34897999-35507999 GCA_947179395.2 Pulicaria dysenterica
AACAACAACAACAAAACCTTTCCCTAAACCCTAAATAACAACAACAAGAACAAAAACAACAACAACAACAACAAAACCATTTCCTAAACCCTAAACAACAATAACAACAACAACAAAACCTTTCCCTAAACCCTAAACAACAACAACAACAACAACAACCCTAAATAACAACAACAACAACAACAACAACCCTAAACAACAACAACCACCCTAAATAACAACAAGATCATCAACAACAACAACAACAACAACAACAACAACAACAACAACCCTAAACAACAACAACAACAATAACCCTAAATAACAACAAGAACCACAATAACAACAACAACAACCCTAAACAACAACAAGATCAACAACAACAACCCTAAACATCATCAACAACAACAACAAGAATAACTACAACAACCCTAAATAAAAACAAGAACAACAACAACAACAACCCTAAACAACAACAACAACCCTAAATAACAACAACAACAACAACAACAACTACAACAACTCTAAACAACAACAACAGCAACAACAACCCTAAACAACAAAAACAACAACAACCCTAAACAACAACAACAACAACAACCCTTAACATTAACAACAACTGCAACAACCCTAAATAACAACAACAACAACAACAATAACAACAACAACAACAACAAACCTAAACAACAACAACAACAACCCTAAATAAAAACAACAACAACAACAACAACCCTAAACAACAACAACAACAACAAAAACAACAACCCTAAATAAAAACAACAACAACAACAACAACACTAAACAACAACCCTAAACAACAACAACAACAACAACAACAACAACAACCCTAAATAAAAACAACAACAACAACAACCACCCTAAACAACAACCCTAAATAACAACAACAACAACAACAACAACCCTAAATAACAACAAGAACAACAACAACAATAACCCTAAACAACAACAACAACAATAACAACCCTAAAGAACAACAACAACCCTAAATAACAACAAGATCAACAACAACAACAACAACAACCCTAAAATACAACAACAACAACAACAACAACAACAACAACGGCACTAACAACCACGACAACAACAACAACGAAACCTTTCCCTAAACCCTAAACAACAACAACAACAACAACAACAAAACCTTTCCCTAAACCCTAAACCCTAAAAAACAACAACAACAAGAACAACAACAACAAAACCTTTCCCTTAACCCTAAAACCTAAACAACAATAACAACAACAACAACAACCAAAAACAACAATAACAACAACAATAACAATAACAACAACAACAACCCTAAACAACAACAACAACAACAACCCTAAACAATAACAACAACAACAACAAGAATAACAACAACAACAACAACAAACCTACACAACAACAAATACAACCCTAAATAAAAACAACAACAACAACAACAACAACAACCCTAAATAACAACAACAACCCTAATCAACAACAACAACAAAATAACAAAAACAACAACAACAACCCTAATTAAAAACAACAACAACAAAAACAACAACCACCTTAAACAACAACCCTAAATAACAACAACAACAACAAAAACAACCCTAAATAACAACAACAACAACAACAACAGTAACCCTAAACAACAACAACAACAATAACAACCCTAAACAACAACAACAACCCTAAATAACAACAAGATCAACAACAACAACAACAACAAACCTAAAATACAACAACAACAACAACAACAACAACGGCACTAACAACCACGACAACAACAACAACAAAACCTTTCCCTAAACCCTAAACCCTAAAAAACAACAACAACAACAACAACAACAACAAAACCTTTCCCTTAACCATAAAACCTAAACAACAATAACAACAACAACAACAACCATAAACAACAATAACAACAACAATAACAACAACAACAACCCTAAACAACAACAACAACAACAACCCTAAACAATAACAACAACAACAACAACAACAATAACAACAACAACAACAACAACAACAAACCTAAACAACAACAACAACCCTAAACAACAACAAAAACAACAAAAACAACAACCCTAAACAACAACAACAACAACAACCCAAAACAATAAGAACAACAACAACAACAACAACAACAACCCTAAATAACAACAACAACCCTAAACAACAACAACAACAAAACAACAAAAACAACAACAACAACAACCCTAAATAAAAACAACAACAACAACAACCACCCTAAACAACAACCCTAAATAACAACAACAACAACAACAACAACCCTAAATAACAACAAGAACAACAACAACAATAACCCTAAACAACAACAACAACAATAACAACCCTAAAGAACAACAACAACCCTAAATAACAACAAGATCAACAACAACAACAACAACAACCCTAAAATACAAAAACAACAACAACAACAACAACAACAACAACGGCACTAACAACCACGACAACAACAACAACAAAACCTTTCCCTAAACCCTAAACAACAACAACAACAAAACCTTTCCCTAAACCCTAAACCCTAAAAAACAACAACAACAAGAACAACAACAACAAAACCTTTCCCTTAACCCTAAAACCTAAACAACAATAACAACAACAACAACAACCATAAACAACAATAACAACAACAATAACAATAACAACAACAACAACCCTAAACAACAACAACAACAACAACCCTAAACAATAACAACAACAACAACAACAATAACAACAACAACAACAACAAACCTACACAACAACAAATACAACCCTAAATAAAAACAACAACAACAACAATTACCCTAAACAACTACAACAACAACAAAAACAACAACCCTAAACAACAACAACAACAACAACAACAACCCTAAACAATAACAACAACAACAACAACAATAACAACAACAACAACAACAACAACAACAACAACAACCGTAAATAACAACAACAACCCTAAATAACAACAACAACAAAACAACAAAAACAAAAACAACAACAACCCTAAATAAAAACAACAACAACAACAACCACCCTAAACAACAACCCTAAATAACAACAACAACAACAACAACCCTAAATAATAACAAGAACAACAACAACAATAACCCAAAACAACAACAACAACAATAACAACCCTAAACAACAACAACAACCCTAAATTACAACAAGATCAACAACAACAACAACCCTAAACAACAACAACATAAACAACAACCCTAAAATACAACAACAACAACAACAACAACGGCACTAACAACCACGACAACAACAAAAACAACAACAACAACAACAAAACCTTTCCCTAAACCCTAAACAACAACAACAACAACAACAAAACCTTTCCCTTAACCCTAAAACCTAAACAACAACAACAACAACAAAACCTTTCCCTAAACCCTAAATAACAACAACAAGAACAAAAACAACAACAACAACAACAAAACCATTTCCTAAACCCTAAACAACAATAACAACAACAACAAAACCTTTCCCTAAACCCTAAACAACAACAACAACAACAACAACCCTAAATAACAACAACAACAACAACAACAACCCTAAACAACAACAACCACCCTAAATAACAACAAGATCATCAACAACAACAACAACAACAACAACAACAACAACAACAACCCTAAACAACAACAACAACAATAACCCTAAATAACAACAAGAACCACAATAACAACAACAACAACCCTAAACAACAACAAGATCAACAACAACAACCCTAAACATCATCAACAACAACAACAAGAATAACTACAACAACCCTAAATAAAAACAAGAACAACAACAACAACAACCCTAAACAACAACAACAACCCTAAATAACAACAACAACAACAACAACAACTACAACAACCCTAAACAACAACAACAGCAACAACAACCCTAAACAACAACAACAACAACAACCCTAAACAACAACAACAACAACAACCCTTAACATTAACAACAACTGCAACAACCCTAAATAACAACAACAACAACAACAATAACAACAACAACAACAACAAACCTAAACAACAACAACAACAACCCTAAATAAAAACAACAACAACAACAACAACCCTAAACAACAACAACAACAACAAAAACAACAACCCTAAATAAAAACAACAACAACAACAACAACACTAAACAACAACCCTAAACAACAACAACAACAACAACAACAACCCTAAACAACATTAACAACAACAACAACAACCCTAAACAACAACAACAAACCTAAATAACAACAAGATCATCATCAACAACAACAACAACAACAACCCTAAACAACAACAACAACAACAACAACAACAACGATAACCCTAAATAACAACAAGAACAACAATAACAACAACAACAACCCTAAACAACAACAAGATCAACAACAACAACCCAAAACATCATCAACAACAACAACAACAACAACAACAATAACTACAACAACCCTAAATAAAAACAAGAACAACAACAACAACAACCCTAAACAACAACAACAACCCTAAATAACAACAACAACAACGACTCTAAACAACAACAACAGCAACAACATCCCTAAACAACAAAAACAACAACAACCCTAACCAACAACAACAACCACAACCCTTAACATTAACAACAACTGCAACAACCCTAAACAACAACAACAACAATAACAAACCTAAACAACAACAACAACAACCCTAAATAAAAACAACAACAACAACAACAACCCTAAACAACAACAACAACAACAAAAACAACAACCCTATACAACAACAACCCTAAATAAAAACAACAACAACAACAACAACCCTAAACAACAACAACAACAACCCTAAACAACAATAACAACAACAACAACAACCCTAAACAACAATAACAACAACAACAACCCTAAACAACAATAACAACAACAACCACCCTAAACAACAACAACAACAACAACAACCCTAAACAATAACAACAACAACAACAAAAACAATAACAACAACAAAAAACAAACCTAAACAACAACAACAACCCTAAACAACCACAACAACAACAAAAACAACAACCCTAAACAATAAAAACAACAACAACAACAACCCTAAACAAAAACAACAACAACAACAACAACAACCGTAAATAACAACAACAACCCTAATCAACAACCACAACAAAACAACAAAAACAACAACAACAACAACCCTAATTAAAAACAACAACAACAACAACAACAACCACCTTAAACAACAACTCTAAATAACAACAACAACAACAAAAACAACCCTAAATAACAACAAGAACAACAACAACAATAACCCTAAACAACAACAACAACAATAACAACTCTAAACAACAACAACAACCCTAAATAACAACAAGATCAACAACAACAACAACAACAACAACCCTAAAATACAACAACAGCAACAACAACCACCTTAAACAACAACCCTAAATAACAACAACAACAACAAAAACAACCCTAAATAACAACAAGAACAACAACAACAATAACCCTAAACAACAACAACAACAATAACAACCCTAAACAACAACAACAACCCTAAATAACAACAAGATCAACAACACCAACAACAACTACCCTAAAATACAACAACAACAATAACAACAACAACAACAACAACAACGGCACTAACAACCACGACAACAACAACAACAAAACCTTTCCCTAAACCCTAAACAACAAAACCTTTCCCTAAACCCTAAACAACAACAACCCTAAACAACAACAACAAAAACAACAACAACCCTAAACAACAATCACAACAACAACAACAACCCTAAACAACAATAACAACAACAACAACAACCCTAAACAACAATAACATTAACAACAACAACAACAACAACCCTAAACAACAACAACAACCCTAAATAACAACAAGATCATCATCAACAACAACAACCCTAAACAACAACAACAACAACAAAAACAACAACCCTAAACAACAACAACCACCCTAAATAACAACAAGATCATCAACAACAACAACAACAACAACAACAACAACAACAACAACAACAACCCTAAACAACAACAACAACAATAACCCTAAATAACAACAAGAACAACAATAACAACAACAACAACCCTAAACAACAACAAGATCAACAACAACAACCCTAAACATCATCAACAACAACAACAAGAATAACTACAACAACCCTAAATAAAAACAAGAACAACAACAACAACAACCCTAAACAACAACAACAACCCTAAATAACAACAACAACAACAACAACAACTACAACAACTCTAAACAACAACAACAGCAACAACAACCCTAAACAACAAAAACAACAACAACCCTAAACAACAACAACAACAACAACCCTTAACATTAACAACAACTGCAACAACCCTAAATAACAACAACAACAACAACAATAACAACAACAACAACAACAAACCTAAACAACAACAACAACAACCCTAAATAAATACAACAACAACAACAACAACCCTAAACAACAACAACAACAACAAAAACAACAACCCTAAACAACAACCCTAAATAAAAACAACAACAACAACAACAACACTAAACAACAACCCTAAACAACAACAACAACAACAACAACAACCCTAAACAACAATAACAACAACAACAACAACCCTAAACAACAACAACAAACCTAAATAACAACAAGATCATCAACAACAACAACAACAACAACAACCCTAAACAACAACAACAACAACAACAACAACGATAACCCTAAATAACAACAAGAACAACAATAACAACAACAACAACCCTAAACAACAACAAGATCAACAACAACAACCCAAAACATCATCATCAACAACAACAACAACAACAACAACAATAACTACAACAACCCTAAATAAAAACAAGAACAACAACAACAACAACCCTAAACAACAACAACAACCCTAAATAACAACAACAACAACGACTCTAAACAACAACAACAGCAACAACATCCCTAAACAACAAAAACAACAACAACCCTAACCAACAACAACAACCACAACCCTTAACATTAACAACAACTGCAACAACCCTAAACAACAACAACAACAATAACAAACCTAAACAACAACAACAACAACCCTAAATAAAAACAACAACAACAACAACAACCCTAAACAACAACAACAACAAAAACAACAACCCTATACAACAACAACCCTAAATAAAAACAACAACAACAACAACAACCCTAAACAACAACAACAACAACCCTAAACAACAATAACAACAACAACAACAACCCTAAACAACAATAACAACAACAACAACCCTAAACAACAATAACAACAACAACCACCCTAAACAACAACAACAACAACAACAACCCTAAACAATAACAACAACAACAACAAAAACAATAACAACAACAAAAAACAAACCTAAACAACAACAACAACCCTAAACAACCACAACAACAACAAAAACAACAACCCTAAACAATAACAACAACAACAACAACAACCCTAAACAAAAACAACAACAACAACAACAACAACCGTAAATAACAACAACAACCCTAATCAACAATCACAACAAAACAACAAAAACAACAACAACAACAACCCTAATTAAAAACAACAACAACAACAACAACAACCACCTTAAACAACAACTCTAAATAACAACAACAACAACAAAAACAACCCTAAATAACAACAAGAACAACAACAACAATAACCCTAAACAACAACAACAACAATAACAACTCTAAACAACAACAACAACCCTAAATAACAACAAGATCAACAACAACAACAACAACAACAACCCTAAAATACAACAACAGCAACAACAACCACCTTAAACAACAACCCTAAATAACAACAACAACAACAAAAACAACCCTAAATAACAACAAGAACAACAACAACAATAACCCTAAACAACAACAACAACCATAACAACCCTAAACAACAACAACAACCCTAAATAACAACAAGATCAACAACACCAACAACAACTACCCTAAAATACAACAACAACAATAACAACAACAACAACAACAACAACGGCACTAACAACCACGACAACAACAACAACAAAACCTTTCCCTAAACCCTAAACAACAAAACCTTTCCCTAAAACCTAAACAACAACAACCCTAAACAACAACAACAAAAACAACAACAACCCTAAACAACAATCACAACAACAACAATAACCCTAAACAACAATAACAACAACAACAACAACCCTAAACAACAATAACATTAACAACAACCCTAAACAACAACAACAACAACAACCCTAAACAACAACAACAACCCTAAATAACAACAAGATCATCATCAACAACAACAACCCTAAACAACAACAACAACAACAAAAACAACAACCCTAAACAACAACAACCACCCTAAATAACAACAAGATCATCAACAACAACAACAACAACAACAACAACAACAACAACAACCCTAAACAACAACAACAACAATAACCCTAAATAACAACAAGAACAACAATAACAACAACAACAACCCTAAACAACAACAAGATCAACAACAACAACCCTAAACATCATCAACAACAACAACAAGAATAACTACAACAACCCTAAATAAAAACAAGAACAACAACAACAACAACCCTAAACAACAACAACAACCCTAAATAACAACAACAACAACAACAACAACTACAACAACTCTAAACAACAACAACAGCAACAACATCCCTAAACAACAAAAACAACAACAACCCTAAACAACAACAACAACCACAACCCTTAACATTAACAACAACTGCAACAACCCTAAATAACAACAACAACAACAACAATAACAACAACAACAACAACAAACCTAAACAACAACAACAACAACCCTAAATAAAAACAACAACAACAACAACAACCCTAAACAACAACAACAACAACAAAAACAACAACCCTAAACAACAACCCTAAATAAAAACAACAACAACAACAACAACACTAAACAACAACCCTAAACAACAACAACAACAACAACAACAACCCTAAACAACAATAACAACAACAACAACAACCCTAAACAACAACAACAAACCTAAATAACAACAAGATCATCAACAACAACAACAACAACAACAACCCTAAACAACAACAACAACAACAACAACGATAACCCTAAATAACAACAAGAACAACAATAACAACAACAACAACCCTAAACAACAACAAGATCAACAACAACAACCCAAAACATCATCATCAACAACAACAACAACAACAACAACAATAACTACAACAACCCTAAATAAAAACAAGAACAACAACAACAACAACCCTAAACAACAACAACAACCCTAAATAACAACAACAACAACGACTCTAAACAACAACAACAGCAACAACATCCCTAAACAACAAAAACAACAACAACCCTAACCAACAACAACAACCACAACCCTTAACATTAACAACAACTGCAACAACCCTAAACAACAACAACAACAATAACAAACCTAAACAACAACAACAACAACCCTAAATAAAAACAACAACAACAACAACAACCCTAAACAACAACAACAACAACAAAAACAACAACCCTATACAACAACAACCCTAAATAAAAACAACAACAAAAACAACAACCCTAAACAACAACAACAACAACCCTAAACAACAATAACAACAACAACAACAACCCTAAACAACAATAACAACAACAACAACCCTAAACAACAATAACAACAACAACCACCCTAAACAACAACAACAACAACAACAACCCTAAACAATAACAACAACAACAACAAAAACAATAACAACAACAAAAAACAAACCTAAACAACAACAACAACCCTAAACAACCACAACAACAACAAAAACAACAACCCTAAACAATAACAACAACAACAACAACAACCCTAAACAAAAACAACAACAACAACAACAACAACCGTAAATAACAACAACAACCCTAATCAACAACCACAACAAAACAACAAAAACAACAACAACAACAACCCTAATTAAAAACAACAACAACAACAACAACAACCACCTTAAACAACAACTCTAAATAACAACAACAACAACAAAAACAACCCTAAATAACAACAAGAACAACAACAACAATAACCCTAAACAACAACAACAACAATAACAACTCTAAACAACAACAACAACCCTAAATAACAACAAGATCAACAACAACAACAACAACAACAACCCTAAAATACAACAACAGCAACAACAACCACCTTAAACAACAACCCTAAATAACAACAACAACAACAAAAACAACCCTAAATAACAACAAGAACAACAACAACAATAACCCTAAACAACAACAACAACAATAACAACCCTAAACAACAACAACAACCCTAAATAACAACAAGATCAAGAACACCAACAACAACTACCCTAAAATACAACAACAACAATAACAACAACAACAACAACAACAACGGCACTAACAACCACGACAACAACAACAACAAAACCTTTCCCTAAACCCTAAACAACAAAACCTTTCCCTAAACCCTAAACAACAACAACCCTAAACAACAACAACAAAAACAACAACAACCCTAAACAACAATCACAACAACAACAACAACCCTAAACAACAATAACAACAACAACAACAACCCTAAACAACAATAACATTAACAACAACCCTAAACAACAACAACAACAACAACCCTAAACAACAACAACAACCCTAAATAACAACAAGATCATCATCAACAACAACAACCCTAAACAACAACAACAACAACAAAAACAACAACCCTAAACAACAACAACAACAACAACAACAACCCTAAACAATAAGAACAACAACAACAACTACAACAACCGTAAATAACAACAACAACCCTAAACAACAACAACAACAACAAAATAACAAAAATAACTACAACAACCCTAAATAAAAAAAATAACAACAACAACAACAACCACCCTAAACAACAACCCTAAATAACAACAACAACAACAACAACAACCCTAAATAACAACAACAACAACAACAACAATAACCCTAAACAACAACAACAACAATAACAACCCTAAACAACAACAACAACCCTAAATAACAACAAGATCAACAACAACAACAACAACAACCCTAAAATACAACAACAACAACAACAACAACAACAACAACAACGGCACTAACAACCACGACAACAACAACAACAAAACCTTTCCCTAAACCCTAAACAACAACAACAACAACAAAACCTTTCCCTAAACCCTAAACCCTAAAAAACAACAACAACAAGAACAACAACAACAAAACCTTTCCCTTAACCCTAAAACCTAAACAACAACAACAACAACAACAACAAAACCTTTTCCTAAACCCTAAACAAAAAAAACAACCCTAAATAACAACAACAACAACGACTCTAAACAACAACAACAGCAACAACATCCCTAAACAACAAAAACAACAACAACCCTAAACAACAACAACAACCACAACCCTTAACATTAACAACAACTGCAACAACCCTAAACAACAACAACAACAACAACAAACCTAAACAACAACAACAACAACCCTAAATAAAAACAACAACAACAACAACAACCCTAAACAACAACAACAACAACCCTATACAACAACAACCCTAAATAAAAACAACAACAACAACAACAACCCTAAACAACAACAACAACAACAACAACAACCCTAAACAACAATAACAACAACAACAACAACCCTAAACAACAATAACAACAACACCAACCCTAAACAACAATAACAACAACAACCACCCTAAACAACAACAACAACAACAACAACCCTAAAAAATAACAACAACAACAACAACAACAATAACAACAACAAAAAACAAACCTAAACAACAACAACAACTCTAAACAACCACAACAACAACAAAAACAACAACCCTAAACAATAACAACAACAACAACCCTAAACAAAAACAACAACAACAACAACAACAACCGTAAATAACAACAACAACCCTAATCAACAACAACAACAAAACAACAAAAACAACAACAACAACAACCCTAATTAAAAACAACAACAACAACAACAACAACCACCTTAAACAACAACCCTAAATAACAACAACAACAACAAAAACAACCCTAAATAACAACAAGAACAACAACAACAATAACCCTAAACAACAACAACAACAATAACAACCCTAAACAACAACAACAACCCTAAATAACAACAAGATCAACAACAACAACAACAACCCTAAAATACAACAACAACAACAACAACAACGGCACTAACAGCCACGACAACAACAACAACAAAACCTTTCCCTAAACCCTAAACAACAACAACAACAACAAAACCTTTCCCTAAACCCTAAACCCTAAAAAACAACAACAACAAGAACAACAACAACAAAACCTTTCCCTTAACCCTAAAACCTAAATAACAACAACAACAACAACAACAAAACCTTTTCCTAAACGCTAAACAACAACAACAACCCTAAATAACAACAACAACAACGACTCTAAACAACAACAACAGCAACAACATCCCTAAACAACAAAAACAACAACAACCCTAAACAACAACAACAACCACAACCCTTAACATTAACAACAACTGCAACAACCCTAAACAACAACAACAACAACAACAAACCTAAACAACAACAACAACAACCCTAAATAAAAACAACAACAACAACAACAACCCTAAACAACAACAACAACAACCCTATACAACAACAACCCTAAATAAAAACAACAACAACAACAACAACCCTAAACAACAACAACAACAACAACCCTAAACAACAATAACAACAACAACAACAACCCTAAACAACAATAACAACAACACCAACCCTAAACAACAATAACCACAACAACCACCCTAAACAACAACAACAACAACAACAACCCTAAAAAATAACAACAACAACAACAACAACAAAAAAACAAACCTAAACAACAACAACAACTCTAAACAACCACAACAACAACAAAAACAACAACCCTAAACAATAACAACAACAACAACCCTAAACAAAAACAACAACAACAACAACAAAAACCGTAAATAACAACAACAACCCTAATCAACAACAACAACAAAACAACAAAAACAACAACAACAACAACCCTAATTAAAAACAACAACAACAACAACAACAACCACCTTAAACAACAACCCTAAATAACAACAACAACAACAAAAACAACCCTAAATAACAACAAGAACAACAACAACAATAACCCTAAACAACAACAACAACAATAACAACCCTAAACAACAACAACAACCCTAAATAACAACAAGATCAACAACAACAACAACAACAACAACAACAACAACCCTAAAATACAACAACAACAACAACAACCACCTTAAACAATAACCCTAAATAACAACAACAACAACAAAAACAACCCTAAATAACAACAAGAACAACAACAACAATAACCCTAAACAACAACAACAACAATAACAACCCTAAACAACAACAACAACCCTAAATAACAACAAGATCAACAACAACAACAACAACAACCCTAAAATACAACAACAACAATAACAACAACAACAACAACAACAACGGCACTAACAACCACGACAACAACAACAACAAAACCTTTCCCTAAACCCTAAATAACAAAACCTTTCCCTAAACCCTAAACAACAACAACCCTAAACAACAATCACAACAACAACAACAACCCTAAACAACAATAACTACAACAACAACAACCCTAAACAACAATAACATCAACAACAACCCTAAATAAAAAAAACAACAACAACAACAACAACCACCCTAAACAACAACCCTAAATAACAACAACAACAACAACAACAACCCTAAATAACAACAACAACAACAACAACAATAACCCTAACCAACAACAACAACAATAACAACCCTAAACAACAACAACAACCCTAAATAACAACAAGATCAACAACAACAACAACAACAACCCTAAAATACAACAACAACAACAACAACAACAACAACAACAACGGCACTAACAACCACGACAACAACAACAACAAAACCTTTCCCTAAACCCTAAACAACAACAACAACAACAAAACCTTTCCCTAAACCCTAAACCCTAAAAAACAACAACAACAAGAACAACAACAACAAAACCTTTCCCTTAACCCTAAAACCTAAACAACAACAACAACAACAACAACAAAACCTTTTCCTAAACGCTAAACAACAACAACAACCCTAAATAACAACAACAACCACGACTCTAAACAACAACAACAGCAACAACATCCCTAAACAACAACAACAACAACAACCCTAAACAACAACAACAACCACAACCCTTAACATTAACAACAACTGCAACAACCCTAAACAACAACAACAACAACAACAAACCTAAACAACAACAACAACAACCCTAAATAAAAACAACAACAACAACAACAACCCTAAACAACAACAACAACAACAAAAACAACAACCCTATACAACAACAACCCTAAATAAAAACAACAACAACAACAACAACCCTAAACAACAACAACAACAACAACAACCCTAAACAACAATAACAACAACAACAACAACCCTAAACAACAATAACAACAACAACAACCCTAAACAACAATAAGAACAACAACCACCCTATACAACAACAACAACAACAACAACCCTAAAAAATAACAACAACAACAACAACAATAACAACAACAAAAAACAAACCTAAAAACAACAACAACCCTAAACAACCACAACTACAACAAAAACAACAACCCTAAACAATAACAACAACAACAACAACAACCCTAAACAAAAACAACAACAACAACAACAACAACCGTAAATAACAACAACAACCCTAAACAACAACAACAACAAAACAACAAAAACAACAACAACAACAACCCTAATTAAAAACAACAACAACAACAACAACAACCACCTTAAACAACAACCCTAAATAACAACAACAACAACAACAACAACCCTAAATAACAACAAGAACAACAACAACAATAACCCTAAACAACAACAACAACAATAACAACCCTAAACAACAACAACAACCCTAAATAACAACAAGATCAACAACAACAACAACTCTAAATAACAACAACAACAACAACAACCACCTTAAACAACAACCCTAAATAACAACAACAACAACAAAAACAACCCTAAATAACAACAAGAACAACAACAACAATAACCCTAAACAACAACAACAACAATAACAACCCTAAACAACAACAACAACCCTAAATAACAACAAGATCAACAACAACAACAACAACAACCCTAAAATACAACAACAACAATAACAACAACAACAACAACAACAACGGCACTAACAACCACGACAACAACAACAACAAAACCTTTCCCTAAACCCTAAACAACAAAACCTTTCCCTAAACCCTAAACAACAACAACCCTAAACAACAACAACAAAAACAACAACAACCCTAAACAACAATCACAACAACAACAACAACCCTAAACAACAATAACAACAACAACAACAACCCTAAACAACAATAACATCAACAACAACCCTAAACAACAACAACAACAACAACAACCCTAAACAACAACAACAACCCTAAATAACAACAAGATCATCATCAACAACAACAACCCTAAACAACAACAACAACCCTAAATAACAACAAGATCAACAACAACAACAACAACAACCCTAAAATACAACAACAACAACAACAACAACAACAACAACAACGGCACTAACAACCACGACAACAACAACAACAAAACCTTTCCCTAAACCCTAAACAACAACAACAACAACAAAACCTTTCCCTAAACCCTAAACCCTAAAAAACAACAACAACAAGAACAACAACAACAAAACCTTTCCCTTAACCCTAAAACCTAAACAACAACAACAACAACAACAACAAAACCTTTTCCTAAACGCTAAACAACAACAACAACCCTAAATAACAACAACAACAACGACTCTAAACAACAACAACAGCAACAACATCCCTAAACAACAAAAACAACAACAACCCTAAACAACAACAACAACCACAACCCTTAACATTAACAACAACTGCAACAACCCTAAACAACAACAACAACAACAACAAACCTAAACAACAACAACAACAACCCTAAATAAAAACAACAACAACAACAACAACCCTAAACAACAACAACAACAACAAAAACAACAACCCTATACAACAACAACCCTAAATAAAAACAACAACAACAACAACAACCCTAAACAACAACAACAACAACAACAACCCTAAACAACAATAACAACAACAACAACAACCCTAAACAACAATAACAACAACAACAACCCTAAACAACAATAAGAACAACAACCACCCTAAACAACAACAACAACAACAACAACCCTAAAAAATAACAACAACAACAACAACAATAACAACAACAAAAAACAAACCTAAAAACAACAACAACCCTAAACAACCACAACTACAACAAAAACAACAACCCTAAACAATAACAACAACAACAACAACAACCCTAAACAAAAACAACAACAACAACAACAACAACCGTAAATAACAACAACAACCCTAATCAACAACAACAACAAAACAACAAAAACAACAACAACAACAACCCTAATTAAAAACAACAACAACAATAACAACAACCACCTTAAACAACAACCCTAAATAACAACAACAACAACAAAAACAACCCTAAATAACAACAAGAACAACAACAACAATAACCCTAAACAACAACAACAACAATAACAACCCTAAACAACAACAACAACCCTAAATAACAACAAGATCAACAACAACAACAACAACAACAACAACAACCCTAAAATACAACAACAACAACAACAACCACCTTAAACAACAACCCTAAATAACAACAACAACAACAAAAACAACCCTAAATAACAACAAGAACAACAACAACAACAACAAAACCTTTCCCTAAACCCTAAACCCTAAAAAACAACAACAACAAGAACAACAACAACAAAACCTTTCCCTTAACCCTAAAACCTAAACAACAACAACAACAACAACAACAAAACCTTTTCCTAAACGCTAAACAACAACAACAACCCTAAATAACAACAACAACAACGACTCTAAACAACAACAACAGCAACAACATCCCTAAACAACAAAAACAACAACAACCCTAAACAACAACAACAACCACAACCCTTAACATTAACAACAACTGCAACAACCCTAAACAACAACAACAACAACAACAAACCTAAACAACAACAACAACAACCCTAAATAAAAACAACAACAACAACAACAACCCTAAACAACAACAACAACAACCCTATACAACAACAACCCTAAATAAAAACAACAACAACAACAACAACCCTAAACAACAACAACAACAACAACAACAACCCTAAACAACAATAACAACAACAACAACAACCCTAAACAACAATAACAACAACACCAACCCTAAACAACAATAACAACAACAACCACCCTAAACAACAACAACAACAACAACAACCCTAAAAAATAACAACAACAACAACAACAACAATAACAACAACAAAAAACAAACCTAAACAACAACAACAACTCTAAACAACCACAACAACAACAAAAACAACAACCCTAAACAATAACAACAACAACAACCCTAAACAAAAACAACAACAACAACAACAACAACCGTAAATAACAACAACAACCCTAATCAACAACAACAACAAAACAACAAAAACAACAACAACAACAACCCTAATTAAAAACAACAACAACAACAACAACAACCACCTTAAACAACAACCCTAAATAACAACAACAACAACAAAAACAACCCTAAATAACAACAAGAACAACAACAACAATAACCCTAAACAACAACAACAACAATAACAACCCTAAACAACAACAACAACCCTAAATAACAACAAGATCAACAACAACAACAACAACCCTAAAATACAACAACAACAACAACAACAACGGCACTAACAGCCACGACAACAACAACAACAAAACCTTTCCCTAAACCCTAAACAACAACAACAACAACAAAACCTTTCCCTAAACCCTAAACCCTAAAAAACAACAACAACAAGAACAACAACAACAAAACCTTTCCCTTAACCCTAAAACCTAAACAACAACAACAACAACAACAACAAAACCTTTTCCTAAACGCTAAACAACAACAACAACCCTAAATAACAACAACAACAACGACTCTAAACAACAACAACAACAACAACATCCCTAAACAACAAAAACAACAACAACCCTAAACAACAACAACAACCACAACCCTTAACATTAACAACAACTGCAACAACCCTAAACAACAACAACAACAACAACAAACCTAAACAACAACAACAACAACCCTAAATAAAAACAACAACAACAACAACAACCCTAAACAACAACAACAACAACCCTATACAACAACAACCCTAAATAAAAACAACAACAACAACAACAACCCTAAACAACAACAACAACAACAACAACAACAACCCTAAACAACAATAACAACAACAACAACAACCCTAAACAACAATAACAACAACACCAACCCTAAACAACAATAACCACAACAACCACCCTAAACAACAACAACAACAACAACAACCCTAAAAAATAACAACAACAACAACAACAACAATAACAACAACAAAAAACAAACCTAAACAACAACAACAACTCTAAACAACCACAACAACAACAAAAACAACAACCCTAAACAATAACAACAACAACAACCCTAAACAAAAACAACAACAACAACAACAAAAAACCGTAAATAACAACAACAACCCTAATCAACAACAACAACAAAACAACAAAAACAACAACAACAACCCTAATTAAAAACAACAACAACAACAACAACAACCACCTTAAACAACAACCCTAAATAACAACAACAACAACAAAAACAACCCTAAATAACAACAAGAACAACAACAACAATAACCCTAAACAACAACAACAACAATAACAACCCTAAACAACAACAACAACCCTAAATAACAACAAGATCAACAACAACAACAACAACAACAACAACAACAACCCTAAAATACAACAACAACAACAACAACCACCTTAAACAATAACCCTAAATAACAACAACAACAACAAAAACAACCCTAAATAACAACAAGAACAACAACAACAATAACCCTAAACAACAACAACAACAATAACAACCCTAAACAACAACAACCCTAAATAACAACAAGATCAACAACAACAACAACAACAACCCTAAAATACAACAACAACAATAACAACAACAACAACAACAACAACGGCACTAACAACCACGACAACAACAACAACAAAACCTTTCCCTAAACCCTAAATAACAAAACCTTTCCCTAAACCCTAAACAACAACAACCCTAAACAACAACAACAAAAACAACAACAACCCTAAACAACAATCACAACAACAACAACAACCCTAAACAACAATAACTACAACAACAACAACCCTAAACAACAATAACATCAACAACAACCCTAAATAAAAAAAACAACAACAACAACAACAACCACCCTAAACAACAACCCTAAATAACAACAACAACAACAACAACAATAACCCTAAACAACAACAACAACAATAACAACCCTAAACAACAACAACAACCCTAAATAACAACAAGATCAACAACAACAACAACAACAACCCTAAAATACAACAACAACAACAACAACAACAACAACAACAACGGCACTAACAACCACGACAACAACAACAACAAAACCTTTCCCTAAACCCTAAACAACAACAACAACAACAAAACCTTTCCCTAAACCCTAAACCCTAAAAAACAACAACAACAAGAACAACAACAACAAAACCTTTCCCTTAACCCTAAACCCTAAACAACAACAACAACAACAACAACAAAACCTTTTCCTAAACGCTAAACAACAACAACAACCCTAAATAACAACAACAACAACGACTCTAAACAACAACAACAGCAACAACATCCCTAAACAACAAAAACAACAACAACCCTAAACAACAACAACAACCACAACCCTTAACATTAACAACAACTGCAACAACCCTAAACAACAACAACAACAACAACAAACCTAAACAACAACAACAACAACCCTAAATAAAAACAACAACAACAACAACAACCCTAAACAACAACAACAACAACAAAAACAACAACCCTATACAACAACAACCCTAAATAAAAACAACAACAACAACAACAACCCTAAACAACAACAACAACAACAACAACCCTAAACAACAATAACAACAACAACAACAACCCTAAACAACAATAACAACAACAACAACCCTAAACAACAATAAGAACAACAACCACCCTATACAACAACAACAACAACAACAACCCTAAAAAATAACAACAACAACAACAACAATAACAACAACAAAAAACAAACCTAAAAACAACAACAACCCTAAACAACCACAACTACAACAAAAACAACAACCCTAAACAATAACAACAACAACAACAACAACCCTAAACAAAAACAACAACAACAACAACAACAACCGTAAATAACAACAACAACCCTAATCAACAACAACAACAAAACAACAAAAACAACAACAACAACAACCCTAATTAAAAACAACAACAACAACAACAACAACCACCTTAAACAACAACCCTAAATAACAACAACAACAACAAAAACAACCCTAAATAACAACAAGAACAACAACAACAATAACCCTAAACAACAACAACAACAATAACAACCCTAAACAACAACAACAACCCTAAATAACAACAAGATCAACAACAACAACAACAACAACAACAACAACCCTAAAATACAACAACAACAACAACAACCACCTTAAACAACAACCCTAAATAACAACAACAACAACAAAAACAACCCTAAATAACAACAAGAACAACAACAACAATAACCCTAAACAACAACAACAACAATAACAACCCTAAACAACAACAACAACCCTAAATAACAACAAGATCAACAACAACAACAACAACAACCCTAAAATACAACAACAACAATAACAACAACAACAACAACAACAACGGCACTAACAACCACGACAACAACAACAACAAAACCTTTCCCTAAACCCTAAACAACAAAACCTTTCCCTAAACCCTAAACAACAACAACCCTAAACAACAACAACAAAAACAACAACAACCCTAAACAACAATCACAACAACAACAACAACCCTAAACAACAATAACAACAACAACAACAACCCTAAACAACAATAACATCAACAACAACCCTAAACAACAACAACAACAACAACAACCCTAAACAACAACAATAACCCTAAATAACAACAAGATCATCATCAACAACAACAACCCTAAACAACAACAACAACCCTAAATAACAACAAGATCAACAACAACAACAACAACAACCCTAAAATACAACAACAACAACAACAACAACAACAACAACAACGGCACTAACAACCACGACAACAACAACAACAAAACCTTTCCCTAAACCCTAAACAACAACAACAACAACAAAACCTTTCCCTAAACCCTAAACCCTAAAAAACAACAACAACAAGAACAACAACAACAAAACCTTTCGCTTAACCCTAAAACCTAAACAACAACAACAACAACAACAACAAAACCTTTTCCTAAACGCTAAACAACAACAACAACCCTAAATAACAACAACAACAACGACTCTAAACAACAACAACAGCAACAACATCCCTAAACAACAAAAACAACAACAACCCTAAACAACAACAACAACCACAACCCTTAACATTAACAACAACTGCAACAACCCTAAACAACAACAACAACAACAACAAACCTAAACAACAACAACAACAACCCTAAATAAAAACAACAACAACAACAACAACCCTAAACAACAACAACAACAACAAAAACAACAACCCTATACAACAACAACCCTAAATAAAAACAACAACAACAACAACAACCCTAAACAACAACAACAACAACAACAACCCTAAACAACAATAACAACAACAACAACAACCCTAAACAACAATAACAACAACAACAACCCTAAACAACAATAAGAACAACAACCACCCTAAACAACAACAACAACAACAACAACCCTAAAAAATAACAACAACAACAACAACAATAAAAACAACAAAAAACAAACCTAAAAACAACAACAACCCTAAACAACCACAACTACAACAAAAACAACAACCCTAAACAATAACAACAACAACAACAACAACCCTAAACAAAAACAACAACAACAACAACAACAACCGTAAATAACAACAACAACCCTAATCAACAACAACAACAAAACAACAAAAACAACAACAACAACAACCCTAATTAAAAACAACAATAACAACAACAACAACCACCTTAAACAACAACCCTAAATAACAACAACAACAACAAAAACAACCCTAAATAACAACAAGAACAACAACAACAATAACCCTAAACAACAACAACAACAATAACAACCCTAAACAACAACAACAACCCTAAATAACAACAAGATCAACAACAACAACAACAACAACAACAACAACCCTAAAATACAACAACAACAACAACAACCACCTTAAACAACAACCCTAAATAACAACAACAACAACAAAAACAACCCTAAATAACAACAAGAACAACAACAACAATAACCCTAAACAACAACAACAACAATAACAACCCTAAACAACAACAACAACCCTAAATAACAACAAGATCAACAACAACAACAACAACAACCCTAAAATACAACAACAACAACAACAACAACAACAACAACGGCACTAACAACCACGACAACAACAACAACAAAACCTTTCCCTAAACCCTAAATAACAAAACCTTTCCCTAAACCCTAAACAACAACAACCCTAAACAACAATCACAACAACAACAACAACCCTAAACAACAATAACTACAACAACAACAACCCTAAACAACAATAACATCAACAACAACCCTAAATAAAAAAAACAACAACAACAACAACAACCACCCTAAACAACAACCCTAAATAACAACAACAACAACAACAACAACCCTAAATAACAACAACAACAACAACAACAATAACCCTAACCAACAACAACAACAATAACAACCCTAAACAACAACAACAACCCTAAATAACAACAAGATCAACAACAACAACAACAACAACCCTAAAATACAACAACAACAACAACAACAACAACAACAACAACGGCACTAACAACCACGACAACAACAACAACAAAACCTTTCCCTAAACCCTAAACAACAACAACAACAACAAAACCTTTCCCTAAACCCTAAACCCTAAAAAACAACAACAACAAGAACAACAACAACAAAACCTTTCCCTTAACCCTAAAACCTAAACAACAACAACAACAACAACAACAAAACCTTTTCCTAAACGCTAAACAACAACAACAACCCTAAATAACAACAACAACAACGACTCTAAACAACAACAACAGCAACAACATCCCTAAACAACAAAAACAACAACAACCCTAAACAACAACAACAACCACAACCCTTAACATTAACAACAACTGCAACAACCCTAAACAACAACAACAACAACAACAAACCTAAACAACAACAACAACAACCCTAAATAAAAACAACAACAACAACAACAACCCTAAACAACAACAACAACAACAAAAACAACAACAACAACAACCCTAAATAAAAACAACAACAACAACAACAACCCTAAACAACAACAACAACAACAACAACCCTAAACAACAATAACAACAACAACAACAACCCTAAACAACAATAACAACAACAACAACCCTAAACAACAATAAGAACAACAACCACCCTATACAACAACAACAACAACAACAACCCTAAAAAATAACAACAACAACAACAACAATAACAACAACAAAAAACAAACCTAAAAACAACAACAACCCTAAACAACCACAACTACAACAAAAACAACAACCCTAAACAATAACAACAACAACAACAACAACCCTAAACAAAAACAACAACAACAACAACAACAACCGTAAATAACAACAACAACCCTAATCAACAACAACAACAAAACAACAAAAACAACAACAACAACAACCCTAATTAAAAACAACAACAACAACAACAACAACCACCCTAAACAACAACCCTAAATAACAACAACAACAACAAAAACAACCCTAAATAACAACAAGAACAACAACAACAATAACCCTAAACAACAACAACAACAATAACAACCCTAAACAACAACAACAACCCTAAATAACAACAAGATCAACAACAACAACAACAACAACAACAACAACCCTAAAATACAACAACAACAACAACAACCACCTTAAACAACAACCCTAAATAACAACAACAACAACAAAAACAACCCTAAATAACAACAAGAACAACAACAACAATAACCCTAAACAACAACAACAACAATAACAACCCTAAACAACAACAACAACCCTAAATAACAACAAGATCAACAACAACAACAACAACAACCCTAAAATACAACAACAACAATAACAACAACAACAACAACAACAACGGCACTAACAACCACGACAACAACAACAACAAAACCTTTCCCTAAACCCTAAACAACAAAACCTTTCCCTAAACCCTAAACAACAACAACCCTAAACAACAACAACAAAAACAACAACAACCCTAAACAACAATCACAACAACAACAACAACCCTAAACAACAATAACAACAACAACAACAACCCTAAACAACAATAACATCAACAACAACCCTAAACAACAACAACAACAACAACAACCCTAAACAACAACAACAACCCTAAATAACAACAAGATCATCATCAACAACAACAACCCTAAACAACAACAACAACAACAAAAACAACAACCCTAAACAACAACAACAACAACAACAACAACCCTAAACAATAAGAACAACAACAACTACTACAACAACCGTAAATAACAACAACAACCCTAAACAACAACAACAACAACAAAATAACAAAAACAACAACAACAACCCTAAATAAAAAAAACAACAACAACAACAACAACCACCCTAAACAACAACCCTAAATAACAACAACAACAACAACAACAACCCTAAATAACAACAACAATAACCCTAAACAACAACAACAACAATAACAACCCTAAACAACAACAACAACCCTAAATAACAACAAGATCAACAACAACAACAACAACAACCCTAAAATACAACAACAACAACAACAACAACAACAACAACAACAACAACAACAACAACAACAACGGCACTAACAACCACGACAACAACAACAACAAAACCTTTCCTTAAACCCTAAACAACAACAACAACAACAAAACCTTTCCCTAAACCCTAAACCCTAAAAAACAACAACAACAAGTACAACAACAACAAAACCTTTCCCTTAACCCTAAAACCTAAACAACAACAACAACAACAACAACAAAACCTTTTCCTAAACGCTAAACAACAACAACAACAACAACAACAACAACAACTACAACAACAATAACAACAACAACAAAACCTTTCCCTAAACCCTAAACCCTAAACAACAACAACAACAACAACAAAACCTTTCCCTAAACCCTAAATAACAACAACAACAACAACAAAACCTTTCCCTAAACCATAAACCCTAAACAACAACAACAACAACAACAACCCTAAATAACTAAAACAACAACAACAACAACAACAACAACAACCCTAAACAACAACAACAACCCTAAATAACAACAAGATCATCAACAACAACAACAACAACAACAACAACAACAACCCTAAACAACAACAACAACAACAATAACCCTAAATAACAACAAGAACAACAATAAAAACAACAACCCTAAACAACAACAAGATCAACAACAACAACCCTAAACATCATTATCAACAACAACAACAACAACAACAACAACAACAACAACAACAATAACAACAACAATCCTAAATAAAAACAAGAACAACAACAACAACAACCCTAAACAACAACAACAACCCTAAATAACAACAACAACAACAACAACAACTCTAAACAACAACAACAGCAACAACAACAATAACCCTAAACAACAAAAACAACAACAACCCTAAACAACAACAACAACAACAAAAACAACAACCCTAAACAACAACAACAACAACAACCCTAAATAAAAACAACAACAACAACAACAACAACCCTAAACAATAACCCTAAACAACAACAACAACAACAAGAACAACAACCCTAAACAACAACAACAACCATAAACAAAACCTTTCCCTAAACCCTAAACAACAACAACAACAACAAAACCTTTCCCTAAACCCTAAACAACAACAACAACAACAACAACAACCCTAAATAACAACAACAACAACAACAACAACCCTAAACAAAAACAACAACAACAACAATTACCCTAAACAACTACAACAACAACAAAAACAACAACCCTAAACAACAACAGCAACAACAACAACCCTAAACAATAACAACAACAACAACAACAACAACCGTAAATAACAACAAGATCATCAACAACAACAACAACAACAACAACAACAACAACAACCCTAAACAACAACAACAACAATAACCCTAAATAACAAAAAGAACAACAATAACAACATCAACAACCCTAAACAACAACAAGATCAACAACAACAACCCTAAACATCATCAACAACAACAACAAGAATAACTACAACAACCCTAAATAAAAACAAGAACAACAACAACAACAACCCTAAACAACAACAACAACCCTAAATAACAACAACAACAACAACAACAACTACAACAACTCTAAACAACAACAACAACAACAACATTCCCTAAACAACAAAAACAACAACAACCCTAAACAACAACAACAACAACAACCCTTAACATTAACAACAACTGCAACAACCCTAAATAACAACAACAACAACAATAACAACAACAACAAGAACAAAACCTTTTCCTAAACGCTAAACAACAACAACAACAACAACAACAACAACAACTACAACAACAACAACAACAACAACAAAACCTTTCCCTAAACCCTAAACCCTAAACAACAACAACAACAAAACCTTTCCCTAAACCCTAAATAACAACAACAACAACAACAAAACCTTTCCCTAAACCATAAACCCTAAACAACAACAACAACCCTAAATAACAACAAGATCATCATCAACAACAACAACAACAACAACAACCCTAAACAACAACAACAACAACAATAACCCTAAATAACAACAAGAACAACAATAAAAACAACAACCCTAAACAACAACAAGATCAACAACAACAACCCTAAACATCATTATCAACAACAACAACAACAACAACAACAACAACAATAACAACAACAATCCTAAATAAAAACAAGAACAACAACAACAACAACAACCCTAAACAACAACAACAACCCTAAATAACAACAACAACAACAACAACAACTCTAAACAACAACAACAGCAACAACAACAACAACCCTAAACAACAAAAACAACAACAACCCTAAACAACAACAACAACAACAAAAACAACAACCCTAAACAACAACAACAACAACCCTAAATAAAAACAACAACAACAACAACAACAACCCAAAACAGCAACCCTAAACAACAACAACAACAACAAGAACAACAACCCTAAACAACAACAACAACCATAAACAAAACCTTTCCCTAAACCCTAAACAACAACAACAACAACAAAACCTTTCCCTAAACCCTAAACAACAACAACAACAACAACAACAACAATAACCCTAAATAACAACAACAACAACAACAACCCTAAACAAAAACAACAACAACAACAATTACCCTAAACAACTACAACAACAACAAAAACAACAACCCTAAACAACAACAGCAACAACAACAACCCTAAACAATAACAACAACAACAACAACAACAACAACCGTAAATAACAACAAGATCATCAACAACAACAACAACAACAACAACAACAACCCTAAACAACAACAACAACAATAACCCTAAATAACAACAAGAACAACAATAACAACAACAACAACCCTAAACAACAACAAGATCAACAACAACAACCCTAAACATCATCAACAACAACAACAAGAATAACTACAACAACCGTAAATAAAAACAAGAACAACAACAACAACAACCCTAAACAACAACAACAACCCTAAATAACAACAACAACAACAACAACTACAACAACTCTAAACAACAACAACAGCAACAACAACCCTAAACAACCAAAACAACAACAACCCTAAACAACAACAACAACAACAACCCTTAACATTAACAACAACTGCAACAACCCTAAATAACAACAACAACAACAATAACAACAACAACAACAACAAACCTAAACAACAACAACAACAACCCTAAATAAAAACAACAACAACAACAACAACCCTAAACAACAACAACAACAACAAAAACAACAACCCTAAATAACAACCCTAAATAAAAACAACAACAACAACAACAACACTAAACAACAACCCTAAACAACAACAACAACAACAACCCTAAACAACAATAACAACAACAACAACAACCCTAAACAACAATAACAAACCTAAATAACAACAAGATCATCAACAACAACAACAACAACAACAACAACAACCCTAAACAACAACAACAACAACAACAACAACAACAACAATAACCCTAAATAACAACAAGAACAACAATAACAACAACAACAACCCTAAAAAACAACAAGATCAACAACAACAAGATCAACAACAACAACCCAAAACATCATCATCAACAACAACAACAACAACAACACCAACAATAACTACAACAACCCTAAATAAAAACAAGAACAACAACAACAACAACCCTAAACAACAACAACAACCCTAAATAACAACAACAACAACGACTCTAAACAACAACAACAGCAACAACATCCCTAAACAACAAAAACAACAACAACCCTAAACAACAACAACAACCACAACCCTTAACATTAACAACAACTGCAACAACCCTAAACAACAACAACAACAACAACAACAAACCTAAATAACAACAACAACAACCCTAAATAAAAACAACAACAACAACAACAACCCTAAACAACAACAACAACAACAAAAACAACAACCCTATACAACAACAACCCTAAATAAAAACAACAACAACAACAACAACCGTAAACAACAACAACAACAACAACAACAACAACCCTAAACAACAATAACAACAACAACAACAACCCTAAACAACAATAACAACAACAACAACCCTAAACAACAATAACAACAACAACAACCCTAAACAACAACAACAACAACAACAACCCTAAACAATAACAACAACAACAACAACAACAACAATAACAACAACAAAAAACAAACCTAAACAACAACAACAACCCTAAACAACCACAACAACAACAAAAACAACAACCCTAAACAATAACAACAACAACAACAACAACCCTAAACAAAAACAACAACAACAACAACAACAACCGTAAATAACAACAACAACCCTAATCAACAACAACAACCAAACAACAAAAACAACAACAACAACAACCCTAATTAAAAACAACAACAACAACAACAACAACCCTAAACAACAACAACAACCCTAAATAACAACAACAACAACAACAACAACTACAACAACTCTAAACAACAACAACAACAACAACATTCCCTAAACAACAAAAACAACAACAACCCTAAACAACAACAACAACAACAACCCTTAACATTAACAACAACTGCAACAACCCTAAATAACAACAACAACAACAATAACAACAACAACAAGAACAAAACCTTTTCCTAAACGCTAAACAACAACAACAACAACAACAACAACAACAACTACAACAACAACAACAACAACAACAAAACCTTTCCCTAAACCCTAAACCCTAAACAACAACAACAACAAAACCTTTCCCTAAACCCTAAATAACAACAACAACAACAACAAAACCTTTCCCTAAACCATAAACCCTAAACAACAACAACAACAACAACAACCCTAAATAACTAAAACAACAACAACAACAACAACAACAACCCTAAACAACAACAACAACCCTAAATAACAACAAGATCATCATCAACAACAACAACAACAACAACAACCCTAAACAACAACAACAACAACAATAACCCTAAATAACAACAAGAACAACAATAAAAACAACAACCCTAAACAACAACAAGATCAACAACAACAACCCTAAACATCATTATCAACAACAACAACAACAACAACAACAACAACAACAATAACAACAACAATCCTAAATAAAAACAAGAACAACAACAACAACAACAACCCTAAACAACAACAACAACCCTAAATAACAACAACAACAACAACAACTCTAAACAACAACAACAGCAACAACAACAACAACCCTAAACAACAAAAACAACAACAACCCTAAACAACAACAACAACAACAAAAACAACAACCCTAAACAACAACAACAACAACCCTAAATAAAAACAACAACAACAACAACAACAACCCTAAACAGCAACCCTAAACAACAACAACAACAACAAGAACAACAACCCTAAACAACAACAACAACCATAAACAAAACCTTTCCCTGAACCTTAAACAACAACAACAACAACAAAACCTTTCCCTAAACCCTAAACAACAACAACAACAACAACAACAACAATAACCCTAAATAACAACAACAACAACAACAACAACCCTAAACAAAAACAACAACAACAACAATTACCCTAAACAACTACAACAACAACAAAAACAACAACCCTAAACAACAACAGCAACAACAACAACCCTAAACAATAACAACAACAACAACAACAACAACCGTAAATAACAACAAGATCATCAACAACAACAACAACAACAACAACAACAACCCTAAACAACAACAACAACAATAACCCTAAATAACAACAAGAACAACAATAACAACAACAACAACCCTAAACAACAACAAGATCAACAACAACAACCCTAAACATCATCAACAACAACAACAAGAATAACTACAACAACCCTAAATAAAAACAAGAACAACAACAACAACAACCCTAAACAACAACAACAACCCTAAATAACAACAACAACAACAACAACAACTACAACAACTCTAAACAACAACAACAGCAACAACAACCCTAAACAACCAAAACAACAACAACCCTAAACAACAACAACAACAACAACCCTTAACATTAACAACAACTGCAACAAACCTAAATAACAACAACAACAACAATAACAACAACAACAACAACAAACCTAAACAACAACAACAACAACCCTAAATAAAAACAACAACAACAACAACAACCCTAAACAACAACAACAACAACAAAAACAACAACCCTAAATAACAACCCTAAATAAAAACAACAACAACAACAACAACACTAAACAACAACCCTAAACAACAACAACAACAACAACAACAACCCTAAACAACAATAACAACAACAACAACAACCCTAAACAACAATAACAAGATCATCAACAACAACAACAACAACAACAACAACCCTAAACAACAACAACAACAACAACAACAACAACAATAACCCTAAATAACAACAAGAACAACAATAACAACAACAACAACCCTAAAAAACAACAAGATCAACAACAACAAGATCAACAACAACAACCCAAAACATCATCATCAACAACAACAACAACAACAACACCAACAATAACTACAACAACCCTAAATAAAAACAAGAACAACAACAACAACAACCCTAAACAACAACAACAACCCTAAATAACAACAACAACAACGACTCTAAACAACAACAACAGCAACAACATCCCTAAACAACAAAAACAACAACAACCCTAAACAACAACAACAACCACAACCCTTAACATTAACAACAACTGCAACAACCCTAAACAACAACAACAACAACAACAACAAACCTAAATAACAACAACAACAACCCTAAATAAAAACAACAACAACAACAACAACCCTAAACAACAACAACAACAACAAAAACAACAACCCAATACAACAACAACCCTAAATAAAAACAACAACAACAACAACAACCGTAAACAACAACAACAACAACAACAACAACAACAACCCTAAACAACAATAACAACAACAACAACAACCCTAAACAACAATAACAACAACAACAACCCTAAACAACAATAACAACAACAACAACCCTAAACAACAACAACAACAACAACAACCCTAAACAATAACAACAACAACAACAACAACAACAATAACAACAACAAAAAACAAACCTAAACAACAACAACAACCCTAAACAACCACAACAACAACAAAAACAACAACCCTAAACAATAACAACAACAACAACAACAACCCTAAACAAAAACAACAACAACCGTAAATAACAACAACAACCCTAATCAACAACAACAACAAAACAACAAAAACAACAACAACAACAACCCTAATTAAAAACAACAACAACAACAACAACAACCACCTTAAACAACAACCCTAAATAACAACAACAACAACAAAAAAAACCCTAAATAACAACAAGAACAACAACAACAATAACCCTAAACAACAACAACAACAATAACAACAACAACAACCCTAAATAACAAAAAGATCAACAACAACAACAACAACAACAACCCTAAAATACAACAACAACAACAACCACCTTAAACAACAACCCTAAATAACAACAACAACAACAAAAACAACCCTAAATAACAACAAGAACAACAACAACAATAACCCTAAACAACAACAACAACAATAACAACCCTAAACAACAACAACAACCCTAAATAACAACAAGATCAACAACAACAACAACAACAACCCTAAAATACAACAACAACAATAACAACAACAACAACAACAACAACGGCACTAACAACCAAGACAACAACAACAACAAAACCTTTCCCTAAACCCTAAACAACAAAACCTTTCCCTAAACCCTAAACAACAACAACCCTAAACAACAACAACAAAAACAACAACAACCCTAAACAACAATCACAACAACAACAACAACCCTAAACAACAATAACAACAACAACAACAACCCTAAACAACAACAACCCTAAACAACAACAACAACAACAACCCTAAACAACAACAACAACCCTAAATAACAACAAGATCATCATCAACAACAACAACCCTAAACAACAACAACAAAAACAAAAACAACAACCCTAAACAACAACAACAACAACAACAACAACCCTAAACAATAAGAACAACAACAACAACTACAACAACCGTAAATAACAACAACAACCCTAAACAACAACAACAACAACAAAATAACAAAAACAACAACAACAACCCTAAATAAAAAAAAAAAAACAACAACAACAACAACCACCCTAAACAACAACCCTAAATAACAACATCAACAACAACAACAACCCTAAATAACAACAACAACAACAACAACAACAATAACCCTAAACAACAACAACAACAATAACAACCCTAAACAACAACAACAACCCTAAATAACAACAAGATCAACAACAACAACAACAACAACCCTAAAATACAACAACAACAACAACAACAACAACAACAACGGCACTAACAACCACGACAACAACAACAACAAAACCTTTCCCTAAACACTAAACAACAACAACAACAACAAAACCTTTCCCTAAACCCTAAACCCTAAAAAACAACAACAACAAGAACAACAACAACAAAACCTTTCCCTTAACCCTAAAACCTAAACAACAACAACAACAACATCAACAAAACCTTTTCCTAAACGCTAAACAACAACAACAACAACAACAACAACAACAACTACAACAACAATAACAACAACAACAAAACCTTTCCCTAAACCCTAAACCCTAAACAACAACAACAACAACAACAACAACAACAACAAAACCTTTCCCTAAACCCTAAATAACAACAACAACAACAACAAAACCTTTCCCTAAACCATAAACCCTAAACAACAACAACAACAACAACAACAACCCTAAATAACTAAAACAACAACAACAACAACAACAACAACAACAACAACAACAACAACAACAACAACCCTAAACAACAACAACAACAATAACCCTAAATAACAACAAGAACAACAATAAAAACAACAACCCTAAACAACAACAAGATCAACAACAACAACCCTAAACATAATTATCAACAACAACAACAACAACAATAACAACAACAATCCTAAATAAAAACAAGAACAAGAACAACAACAACAACCCTAAACAACAACAACAACCCTAAATAACAACAACAACAACAACAACAACAACTCTAAACAACAACAACAGCAACAACAACAATAACCCTAAACAACAAAAACAACAACAACCCTAAACAACAACAACAACAACAAAAACAACAACCCTAAATAACAACAACAACAACAACAACCCTAAATAAAAACAACAACAACAACAACAACAACCCTAAACAACAACCCTAAACAACAACAACAACAACAAGAACAACAACCCTAAACAACAACAACAACCATAAACAAAACCTTTCCCTAAACCCTAAACAACAACAACAACAACAAAACCTTTCCCTAAACCCTAAACAACAACAACAACAACAACAACAACCCTAAATAACAACAACAACAACAACAACAACCCTAAACAAAAACAACAACAACAACAATTACCCTAAACAACTACAACAACAACAAAAACAACAACCCTAAACAACAACAACAACAACAACCCTAAACAATAACAACAACAACAACAACAACAACCGTAAATAACAACACCAACCCTAAACAACAACAACAACAAAACAACAAAAACAACAACAACAACAAGCCTAAATAAAAACAACAACAACAACAACCACCCTAAAAAACAACCCTAAATAACAACAACAACAACAACAACCCTAAATAATAACTAGAACAACAACAACAATAACCCAAAACAACAACAACAACAATAACAACCCTAAACAACAACAACAACCCTAAATTACAACAAGATCAACAACAACAACAACAACAACAACCCTAAACAACAACCCTAAAATACAACAACAACAACAACGGCACTAACAACCACGACAACAACAACAACAACAACAACAACAACAAAACCTTTCCCTAAACCCTAAACAACAACAAAAACAACAACAAAACCTTTCCCTAAACCCTAAACCCTAAACAACAACAACAACAAGAACAACAACAACAAAACCTTTCCCTTAACCCTAAAACCTAAACAACAACAACAACAACAACAACAACAACAACAAAACCTTTCCCTAAAGCCTAAACAACAACAACAACAAAACCTTTCCCTAAACCCTAAACAACAGGAACAACAACAACAACAACAACAACAACAACAACAAAAACAAAACATTTCCCTAAACCCTAAACCCAAAACAACAACAACAACAACAACAACAACAAAACCTTCCCCTAAACCCTTAACCAAGAGAACAACTACCACAACAACAACAAACGATATGTTCTTTACATTTAGTATGAAAGGAAGTTATCAACAAGCGTGAGGTGTGGAATTTAAATAGTGAATCAATTTTTTACTCAATTTTTTACTCAATTTAAATAGGTTGAAGGACTTGTGTTGTTATTTTAGAAAGCTAAAATAAGTCAAGGGACTAAAATTGTCAACTTAGAAGTCATAATTAAGTACAAGGGTTAAAGTTGTCAATATAGCAAAGTATGATATATAAAAGAACTCAAATTAGATTATTATGTTCATTTTACACAAACTTTAGAGAGGGAAGGAGAGGGCTGGCGATTTTGAGCATTTAGAGGGTTTGATTCTGTTACAAATTTAGATATCTAGTGAAGTTAAAAAGATCTAAGGTATGTATATATGTTAATTTTATGATAATAGCATTGTTCTTTATAATTTGAAGCCTAGATCCTCATGAATGTGTAGATACTTGTATAGATGATGAATTGTTGCTAAAAACAACCACATAGGTTGTTGTTAGTGTCTGGAGTACACTATTAGGAGCATCAATGTCGTTATGGTTAAGAAATGTGGCTAAAACACTGTTGTTCGGATGTTGTACACAAGTTGTGTACGAGGGGTACACGGCCTGGGTAGCCAGGGCGTGTAGGTCTACACGGCCCATGTAAGTATACACGGCCCGTGTATAGCCCTAACCCCACACCGGCTGTGTATGCTTATACATGGTCGTGTAGAACTGGGATACACGGCCCGTGTATCTTACTCGGCCCGTGTTCAGCCATAACCTACACAGGCCATGTGAGCTCATGTTTGGGCGTGTAGAGATTAGGTACACGGCCCGTGTACCTGTACACAGGCCGTGTATGTACCTGTTGACAGCAGAAACAACTTGTGAATTTGATGAATTACTACTGTTATTAGTTGTATAAACTAAATTGGAAGCTTAAACCAAAAGTTATAATTATCTGAACCGTTGGTCCCTTGGTGAGAATAACAACAAGCAACAGATGTGTAGAAGAGGGGTTAAATACACTTTCTGCGGAAATTGAACAAAAAATAAAGTGTTACACAAAGTAAATCAAACCACAATCGAATGCTTTGCTTTTCATTAATAAGAAGATGATTACAGACTCTATCAAGTAAGGAAATCTTGATATGTAAACACCTAATATAAATCTCTCAATCTTTCAAACTTAGCTATCTACAATCAACTTATGATTATAGATACTGACGACTCTCTAAACAGGATTTAATCACAGATTGAAAACTTACCAATCTCACAACTAATGTGAGTATTCGAACACACGAATAGCTTGGCAATCTGTGAATATCTTGATCACGTTGAACTGACAAACAGTGATTCAAGAATCGTAACACATATGGTTGAGGTGAGGTATTTGACTCTGCAACACTTAGTTGTTAATCGTCGTTGTATTCGTCGTTGTAGTCGTCATACCTCTAAACTTATCAGGAAGATATGTATTTATAATCCTGTTCCTACGGTTCCTAACAAACCGGACTAATCCTAATTTGCTAACTAAATAATGGATAACTCGGAATCTTGAATCTTGAATCTTCTTATCTTGAGTCTTCAATCTCCAATCTTGATTCTGGAGTCTTCTTATCCTTTTCGTAGATATAGAGAGTTAAAAAGATAAATTTAAAACATATTTAAATTCACTTTAAACTGACTTCTTGTTCGGACTGAGTTACTCAGCTTGAAACTTATCAAGCTGAGTTCTTCGAGAACAAACTCAAAAACCAACGTGAACTAACGTATATTAATAAACTCATTCTTAGAAGTCCTAAGAGTTAGGTAGAACTTATTTAGCAACTCTGTTGAGCTGACTCAATATATATGCTGAGTCACTCAGCTTGAAACACATCAAGCTGAAAGCTCAATATATCTTAGGTGACATACACAGATTATCACACATAGTAATAATCTTACTAAGATATAGTATAAGCTGATCGAACTTATGCTCAGCCTATATACAGCTTATGCTCAGTCTGAAACACTATACGTGTTCAGTCTGGTCAAGCCTCATAATTCTGTTTAAGTTATATCTAGAACATATCTAACAAACTTAACTTTGTCTCATCAAATTTCAACTGATGAGATCATCTTCCCAACAAACTCCCCCTATTTGATGATGTCAAAACCACCAAACAGTTCTTAAGTTTGTTTAACAGAATTATGGTTTAAATCTCAAACTTATTAAGATTTTATGTTTGAACTAATCAAATATTAATTGAACATATCAATTTTAATTGAACTTGTCAATTTTAAGTGGAACACACCAACTTTAAGTTGAACACACCAACTGAACACATTAATGAATAAGAACTAATCAATTATTCATTCAAGTTGAACTTATCAGACTAATAATTATGAACATGTCATAACACAGTTGAACATATCAAACTCATACTTGTATTAATTGAACTTATCATAATACAAAAGTTTTGATCACATAGATCATGCACACTTAGTGCTTACAAAATTAGAACTAATCTAATTTATACAATAGAACTAATCTATTCAGGATGCATCTCTTCAAACTCCTTGATCTCCTTGTTGATCTTTTCAAGGATTTATTGCAAATTAGGCAAGTGTTGAAGCTGATCCTTCTGTGATCTTATTGCTTTGTTAATTCGGTATATGAACCTTGCAGTTTGTTCAGTATTTTCTACTATTTGTCTCAGAGCAAATACCTGAGATACCACACATGTATATATACTTGCATCAGACTTGAAGCATTGTTCACCATTTCTGTCCAAGTACATAAAACCTTTCTGAGGCTCTTCCACATATGTATTCTCTTTGAATTTCATTCCTTCTGGAAGATTAAGACTGTACTTATCTGTATTTGCTAATCCAGCTGGCTTTGTTTGCTTCTTATTTCCAACCTTATGAAAAGAAGTCACTAGGGTAGCTATCTCAGATCTGGGTATGATTTGCATCGCATAAGCTCTTGCAAGTAGCCTTAAGATCTCGTCATTAACTTGATTCCTGGCAGAGGACTTCTCCATCTGCTTTATGAGGATGGCCACTTGCTTCTACTCTTCATATCCCAGTTTATGAAGTTGATTCAGCTCCAGAGAAAGTGTTTCACCATTCTTCAAAACGAACTCCATGATGATAATCCCTTGATCTGAACTCAACTTAAGTGAATCAATCTGAGAAGAGAAGTAGGTTCGTGTATAACATTTAGTTATGTTCTCCTCCTTTTGTTGATCTTGAACAGGAGGTTCTTCTACCTCTTCCTCCTTGGGCATAATAAGCAGCTTGAGTTTAGCTAATTCCTCATTCTGTTTTCTTCCTCAGTCTCAGAAACACTGTCAGCCTCATCGTCAGACTCAGATTCTATTACTTTTTGTTTCTTAGCTGCAGGTTCTTCTTTCTCTATCTCCAGCTCCCCCTCAAACTGAGCTTGCCTCTCTGCTTCTTTTGCTAATTTCAGTAAAGCTTCAGCTTAAACCAAATCAGCGTCAACTTGAATCTTCTCCCCCTTTTTGTCATCATCACCAGGGGTTGAAGTCTGTTTGTCAGATAGAGCAACAACGACAGAGGAAATCTCTTTAACTTCATTAGTCAGCCTCTCAAGCCTATGATAAATCTTACGTTTGTTCTTCTTCTGCTTGAGATGGAACAGATCAAACTGAGCTGCTAAATATTGCTTTAACTGTTGAATGCCTGAGGAGGCAGATGCTTCTAGAGTAGACTGAGCCTTTTACTTAGACTCAAAAAGTTTCTCTTTTGATGAAACTGAGTCAAGAAAAACAGTGGGTGAGTATGTGGGTGCATCATCTAAGGGTTGGTGTATACCCTCAAACTCATTTGCACCAGAGTTTGGACCCTGTGATTCATCTTGGTGTTGCGATGAAGCATTGACAGGTCGTGCAAGGGGGTGTGAGAAGTGAAGAGAAGTAATAGGGCTAGAAATGTGAAATGTATGGGTAGGTGATTGGCTAATTGGTTTGGAGGGGGTGATTGACCCTAGGGATTAGTCAGTTCTTCAATGTTACCTAAGTGTGTCTGCTTAGGCACAGTAACAGGCTCTCCCATGGCACTGGGGAGTATGGGCTAAGTAGACACCACACCCGGTTTAGGCTTTGGGTAGTAATGAGCCTCGAGGTTGACACCTGGAGAGTAAGCGTCTCCCCCTCAACTGCTGCCGATGGAGGGATCAGTGTGATCTCAGCTCCTGTGATGCCTATAGGAGTGGCACCACCTTTGGCAGTTTTTCTTGTATAGGTGTGGATATTCTCCCTAGCAGCAATGGGCATACTAGGGGTGGCTTCAGTGTGGGATTTAAGATGGATAACAGATGGAGGAGATGGGTTAGACTGAGTTGGGTTTACTGCAGTCCTGTCTCCAAAAGTAGATTGAGAAATGTGAGAAGAAAAAGAAAGTGGAGAGACCTTTCCAGTGGTAGCTTCAATGTTAGCAGGCTCAGACTGGGTGGAGAGCTCAGCTTGAACCTCTGGATCAGCTTGGGAAGCTCCCCCTTGATTGGATCCCTCTACCTCACTTTCTGATGAAACTGCCTCAGCTATCAGCAGCATGGGATCACTCAGACCCTCTTTCTCGGGGAAGATGTCATTATTGAACATCTTGGAGCTGAGTGTAGGAAACAGGAACACATCCTGATCAGCTTCGTAGAGTGCTGTCCCCAGCTCGGCTTCAAATGCCAAGGACAGGTACCTTATGAAAGGTACATGAAGATCCCTTGTGGTCTTATCACTTGGACCCTGAGTTCGTTAAAGATGAGTTATGCATAGCCTAAGTTCCTCGCAAAGTACATGTTGTACAACAGCTGCATCTCGAACTCGTTAACTTGGTCCATTCCTCCAACCTTGGTACCCAGTGAACGAATCACTGTTGACACCAGAAAACCCTAGCTGGTTGGAAAAGTGGCCTTTTTGATGACACCCTCTGTGTGCGGGTGACCCATTCTAGGTAGGACAGACCTATCCACTTGCCACATGACAGCCAGCTCGTACTTATCAGATTGAGGGAGTTGAAGAACATCCCTTAGCTGCTGCACAGAAGGATAACTGTACTATCGCCATTGAGAACAGTCCCTATTATCTCTTCCTTGTTCTGGTCGTAAGTACAAGTGTACCAGAACTCCAAAAGGTGTTGAGGAACGATGTGGAGTGGTGTGCCATAGAAGGCGAATGTCAGGAGACATTTACGGATGTAATACACCCATATCTCATATCCTCTGCCTTGTTTCCTCGGAGAATTGCAAGACAGGCCCGTTGATTGTTGATTTTGATCAACGGCACTCCATTGTTCTTAAACTGAGCACCATGAACCATTTGATCACCGAGAACTAATGTGATTCCTTCCATTGTATAGTTACACAGAGTAATTGGTTGAAAAAGCACTGAGCAACTAAAAATTCGCACTGAGCAGTCCGAAAACTGCACTTAGCAATTTAGGGTTTTGAATGAAAGAATGCACTAAGCAATAGAGGTGTTTGCGAAAGATATTTTTGAAGGTGAGAATTCAGATTTTTGGCGTAAACTTCTCTAAACCGGTTATGATCGGTATATATACCTTTCTGAGGAGAGAGAAAAGTTACCGTTAGAATCCCTTTTTATCCGTTACGCCGGAAAAATTACGGCTTGATTTAACAGAGAGAGGGTAGAGACATATCATCTTCCAACGGATACAAGTGTAGAATAATATTATTAACTCATAATAAGATCATAAACACTGTTAAATTATACCAATACGCAATTGATATACGATGCAATTTGAGACTGACTCAAATACACATTGAAATATGAATTAATGACACGTAGTAATTAAATCATAGTTTGGACACACCAAGCTGAGTAAACTTATCACTCAGCCTAAGTCAAGCACTCAGCTTGAATTGAGCACTCAGCTTGAGATTGAAACTCAGCTTGAGTAGAGCACACAGCTCAGGCTCAATGACACTTAGTCATTACTGTTTGAGACTTACTCAAACTTACATTTTTAACTACACTGAGTAGTTGATGTATGTTTGGAACTTACCAAACGTGTGAACCAATCACACAATTTGAGTTAAGCACATAGCTCAGACTCAAGGACACTTAGTCATTTACGTTTGAGACTGACTCAAACTATATATCTTAACTACACTGAGCAGTTAAAATATGTTTGGAACTCACCAAACGTGTGAACTCATCATTCAGCTTGACAGGTTATTCAATTTATGAAAACGCATTTATAAACTGTGCACTCAGCTTAAGACACTTAGTCTTTGTCAAACCGAAAACTCAGATTCTAGACACTTAGCTAGGGGTTGAGCATACCCAATTTACTTAGCAGATACATAAACCTCTTTTCATCAAGGGGTTTAGTAAAGATATCTGCTAATTGGTCATCAGTGGAGATATATTTTATGTCAACTTTAACTTTTTTCACGATGTCCCTGATGAAGTGATGTATAATTTCAATGTGCTTGGTTCTTGAGTGGAAGACTGGATTGTAAGTTATGGCTATAGCACTTTGGTTATCACAAAAGATAGGAGTTTTCTTGAAACTCATATCAAAGTCTTGAAGCTGATGCTGCATCCATAGGATTTGAGCATAACAGCTGCCTGCTGCAACATATTCAGCTTCAGTAGTTGAAGTAGCCACTGAGTTCTGTTTCTTACTAGTACAGCAGACTAACTTTCATCCAAGCATTTGACATCCTCCAGTAGTTGATTTTCTATCTAACTTGCACCCAGCATAGTACGCATCTGAAAAACCAACTAACTCAAATCCAGAGTCCTTTGGATACCAAAGGCATAGATTTGGTGTACCTTTAAGGTACCTAAAGATCCTTTTCACAGCTTGAAGATGTGATTCTTTAGGATCTGCCTGATATCTTGCACAAACACATGTAGCAAACATAATATCAGGTCTACTAGCTATCAAATAGAGTAATGAACATATCATTCCTCTATAGGTAGACTGACACACAGACTTACCATCTGAGTCCTTACTCAGCTTGACAGCTTGTGACATGGGTGTTCTCATGGTTGAACTAGAATCAAAACCATATTTCTTTATCAAATCAAGAACATACTTGCTTTGATTTATGAATATTCCATCAGGCCTTTGTTGAATTTGTAAACCCAGGAAATATGTCATCTCACCCATCATTCTCATCTTTTAGTTTTGTGACATTATTTTGGAGAACCATTCACATAGAGATTCATTTGTGGAACCAAAAATAATATCATCCACATAGATCTGTACAAGAATCACCCGTCCTTTACTCTTTTTAATAAAGAGTGTCTTATCGATACTAACTCTGGTGAAATCCATTGATAGTAGGTAGTTGGACAGTGTGTCATACCAAGCTCTTGGAGCTTGTTTAAGACCATACAAAGCATTGTAAAACTTATAGACATGATGTGGAAACTTTGAACTAACAAAGCCAGGAGGTTGTTTAACATAGACTTTCTCCTGAAGTTTTCCATTTAGGAAAGCACTATTCACATCCATTTGATAGACTTTGAAGTCTTTATATGCTGCATAAGCCAAGAACAGCCTTATTGCTTCAATTCTAGCAACAGGGGCAAATGTCTCATCATAATCGATTCCTTCTTCTTGCTTATACCCTTATGCTAACAGCCTGGCTTTGTTCCTAACTATCATTCCATCCTTGTCCATTTTATTCCTATAGACCCACTTAGTGCCTATAATTGAATGATCTTTGGGGTCAGGGACAAGATTCTAGGCCTTATTTCTCTCAAACCCATTTAATTCCTCTTGCATAACTTCAATCCAATCCTCATCCTCTAAGGCTTCTTCAGTCTTCTTTTGTTCCATTTGAGATAGGAAACCAAAGTGAGCAACGTAGTTAGATGTTGCCTTTGATCTGGTCATAACCCTCTCTTGGACATTTCCAATGATTTGATCTTGAGGATGGTCTTTGAGGAATTTGAATGTTGTAGTTGGAGAATCTGGTTCTAGATCTGAGTGATGTTGAGAACTCTGAGGTGAACACACATCCTCAGTTTCAATAGCAGCATTGTCAACAAACCTATTATCAGTGAGATTCTCAGTCTGAGTGACTTCAGCTCCAAAGGGGTTGATGAACTCATCATCCTCCTCAGCTTGAGAATCCCTTGGAGCTTGTGATGATTTCTTTGATGGACACACATCATCATCACTATCATCTCCCATGACATACATAGGATTTGACATATTGGTTTCCTCAGGCTTTTCAAGCTCACTCAGACTAACCAAGTCAGCTTGTCTTTTCTCAGCTTGATTAAGACTGTCTTTATCAAATGAGACATGAATTGATTCTTCTATAGCCTTTCTTCTAGTATTATACATTCTGTATGATTTGAAGATTGAGGAATAACCAACGAATACTCCAGGATCAGCTTTGGGTTCCAACTTATGGAGCTGATCTCTTTGATTCAGCACATAGCATTTTGAACCAAAGACATGGAAATAACCTATATTGGGATTTCTATATTTATACATCTCATATGATGTTTTACCATGTCCTTTGACAATGATTGATCTATTTTGGGTATAACAGGCTGTACTAACAGCTTCATCCCAAAAATAAAGTTTCAATCCAGCCTCACACAGCATTGTTCTAGCAGCCTCAATTAGGGTTCTATTTCTCCTCTCAGCAACTCCATTTTGTTGGGGAGTTCTGACAGATGAGAAATTTTGTAATATTCTCTTTTGTTTACAGAAGCTTTCAAGGGTAGAGTTTCTGAACTCAGTCCCATGATCACTTCTGAGTTGCTTTACAGACTTACCTTTCTGCAACTCTTCCTGTTCGATAAAACTTATTATCTCCAGGGCAGCCTCACTTTTGGCTTTAAGGAATATTACCCAGGTGAATCGTGAGAACTCGTCTACTATTACCAGTGTGTACCTTTTGCCACATAGGTTTGGAGTACTTATGGGTCCAAACAGATCCATATGCAACATATCTAGTGGGTCTATTATTGAAAAAATTTTCTTTGATTTAAAGGAACCTTTATGGTGTTTCCCTTGTTCACAAGCTGAACACAATTTGTCCTTGACAAATATGATTTTTGGTAATCGAGAGACTAACTCTTTATTGGATAGCATATTTATATTTTTAAAATTCAAATGTGATAATCGTTTATGCCACAACCAACTCAGCTTAGGAACAGATTGGGAAAACAAGTAGGTTTCAGTATAGGGATCAGCAGAATTAAGATCAAGTAGATACACATCTCTTTCTCTTTTAGCTTTTAATACAGGCTTTCCCTTAGTATTATATATTGTTCCTGCTTTCTTCCTAAAAGTAACAATGTTGTCTTCATCACATAATTGGCCGATACTAATCAGATTGTGCTTAAGACCCTTGACATATGCAACCTTCTGGAAAGTAACTTTGACAGCATGCATCTTCCCATAGCATTAAGTTCTTCCATAGGAATTGTCTCCAAATGTTACTTTAGGACCTTCATCTTCCTGGAAATCACTAAGAAGTCATTTGCACCCGGTCATGTGCCTTGAGTATCCACTATCCAAGTACCATTTACTTGAACCCTGCACTCGATATAAAACTAAACATATTAGTTTTTTTTGGGAACCCACTTCTTGGTGGGTTCAGATGAGGAGCACTTAGCATCTCCATCTTGTTGAACTGACTGTTCAGCTTGAGCAAGAGCTGAGTCCTGTGTAAGCTGATCAGCCTGTTCTTGTTCAAGCCTTGAGATTTCAACGTCACAATCCTTAGCCTCATGACCTCTTCTTCTACACTTGTAGCATCTCCTTCTTCCAATGATTACAGGAGGTAGAGTGTCTAATAATCCTTGTGAGAACTTGCTCTTAGTCTTAGGATTATATGTAGTGGATAACTTTTCAATTTTCTTTGCAAGTTGATTCACTTGATGCTCACTGACTTTTGACTTACCTTTGTCAGGTCTTTGTTTGTTATCCTTTTGATTAGAAGCTTGACCAACAAACTTCTTTTCCATGACCTTGGACTTACCTTTGTCATGCTTACTGGACTTACCAGTTTCAACAGGTTTGGACTTACCACTGTTGATCTTCCTAGACTTACCAAGATACACAACTTTGGACTTACCATTGTTGTGATTTGACTTCTGACTTACGGTGGTCTTCTTATTCTTGTAACTTCTTTCCATGATCATTAGCCTTTACAAACATATTGTATTTAAGGTTTTGATAATGTTTCTTCTCTGAGGCTAACTTCTAAGACTCAATCAGTTGTCTATCCTCCTCAGAGTCTGTACTTGCTATCTCATCATCAGCTACATAAGCTGCAGTTTGATAGTCACCTCCATGTACAACTTGTACCTGTTTAGGAATTTGTTGGTTTATGCACTTTTCAGCAAGCTTTGATGACTTACACCAAGACTCAGTGACCTTTTGAAGTTGGTCAGCTTTGACTTTTGCTTCCTGAAGTTCTTCACTTAGTAGTTTATTAATGTGTCTTTGACAATCAAGATCACATTGTGTTTTCTTACCAACATCAATGAGAGATTGATTTTCCTTAATCTCATTCTTCAGTTTAGCTATCTCAGCTTTGAGGTCCTTTTGAGACTTAAGGATGGTCTTGAAATCATTTAACAAATAGTCGAAGGCAAGACCTTTTTCTTCATCGGTGTAAGAGTTGAAATTACTAACCTTATACATGGAAGCCAGATCTCAATCACTAAGCTTGCTGTTTTCCTCAGCTTCCTTCATGTCAGCTTCAAAAGTTGACTCAGACAAACCATAATCAACTTCGTCAATTTCAAACTCTTCATCTTCTTGAGCTATTAGACATACATCATCATCTGAGGTAGATGATTCAGTATCCCAGGTTTCAGCATATAATCCTTTTGCACTGGGTTTGTCTTATGGCTTTCCTTTCTTGAGCTTAGTATATTTCTTCTTGTATTTATCAACTCTGTAAGCATTCTTATCAGCAACTGATGCTGATTCTTCCTTCTTTAATCTGCACTCAGTAGCAATGTGTCCTTTCTTCTGACAGTTGAAGCACACAGCCTTCTTAGGATCAAAAGAACTCTTCCATTTGCCCCTGTCAGATGTTCCACTTCCCCGTTGAGCTCTTCTCAAATGTCTGGCCAACATAGCCATCTGCTCAGTGATAGTCTGAACATCATCAGTATCACCTGAGTCTGAGTCTGAATGGTCAGCTTGAGATTCTGACTCAGTCTCAGATTCAACAATTAATGCCTTGGAACTTTTATTTTTCTTCTTTGCAACTAGTGCAATCTCTACTTTATCCAAAGACTCCTTAAGTTGTTGTTGAGAAGTTCTCTTGTGCTATGTGATCTGTTCATGATTGAGCAAGAACCCATAGATAGACTGTAGGTTGTACACATGCAGTGTTCCTCCAGCCCTCAGTGCTGTGGTTACTTCATTAAACCTTTCTGGTAACACATCCAGAAATTTCAGCACAAGTTCAGCCTCATCTTTCTTCACTCCTACACTTAGCAGGTCATTTATCAAGCAGTGAAACCTTGTGAACAAATAAGGCAAGGTTTCATTCTTCTTCGAAAAGAAGTTTTCATAGGATCTGTTCAGATGACTCTTCTTTTGCTACTTGACCATATCAGTGCCCTCATATGTAATACTTAAGGTATCCCATATCTCTTTTGCAGTTTGACACCCAGTCACTGTATGCAACATCTCGTTGGTCAGGGCATTTGCTAGAACACTCTTTGCCTTATCATCCAGATTGAACCATATCCAATCTTCTTCAGTCCAGGATGCAACAGTATTTTTCATATCCTATTCAGATCTGCAAGGAGACGAATCACTGACAGTTGCAGGAATCTTGGGGATTATTGGTCCTTTGGTAATGACATCGGACATACGATTGTCATTGGACTTGAGGAATAGCATGACTCTGAATTTCCACATAGGATAATAAGATCCATCAAAGATGGGATAACCCTTGGCAGACATCTGAGGAAAGTTTGAAGAATTGTTGCTTGTAGACATCTTGAACTTTCTCAGAATCTTGAACTTTCAACTTATGAACTTGTTCAACCTGCTCTGATACCAGTTGTAGGTCCCTTGGTGAGAATAACAACAAGCAACAGATGTGTAGAAAGGGGATTGAGTACACTTTCTGCGGAAATTGAACAAATCAAAATAAAGTGTTACACAAAGTAAATCAAACCACAATCGAATGTTTTGCTTTTCATTAATAAGAAGATGATTACATACTCTATCAAGTAAGCAAATCTTGATATGTAAAAACCTAATATAAATCTCTCAATCTTTCAAACTTAGCTATCTATAATCAACTTATGATTATAGATACTGACGACTCTCTAAACAGGATTTAGTCACAGATTGAAAACTTACCAATCTCACAACTAATGTGAGTATTCGAACACATGAATAGCTTGGCAATTTGTGAATATCTTGATCACGTTGAACTGACAAACAGTGATTCAAGAATCGTAACACATACGGTTGAGGTGAGGTATTTGACTCTGCAACACTTAGTTGTTAATCGTCGTTGTATTCGTCATTGTAGTCGTCGTACCTCTAAACTTATCAGGAAGATAAGTATTTATAATCCTGTTCCTATGGTTCCTTACAAGGTGGATTAATCCTAATTTGCTAACTAACTACCGGATAACTCGGAATCTTGAATCTTGAATCTTCTTATCTTGAGTGTTCAATCTTCAATCTTGATTCTGAAGTCTTTTATCCTTCCTGTAGATATAGAGAGTTAAAAAACTCATCCTTAGAAGTCCTAAGAGTTAGGTAGAACTTATTTAGCAACTCTGTTGAGCTGACTCAATATATACGCTGAGTCACTCAGCTTGAAACACATCAAGCTGAAAGCTTAATATATCTTAGGTGACATACACAGATTATCACACATAGTAATAATCTTACTAAGATATAGTATAAGCTGATCGAACCTATGCTCAGCCTATATGCAGCTTATGCTCAGTCTGAAACACTATACGTGTTCAGTGTGATCAAGCCTCATAATTCTGTTTAAGTTATATCTAGAACATATATAACAAACTTAACTTTGTCTCATCAAATTTCAACTGATGAGATCATCTTCCCAACATGAATAACTTGTTAAGGTGAGTATACTTATGCTTATGTGTAAATGTGATGTATATGCAATTCAATGTGTTTTGAATATCGTTGATGCTTTGGGGATGCTTGCTTGGTACCTTGCATATTATTGAGGGTTAGCATTCATTGTTAATCTGTATGTTTGATGCTATTAAACTTGTATGTGATTACATGAACGCATAATGTGATAGGTATGCTCACTAAGCTTCGTGCTTATTAGTTGTTAATGAAATGCTTTCAGATAAAGGCAAAGCTCCGATGGCTTAGAGGAATTATGATGGCTCCAAGCTATATTTTGATGTTAAAGTCTTTTGAACATAGTTATGATGTTTTATGCTTATGAATGTTTTGTAAAAGCTATACTTGGTCACAGTTTGTAAATTCTTGTCAATCAAGCTTTTATATCTATGAAGTAAATTTTGTATATTAGTATTGTATTTATTGTTGTTTTTTTTTTAAAGTTTGGGTCGTTACAATTTTGAATTATAATTGTTTCACTAATTTATTTACTTAATAATTAGAGTAAATTACACGAATCGTTCCAATGGTTTGCCACAAATTGCACCTTTCATCCCCGAACTTCATTAATTACACTAAACGTCTCTAACGTTTATGTTTTATAACGCCTGTAGTCCCTGGTCCACTTAAAATGACTAAAGCATCCCTAACCCCTTCTTTTAATCACCGGCCACCCTCACATGCCACACCCTTTCTCCTCACAAGCTGTCTCTCTCTGTACGCATACCCCTCTCCTCACAAGCTGTCTCCTTTGATGAGCCATTAACCACAACCACCTGCAACTCCACCATAGGTCACCACCACCAACACCACCTGCACCACCGTAGGTCACCACCACCACCATCGTATTTCCCACTCAAACACACACACACGCACACATACACCACCACCACCACCACCACTGTAGGTACCTGTAAAACAAACACGTACACATACACACACACCAGATTCCCACTCCCCGTCGATCACTTCACTGTAACACTACACACACTATATATGTAAAACACACACACACACACACACCTGACCAAAACAAAACCCTAATCAAGAACCAAAATCGAAGAACAAGGGTTTCGATTTTTTTTTGCGATTAGGGTTTCCACACAGAGAGGGAGGGTCGAGATGGTTATGATGTCAAGAACAACAAACCTGAGAGAGGATCGAGACGGCGGTGGTTGGCGGAGCTGGCGGTGGCGAGGGAGAAGGAAGGAACCAGCAGTACACGGAGAAGGAAGGACGCTGCGGCGGAGTGTTGAATTTTACAGGTCACAATTCATCCTTGAGCTATACTGATTCACAACCAAACTTGGTCTGAACCAACTCAAAATTGTATATTAAAACAGTTATTATTCACATAGGCGGAAACAGAATAATAATCTTAATCCTTAAACCCTAAAGGATTAAAACAGATCATAGTTTATCTAGTGTGTATATATCCAATATGTATAAAAATCGAAAATCATGATCTTAGGCATATAGCCTTTTGCGTAGACCTCTTGCAAGGCAAACCAGGATTGAATTAAACATATAACTAAGCAAGCAATCAATCCTAAAGCTATAACCTGGAAATCAAAATATGTGTCTGTACACATATACACCCATCGATTTCACCATACATCACAAGAAACACATTAGATGAGTATATTAAAACAGAATTGTATATTAAAACTTGGTGTGAACCAATTCAGAATTGTATATTAAAACAGTTATTATTCACATAGGCGGAAACAGAATAATAATCTTAATCCTAAACCCTAAAGGATTAAAACAGATCATAGATTATCAAGTGTGTATATATCCAATATGTATAAAAATCGAAAATCATGATCTTAGGCATATAGCCTTTTGCGTAGACCTCTTGCAAGGCAAACCAGGATTGAATTAAACATATAACTAAGCAAGAAATCAATCCTACAACTATAACCTGGAAATCGAAATATGTGTCTGTACACATATACACCCATCGATTTCACCATACATCACAAGAAACACATTAGATGAGTAATATACCTGAATTGCTCAAGCTTAATCCACCCGTGATGAGGTATAACAAGCACCCGCTAGAAAGGTTCAACCCACACTAGGCTTGATCTTGATTCCTTGCACTTGGAACACCAAAAATCGATCAACCCCTTGGGGTAGGGTGTTCTCGGCCGCCGAAACCAAGAGAGGGGAGAGAGAGTTTTCTTTTGTTGCTTAATTCAACATTAACCCTAATTGCTAAGATTTATCTCCTATTTATAGATAACTCATCTAGTTATCTTTAATTAGGAAAATATTTAAACCTTATTATTATTAAATACAATTTACTAATATATATATATATATATATATATATATATATATATATCCTCATAATATATTTTATCCTCTTTAATAATAATAGCAATTAATAATAAGAATAACCTATTAATTAATATCCAAGATATTAATCTAATAATTAACAATATATATTCACTAACTAATAAATATATATATTCTTGTAAATTATATTAACCTGGTTATTTTCTCAACTCCCAATACTGGTTTATGACTAACTGTCATAATACCCGTCTCCGAACCGTGTGGATTTTCCTACTTGAATTACATACCCTTACAGGTGTGACCCTTGAGTGTTTTATGTCATTGGGCGTATCATCAGGGTTCGATGGTTATGCACACAAATCCTATCAGACTCCCACTTGTGCTTACTATCAACCCATGGTCTTGATGATAATGGCCTAAGGGTGCTTCTAGATAAGTCCTTAGGGTAACCAAGCACATAACAACTATTATACCAAGGTGTGATAATCATATCCTTTATAAAACAAACTGCTTTATAATTTATAAAACTAACTTTTTTATAATCAATGCTTCATAAGAACCCCCTGTCTTATGATCGGGTATACTTTTAAGCTTTTCCCTCTGTATCACGATATTTCGATTGTGAGTGTGAGCATGGAATTAGTCAACTCTAAACACTCAGAACCATTTCTCGACTATCTATTCGACTGAGTGATAAACGACAAAGAACAAATCAGTTTGTTTGGGCATGGCCATGCACTTCTATAGTCTACATCAGTCAAGGAACCCGAAAACATCTCTCCTAAAAAGGAGGTGCATAATGCCTCTCGCATACTTGCATTTGGCAACACGATTTCCGCTGACACCAGATACGCTCGTTATTGCTACCCAGTTACGGCATACAATTAGGTGCGACCCAAATGCCAGAAGTCTACGTATCCCAAACCAAGTACCTTAGGCTTGAGGATAACCTATGTACCGATTACCTTTGACTCGTTAACTATGTGGTATTCTACACGATGTCACTATTCGATATTCACACCTCAGGTGAATACTTGTACATCCTTGGCATACACCCCTGGTAGCTATCTTCAAACATTATGAATCTCCACCAAGGATCACAATGACGTTATTATCTCCCTAATCGAGGTTCCCACTAAGATAGGTAGTCACGGACACGATTTTGAATAATAATCCTATTATTCTTGGATATTACCAAAACATACAAAATCTGTGAAGAGTTATGGGATTAATAATGAACTCTCCATATTCACCCTTTTGGAATATAGTACATAGTTAATACTGATTCAACGTCTTAATTTACCTCGTCTATTCGTATTACTATGTTGGTTCAAGTGTACTTATCACGGATCTCGCCTTGAAACCACAACATTATTATGAACTAAAAATGAGTATACACTAACTAGTGCTCCCACTCATTTTGCTAGACAAACTGTTTTCCACAAACCCTGAAAAACAAGTCTAGTCTTTCTAATTTTATTACATCATCTAAACTTGGAGAACTGGATTAAACTCTTTGTTTCTAGTTGTATAAAATTACCTCGTAACCACACTTGGTTACATTGTATATGTATAGTTGCTTTTCTATTCCAATAAATAGACTGAAATAATAAACCCTTTCGTTTACATCAACTTGTAAACAAAAATTAGATCTCCAGTGTATAAACATATCTAATAACCTGTTTATTATTTTCAACACTAAACTCCTTTAATATATATATATATATATATATATATATATATATATATATATATATATATATATATATATATATATATATATATCCTCATAATATATTTTATCCTCTTTAATAATAATAGCAATTAATAATAAGAATAACCTATTAATTAATATCCAAGATATTAATCTAATAATTAACAATATATATTCACTAACTAATAAATATATATATTCTTGTAAATTATATTAACCTGGTTATTTTCTCAACTCCCAATACTGGTTTATGACTAACTGTCATAATACCCGTCTCCGAACCGTGTGGATTTTCCTACTTGAATTACATACCCTTACAGGTGTGACCCTTGAGTGTTTTATGTCATTGGGCGTATCATCAGGGTTCGATGGTTATGCACACAAATCCTATCAGACTCCCACTTGTGCTTACTATCAACCCATGGTCTTGATGATAATGGCCTAAGGGTGCTTCTAGATAAGTCCTTAGGGTAACCAAGCACATAACAACTATTATACCAAGGTGTGATAATCATATCCTTTATAAAACAAACTGCTTTATAATTTATAAAACTAACTTTTTTATAATCAATGCTTCATAAGAACCCCCTGTCTTATGATCGGGTATACTTTTAAGCTTTTCCCTCTGTATCACGATATTTTGATTGTGAGTGTGAGCATGGAATGAGTCAACTCTAAACACTCAGAACCATTTCTCGACTATCTATTCGACTGAGTGATAAACGACAAAGAACAAATCAGTTTGTTTGGGCATGGCCATGCACTTCTATAGTCTACATCAGTCAAGGAACCCGAAAACATCTCTCCTAAAAAGGAGGTGCATAATGCCTCTCGCATACTTGCATTTGGCAACACGATTTCCGCTGACACCAGATACGCTCGTTATTGCTACCCAGTTACGGCATACCATTAGGTGCGACCCAAATGCCAGAAGTCTACGTATCCCAAACCAAGTACCTTAGGCTTGAGGATAACCTATGTACCGATTACCTTTGACTCGTTAACTATGTGGTATTCTACACGATGTCACTATTCGATATTCACACCTCAGGTGAATACTTGTACATCCTTGGCATACACCCCTGGTAGCTATCTTCAAACATTATGAATCTCCACCAAGGATCACAATGACGTTATTATCTCCCTAATCGAGGTTCCCACTAAGATAGGTAGTCACGGACACGATTTTGAATAATAATCCTATTATTCTTGGATATTACCAAAACATACAAAATCTGTGAAGAGTTATGGGATTAATAATGAACTTTCCATATTCACCCTCTTGGAATATAGTACATAGTTAATACTGATTCAACGTCTTAATTTACCTCGTCTATTCGTATTACTATGTTGGTTCAAGTGTACTTATCACGGATCTCGCCTTGAAACCACAACATTATTATGAACTAAAAATGAGTATACACTAACTAGTGCTCCCACTCATTTTGCTAGACAAACTGTTTTCCACAAACCCTGAAAAACAAGTCTAGTCTTTCTAATTTTATTACATCATCTAAACTTGGAGAACTGGATTAAACTCTTTGTTTCTAGTTGTATAAAATTACCTCGTAACCACACTTGGTTACATTGTATATGTATAGTTGCTTTTCTATTCCAATAAATAGACTGAAATAATAAACCCTTTCGTTTACATCAACTTGTAAACAAAAATTAGATCTCCAGTGTATAAACATATCTAATAACCTGTTTATTATTTTCAACACTAAACTCCTTTAATATATTAATATTTGTGGCATTGAAATTCAATATATAATTATGGCCTACTGGGGCGAGTCCATTTCCCTGGACTCATTTTGTATCCACAAAATTCCCGTCATTAAGATTATATATGTATCCTTGAAAGACAATAAGCTAGTATTTTCTATGCTTCTCTAAGCATTTACTTGCTTCTACGCAAATATACTCATATGTATATTAATTTATCCGAAACTTGATAAATATCTTAGTGTAGGTCAATTGCTCCCACTGACTATTATGAAAACATAGCATTACTTAAAATTCCTTGTTAACTTGGTGAAGCTTGATACAAAAGTCAAAAAACTGATTTTAAGTATAAATCTATAACTTAGATTTCCAATAAGAATCTTAAAGTTACCGAAACCTTAGACTTGGATTTTCCACATACCCACTATTTCCTATTACGGAAATTGGTTTCTCGAAACTTTACATAACTACAAGTATAACCCACTTGTACGGATTCTTATTTAAAACATGTGAGTACCCTTGATTATAATATCCATTATAATCATACTCATAAATGTTTTATCCTTGAACACATTCCCAGAAATAATAACTATTATTTCAAGTGTTTAACACTAGTTCAAAAACTTGAACTTGTTTTCATAGACACTTACAATTACTTGATTAGATAGGCATTCTAATATATATATATATATATATATATATATATATATATATATATATATATATATATATATATATATATATATATATATATATATATATATATATATATATATAACACAAACTGTGTTATCTCAAGCAATCAATATTAATCACACTAATAAAAAATGGCAACCAATGCAAAAAGATTAAAATACTAATAAGTCAAAACTTTGACTTGTTAGTCATCCTCTTGTCAAAACTTGACTAGATATAATCACAGGATGTGCGCAAGGATATATCAACCAATAATTCAAAAATACTCTTCAAAGAAACCAAAAGTCTCAAATGTAGCCATTACATATTTTAAAACCAACAGTTCAAAATAAGTAAATATGAATTATAGATATCCTTCATCCGCACGCATCATCTTTTTAGCATCCCAAGGCATCCTTTGCTTCTTATTGACCTATTTGCAATAAAAAAACGTAAAAGTCAATAAAACACCACTTATAAAAATATGTTGAAAGCAAAAATACGGAAGTTAGTTAACGAAAGTATCTGTGGCGTTTCCACCACCCTCGTGACGCTTGGGGCAATTGGATTTGCAATGGCCAACTTCACCGCACTTGAAGCATCGGTTCTCGGCCCCCACTTTGTTCGGTTTAAACTTCTTCCCCTTGCCTTTGCCATTTCCCTTAGCCCCGGGTGCAGATGGTCCTGGCTCGGTTTTACCCTTACCCCTGCCATTGCGTCCCTTCCTCTTTTTAGCAGCTCCCGTCTCCACTACTATCACATCCTTGGACTTATTACCCAGGTTAGACTTGTTGGGAAGATGATCTCATTAGTTAAGATTTGATGAGACAAAGTTAAGTTTGTAAGATGTGCTCCAAAGTTAACTTAAACAGAATTATGAGGCTTGATCAGACTGATCACTTATAGTTTCAGACTAAACATAAGCTGGATATAAGCTGAGCATATGTTCGATCAGCTTATACTATATCTTAGTAATATTATCACTGTGTGTGATAAGCTGTGTGTGTCACCTAAGATATATTGAGCTTTCAGCCTGATGTGTCTCAAGCTGAGTGATTCAGCTTATATACCGAGTCAGCTCAACATAGTTGCTAAATAAGTTCTAGCTAACTCTAAGGATAAGTTAATTAATATACATGTTAGTCCATGTTTATTTTCGAGTCTGTTCTCGAAGAACTCAGCTTGATGAGTTTCAAGCTGAGTAACTCAGTCCGAGCAAGAAGTCAGTTTAAAGAGAATTTAAATATGTTTTAAATTTATCTTTTTAACTCTCTATATCTACGGGAAGGATAAGAAGACTCCATAATCAAGATTGAAGATTTAAGACTCAATATAAGAAGATTCAAGATTCAAGATTCCGGTTTATCCGTTAGCTAGTTAGCAAATTAGGATAAGTCCAGTTTGTTAGGATACATAGGAATAGGATTATAAATACTTATCATCCTGATAAGTTTAGAGGTACGACGATGACTATGATTCAAAAACGAATACAGAGCCAAATACATCACCTCAACCGTATGTGTTACGATTCTTGAATCACTGTTTGTCAGTTCAATGTGATCAAGAAATTCACAGATTGCCAAGATATTTGTGTGTTCGAATATTCACATTAGTTGTGAAATTGGTAAGTTTTCAATCTGTGATTAAATCCTGTTTAGAGAGTCGTCCAGTATCTATAATCATAAGTTGATTACAGATAGCTAAGTTTGAAAGATTGAGAGAATTATATTAGGTGTTTACATATCAAGAGTTGCTTACTTGATAGAATCTGTAATCATCTTCTTATTAATGAAAAGCAAAGCATTCGATTGTGGTTTGATTTACTATGTGTAACACTTTATTTTGATTTGTTCAATTTCCGTAGAAAGTGTATTCAACCCCCCCCCCTTCTACACATTTGTTACTTATTGTTATTCTCACCTAGGGACCAACAACTGGTATCAGAGCAGGCTGAACAATTTCGTATGTTGAAAGTTCAAGATTCTGAGAAAGTTAACAATGTCTACAAGCAATAATTCTTCAAACTTTCCTCAGATGTCTGTGAAGGGTTGTCCCATCTTTGATGGATCTGACTATCCTTTGTGGAAGTTCAGAGCCATGCTATTCCTCAAGTCCATTGACAATCGTATGTACGATGTTATTACACAAGGACCAATAATCCCCAAGATTTTTGCAGCTGTCAGTGATTCGTCTCCTGGCAGATCTGAGAAGGATATGAGAAAGCCTTTTGCATCCTGGACTGAAGAAGATTGGAAACTACATTATTTGGATGACAAGGCAAAGAGTGTTCTACCAAATTCTCTGACCAATGAGATTTTGCATACAGTGACTGGGTGTCAAACTACGAAAGAGATCTGGGATACATTGAGTATTACATATGAGGGTACTGATCTGGTCAAGCAGCAGAAGAAGAATCACTTGAATAGATCCTATGAAAACTTCTTTTCTAAGAAGAATGAAACCTTGCCTGATTTGTTCACAAGGTTTCACTGCTTGATAAATGACCTGCTAAGTGTAGGTGTTAAGAAAGATGAAGCTGAACTTGTGCTAAAATTTCTGGATGTGTTACTAGAAAGGTTCAATGAAGTAACCACAACACTGAGGGCAGGAGGAACACTACATATGTATAACCTACAGTCCATCTGTGGGTTCTTGCTTAATCATGAATAGATTACATAACACAAGAAATCTTCTCAACAACAACTTAAGGATTCATTGGATAAAGCAGATATTGCATTAGTTGCACAGAAGAAGAAGAAAAGTTCCAAGTCATTAGTTGTTGAATCTGAGACTGAGTCAGAATCTCAAGCTGACCACTCAGACTCAGACTCAGGTGATACTGATGTGTTCAGACTATCACTGAGCAAATGGCAATGTTAGCCAAACGATTGAGAAAAGCTCAAAGGGGAAGAGGAAGATCTGACAGGAGCAAAGGAAAGAGTTCTTTTGATCCTAAGAATATTGTGTGCTTCAACTGTCAGAAAAAGGGACACATCGCTGCTGAGTGTAGATCAAAGAAGGTAGAATCAGGATCAGTTGCTGATAAGAATGCTTATAGAGCTGAAAAATACAAGAAGAAATATACTCAGCTCAAGAAAGGAAAGCCTGAAGACAAACCCAGTGCAAAAGGACTTTATGCTGAAACCTGGGATACAGAATCATCTACCTCAGGTGACAATGTATGTCTAATGGCTCAAGAAGATGAAGAGTTTGAAATTGCTGAAGTTGATTATGGTTTGTCTGAGTCAACTTTTGAAGCTGACATGAAGGAAGCTGAGGAAAACAACAATCTTAGTGATTGGGATCCTGCTTCCATGTACAAGGTTAGTAATTTCAACTCTTACACCGATGAAGAAAAGGGTCTTGCCTTCGATTATTTGTTAAATGATTTCAAGACCAGCCTTAAGTCTCAAAAGGACCTCAAAGCTGAAATAGCTAAACTGAAGAATGAGAGTAAGGAAAATCAATCTCTCATTGATGTTGGTAAGAAAGCACAATGTGATCTTGAATGTCAAAGACACATTAATAAACTTCTAAGTGAAGAAATTCAGGAAGCTATAGTCAAAGCTGACCAAATTCAAAAGGTCACTGAATCTTGGTGTAAGTCATCAAGGCTGGCTGAAAAGTACAGACTCTGAGGAGGATAGACAACTGATTGAGTCTCAGAAGTCAGCCTCAGAGAAAAAACATTATCAAAACCTTAAATACAATATGTTTGTAAATGCCAAAGATCATGGTAACGAGTGCTCAACATCTAAACAGCATGGTAAGTCTGTACTGGACAGATTAAGCACTTTGGCCTATTCAAAGAACTTCAGTCATTGAAAGGCTTAATCCAAATCCTTTCAAAAGACAACATTCTCTATCTGGCTCAGAGAGAAGTTACAAGAATAGGAAGACCACTGTAAGTCAGAGGTCAAATCACAACAATGGAAAGTCCAAAGTTGTGGATCTTGGTAAGTCCAAGGAGATCAACAGTGGTAAGTCCAAACCTGTTGAAACTGGTGAGTCCAGAAAGCATGACAAAGGTAAGTCCAAGGTCATGGAAAATAAGTTTGATGGTCAAGCTTCTAAACAAAAGGATAACAAACAAAGATCTGACAAAGGTAAGTCCAAAGTCAGTGAGCATCAAGTGAATCAACTTGCAAAGAAAGTTGAAAAGTTATCCACTACATATAATCCCAAGACTAAGAGCAAGTTCTCACAAGGATTAATAGACACTCTACCTCTTGTAATCATCGGAAGAAGGAGATGCTACAAGTGCAGAAGTAGAGGTCATGAGGCTAAGGACTGTGATGTTGAAATCTCAAGGCCTGAACAAGAACAAGTTGATCAGCCTACACAGGACTCAGCTCCTGCTCAAGCTGAATAGTCAGTTCAACAAGATGAAGATGCTAAGTGCTCATCATCTGAACCCACCAAGAAGTGGGTTCCCAAACAAAACTAATATGTTTAGTTTCCATATCATGTGCAGGGTTCAAGTAAATGGTACTTGGATAATGGATGCTCAAGGCACATGACTAGGTGGAAAGGACTTCTTAGTGATTTCCAGGAAGATGAAGGTCCTAAAGTAACTTTTGGTGACAACTCCCGTGGAAGAACTAAAGGCTATGGGAAGATGCGTGCTGGCAAGGTGACTTTCCAGAAGGTTGCATATGTTAATGGTCTTAAACACAATCTGATCAGTATCAGCCAGTTGTGTGATAAAGACAATATAGTTACTTTTAGGAAGAAAGTAGGAACTATATATAATGCTAAGGGAAAGCCTGTATTAATAGCTAAAAGAGAAAGAGATGTATATCTACTTGATCTTAATTCTGCTGATCCCTATACTGAAACCTACTTGTATTCCCAATCTGTTCCTAAGCTGAGTTGGTTGTGGCATAAACGAATATCACATTTAAATTTCAAATATATAAATATGCTATCCAATAAAGAGTTAGTCTCTTGATTACCAAAGATCACATTTGTCAAGGACAAATGTGATCAGTTTTTGAACAAGGGAAACACCATAAAGGGTCCTTTAAATCAAAGCAAAAATTTTCAATAACAGACCCACTACATATGTTGCATATGGATCTGGTTGGACCCATAAGAACTATGTGGCAAGAAGTACACACTGGTGATAGTAGATGAGTTCTCACGATTCACTTAGGTAATATTCCTAGAAGCTAAAAGTGAAGCTACCCCTGGAGATAATAAGTTTTATCAAGCAGGAAGAGTTGCAGAAAGGTATGTCTGTAAAGCAACTCAGAAGTGATCATGGGACTGAGTTCAGAAACGCAACCCTTGAAAGCTTTTGTGAACAAAAGGGAATATTACAAAATTTCTCATCAGTCAGAACTCCCCAACAAAATGGAGTTGCTGAGAGGAGAAATAGAACCTTAATTGAGGCTGCCAGAACAATGCTATGTGATGCATGATTGAAACTTTATTTTTGGGATGAAGCTGTTAGTACAGTCTGTTATACCCAAAATAGGTCAATCATTGTCAAAAGACATGGCAATACTGCATATGAAATGTATAAATCTAGAAAGCCCAATATAGGTTATTTCCATGTCTTTGGTTCAAAATGTTATGTGCTGAATCAAAAAGATCAGCTCCATAAGTTGAAACCTAAAGCTGATCTTGGAATATTCATTGGTCATTCCTCAATCTCCAAATCTTACAGATTGTATAACACTAGGAGAAAGGTTTTAGAAGAATCAATTCATGTCTCATTTGATGAAGACAGTCTTGATCAAGCTGAGAAAAGACAAGCTGACTTGGTTAGTCTGAGTGAGCTTGAAAAGCCTGAGGAAACCAATATATCAAATCCTATATATGTCATGGGAGATGATAGTAATGATGATGTGTGTCCATCAAGGAAATCATCACAAACTCCAAGGGACTCTCAAGCTGAGAAAGATGATGAGTTCGTCAATCCCTTTGGAGCTGAATTCGCTCAGACTGAAGATCTTAGTGATCATCAGTTTGTTGACAATGCTGCTATTGAGACTGAGCATGTCAGTTCACCTCGGAGTTCTCAACACCACTCAGACCTAGAACAGATTCTCCAACTACAACATTTAAATTCCTCAAAGATCATCCTCAAGATCAAATCATTGGAAATGTCCAAATAAGGGTTATGACCAGATCAAAGGCCACAGCTAACAATGCTGCTTACTTTGGTTTCCTATCTCAAATGGAACCAAAGAAGACTAAAGAAGCGTTAGAGGATGAGGATTGGATTGAAGCTATGCAAGAGGAGTTAAATGAGTTTGAGAGAAATAAGGTCTAGAGCCTTGTCCCTACCACCAAAGATCGTTCAATTATAGGCACTAAGTGGGTCTACAGAAATAAAAGGGACAAGGATGGAGTGATAGTTAGGAACAAAGCTAGGCTGGTAGCACAAGGGTACAAGCAAGAAAAAGGAATCGATTATGATGAGACATTTGCCCCTGTTGCATATAAAGACTTCAAAGTCTATCAAATGGATGTGAAGAGTGATTTCCTAAATAGAAAACTTCAGGAGGAAGTCTATGTGAAACAACCTCCTGGCTTTGTCAGTTGAAAGTTTTCACATCATGTCTATAAGTTAAACAAGGCTTTGTATGGTCTTAAACAAGCTCCTAGAGCTTGGTATGATACACTGTCCAACTATCTACTATTAATGAATTTCACTAGAGGTAGTATAGATAAGACACTCTTTATTAAAAAGAGTAAAGGACAGGTGATTCTTGTACAAATCTATGTGGATGATATTATCTTTGGTTCTACAAAAGAATCTCTGTGTGAATGGTTCTCCAAAATAATGTCACAAAAGTACAAGATGAGCATGATGGGTGAGATGACATACTTCCTAGGTTTACAAATTCAACAAAATCCTGATGGAATATTCATCAATCAGAGCAAGTATGTTCTTGATTTGATAAAGAAATATGGTTTTGATTCTAGTTCAACCATGAGAACACCCATGTCACCAGCTGTCAAGCTGAGTAAAGACTCCAATGGTAAGTCTGTGTGTCTGTCTATCTATAGAGGGATGATAGTTTCATTACTCTATTTGACAGCTAGTAGACCTGATATCATGTTTGCTACATGTGTTTGTGCAAGATATCAGTCTGATCCTAAAGAATCACATCTTCAAGCTGTGAAAAGGATCTTTAGGTACCTTTAAGGTACTCTAAATCTAGGTCTTTTGTATCCAAAGGACTCTGGATTTGAGTTAGTTAGTTTTTCAGATGCTGACTATGCTGGGTGCAAGTTAGATAGAAAATCAACAACAGGAGGATGTCAAATGCTTGGAGGGAAGCTAGTAAGATGGACTAGTAAGAAACAGAACTCAGTGGCGACTTCAACTATTGAAGCTGGATATGTTGCAGCAGGAAGCTGTTGTGCTCAAATTATTTGGATGCAACCTCAGCTTCAAGACTTTGGTATGAGTTTCAAGAAAACTTCTATCTTCTGTGATAACCAAAGTGCTATAGCCATCTCTTACAATCCAGTCTTCCACTCAAGAACCAAGCACATTGAAATTCGACATCACTTCATCAGGGACATCGTGGAAAAAGGTAAAGTTGGCATTAAATTTGTCTCCACTGATGACCAATTAGCAGATATCTTTACTAAACCACTTGATGAGAAGAGGTTTATGTATCTGGTAAGTGAATTGGGTATGCTCAACCCCTAGCTAAGTGTCTAGAATCTGAGTTTTCAGTTTGACAAAGACTAAGTGTTTTAAGCTGAGTGCACGGTTTATAAATGAGTTTTCATATACTAAATAATCTGTCAAGCTGAATGATGAGTTCACACGTTTGGTCAGTTCCAAACATATTTTAACTACTCAGTGTGGTTAAGATATATAGTTTGAGTTAGTCTCGAACAAAATGACTAAGTGTCATGGAGTCTGAGTTATGTGCTTAACTCAAACTGTGTGATTGCTTCACACGTTTGGTAAGTTCCAAACATATTTTAACTACTTAGTGTAGCTAAATTACATGTTTAAGTCATTCTTAAACATAAATGACTAAGTGTCATTGAGCCTGAGCTGTGTGCTCTACTCAAGCTGAGTATCAATCTCATGCTGAGTGCTCAAATCAAGCTGAGTGCTTGCCATATATTGAGTAATAAGTTTACTAGGATTTGGTGTGTCAAAAACCATGTTTCAATTACTAAGTGTTATTAACTCATGTGTCTCTGCGTATTTGAGTCAGTCTCAAATCGCGTATTGCACCAATTGTGTACTGGTACAATACAACAGTGTTTATAATCTTATTGTAAGTCAATAATATTATTTTACATGTGTATCCGTTGGAAGATGATGTGTTTCTACCTTATCACTGTTACATCAAGCCGTAATTTTTCCGGCGTGACGGATAAAGAGGGATTTTAAACGGTAACTTTTATCTCTCCTCAGAAAGGTATATATACTGATCATAACCGACTTAGAGAAAATTTACGCTTACAAATCTGACTTCTCACCTTCTCAAATACCTTTCGCAAACACCTCCTTTGCTCAGTGCATTCCTCCGTTCATTTTCTAAACCCTAAATTGCTAAGTGCAATCTTCAAATATGCTAAGTGCGAATCTTAAAGCTGCTAAGTGCTAATCCAACAAGTTACTAAGTGTAATTAAACAATGGACGGAATTACATTAGTTCTCAGTGATAGAATGATTCGAGGTGCTCAGTTTAAGAACAATGGAGCGCCGTTCATCAAAATCAACTATCAACGGGCCTGTCTTGCAATTCCTCCAAGGAAACAAAGCAGAGGATATGAGATATGGGTGGATTACATCCGTAAATGCCCTCTAACATTCCCCTTCTGTGGCACACCACTCCACATTGTTCCTCAACATCTTTTGGAGTTATTGGGAAAATGATCTCATCAGTTAAGATTTGATGAGACAAAGTTAAGTTTGTAAGATGTGTTCTACATATAACTTAAATAGAATTATGAAGCTTAGTCAGACTGAACACTTATAGTGATTCAGACTGACAATAAGCTGAGTATAAGCTGAGCATATGTTCGATCAGCTTAAACTATATCTTAGTAAGATTATCAATATGTTTGATAAGCTGTGTGTGTACACTAAGATATATATATTGAGTTTCAGCTTGATGAGTTTCAAGCTGAGCGCCTCAGCGTGAATACTAAGTCAGCTCAATAGAGTTGTTAAATATGTTTTAGTTAATTCTTTGGACTTCTGAGGATGAGTTAATAATTATACATGTTAGTTCATGTTTGATTTCGGGTGTGTTCTCGAAGAACTCAGCTTGATGATTTCAAGCTGAGTAACTCAGCCTGACTAAAGAAGTAAGTTTAAAAGAATTTAAATGTGTTTTAAATTATGTTTTATCTCTCTATATCTACGGGAAGAATAAGAAGAATTCAGAATCAAGATTGAAGATTGAAGACTCAAGATAAGAAGATTCAAGATTCAAGATTCCGAGTTATCCCATAGTTAGTTTGCAAATTAGGATTAGTCCGGTTTGTTAGAAACCGTAGCAACAGGATTATAAATACTTATCTCCTGATAAGTTTAGAGGTACGACTACAAGTACGACTCAGAACCAAAAAAGCAACTAAGTGTTGCAGAGCCAAACCTCATCTCACCGTATGTGTTACGATTCTTGAATCACTGTTAGTCAGTTCAACGTGATCAAGATATTCACAGATTGCCAAGCTATTCGTGTGTTCGAATAATCACATTGGTTGTGATATTGGAAGTGTATTCAACCCCCCCCCCTCTACACATATGTTGCTTGTTGTTATTCTCACCAAGGGACCAACAACTGGTATCAGAGCAGGCTGAATAATTTCATAAGTTGAAAGTTCAAGATTTTGAGAAAGTCTGCAATGTCTACAAGCAACAATACCTCAAACTTTCCACAGCTATCTACCAAAGGCTGTCCCATATTTGATGGATCTGACTATCCTATGTGGAAGTTCAGAGCCATGTTGTTCCTCAAGTCCATTGACAACCGTATGTCAGATGTCATCACAAAAGGACCTATTATCCCCAAGATTCCTTCTACTATCAGTGATACGTCTCCTGGCAGAACCAAAATGAAAACAAGAAAGCCTACTGCATCCTGGACTGATGAAGATTGGAAACTCTTTAAACTGGATGACGGGGCGTGTTCTAGCAAATGCCCTGACTAATGAGATCTTGCGTACTGTGACTGGGTGTCAATCTTCAAAAGATATCTGGGATACGCTGAGTGTTACATATGAGGGCACAGATTTGGTCAAGCAACAGAAGAAGAATCACTTGAATAGATCTTACGAAAACTTCTTCTCTAAGAAGAATGAAACGTTGTCTGATTTGTTCTCAAGGTTTCACTGCTTGATAAATGACCTACTAAGTGTGGGTGTTAAGAAAGATGAAGCTGAACTCGTTCTGAAGTTTCTGGATGTGTTACCAGAAAGGTTCAATGAAGTAACCACAGCACTGAGGGCTGGAGGAACACTGCATGTGTACAACCTATAGTCCATTTATGGGTTCTTGCTAAATCATGAACAGATCATTGAACACAAGAGAACTTCTCAACAACAACTCAAGGAGTCTCTGGATAAAACTGAAGTTGCATTAGTTGCATAGAAAAAGAAGAAAAAGTCCAAGGCACTGGTTGTTGAATCTGAGACTGAGTCAGAATCTCAAGCTGACCACTCAGACTCAGACTCAGATGATACTGATGATGTTCAGAATATCACTGAGAAAATGGCAATGCTAGCCAGACGTTTGAGAAGAGCTCAAAAGGGAAGAGGAAGATCTGACAGGGGCAAAGGGAAGAGTTCTTTTGATCCCAAGAATGTTGTGTGCTTCAAATGTCAGAAGAAGGGACACATTGTTGCTGAGTGTAGAGCAAAGAAGGTGGAATCAACATCAGTTGTTGATAAGAATGCTTACAGAGCTGATAAATACAAAAAGAAATATACTCATCTCAAGAAAGGAAAGCCAGAAGAAAAACCCAGTACAAAAGGATTATATGCTAAAACCTGGGATACAGAATCATCTACCTCAGATGATGATGTATGTCTTATGGCTCAAGAAGATGAAGAGTTTGAAATTGACAAAGTTGATTATTGTCAGTCCGAATCAATCTTTGAAGCTGACATGAAGGAAGCTGAGGAAAACAGCAATCTCAGTGATTGGGATCCTACTTCCATGTATAAGGTCAGTAATTTCTACTCTTACACAGATAAGGAAAAGGGTCTTGCTTTTGATTATCTGTTGAATGATTTCAAGACCAGCCTTAAGTCTCAGAATGACCTCAAAGCTAAAATAGCTAAACTAAAAGATGAGATTAAGGAAAATCAATCTCTCATTGATGTTGGTAAGAAAGCACAATGTGATCTTGAATGCAAAAGACACATTAATAAACTTCTAAGTGAAGAAATTCAGGAAGCTAAAGATAAAGCTGATCAACTTCAAAAGGTCACTGAGTCTTGGTGTAAGTCATCAAAGCTTGCTGAAAAGTGCATTAACCAACAAATACCTAAACAGGTAAAGGCTGTACTTGGAGGTGACTATCAAATAGCAGCTTATGTAGCTGATGATGAGATAGCAAGTACAGACTCTGAGGAGGATAGACAACTGATTGAGTCTCAGAAGTCAGCCTCAAAGAAAAGACATGATCCAAACTTGAAATTCAATATGTTTGTGAAAGCTAAAGATCATGGAAATGAGTGCTCAAAAACCAAACAGCATGGTAAGTCTGTGCTGGACAGATTAGGCACTCAGCCTATTCAAAGAACTTCAGTCACACAAAGGCTAAATCCAAATCGTTTCAAAAGACAACACTCTCTATCTGGCTCGGAGAGAAGTTACAAGAATAGGAAGACCACTGTAAGTCAGAGGTCAAATCATAACAATGGTAAGTTAAAAGTTGTAGATCTTGGTAAGTCCAAGAAGATCAACAGTGGTAAGTCCAAACCTGTTGAAACTGGTGAGTCCAGTCACCATGGCAAAGGTAAGTCCAAAGTCATGGAAAAGAAGGTTGTTAGTCAAACTTCTAAGGATAACAATCAAAGATCTGACAAAGGTAAGTCCAAAGTCAGTGATCATCAAGTAAATCAACTTGCAAAGAAAGTTGAAAAGTTATCCACCACATACAATCCTAAGACTGAGAGTAAGTTTCCACAAGGATTGTGAGACTCTCTACCTCCTGTAATCAATGGAAGAAGGAGATGCTATAAGTGTAGAAGTAGACGACATGAGGATAAGGAATGTAATGCAGAAATCTTAAGGCCTGAACAAGAACAAGCTGATCAGCCTACAGAGGTCTCAGCTCCTACTCAAGCTGAACAGCCAGTTCATCCAGATGGAGATGCTAAGTGCTCCTCATCTGAACCCACCAAGAAGTGGGTTCATAAAGTTCAGGATCGGATATAGATTATATCAAATAACAAGAACTAACTTTTGAATAACAAATTATAGATGAATAAAAGTTAATCTTTAACTATGATCACAATCAACTAAGAAGTTGCTGAATCACACTTAATTGATTAAAGAAGGTTTTGAACACAAAGCAATTCAATCAAACAGTAGTTTTATTGATTAACCAGAATGATTACAATAGCAAACTTCACCCCCAATCTAACTTATTATGTTAGACGAAGAACACAGATTGTTCTTAGGTTTCAACGAGAAACTTAGAGGCTTAGCACTATTCTGAAAGCAAATTACAACTTGAAGAATGAATGCAAAAATACTTAATCAATGAGTACATACAAATTAAAAATTCTAATCTAGCATTTATACTCCTTGATCTTCCTTGATTTGCTGACAGTTAGGTAATCTTCTATCTTCTGAGATAATCTTGATAATCTTCCAAGTATTTCGAGATATCTTCAAAGATAGGGTTTTTCCATATTTAGCTCAACCGAAACTGTTTATTGAATGAAACAGTTTTGGTTCTTCTAACAGTCTTCGGCTTCAAGGTCTTCAAACAGTTGTAGTAGTTTGTACTAACAGTTCTGAACTCTATATAACAGCTTTGAAGTTCACAGCAACTGTTGGTTACAACTGTCTTCACAATTTTCACTAACAGTTCTAAACTGTTTCTTCAACAATTCTTCTAACAGTTTCGAACTGTCTTCCCAACATCCATTAACAGTCTTAACAGATTTGATTTTTGCATGTATAACAGTTTCAATGACTTAGCCAATTTCCCAACAATCTCCCCCTAACTTAAAGTATTGAACAATACAATTAAGTTGTTTATTTTAAGGGTTCAATCATAGACAAATTTAACATAAGTAAAGAATACATTTATCATTGAATGCAAAATCAAGCTGTTATAATCAAAAATTCAAAAGATAGAAAAATTACATTTTCTTTGATCTCAGGGATACAAGTCTATCTTTGAACTTCTGAATTAGCTCATCCCTTACTTTGGCTGGACCATAGAACTTGGCTTTCAATAGGTATTGGAGTTTGATCTGACCGTGTTCGATGAAATCCATGTCAAACCATTCTGTAATTGCATTACCCATTACCATGTAGTATACCCTTGGCTTAGCATACACTTTAACAGATTGAATTGGAAAAGTTTCATCAGCCATCAGTATTGACATCACTTTCTTTGGGTTGCAAATACTTGTTAAATGTCTCATCAATATCTTAATCGTAGGATGCTCAGATCCTCCATAATGCCTTGTTCCATACTCATACAATTCTTGTATGTCCCGCCTAGTAATGTTATCCATCATTTATAAGTAGACTGAAAACTGTTCGATCTGATCATTCTCCCTTACAATGATTACCCCTTCCTTCCCAGTATCAAACCGGACAATATCAAACTTCCATTCATTGATGTGAGACTTCTGGCCTATATGTTCTGCTACAAACTTGTTAACACCTTCTTCAACATCGACCAAGAGCCTATCTTGAATGATAGTTTTAACCATTTTAGCTTTGTTAGTTTGAACTGTTTGAGTTGGTTGGACAGCTTTGGACTTTTGGGATTTGGATTGTTGAGGTTGAGACTTCTTCTCAGTTGCTGACTTAGGAATTTGAGGTTGTTTCTTTTTCACAATTCTTTTTCTCTTAACTCTCTTAGCAGCTTTTTCTTGTTTTTCCTCCTCATCAATCTGAGCTATGATCTCATCAGCCAGCCTCTTTGCTATCTCAAAATTTGTCTGTTCTTGTTGTTGAAGATCAGCAGCCAACCTCTGAGCACATTCAAAATCCCTTTCTTCTTGTTGTTCTTTTGATAATTTTAGCTTTGGTTGCTCAACAACAATTTCTTTTCCCTTTCCTTCTACCTCTTGCACTGGCTTTTCAACAACCTTTTCTACAATATGAATTCCTTTGAATCCAGGCTTTGGCTTAATAGGTTTTAACTTTGCACATTTTCCCTCAAGCCATCCATCATCAATCTTTTGTCTCATTTGGAATTCATTGCAGTTCAGCATCTGAGCACCCACTTTTACCAAATATTCTTGTTTCACCTTAGGCCATGACTTGTAAACCTCAGTTGTTGGATAATCACCAGACAAAATTATCGTATTGATCAGCACTCTATCCACCGCTGATAGTTTCTCTTCAACTGTTGATTCACTGGGTGCAACTGTTAGTTCTTCCACTGCAGCTGTTTGTTCTTGCACTTCAGCAACTGTTGGTAATGAACTCTTCCCCTCTTTGATTGGAACAGTTGAAGGGGGTCTTGCAGCAGCTGTCAACTGTTGTAGTACTTGATCATGCAGCTTTAGCACCTCATTGGCATGCTTCAAACTATTGGTCAGAACCTTGATTTGCTGGTCTTGTTGAAGAATCCTTTTGTTTTGTAAGGCAATCTTCTTTTTGAGTTGTACATATGCAGCAAAGAAAGGTGCAAAGTTGGAATCCGTCAATGCTTGGTGTTGCATTCTAGCCTCAATGTCAGCCAGTGTTGCCACTGTTAACATATCATTGACAGATAAAACTGGTGGTTCACTCAATTGAGATTCCACACCAGTACCCCTCTTTTCTTGGTACTAGGGATTTCCAGAAACTGTTTGACCAGCCTCTGTTGCCGTGGCTGAGGTCTTAGTTATGTTAACCCTGTCCTGTTCATCCCTTGCGGATGAAACAGTAGTGTCAGCCTCAAATACCACATGATCACCCTCTAATGGAGTGATCACCTCCTCATTGTGCCTGGGAGACAGCACAAGGGGTTCCCTTTCGATATTCTGCACAGGTGAATGCACCTGTGCAGGGTTAACAGTTTCAGTTTCATGAACTTTGGTGGAAGGAGCACCAACAGTTCTTTTCCTCTTCTTTTGAAATATTTTTAGTGCAGGGGCTTGTGTTGTAGCTTTTTCAAAGGAAGCAGAGGGGATTATTTGAGTATCGTGAGCTGTGGGTTCCAGAGGTGGTGGTGTAGCAATAAGTTGGGCTTCATGCTCACCCCTGGCAGCTCTGTTTCTTGAAAGAAACTCCACCATTGCAGAGAGTGGTGGAGTTATGGCACCTGAGAAATTCTTCCCATTAACCATCAACTTGCTCAATGTGGAGGCCACATGAGCAGAGGGAATTAGGACCCTCTTGTGTGCTTTAAGATTTGGCATAAAAAAGTTTAACAAAACTTGCACAAATCGCCGGTACATCAAAAAGAGACCATATTTGGTCCCGAGATGTTTTACCATGCCATCAAAAATAAGTTTTGAAAAGTTGAAACAACGATTGTTGGCCAAACAGATTAAGGCCAATGCAATGTTGCTTCCAAACTCGTTCCACCCTGTGCGTTTAGGACTTACACACTGCTGAAGAGTATGAATCAAAAATTTCCAGTGTGCACAAAAATGTCCCTTGTAGAAGGTACCCTTTCCCCTAGGGCCCTCATACCCAAGCCTAACCAACTCGGTATGCACAAAGTCTAGAGAAACAGAATCAGAATACTCACCATCGCGATCATGAAGTTGAAGAAGTTGACGGATGGAGTCCTCAGAGATTGAAACATTTAAACCATCAACAGTGGAATCAATCCATTGCACTTCATCAGTTGTTCGAAGGATAGCATGTTTCCAAAACTGATCAATATGAGAAGTGTAAATGGTTGGGTTTATGGTGAGAGCAGTGTGTAGAGTTGACATCAAGAGATAGTCAATCATGTCGAGGAAAGCAGTAAGATCAGCAGGTTTTGTAAGGAAGGCAAGCATATTGTGTTCTTTGACAAATGGAAGGGGAGCCATTTTGATTTGAGAGCAAAAATTCTAGGGTTTTAGCGTTTGATCAAAGTTTAGAACGAGTGAATGAATTGATGAGGAGGGAATTGCCTAATATATGTTTCGAATGTTCAATGCAATTCAAACATCCTCAAAATTCTGCAAAGACCAAAACACCCTTTAGTAACTTAACAGTTGACGGACAAAAATAACACTAACAGTTGAAGAACTGTTTTCATAAGTTGTAACAACTGTTATTTAGAAATAACTTCCTATTCGAACAGTTGTGTATTCTACACACTAACAGTTGAAGACTGTTTTTGTTAGAAAGTACAACTGTTATTGGACGAATTTTTCCCCCTCAAATGCACATGGATTTTGCCTAACAGTTGGGCAGGCTATATGCGAACAGTTGAAAACTGTTAGTAGTATTTCAAACTGTTAAAAAAAATATGTGCAACTGGCAACAAAACTTAGCTCATACATACATCATAAGCTGATTCATCATAAACAAACCATTAGCCAACACAGATATCAACAAAATATGCATTTTATTCATGTTTAACACAGATGAACTACAAAGTACATGCATTTTCACAAGCCATTGTTTGTACTGCCTATCTAATTGTGCAAGGGTCAACGAAATTTAGTCTTTACTGATTTCAATTTCTACACCCATCTCTTTCTCTAACGGTTGTTTGTCTCCAAAGGTTATGGCTTCCATTAGACTCGGATGATGATGATAAGCACTTGTCAATCCATAATCAGCTATGACCATGATGTGCAATGGAACTAGTCATCGATTACAATGACCTCCACTGCATCATCATCCGAGGCTAGAACGTCATCATCAGCATCATTTCTTCGAACATTGAACCACACTACAGAGCCTGTAGTGCCTTCCAAGTTCAAGTCGAACCTTAAACAGCAGTTGGTAGGCAACTCGTGGAAGAGAGTGAAGTTTTCAAAATCACTTCTTATACGAATATGATCAGTCATTTTATATGGCCTACGTGGGTCTGGGTACTGTGTCAAGGTGAACCTATCTCGATCATCATGCATCTCAAGAACACAAGATGAGTATTTCCAAAGCTCATGCATTCGAACAAATGGGGCAGGGATGGTTACATAACTTTGTTTAGCATTAATTTCTTTGAAGTTTATGAGAAAGAAGTTAGTAGCCATTTGCAAAGAAAAGTTTGCTCTCTGGAATGCAAATGTAGGTGTGGTTTGTGAACAATGCATGCAAGCTAATTTATAGACAAACTTGTTGTGAATTGGTCAATAATTTAGCATGCAGTGACTTGTCATGTCCATTCACAACACTACAAAATAAAGTGACTTACCTTTATCAATCTGGAACTGTTCTCAATAAAGTATTTTACCTTTACCACATATCAAGGACATTCACGGATTTGAAAACTGTTTGTGGTATAGGCAACCAGATATGTCCAAAACTGGTTTGGGATTTGCACTTTTACTCTTCCCTGAATACTTAAAAGCAACAGTTGTTAGATAACAATACTAACAGTTGCAAACTGTTAGAGTGAAAAACAATGAGTAATGAACAACTGTTAGTCCAAGTTAATCATTCCAATGTTTGAGATCAAAAAGTTGAATCTGCTCACATCAAATGCTTTAGTGAACAGATCAGCTAATTGATCATCAGTATGGATTTTCATAACTTGGATTAATTTCTTTTCATTGCAATATCTTATGAAATGAAATCTGATTTCAATGTGCTTGGTTTTAGAATGCTTCACTGGATTATTAAATATGCTAATAGCACTGGTGTTATCAACATAAATAGGTGTATGCAAGAAAGACAAACCATAATCCAGAAGCTGATTTTGAATCCACAACACTTGTGAACAGCAGCTTGATGCAGCAATATATTCAGCCTCAGCTGTTGAAGTTGAAACTGTTGTTTGTTTCTTGCATTGCCATGAAACCAGCCTTGATCCAAAGATTTGACATCCTCCAGAGGTTGATTTTCTGTCCACATTGGCTCCACCATAGTCACTATCAGAATATGCCACCAAATCAAAAGGTGAATCTTTAGAATACCAAAGTCCCAATTTTGGTTAGCCTTTGAGGTACCTAAAGATCCTCTTCACAGCAAACAAGTGTGACATCTTCGGACTGCATTGAAATTTGGCACAAACACACACAGCAAACATTATATCAGGTCTAGAAGCAGTTAAATACATTAATGAACCTATCATTGACCTATATAGATGTATGTCAACATCCTCCCCCTCAGAGTCTGCTCCCAACTGTTTGTGTGTTTCCATAGGAGTGCTTGCCAGTTTCACATCTTGATAGCCAAACTTGTCCAATATGTCTTTGACATACTTAGATTGGCTTAGAAATATACCAGAGGGCTTCTGTTTTACTTGTAATCCCAAGAAAAATGTAAGTTCACCCATGGAACTCATCTGAAACCTTTTATGCATAATGACTTCAAATTCTTTGCACAAGCTGTCATCAGTGGATCCAAAGATTATATCATCAACATAGATTTGAACAAGCAAAATCTCTGTTTTAACAATATTTGTAAACAATGTTTTGTCAATTGTGCCTCTCTTAAAACCATTCTCAAGAAGGTACGATGATAATGTCTCATACCAAGCTCTAGGAGCTTGATGTAGTCCATATAGAGCTTTATCCAACCTATATACCCTGTCAGGGTACTTTGAATCTTCAAAGCCAGGGGGTTGACACACATATACCTCCTCATCAATAGTTCCATAGAGAAATGCAGACTTGACAACCATTTGATACACCTTAAATCCTTTGAAGCTTGCAAAGGCAAGAAATAGTCTAATGGCTTCAATCCTTGCAACAGGTGCAAAGACATCATCATAGTCTATTCCTTTCTCTTGTGTATAGCCCTGTGCAACCAGTCTTGCCTTATTCTTGATTACAATCCCTCTTTCATCTTTCTTGTTTCTGAACACCCACTTGGTGCCAATTACTCTTTTGCCTCTTGGAAGCTCAACAAACTTCCAAACTTGCTGAATTTGAAATTGTAAGAGCTCCTCTTGCATTGCTTCCACCCATGAAGGGTCTTTCAATGCCTCAATTGCTTTCTTTGGTTCTATTTGAGATAGAAAGCAAGCATTCACATCAAATTGGGCAAGATCCACACCACTGTTTTCATTTTGCAGCATATTCCTTGTTCTGATAGGAGTGGTTGGATCACCAATTATTTGTGATATTGGATGATTCTTGTGAACTCTTGATGTAGGAATGTTTTCTTCAGTCAGTTCATTCCCTAGATTAGACAGATCAAACTCACATTCACTTGAATTTTCAGCAGTATCACACACTTGATCAACAACTGTTTGGGATGCAGAGTCAGTGTGTTGTTGAGGATCATGAGATGTCATGTCCTTTGAAGATTCAGAATCAATCAATGGATCAACAGCATTGGAGAACTCTTGTTGAAGCATAGGAATCACAACAAAGTCTTCAGTAACTTTGTTCGAACCAACAGTTGTTGGTTTTGAGCTAACAGTTTCAAAACTGTTTGGGTTGTTGGAAACTATTTGTTGATTTTTACCAACAGTTGTGGAGGTACCTGCAGCTGTTTCAGTAGAATACTCAAAAGAAAGAAATTTAGACAATGCATCATTATCAAATAACCAATCAGGCCCATTACCTGCAATATTGATCCTATTCTCATTGAAAGAGACATTCATACTCTCTTCTATGATTCTAATGACATTGTTAAAAACTCTATAAGCTTTACTTTGAGTGGAGTATCCTACAAAGAAACCTTCTTCAGCCTTACTCTCAAACTTGCCTATTGGTGATTTGGTATTAAGAATAGTGCAAGGACAGCCAAATGGTTTGAAGAAGTTGATTAAAGGTTTTCTCTTGAGGAACAACTCATAAGGAGTTTTCCCTTTGGACTTGACTACTTGTACTCTATTCTGAACATAGCAGGCAGTGTTCACTGCTTCTGCCTAGAATGTCATTGGAAGCCTAGAATCAGCTAACATGGATCTAGCAGCCTCTATCAAAGTCCTATTCCTTCTCTCAGCAACTCCATTCTGTTGGGGAGTCCTAGGGGCACTAAACTGTCTTTCAATACCTTTACTTTCACAAAAACTGTTTAGCTCATAGTTCTTAAATTCAGAACCATTGTCAGATCTAATGACTTTCACCTTCAAATCAGATTGATTTTCAATTTTAAGAATAAGTGACTTAACTAACTCAGCAGTTTCATCCTTAGTTCTAAGAAATTGAACCCATGTGAACCTGGTGAAATCATCAACTATGACTAAACAATAGGCTTTCTTCCCTATACTCACCATAGATGTAGGACCAAAAAGATCCATGTGTGACAATTGTAAAGGTGCAGTAATGGAAGAAACTTCTTTGGTCTTATAAGAAGTTTTGTGTTGCTTGCCTTTGAGACAAGCTACACAATGATCATCACATGAGAATTATTTTTGGGGCAAACCTCTTACCAAACTGTTTTTAGCTAACAAGTTCATGGTTTTAAAATTCATGTGACACATCCTTCAATGCCAAATGGCAGAGTAAACAACTTAACACATTCTGTTTAGCAATCTTTTGTGTATCTAGACAGTATACATTATCCTTTCTAGGTGTTCTCAAAAGAACATCCTTCTCATTTAGTTTAAAATCTTTTGAAAGAATAATGCATTCTAAATCTGTAAACAAAACTTTGTTTCCATTGTCACAGATTTGAGATACACTTAACAGATTGTACTTAAGCTGTTCAACAAAGAAAACATCATTAAATGTAAGTGTACCAGCCTCAACAGCTCCTTTACCTGTGATTTTTCTGTTGGGGTTCGTAGTACACAGCAACAGAAGCATGCAAGGTCATAAACGAATTTTTCAAACAAAAAACAAGACCACAAGATGAACCCCATAAGTAGATCTAACTCTACAACAAAGTTATGCAACAAAACAGAAAGAAAAGAGAGGATATATACCCCTGATGTCTCTGATGGTTGTGTGTGTGGCTAGCTTTCAAGTCGTGACCTCCTTTCTCGGCTCCTTCTAGCAATATCGAAGTCCACCCCGAGTGAATCGTGACCCAAGTGTACTAGCACTCCTTTAGCTTAATCAGCAAGAAGATTAGCTTCTGGAACACAACCAAAATCCACCAGGAATCTGCTCACTTTCTCTCTTGTTTGAACTTAGCAACTATCACAAGAGTTCTAAGTTTGTATTTCACTTAACAAGTGGTCAAAAGAAGAGAATGAGAGATATGCATGTGTTTTATAGACCAACTCACGACTCCAGGTCTCCCTTAGTCGGTCCCAGAAGTCATCATTAGATATTACATGCATTGGTCGGATTTAGAGGTGAAAAGATAAAGTTGTTTCTGTCAGACAGAGTTAGCGCCGCTAGCCGCCCATAGTTAGCGCCGCTAACCTCCCAAAGTTAGCGCCGCTAACGCGACTGATTTAGCGACGCCAGAGTTAGCGCCGCTAACCCCTGCTGGAAACCAACTATCATTATTTATCCTTTCTCACCCTCATCTTTTAGGTTGTGTCAAGGTCAACCCCCGGCGTGTGACCCGATAGGCCCATACATCATCGGTAGTGATCATTTGGCGTACGTGTGTTCGTGGGCATACTCCAACAGACTCCCACTTGCACATGACTCTACGTACCCAATGCATCACAGACAAAGAGCGGCCTCTAGTAAGACATCTCTGCCCCAAGTCTGTATGGGTTTTGTCTTCTGCACAAAAACCAATCTGCAACCCATGTGAAAAGGTCCTATCGATAAGTAATCAATCATCCTTTTGTTCGCGATATCCAATGTGAACACGAGACATGGTACAAAGTCATTCTCCGTTCGTTCACGATTATGTTTCTCGATCTAGACTGGTGGTGACCAAAATATACAAGTTGCAATCAATCATAAATTATTGCAAGCTTTGAGCATGGCCATGCATTTTGGTGTCAGCGACCAATCATCGAGGGGCCCAAGGATATCTCTCTAAATAGAGGAACAAATTCCTTTGACTTACACTGCCCACCACAGTGATCATACTCTGCCCAACTACTCCCTTTATAACAGCCAGTTACGGACTGCGTTTGAAAGCAATTAGAACAAAGCAAACCAAAGTGATGCAGCCACGTGCATCTCCAGTCTTACGATGAACTGATATTATCATCCTGATTTACTCATGACATGTACCATAAAGTAAAATCAGGTGTGGGTCGTCCAGTCACTTGAAACACTTTCAAGTACAGGCGAAGAATTGCGTCCCCATGCCCCAATCCCATTGGACACATGACCAATTACTTCCCTCAGTCTTAGTTCATACTTCCTTCCCGAGAAGAATGACCGACTGTGGACATTTAGAATGCTTGCGCATTCAGGGAAGAGCAAAACATGCTAAGTTGGAACACAGTAAAGATTTAAAGAAATACCCGCAACTTGCGTATTACCAAATCCCATTTAATAATCGATAAATACAATAAATACAATACTGCTTCATGTTCCCTAAAGGGTAAATACAACAAATATACTAACCAAATACAAAGGCATGATCAAACCAAATCACTAGCAAATCTAATCCCAATAGCTCGAGTATGAGCGTCATGCTTTGCTTGCGATAAAGGTTTGGTGAACGGATCCGCCACATTGCTATCCGTGTGTACTCTGCTGATAACAATGTCTCCACATTCGACCACGTCCCGGATGTAATGATACTTCCGCGGAATATGTCTCGTGCGTCGGTGAGACCTTGGTTCCTTGGCAAGAGCAACCGCACCCTCGTTGTCACAGAACACCTCAACAGGGTCGGCAATGCTAGGAACCACTCCCAGATCTTGGATGAATTTCTTCATCCATACAGCCTCCTTCACAGCTTCACTGGCCGCAATATACTCCGACTCGGTAGTAGAATCGGCCACAGTGTCTTGCTTGGAGCTTCTCCAGGAAATAGCACCACCATTGAGCAGGAACACAAACCCCGATTGAGATCGGCAGTCGTCCCGATCGGTTTGGAAGCTAGCATCTGAGTAACCAGTCACCCGTAGCTCTTCCGCACCTCCATACACCAAGAACATCTCCTTAGTCCTCCGAAGATACTTGAGAATGTTCTTTACTGCCGTCCAATGAGCTTCACCAGGATTGGCTTGATATCTACTTGTCATACTCAATGCACAAGATATATCAGGCCTAGTACATAACATGGCATACATGATCGAGCCAATTGCCGAAGCATATTGAACTCGACTCATTACTTCCCGTTCCTCAGGGGAACTCGGGCTTTGAGCCTTGCTCAACACTAAACCATGCGACATAGGTATGAACCCCTTCTTGGAATCCTCCATCCTAAATCTCTTTAGGACCTTGTCTATGTACGTACTCTGGCTCAATCCGATCAACCTGCGGGATCTATCTCTATAGATCTTGATCCCAAGAATGTAAGCCGCATCCCCTAGATCCTTCATTGAGAAACAACTCCCTAGCCAGGCTTTTACCCTTTGCAAAGTTGGGACGTCGTTCCCAATTGGTAGAATATCATCTACATAAAGAACTAGGAATACAACTATGCTCCCACTAGCTCTAATGTAAACGCATGGCTCATCCTTGCTTTTAGAGAAGCCAAACTCTTTGACCTTCTCGTCGAAGCACAGGTTCCAGCTCCGAGAGGCTTGCTTAAGCCCATAAATGGACTTCTTAAGCTTGCAGACTTTATCCGGAAACTCAGGATGTACAAAACCCTCAGGCTGTGTCATATACACATCCTCTGCTAATGTTCCATTAAGGAACGCGGTTTTGACGTCCATTTGCCAAATCTCATAATCATGAAATGCGGCAACGGCCAAAAGTATCCGGATATACTTCATCATAGCCACCGGTGAAAAGGTTTCCTCATAGTCTATACCATGAGTTTGAGTGAAACCCTTAGCCACCAGTCGGGCCTTGAAGGTGTCTACCTCGCCATCCATGCCGATCTTCTTCTTGAAGACCCACTTGCACCCTACGGGTTTGCACCCCGGCACGGGATCAACCAAGTCCCAGACTTGATTATCCGACATGGACTGAATCTCGGATTCCATTGCCTCTAGCCACTTGGCGGACTCAGGGCCCACCACAGCATCCTGGTATTTGGTAGGCTCATCAGAGACCACTACCATGTCGGTGCCATCAGATATGTGAAAACCATATATGTTTGGCTCATGCCGACTTCTACCAGATCTTCTAATAGGCAACGGGTTTACATCATCTCCAGCTTCATCATACTGAGATTCAACCCTCTCAGGTTGTGAGCTAGTCCCAACATCAGGTTCTACATTGGCAGTCTCTTGAATTTCTTCAAGATCAACCTTTCTCCCACTAGCGTCTTTGGATAGCAGTTCCCTCTCAAGGAACATCGCCCTTCGAGCAATAAACACCTTGTTCTCCGAAGGTTTGTAAAACAAATATCCCATAGACCCAGTAGGATGACCAATGAAAAAGCACCTTTCGGCCCTGGGCTCCAACTTGTCCTCGACCTCACGTCTCACGTAGGCAGGACAACCCCAGACCTTTAAATATGAAATGGATGGAACCTTTCCATGCCACATCTCATACGGTGTTTTCTTAACCTTCTTTGTTGGTACGAGGTTAAGGATTCTACCGGCCGTCTCAAGCGCATATCCCCAAAACGTAACGGGAACGTCCGTACGAACCATCATAGACCGAACCATATCCAACAATGTTCGGTTCCTCCTCTCGGCGACACCATTTAATTGTGGCGTCCTAGGAGGGGTCAATTGCGAGATAATCCCACAATCCCTTAGATGTTCACGGAACTCAGAACTAAGATATTCACCGCCTCTATCGGATCGTAGCATCTTAATCCTTTTCCATAGTTGATTTTCTACCTCGTTTTGATAAGTCTTAAATACCTCAAAGGTATCCGACTTTTGTCTCAACAAGTAGACATACCCGTATCGACTATAATCATCAATAAAGGTAACGAAGTAGCGGGAATGATCTCTTGTGGCATGCTTGAACGGACCACACACATCCGTGTGAACGATATCCAACAAGTCTTGCGCCCTCTCACAAACACCGGTGAAGGGTGCTTTGGTCATCTTGCCCAATATACAAGATTCGCATACGTCATTAGACCCGTGGTCAAATGATTCCAAGATCCCATCCACTTGGAGCTTGGCGATGCATTTCTTGTTTATGTGGCCTAACCGACCATGCCATAGAGACAATTTATCCAAAACGTTTTTGGGACCCGAATCAACATTCATGATTGATCTAGTGCTTTGCAAGCTTACGCTTGTTTCATATATGCCATGACATGGAAATGCTTTGAAATAAAAAACATCATCTTTGTAACATAAAATGCTACCATTCTCAAATTTAAAAGTAAAACCATCGTCATACAAGGCATACAATGAAATAATGTTTCTTGCCACACAGGGCACAAAAGATACATTTAACAAAACAATAGATAAGCCAGAAGGAAAGGCGAGCTCCACACTCCTAATCTTCTCAACCGGGACAACCGCCTTGTTTCCCATGATGAGATCCAGCTCTCCATCACCCAAGTCCCTACTTCTTCTTAGTACCTGCACATTATTACAAACGTGAGTACCACACCCGCTGTCTAAAACCCAGGCGTTAGAAGTAGAAGTGTTATGGAGTTCAATCATGTACGTACCGGAGGCAGCGGCACCTTTAGAGCGAAGCTTCTTGAGCTCCTCCGTGTACTTGGGGCAACTACGCCGGTAGTGACCCTTCTCCCCGCAGAAGTAGCAGGTTGCCTCTTCCGGTTAGGTGGCAGCGGCAGCCACTTGCTTCCCCTTCGGCTCAGGGGTTGAGGTAGGTTTGGGCTTCGGTCCTTGGACCTTAGCCTTCTTCTTCCCCTTGCCCTTCTTGCCCGAAGCGGGCTGCTTCCGCTTGTTACCACCCTCATTGATGGTGAGAACGGCAGTGGAGGTGGTGGGCTTTGACTTGGCAAGCTCGCCCTCGGCGGTCTTTAGCATGCCATGCAATTCCATAATGGACTTGTCCATACTATGCATGTGGAAGTTCACAATGAACGGACCATATGTAGGAGGCAAGGATTGGAGGATGATATCAACCGCCAACTCCTTCCCCATGGGAAAGCCCAACTCCTCGAGCTGATCCACGTACCCTTTCATCTTAAGTACGTGGGAGCTCACATTGCCGCCCTCCTGCATCCGGCAACCGATGAAGGCCTTGACGCACTCATAGAGTTCTTGCCTAGCTCGCTGTTGGAACATGTCCTTCAGCTGAGAAATCATCTCAAATGCACTCACTTTCTCGAATTGCCTTTGCAATTCGGGACTCATGGTCGTTAGCATAAGGCAAGTCACGTCATTTGTGTCCTTGAGGCGTTTTTCATACGCCTCGCGGACGGCCCTCGCCGCGTTGGTAGCAGGAGCCTCCGGAAGAGGTGACTCAAGGACCTCTAGCTTCATTTCATGACGTAGGACAATTCTCAAAGTCCTATGCCAATCCATAAAGTTTGGCCCCGTGAGTTTCTCCTTCTCCAAAAATGGACGGAGTGACATGTTGGTGGTGTTGGTGTTGCTAGTAGATGCCATCTACAAGCAAAGTACGAAATGGTTAGTTTATTGTTGTATTAAATCCTTGTTAAGATAATTACCCTCTTGTTATAAAAACAAATTATATTAACAAGGGCTAAGAACCTCAAAATACCCTAATCCATGACGGGTTTTCCGCGGATCACTTCATAGAGCTATTTTAGGCCGGTAAACTATTTACCAATTGCAATCCGTGATCACAACTCTTAGGCACTTGCGGGATCCTAGGTACTCTTAGCACCCATTTGGCATGTTTGATCCCTCCACACCAATTCCTCATTAACCCACTTTGATAGCTCGGCTAGAGCTCGACAACTACCAATGCGTTTTATGTCTTGAAATTGTAAATCGTCCGTCAAGATACACGGTGGTACTCTAGCCCAATGGCCGGCTCGGCTAGAGCTCGACAACCGACCTTGCGAGTTGCCACACGCGCCTTCCACACAGTTACGCAAAACCGGTCTCGGCTAGAGCTCGACAAACCGATCTTGTTTCACTAGAATCGGGCGGTGTCATCTTACGGGTGGTGTGAAATTTACTTTTGAAAAACGGGTTTTAGTTTTTCCGGTTAAAACATTTTTTTTAACCAATTCTTGTCTATGTGGCGCGCGGAGTTTGTAAACCAATTTAAAACTCTTTGATTTTATTATTTTGAAAAATTTTCTAGCATGCGAAGAACCTAAACATCCATGCAAGAAAATATATAAAATAAAATCAACCACGCATGTAATATAATCCGGTAACGAGACAAATCCTATGCGTCTTGCCCGTGAGCCAACGGGCAAGACTAAGTCATCTAAGGACTAGACCGAATGACCCGATGTGTGCTCCTCCCACTTGATCCATTGCGTCTCCTACCGACCTCCGGATCCAAGTACGCCAAGACACCCTCCACACGGTTCTTGTTGGTTGCTTCGGTTCATCTTTTACAATTTACAAATTTAAAAGGAAATGGCATGCAAGCCACAATTTCTATTCTAAGCTAATTCTACAAATTACAAAGAATACGAAATCGGCATGCAAGCCGTTAAAATTACAAACCGAATAAATAGATTAATTATTACATGCCATTGTGGTACAAACCACCAAATGAATTAATACATTAATCTAAATCAACCAAACACATCACATAGGTCATATGGCTCAAAAACGTTACCGGATATACATACAACAACCACATATAAGAAATCACACATCAACACATGGTGTGCCACACAAAACCATGTAAATCTTATATGTCTTGGTTAAGATTATCTAATCACCCAAGGCACTCATAATCCTATGTACATATGCATTAGGAACCTCAAACAAGTCAAAATTCCATAGTCATATATACACAATGTAAGTATATGCAATTAATCATTTTCATGCCTAAATGTTAATCCACATATAAATACATCAACCAAGACATAAGGCAACTTTAATCTGAACACAACTCAAATCTGGAACAATTCCAGCAAGTACAAATAGCCCAAAAATCCAACAAAATTGATTTAATGCAAAACCATGCATTCTGCCAGTAAGGGGTTAGCGCCGCTAACTATAAAGAGTTAGCGCCGCTAACTCAGTTTAGCGCCGCTATCGCGAGACGACATTAAAACAAGTCAGTTTACCAAAGAGGACTGTTAACTCCGACTTTAGCGCCGTTAACTAAGGTTTAGCGCCGCTAACATACAAAAGTTAGCGCCGCTAAACATTGGACAGAACCAAAAATCACATTTTTCGGATTTTCTTGGCCATCAAGTGCAAAACCAGTGTAGAGCTGGCTCTGATACCACTGTTGGGGTTCGTGGTACACAGCAACGGAAGCATGCAAGGTCATAAACGAATTTTTCAAACAAAAAACAAGACCACGAGATGAACCCCATAAGTGGATCTAACTCTACAACAAAGTTATGCAACAAAACAGAAAGAAAAGAGAGGATATATACCCCTGATGTCTCTGATGGTTGTGTGTGTGGCTAGCTTTCAAGTCGTGACCTCCTTTCTCGGCTCCTTCTAGCAATATCGAAGTCCACCCCGAGTGAATCGTGACCCAAGTGTACTAGCACTCCTTTAGCTTAATCAGCAAAAAGATTAGCTTCTGGAACACAACCAAAATCCACCAGGAATCTGCTCACTTTCTCTCTTGTTTGAACTTAGCAACTATCACAAGAGTTCTAAGTTTGTATTTCACTTAACAAGTGGTCAAAAGAAGAGAATGAGAGATATGCATGTGTTTTATAGACCAACTCACGACTCCAGGTCTCCCTTAGTCGGTCCCAGAAGTCATCATTAGATATTACATGCATTGGTCGGATTTAGAGGTGAAAATATAAAGTTGTTTCTATCAGACAGAGTTAGCGCCGCTAGCCGCCCATAGTTAGCGCCGCTAACCTCCCAAAGTTAGCGCCGCTAACGCGACTGATTTAGCGACGCCAGAGTTAGCGCCGCTAACCCCTGCTGGAAACCAACTATCATTATTTATCCTTTCTCACCCTCATCTTTTAGGTTGTGTCAAGGTCAACCCCCGGCGTGTGACCCGATAGGCCCATACATCATCGGTAGTGATCATTTGGCGTACGTGTGTTCGTGGGCATACTCCAACATTTTCCTCCCTTAGCATTTCCTCCAAATGCTACAAATCCACCATTGATGCTTCTGAAATCCTTCAAACAGTGTGGATTTCCAGTCATGTGCCTTGAGCATCCACTATCCACATGCCAGATACATCCATGATTGGCCCTATGAATGCTCTGTACAAATAAAATCAGTTAGTAGCAGGAAGTACCCAGGCCATGCAGGTCTTGGGTACACCATTCAAGTCATAATACTTAAACAAAGTTTGGTTCTTTTTTTATTTCATCCAAATTAGATTTCTCTAATTTGTGTGAGGAATACTTTGTAAGAACATGTGGTTCCCAATTGTTGTTAACATTTGAGACCTTTGAACAAACAGTTGTTGTAGAAGGTAAAACAGTTGAGTCATCATGTGACTTATTCTGTTTTGCAATTTGAGTACCAGTTTTACCCTCTTCAGAAACTGTTTGTTTCTGCAGTTTCACCCAAGTCAGACCAACAGTTTTTGGTTTTGATAAAACAGTTGTGGAACTGTTAGTTGGTGCGGATGTAACAGTTGTAGAACTGTTAGCCTGTTTTGGCTTAGCAGTTTTAGAACTGTTAATCTGCTTTGACTTAACAGTTTTAGAACTGTTATTTTGCTTTTTGAAACTTGGTTCTTTGGTGCTACACAGCTGTGGGTTATAATAACAGTATTGAGCCAAGTGATTGGATCTCCCACATGTATAGAACTTTTTAGCTTTCACAATAGGCAAACCAGTTCTTTGTGACCAGAACTGGTTCCTATTTCTTTGATTTCCTCTAACGGGTGCTGACTGAGGAAACTTTTGTACACCATGTTTTTGACAAGTGCATGTAGGCATTTCAGTATGCCTTTTTACAGATCTGGGTTTAGTCTGTACTTTTGCAGCTTCCTTCTTTGGCTTTCCAATTACACCTTCATCAACCTTCACTTTTCCTTTTGACTTAACACTAACAGTTGAGCTGTTTGGGTTAGAACTGTTTGGGTTCCTTTTGGGACTGTTAGTGTAAAGGTGGAGACTGTTTGTAACAGTTGTGGAACTACTTATAGAATGAATAGATTTGGTCAGTTTTGGCTCATTGGTGAGGGATTCAGTGGATGCTTTTACAAACACCACAGGTTGTAAAGATGATTTTGTGGGAATTGGCTCACAACAAATGTGATTTTCATATGGAATACCTTCATCCTTCTTCACAACTCCCTCATTCTTATCATCACTCACTGCATACACAACTCCTTCCTCATCACTTTAAAATTATGGATTAGCTGACTTCAGTTCCTCTGGTAATGATTCATTAACATACCTATTAGCTACATCAGACATGGGAGTTATGTAGTTGTGATTGTATGGAGGTGGGGTCTGCTTATATCCTAAACCAGTTTTCACCTTGTCTCTGATTTATGATTGTAACAAGGTTTCAAGTTTAAGATTTCTTGCCTTAAACATGCTCATATCAATATGAACACCCTCCAACTTTTTGGTTAACTCATCAACCTTACTTTCCTTCTCACTTAGCTTCTTTTTCAGACTATCAATCTCCTCTTGAAGCTGCTCTTTTTCCCACTTATGATATTTTCTATCATAATCCAATTGCAGTTCATTGGCTTGATAATCTTTTATTTTCTTTTCAAAGCTTTCAATAACTGCACTTGATTCATATCTCCTCTCCTCCATTTTGCTTAGAGCATCACACATTTTCTTATTGTGCTCTCTAAACCTTTTAACAATAGCTCTACATTCACCAGGACATAGTTTAGAAGATACCTAAATGTCCTCAGTGTTAGAATATGCCCACCGATGCACGTACACCATTTGGAATCACTACCGATGATGTATGGGCCTATTGGGTCATACACCGGGGTCAAATCTGACAGCAACTTAAGTAAAGGGATCAAAAATAACAAAAGAGAAAAGTTGACTTCGCAGGCCGCGTTAGCGCCGCTAACTATTAGATATTAGCGCCGCTAAGTCCTAGAGGTTAGCGTCGCTACGGCTGCATGGGCTTTGTGTCATGTCAGCTGACAAGCCGCGTTAGCGCCGCTAACTTTTATAAGTTAGCGCCGCTAACTTTTATAAGTTAGCGCCGCTAAGTCTTGGATAGCGCCGCTAAGTCCAAACGGCACCTTTTTGTCAAATCACCTCTCAACTAGACCAATGCATGTATGTTACTTTCTGCGACTTGGGCCGGCTTGGTGATAACCTAGAGTCGTTTTGAAGTCTTTATAAGGCTATACTCCAGCCTCATTTGTGCTTCTTGGCTCTACATGCATTTGTAATTCTCTAAAAGGGTTCTTTGACTTAGAGAGAGTTCTAGAGAGAGTTTGATCCAGAATTTGATCCAAGCTTCGTGAGTTGCTGTTCCATAAGTGATTTTCGAGTTAGAAGAATCACCAAGGCTTCCTAGCTCAAGGGATTTGGCGTGTTGCCGGGGTATCCACTCAATAGCCGATTCGTTCAAGCCACAAGGAACAAGTTCATCATCTTCATCAAATTTCTGGAGCTAAGGAGCTGGTATAACCTCCTTTACTCTCTGTCTTTGTTGCATTTCGTTTCATAGAGAATGATCCATGTTAGGGGTTTTTACGTTTTATGCTTTACATGCTTGTACCTTGGGCTTTTTGTGTTGTACCTTGCTTCCGCTGCGCGCCCTGAAAACCCCAACAGTGGTATCAGAGCCACCTCTATGATTGTTATGCACATGGTGGCTTTGAAAACCCGAAATCGAAATTGTTTGTTTCTGTCGAACTGAGTTAGCGGCGCTAACTTTCAGTTAGCGGTGCTAACTATTTTAAGATAGCGGCGCTATCGTCGCTGGTCAGTTTTTGTTCATGTTTAAAAACAGATTTTGGTCTCGGGTTTTAGCCATGTTTTAAGGCTTCTGGATTTTTTAATCTTGTTATTTTGATGTATTATTCCAGTAGCATATATTAGTTTGGTTGTATGTGGATATTCATGTTGGTAACCTTGCCTAGACCCTTTGGTTGTTTTGTGTGTTTGGATGCAAATTTGGTTGTATTATTATTCTTATGATAAATTTGTAATAATAATGTGGCTTGCATGCCATTTCATTCATCCATGTAATTGTAATAGATAAATAGGTATTTTATGGCTTGTATGCCATTTTATTCTATTGTATGTATTTTATGATGGATGATGAACACACAAGATGGGTCAAAGGAGATGGAGCTAGGAGCCCATGAAGCCCACGATGGAGTCCAATGGAGATGGCAGGATTAGTGGGAGCTCACATCGAAGATTTTGTCCCTAGAATTGACTAAGTTCTTCCCGTTCGGCTCATGGGAAGAACGCATAGGTTTTTATGGCAAGGGTTACCAATTTTAATATTTTATGCGTGTGGTGTGATTTTGTATGCATGGATTGTGTAGGATTCGCATGCTAGATAATTTTTTTCAAAAATTAACAAAATCAAAAGAGATTTGATAAAAATGGTTTACAACTCTCTCGCGCGCTCACATACAAGATTAACCCACCTAGTGAAAATAGGCTTTTGTCACTTGCATGTTAATCTAAAACCAAACCGGAAACAAAAGCCTGTCTTTCCACGAAACGTAAATAATGCACCATCCGTAAGATGATACCACCCGAATCTAGTCTTATGGGTTTTGGTTGTCGAGCTTAGCACGAGCTAACTCCCATAAAACTGTGTGGAAGGTGAGTGTGGAAACTCACAATTTTGGTTGTCGAGCTTAGCACGAGCCAACTTTGATGAATTTGTCACCGTATGTCTTGACGGACTATTTGCAATTTTGGATTTGAAATCTTGGTTAGTTGTCGAGCTTAGCACGAGCTAACCAAAATTTCAAGATTCAAAATTGGTGCAAGAAGGGATCAAACATGCCAAACGACAATTGGATGTCGTAGGATCCCGCAAGGCGCTAAGGATTGCAATAGAGATTGCAATTGGTAAAATGGTTGCCGACCTAAATAATTTTATCGTGTGATCCGCGGTAACCCGTCACATGGTGGGATGAAATACGGTTCTTAGCCTTGTTAAAGTTAATTCTTTATGGGTAAATTAATTTAACAAGATAATACATATCTATAACAAACTAATTTAAGTCTACTTTGCAATTTTAGATGGCATCAACAAGCGCAAACACCACCACCACCAACGTTTCTCTTAGAGTTTTCCTTGAAAAGGAGAAGCTCGATGGGAGCAACTTCATGGATTGGTATAGGCAACTCAAACTTGTCCTACGCTATGAAGGGAAGATGCACACCATAGAGGAACCCTTACCCGAGGCACCTCCAAGCGGTGCAACTAGGGCAATCCGAGAGGCATATGAAAAACGCCTCAAGGAGACTGAGGAGATTACATGCCTCATGCTGAGCACCATGAGTACCGATTTGCAAAAGCAAATGGACCACTTAAGTGCTCACGACTTGATCGTGCAGCTGCGGGATATGTTCCAGCAGCAAGCGAGGCAAGAGAGGTATGAATGCTTCAAGTCGGCCCTCGCTTGCAAGCTTCAAGATGGAGGGAACGTGAGTGCTCATGTTTTGCGTATGAAAGCAAACATTGAGCGGATGGAGAAGCTAGGATTTACCATCGGGAGGGAGATGGCGGTCGATTTGATCCTCCAATCCCTGCCCAGTGCATATGACCAATTCACTATGAGTTATCATATGCATAGCATGGATAAATCCTTGATGGAGCTGCATGGTATGCTCAAGACTGCCGAAGCGAGCATGACCAAGAGCAAGCCATCCTCCTCCTCCACTCCTGTTCTTGCCATCCGGGAAGGCCGCATAACCAAAAGGAAGGCCGCCCCTTCCAAGAAAAGGAAGGGTAAGGGAAAGGTTGGTGCAACCAAGCCTGCCCCGGCCTCCGAGGGTAAGGGTAAGGGGAAGACTCCCCAAGCCAAGACTCCGGAGGATGCGGAGTGCTTCTTTTGTGGGGGAAAGGGCCACTACCGCCGAAGCTGCCCCAAGTACTTGGAGTGACTCAATAAGCTCAAGGCAATGAGCATATCGGGCCCGGAAACTTCAGGTACGTTCATGATAGAACTTCACCATACTTCTACTTCTAGAGGCTGGGTTTTAGATACTGGCTGTGGCATTCACATATGTAATATGGTGCAGGTGCTAAGGGCAAGTAGGAGCTTGGAGAAGGGAGAACTAGATCTTGTGATGGGAAACTCCGAGATTGTCCCGGTGGAAGCTCAAGGAAGTGTGGAGCTTCCATTCAAGACTAGTTATTCTATTTTATTGAGAAATGTCTGCTATTCGCCCTATGTGGCAAGAAACATTATTTCACTTCATAAATTGTATGACGATGGTTACAATTTTCGTTTTGATTATGGTACTATTATATGCTTTAAAGATAACATTGTTTATTTTAAAGCTTTACCATGTCATGGCATTTATGAAACAACTGCATACATTAATTCAACAAAGTCTATCATGAACATTGATTCTAGTTCCAAAGATGGTTTGGATAAGTATTCCTTATGGCATGGTCGTCTTGGCCACATAAACAAGACTCGCATCACCAAGCTTCAAGCGGATGGAATCTTGGAGACATTTGACCAAGGGTCGAATGATGTATGTGATTCTTGTTTACTAGGCAAGATGACAAAGGCACCCTTCACGGGGACAAATGAGAGAGGTAAAGACCTCTTGAACATCATCCATACGGATGTATGTGGGCCTTTCAAACACGTTACAAGGAATAACACTAGATACTTCGTAACCTTTATAGATGACTATAGTAGGTATGGATATGTCTATCTTGTCAAGCACAAGAATGAAACCTTTGAGGTGTTCAAGACATTCCAAAACGAAGTAGAGAATCAATTGGGCAAAACAATAAAGATACTCCGGTCTGATAGAGGTGGAGAGTATCTAAGTACCGAGTTTATCGATCATCTTTAGAATTGTGGAATTATTTCGCAATTAACACCTCCAAGGACTCCACAATTGAATGGAGTCGCTGAGAGGAGGAACCGGACTTTACTAGATATGGTAAGGTCCATGATGAGTCGAACTGAGGTACCTATTAGTTTCTGGGGATATGCCCTAGAAACGGCGGTAAGGATCCTTAACCTTGCACCAACCAAGAAAGTATCGAAAACACCTTATGAAATGTGGCATAATAAGAAGCCGACACTTTCATATCTACGAGTTTGGGGTTGTCAAGCTTACGTGAGACGTGAGACTGAGGACAAACTTGAACCTCGATCGGAAAGGTGTTACTTTATCGGATATCCTTCTGCCGGTGTTGGATATATATTTTATAAACCTTCTGAGAACAAAGTTTTTGTTGCTCGAAGGGCATTCTTCTTAGAAAGAGAATTGCTATCCAAACAAAGAGGCAACAAGGAAATCGATCTTGAGGAAGTTCAAGGATCAACCGATAAAGAACTTGAGGTTGGCACTAGCTCTCAACCTAGGACGGTTGAAACTGAGCAAGAAAATGCTCCAGTACCTGACACTACTTCATCTCTTACTCCAAGGCGTTCCAGTAGAACTCGTTTCGAGCCGGAGAGATATGGTTTCTACATATCTGAGGGCAGCGAGTTAGTAGTGGACTCTGATGAGCCCTCTAACTATAAGGAAGCCATGGCGGGCCCTGAGTCTGCACATTGGAAGGAAGCGATGGAAAGTGAGATGCAATCCATGTCGGATAACCAATTTTGGGAACTGGTTGATCCTACACCCGGGGTTAGACCCGTAGGGTGTAAATGGGTCTTCAAGAAGAAGACCGGCATGGACGGAACCTTGGATACTTTCAAAGCTCGACTAGTGGCAAAGGGTTTCACTCAAACACCCGGTGTTGATTATGATGAAACCTTCTCCCCAGTGGCTATGTTGAAATCAATCCGGATACTTCTGGCCATTGCCGCATTTTATGACTATGAAATATGGCAAATGGATGTTAAAACCGCCTTCCTTAACGGGAAGCTTTCCGAAGAGGTGTATATGACACAACCTGATGGTTTTGAACATCCAGAATATCCGGACAAGGTTTGTAAGCTAAAGAAGTCCATTTATGGACTTAAGCAAGCATCTCGCAGTTGGAATCTGTGCTTTGATGAGAAAATCAAGGAATTTGGATTTTCGAAAAGCAAAGATGAACCATGTGTATATGTCAGGGCTAGTGGGAGCACTATTGTCTTCTTAGTCCTATATGTGGATGACATATTACTCATTGGAAACCATGTTCCGAGCCTTAAGAGTGTAAAAGCTTGGCTCGGTAATTGTTTCTCAATGAAGGACTTAGGCGATGCGAGCTATATTCTGGGAATCAAGATCTATAGAGATAGATCTAGAAAGCTACTTGGGCTTTCTCAAAGTGCATACATAGATAAGGTCGTGAGACGCTTTAAAATGGAGGAATCCAAGAAAGGAAACCTCCCTATGGCGCAAGGCTTGATGTTGAGCAAGACTCAATGTCCTACCTCCCAAGAGGAGATAGAAGTAATGAAGCGAGTACCATATGCTTCGGCTGTGGGATCGATCATGTACGCCATGTTATGCACTCGTCCTGATGTGTCATGTGCTTTGAGCATGACTAGTAGATATCAGGCTAATCCCGGGGAACCTCATTGGAAAGCTGTAAAGAACATTCTTAAGTACCTTAGACGTACAAAAGAAAGTTCTTAGTATATGGTGGGGAAGAAGAGCTAAGAGTAAAGGGTTACTCGGACGCTAGTTTCCAAACGGATAGGGATGACTGCCGATCTCAATCGGGGTTTGTATTCCTTTTAAATGGTGGTGCTGTGAGCTGGAGGAGCTCCAAGCAAGACACGGTGGCTGATTCGACTACTGAGTCGGAATACATTGCGGCAAGTGAAGCTGCAAAAGAGGCCGTGTGGATGAAGAAATTCATCCAAGATCTACAAGTGGTTCCAAGCATCACTGACCCTATTCAGATATTTTGTGACAATGAGGGTGCAGTGGCCTTGGCGAAGGAACCAAGAGCTCACAAGAGAACAAGACACATTTTGCGCAAATACCACTTCATACGGGAAGTAGTTGAAAGTGGTAAAATCGTCATAAGCAGAGTAGCAACGGATGAGAACCTTCCGGATCCGTTCACGAAACCATTATCGCAAGCAGCTCATGATTCTCACACTAATGCTATAGGTGTAAGATTTGCTAGCGACTTGGTTTGAGTTTGTATATTTAGTTTGTTTGATATGTAAACTTTATTTTATATTTTGGGAACGACATAGACAGTATTGTAACTTATGCTTGTTTCGATATATAATAGAGATTATATATCGTATGATACGGTTACATTCATAAGACTCTACTGTGTTCCATCTTAGCATGTTTAATCACTTCCGGAAATATTTTATATTTCAAACTTTCCACGGTCGGTCAATCTTGTGGAAGGAAGATTGAAACAAGACCGAGATAAGCATGTGACCTTGAATTCAAGATGGTCGAATTAAGGAGCAATGCCTATCTATACTTGAAAAGAGTTTCAAGTGATTGGAAGACCCGTACCCAAGTATACTCCATGGATTATAGTCACGAGTAACTTGGGATGATAATATCTTACGTCCTTAAACCTGAGATGTATGAACCGCTATATCATATTTCTTTCTTACTTTAGCCATTTTCAAAAGCAGTTCGTGACTGGCTGTAATAAAGGAAATGACTAGATAAGTTAAGAGGTATGGTTTAGGGTTATACAGTCAAAAAGGGATTTGTTCCTCTGATATGAGAGATATCACTGGGCCCCTCGATGATTGGGAGCTGACACCAAAACTTTGCATGGCCATGCGCAGGGAATATTGGTTTAGAATCATATATGTCCTTAACTTTTGGTCACCACCAGTCAAGATCGAGAAACACAATCGTGGACGATCTGGAGATTGACACTCAATCCATGTCTCGTGTTCACATTGATATCGTGAACAAAAGGATGTTTAAGATCACTTATCTATAGGACCTTTCTTTATGAACAGGTTTCATTCGGATAACGAAACCCATACTGACTTGGGGGCAATGATGCTTTTGCTAGAGGCCGCTCGTTGTCTGTGGTTTATTAGAAATGGTACATCGTGTGCAAGTGGGAGTTTGTTAGAATATGCCCACCGATGCACGTACACCATTTGGAATCACTACCGACGATGTATGGGCCTATTGGGTCATACACCGGGGTCAAATCTGACAGCAACTTAAGTAAAGGGATCAAAAATAACAAAAGAGAAAAGTTGACTTCGCAGGCCGCGTTAGCGCCGCTAACTATTAGGTATTAGCGCCGCTAAGTCCTAGAGGTTAGCGCCGCTACGGCTGCATGGGCTTTGTGTCATGTCAGCTGACAAGCCGCGTTAGCGCCGCTAACTTTTATAAGTTAGCGCCGCTAAGTCTTGGATAGCGCCGCTAAGTCCAAACGGCACCTTTTTGTCAAATCACCTCTCAACTAGACCAATGCATGTATGTTACTTTCTGAGACTTGGGCCGGCTTGGTAATAACCTAGAGTCGTTTTGAAGTCTTTATAAGGCTATACTCCAGCCTCATTTGTGCTTCTTGGCTCTACATGCATTTGTAATTCTCTAAAAGGGTTCTTTGACTTAGAGAGAGTTCTAGAGAGAGTTTGATCCAGAATTTGATCCAAGCTTCGTGAGTTGCTGTTCCATAAGTGATTTTCGAGTTAGAAGAATCACCAAGGCTTGCTAGCTCAAGGGATTTGGCGTGTTGCCGGGGTATCCACTCAATAGCCGATTCGTTCAAGCCACAAGGAACAAGTTCATCATCTTCATCAAATTTCTGGAGCTAAGGAGCTGGTATAACCTCCTTTACTCTCTGTCTTTGTTGCATTTCGTTTCATAGAGAATGATCCATGTTAGGGGTTTTTACGTTTTATGCTTTACATGCTTGTACCTTGGGCTTTTTGTGTTGTACCTTGCTTCCGCTACGCGCCCTGAAAACCCAACACTCAGATGCTGGTGAATCAATTTTGATGGAGGAGTCAGTCAATGCCATCAAAGCTTTGTGGTTTGTAGCCTCTTCTGCTTGATCACTCCAATCAAACCCATGGCATTCTTGTGAGACCAATGCTGAGGAGGTTTGATTCTGAGTTGGCCTCTGACCTTGATTCTGGACTTGTCCACCAGATCTACACTCTCTTACAAAGTGGCCAAGCTGTTGACATTTGAAGCATCTCACCTTTGACTTGTCAAATCCAGCCTTGCCATCAGCTCTGAAATTCATGTTTTGCCTTCCAGTCCTTTTGATGAACCTCTTGGCTCTAACAGTAAGCATGGCCATCTGCCATTTGAGATCCATCTCCTCAAGATCATCAGGGTGCACTTGTTCAAGATCCTCATTGGTGAGGGTTGAATGTGCATGGCTGGCAAGAAAAGCTTCAAGTACAGCATCTGGAGTGTTCACATCTAGTCCAACAGCAGAACTAGTACCTGCACAATTATCAAAAGAGTTAGTTAAAGAATGGTTTGATTCTATACCTGAGGATGACAGGAGAGCAGCATTGTGGCTAGGGACAACAGTTTTTCTTTTTCCCTCTATCTCTCCCTCAAACACTATCAAACTATTATAGAGATCATCTAACTCTATGTCTTCAAGGGAATCCTTAGTCCTCCATTGTGCAGCAAACACAGTCCATTCATCACCTAGAGACCTAAGAAACTTTCTATTTATCTCATCTTGATCAAGCCTAACCTTAGCACTCTCTAGTTGGCTTACCAGCTTGTAAAACCTATCAAAGATTTGGGTGATGCTCTCATTCTTTCCACTGGTGAAGTTCTCATAGGCTTGTTTAAGGAGATCTCTTTGGTTTCTCTTAGAACTAGCATTCCCAGCAAACCTCTTTTCCAGAGCATTCCAAAGTTCATGAGCATCATCAAATTTTTTGAATTGATGTTGATACTCATTGGGAATTGCAATCTGGAGGATGCTGAGAGCTTTCATCTCAATCATTCTCTCCTTCTTTTCAGCATCTGTCTTTGGTGGTGGCTTCTTCTTTTGTTTTCCATTCTCATCCAGATCAACAGGGGTAGTGGGAACAGTTTCAATGATTTGCCAAACAGCATAGTCCATTAATTGGACATGCTGCTTGATCCTCAGTTTCCACATCTCAAAATCAGTTGGTTTGAGCATGGGAACACGAATGTTTGACCCAGAGCCATTGTTATCAGAAGATCCACCAGAATCCATTGAAACAAAGTGATTTGAAAACTGTTTTAAAGAACAAAGCAAGATTGAAGCAAAACCTTCAACTGGTGATCAAAGGAACCTTAATGATAATGCTCTGATACCACTTGTCAGGATCGGATATAGATTATATCAAATAACAAGAACTAACTTTTGAATAACAAATTATAGATGAATAAAAGTTAATCTTTAACTATGATCACAATCAACTAAGAATTGTGGAATCACACTTAATTGATTAAAGAAGGTTTTGAACACAAAGCAATTCAATCAAACAGTAGTTTTATTGATTAACCAGAATGATTACAATAGCAAACTTCACCCCCAATTTAACTTATTATGTTAGACGAAGAACACAGATTGTTTTTAGGTTTCAACGAGAAACTTAGAGGCTTAGCACTATTCTAAAAGCAAATTACAACTTGAAGAATGAATGCAAAAATACTTAATCAATGAGTACGTACAAATTATAAATTCTAATCTAGCATTTATACTCCTTGATCTTCCTTGATTTGCTGACAGTTAGGTAATCTTCTATCTTCTGAGATAATCTTAATAATCTTCCAAGTATTTCGAGATATCTTCAAAGATAGGGTTTTTCCATATTTAGCTCAACCGAAACTGTTTATTGAATGAAACAGTTTTGGTTCTTCTAACAGTCTTCGGCTTCAAGGTCTTCAAACAGTTGTAGTAGTTTGTACTAACAGTTCTGAACTCTATATAACAGCTTTGAAGTTCACAGCAACTGTTGGTTACAACTGTCTTCACAATTTTCACTAACAGTTCTAAACTGTTTCTTCAACAATTCTTCTAACAGTTTCGAACTGTCTTCCCAACATCCATTAACAGTCTTAACAGTTTTGATTTTTGCATGTATAACAGTTTCAATGACTTAGCCAATTTCCCAACAATAAACAAAACTAATGTGTTTAGTTTACATCTCATGTGCAGGGTTCAAGTAAATGGTACTTGGATAGTGGATGCTCAAGGCACATGACCGGGTGGAAAGGACTTCTTAGTGATTTACAAGAAGATGAAGGTCCTAAAGTAACATTTGGTGACAACTCCCATGGAAGAACTAAAGGCTATAGGAAGATGCAAGTTGGAAAAGTTACTTTCCAAAGAGTTGCATATGCCAAAGGTCTCAAACACAACCTGATTAGTATCAGTCAATTGTGTGATGAAGAAAATGTTGTTACTTTTAGAAAGAAAGCAGGAACAATTTATAATGCTAAGGGAAAGCTTGTATTAATAGCTAAAAGAGAAAGAGATGTGTATCTACTTGATCTGAATTTTGTTGATCCCTATAATGAAACCTGCTTGTATTCCCAATCTGTTCCTAAGCTGAGTTGGTTGTGGAATAAACGCTTATCTCATTTAAATTTCAAATATATAAATATGCTATCCAATAAAGAGTTAGTCTCTGGATTACCAAAGATCACATTTGTCAAGGACAAATTGTGCTCAGCTTGTGAACAAGTGAAGCATCATAAAGGGTCCATTAAATCAAACCAAATTTTTTCAATAACAGACGCACTGCATATGTTGCATATGGATCTGTTTGGACCCATAATTACTCCAAGCCTAAGTGGGAAGAAGTACACACTGGTGATAGTAGATGAGTTCTCATGATTCACCTGGGTAATATTTCTTAAAGCCAAAAGTGAGGCTGCCCTGGAGATAATCAGTTTTATCAAACAGGAAGAGTTGCAGAAAGGTTTGTCTGTAAAGCAACTTAGAAATGATCATGGGACTGAGTTCGGGAACTCAACTCTTGAAAACTTCTGTGAACAAAAAGGGATATTACAAAATTTCTCACCTGTCAGAACTCCACAAAAAAATGGAGTGGCTGAAAGGAGAAATAGAATCCTAATTGAGGTTGCTAGAACAATGCTATGTAGGATTGAAACTCTATTTCTAGGATGAAGCTGTTAGTACAGCCTGCTATACTCAGAATAGGTCAATCATTGTCAAAAGACATGGAAAGACTTCATATGAGATGTATAAGTCTAGAAAGCCCAATATAGGTTATTTCCATATCTTTGGTTCAAAATGGTATGTGTTGAATCAAAGAGATCAGCTCCATAAGTTGGAACCCAAAGATGATCCTGGAATATTTGTTGGATATTCCTCAATCTCCAAATCCTACAGAGTGTATAACACTAGGAGAAAGGCCATAGAAGAATCAATTCATGTCTCGTTTGATGAAGAAAGTCTTGATCAAGCTGAGAAAAGACAAGCTGACTCGGTCAGTTTGAGTGAGCTTGAAAGGCCTAAGGAAACCAACTTATCAAATCCTATGTATGTCATGGGAGATGATAGTGATGATGATGTGTGTCCATCACATGCTCAAATTGATTCTCAAGTTGAGAAGGATGATGAGTTTGTCAATCCATTTGGAGCTGACATTCCTCAAACTGAAGATCTTAGTGATCAACAGTTTGATGATGCTGTTGAGGCTGAGGATATTAGTTCACCTCAGGGCTTTCAACATCACTCAGATTCTGAACCAGATTCTCCAACTACTACATTTAAATTCCTCAAAGATCATCCTCGAGATCAAATCATTGGAAATGTCCAAGAAAGGGTTATGACCAAATCAAAGACTACAGCTAACTTTGCTGCTCACTTTGGTTTCCTATCTCAAATGGAACCAAAGAAGACTGAAGAAGCCTTAGAGGATGAGGATTGGATTGAATCTATGCAGGAGGAATTAAATGAGTTTGAGAGAAACAAAGTCTGGAACCTTGTCCCTGCCCCCAAAGGTCACTCAATTATAGGCACTAAGTGGGTCTATCTAAATAAAATGTACAAGGATGGAGTGATAGTAAGGAACAAAGCCAGGCTGGTGGCACAAGGGTATAAGCAAGAAGAAGGAATTGATTATGATGAGACCTTTGCCCCTATTGAAGCCATAAGGCTGTTCCTGGCTTATGCAGCATATAAAGACTTCAAAGTCTATCAAATGGATGTGAAAAGTGCTTTCCTAAATGGAAAACTTCAGGAGGAAGTCTATGTGAAACAACCTTCTGGTTGTGTAAGTTCAAAGTTTCCACATCATGTCTATAAGTTGGACAAGGCTTTGTATGGTCTTAAACAAGCTCCAAGAGCTTGGTATAATACTCTGTCCAGTTATCTACTATCAATGGACTTCACCAGAGGTAGTATAGATAAGACACTCTTTATTAAAAAGAGTAAAGGACAGGTAATTCTTGTACAAATCTATGTGGATGATATTATCTTTGGTTCTACCAATGAATCTCTGTGTGAGTGGTCTTCTGAAATAATGTCACAAAAGTACAAGATGAGTATGATGGGTGAGATGATATACTTCCTAGGCTTACAAATTCAACAAAAGCCCGATGGAATATTCATCAATCAAAGCAAGTATGTTCTTGAGTTGATAAAGAAATATGGTTTTGATTCAAGTTCAACCATGAGAACACCTATGTCACCAGCTGTCAAGCTGAGTAAAGACTCAGATGGTAAGTCTGTGTGTCAGTCTACCTATAGAGGAATGATAGGTTCATTACTCTATTTGACAGCTAGTAGACCTGATATCATGTTTGCTGCATGTGTTTGTGCAAGATATCAGGCAGATCCTAAAGAATCACATCTTCAAGCTGTGAAAAGGATCTTTAGGTACCTTTAAGGTACACCAAATCTAGGTCTTTGGTATCCAAAAGACTTTGGATTTGGGTTAATTGGTTTTTCGGATGCTGACTATGTTGGATGCAAGTTGGATAGAAAATCAACAACTGGAGGATGTCAATTGCTTGGAAAGAAGCTAGTAAGCTGGAGTAGTAAGAAACAGAACTCAGTAGCTACTTCAACTGTTGAAGCTGAATATGTTGCAGCAGGAAGCTGTTGTGCTCAAATCTTGTGGATGCAGCATCAGCTTCAAGACTTTGGAATGAGTTTCAAGAAAACTCCTATCTTCTGTGATAACCAAAGTGCAATAGCCATCACTTACAATCCAGTCTTCCACTCAAGAACCAAGCACATTGAAATTAGACATCACTTCATAAGGGACATCGTGGAAAAAGGTAAAGTTGATATTAAATTTATCTCCACTGATGACTAACTAGCAGATATCTTCACTAAACCACTTGATGAAAAGAGGTTTATGTATCTGCTAAGTGAATTGGGTATGCTCAACCCCTAGCTAAGTGTCTATAATCTGAGTTTTTCAGTTTGACAAAGACTAAGTGTCTTAAGCTGAGTGCACAGTTCATAAATAAGTTTTCATAAACTGTATAACATGTCAAGATGAATGATGAGTTCACACGTTTGGTGAGTTCCAAACATACTTTAACTGCTTAGTGTAGTTATGATATTGTTTGAGTCAGTCTCAAACATAAATGACTAAGTGTCATTGAGTCTGAGCTATGTGCTTAACTCAAACTGTGTGATTGGTTCACACGTTTGGTAAGTTCCAAACATATTTTAACTACTTAGTGTAGCTAAATAACATGTTTAAGTCAGTCTTAAACATACATGACTTAGTGTCATTAAGCTTGAGATGTGTACTCTACTCAAGCTGAGTACCAATCTCAAGCTGAGTGCTCAACTCAAGCTGAATGCTTGAATCAAGCTGAGTGCTTGACATAAACTGAGTAATATGTTTACTCAGCTTGGTGTGTCCTAAACCATGTTTTAATTACTACGTGTTATTGACTCATGTGCTTCTGCGTATTTGAGTATGTTTCAAATCGCATCATATATCAATTGTGTATTGGTATACTTTACCAGTGTTTATAATATTATTATGCGTTAATCATATTATATTACACTTGTATCCATTGGAAGATGATCTGTTTCTACCCTCTCACTGTTACATCAAGCCGTAATTTTTTTTACGATGTAACGGATAAAAAGGGACTTCAACGGTAACTTTTTTCTCTCCTTAGAAAGGTATATAAACCGATCATAACCGGTTTAGAGAAGTTTACGCTTACAACTCTGACTTCTCACCTTCTCAAATACCTTTCTCAAACATCTCAATTGTTCAATGCATACATCCGTTCCAAGCCCATATTTGCTAAGTGCAATTTTCTAATCGCACAGTGCGTGTTTTCAGTTGCTCCGTGCTTTCTTCAACAAATTACTCAGTGTAATCATTCGAATAAGGACGGATTCGCATTTGTTCTCAGTAATCAAATGGTTCGAGGTGCTCAGTTTAAGAACAATGGAGTGCCGTTACTTAAAATCAACAATCAACGGGCCTGCCTTGCAATTCCACAAAGAAAACAAGGCAGAGGTTATGAAGCCTGGGTGGCTTACATTCGTAAATGCCCTCTGGCATTCACCTTCTGTGGCGCACCTCTCCAAATTGTTCCTCAACATCTACTGGAGTTCTGGTATACCTGTACTTATGACCAGAACAGGGGAGAGATAACAGGGACTGTTCTCAATGGCAATAGAACAGTAGCCCTATCAGTGCAACGGCTAAGGGATGTTCTTCGACTCCCTCATTTTGATGAGTTCTAGCCGGCTGTCACAAGGCAAGTGGCTAGGTCTGTCCTACCTAGATTGGGTCACACGCAGACAGAGGGTGTCATCAAGAAGGCCACTTTTCCAACCAATTGGGGCTTCATGGTTTCAACAGTGATTCGTTCACTAGGAACTAAGGTTGGAGGATTGGACCAAGTAAATGAGTTCGAGAGGCAGTTACTGTACAATATTTTCTTCAATAGAAATCTGGATTATGCTCTGCTTTTCTTCAACGAACTCAAGGTCCAAGTGATGAAGACCACAAGGGATCTTCATGTACCTCAGCAATGGACCAACAAGACTCCGCTGTCTTTAGCATGGAATGCAACTCAGCAATGGATTTCTCCATGTTGTTCATATTGTAGTTCACAATGAATGGCTTGTAATCGTCTGACAGCGAGTTAAGAATCAGGTCCGTTGCAAGCTGCAATGGAACCGGGTATCCAAGCCTTTCCATGTGGTCCATGTACCCTTTCATTTTCATGACGTGAGTACTAACCGAAGTGCCCTTTGCCATCTTGCAAGTGTTAAGAGCCTTGGTGACATCGTAGCATTCTGAACGAGCCTGCTCTTGAAACATGTCCCTCAGCTGGCAGATCATGTCATAGGCTGACGTATCCATCATGCTCGTATGCAACTCTAGACTCATCGTTGCAAGCATAAGGCAGCTTACATTTAGCGTATCATTGACACGCTTCTGGTAAGCTTCCCTAACATCTGCCGTCGAATTATTGGCCGAGGGATTTCCTACTGGTTCCTCCAGGACGTACCATTTTCTCTCATGCCTGAGCACAATCCGCAGATTGCGCTCCCAGTTGAGGAAATTAGGTCCCGTAAGCTTATCCTTTTCTAGGGTGGAGCAGAGTGAGAGGTTGTTTGTGTTGGTAATGTTTGCCATCTACAATTTTTCATGTAGTCCAATTAGTAACACAAATAAGACTTTGCTAAATACAAATTCATAAAAACCCTTGAATGATTAAGTATTAGCCCTAGGATCCTTATTTCACACGTGTTGGTGCACGGTTTGGGCACGACAACACCAACCCCGTGCTATGTCAGGTAGGTTGGTTCCTTTACCAATCGTATCTAACTTGATATGAATCCTAGACCTTGTAGAGATCTTTAGATTAAACTATCTAAGTATGTTTATCTCTACACTAAGCGCACTTTGGGCCCATCACATCAGGGAATCATCAAAATAGACCGCACCACCGAGGACGGGGTGAACTCTTGCCCGTCATATTAGGGAATCGTAAAGTCTTTCACCCCTCCCCACGTCGTGTTTGAACCCCGGCGTGCACGGTTTGGGCATGACAACACACCAAGGTACCGGGAGCAGGAAAGGTATACCACTAGATGGGTAGCACTACTGGTCTAAGATTGTTGGTCCCTTGGTGAGAATAACAACAAGCAATAGATGTGTAGAAGGGGGGTTGAATACACTTTCTGCGGAAATTGAACAAATCAAAATAAAGTGTTACACATAGTAAATCAAACCACAATCAAATGTGTTGCTTTTCATTAATAAGAAGATGATTACAGACTCTATGAAGTAAGCAACTCTTGATATGTAAACACCTAATATAAATCTCTCAATCTTTCAAACTTAGCTATCTATAATCAACTTATGACTATAGATACTAAACGACTCTCTAAATAGGATTTAATCACAGATTGAAAACTTACCAATCTCACAACTAATGTGAGTATTCGAACATACGAATAGCTTAGCAATCTGTGAATATCTTGATCACGTTGAACTGACAAACAGTGATTCAAGAATCGTAACACAAACGGTTGAGGTGAGGTATTTGGCTCTGTAGTCATTTCTGAGTCGTACCCCTAGGATGATAAGTATTTATAATCCTGTTCCTACGGTTCCTAACAAACTGGACTAATCCTAATTTGCTAACTAACTACCGGATAACTCGGAATCTTGAATCTTGAATCTTCTTATCTTGAGTCTTCAATCTTCAATCTTGATTCTAGAGTCTTCTTATCCTTCGCGTAGATATAGAGAGTTAAAAAAGATAAATTTAAAACATATTTAAATTTTCTTTGGGCTGACTTCTTACTCGGACTGAGTTACTCAGCTTGAAACTCATCAGGCTGAGTTCTTCGAGAACAAACCCGAAAATAAACATGAACTAACATGTATAATAATTAACTCATCCTTATAAGTCCTAAGAGTTAGCTAGAACCTATTTAGCAACTCTGTTGAGCTGACTCTGCTTTTGAGCTGACTCTGCTTTTGAGCTGAGTCACTCAGCTTGAAACATATCAAGCTGAAAGCTCAATATATATCTTAGGTGACATACACAGCTTATCATACATAATGATAATCTTACTAAGATATAGTATAAGCTGATCGAACATATGCTCAGCTTATATTCAGGTTATGCTCAGTCTTAAACACTATAAGTGTTCAGTCTGATCAAGCCTCATAATTATGTTTAAGTTATATCTAGAACATATCTAACAAACCTAACTTTTTCTCATCAAATCTCAACTGATGAGATCATCTTCCCAACAAACTCCCCCTATTTGATGATGACAAAACCACCAAACAGTTCTTAAGTTTGTTTAACAGAGTTATGTTTTAAATCTCAAACTTATTAAGATTTTATATTTGAACTAATCAAATATTAATTGAACATATCAATTTTAATTGAACTTATCAATTATAAGTGGAACATGCCAACTTTAAGTTGAACACACCAACTAAATACATTACTGAATAAGAACTAATCAATTATTCATTCAAGTTGAACTTATCAGACTAATAATTATGAACATATCATAACACAGTTGAACATATCAAACTCATACTTGTATTAATTGAACATATCATAATACAAAAAAATTTCATCACTCAGATCATGCACACTTAGTGCTTACAAAATATTAGAACTAATCTAATATTTACATTAGAACTAATCTATTCAGGATGCAGCTCTTCAAACTCCTTGATCTCCTTGTTGATTTCGTCAAGGATTTCTTGCAATTTAGGCAAGTGTTGAAGCTGATCCTTTTGTGATATGATTGCCCTGTTTAGTCTGTATCTGAACTTAGCATTTTGTTCAGATTTCCCACTATTTATCTCAGAGCAAACACCTGTGTTACCCCATATATATATATACTGGCATCAGACTGGAAGCATTGTTCACCATTTTTATCTAAGTACATGAATCCCTTCTGAGGCTTTTCAACATAAGTATTTTCTTTGAACTCCAAGCCCTCAGGAAGATCAAGACTGTACTTGTTTGCTTTTGCTAATCCAGCTGGCTTTGAAGACTTTTTCTTCCCCGTCTTGTGAAACGAAGTTAGTAGGGTTAACACCTCAGACCTAGGAATGATTTCCATCGTATCAGCTCTTGCAAGCAGCCTTAGTATCTCATCCTTAACTTGATTTCTAGTAGAGGAAAGGTGTTTCACCATTTCCTAAGACAAACTCTAGAATAATAATCCCTTGAACTGAGCTCAAATTGATTGATTCAATCTGAGAAGAGAAGTAGGTTCTTGTATAACACTGAGTTATGTTCTCCTCCTCTTGTTGATCTTGAACAGGAGGTTCTTCTACCTCTTCCGCCTTGGGCACAATAGGCAATTTGAGTTTAGCTAATTCCTCATTCTGCTTTCTGATTTGCTCAGCCCAGGCCTATTCTCTTGCTTCTTTCTCATCAACTAACACATCTTGAGCATCCAGTTGTCTTCTTCTTAACTCGTTGATAGATATCCTAAGATGGTCAGCATCTTCTTGTGTCAGTCTCCTTACTGCCAATAGAGAAGCTCTTTCTTGTAGTGTCATTTTATCAGCAGAGTCTTCATCTAAGGCTGATTCACTTATAATCATCTTTCGTCTTTTCTGCTGAGGGGTTTCTGATTTATCTGAACTGACCAATACTGGTCTTTTGTCTTCTTCTTTCTCAGGCAGCTCAGCTTCTTTCTCTATTTCTTTCTCCCCCTCAATCAGATCTGCTCCCTCTGCCAATAGTAGTAAAGCTTCAGCTTGGACCGACTCAGCTTCAGCCTTTTGAACATTCTCCCCCTTTTTGTCATCATTAACAGGGGTTGAAGTATTTTGTTGTTGAAGGGCAACAACAGCAGATTTCAAACACAACACCTCCTCATCCAGAGAATCCAAAATCATCAGCATATTCTTCTTCGTCTTCTTTCTCTTGAGGTGCAAGGTATCAAACTGACTTTTAAAGAATTTCATTAAATCATCCAGGTCAGCTTGAGAGGGTTGGAACTTGGGTGCGTCATCTAAGGGTTGGTGTATACCCTCATACTCATTTGCACCATAGTTTGAACCCTGTGAGTCATCTTGGTGTTGAGATCAACATTGACAGGTCGTGCAAGTGGGTGTTGAGATCAACATTGACTCAGTTATTAGCAGCATAGGATCACTCAGACCCTCTTGCTCTGGGAAGATGTCATTATTGAACATCTTTGAACTGAGTGTAAGAAACAGGAACACATCCTGATCAGCTTTGTAGAGTGTTGTCCATAGCTCAGCTTCAAATGCCTAGGACAGGTACCTTATGAAAGGTACATGAAGATCCCTTGTGGTCTTCATCACTTGGACCTTGAGTTCGTTGAAGATGAGTTGAGCATAGTCTAAATTCCTCGCAAAGTATATGTTGTACAGCAGCTGCATCTCGAACTAGTTAACTTGGTCCAGTCCTCCAACCTTGGTTCCCAGTGAACGAATCAGTGTGGACACCATAAAACCCCCTTGTTGGAAAGGTGGCCTTTTTTATGACACCCTCTGTTTGTGGGTGACCCACTCTGGGTAGGACTGACCTAGCCACCTGTCTCGTGACAGCAGGCTCGAACTCATCATGAACAGGAAGTTGAAGAACTTCCCTTAGTCTCTGCACAGAAAGGACAACTGTTATATTTCCATTGAGAATAGTCCATGTAAGCTCTCCCATGTTCTGGTCATATGTACAAGTGTACCAGAACTCCAAAAGAAGTTGAGAAACAATGTGGATTGGGGCGCCACAGAAGGCGAATGCCAGTGGGCATTTTCGGATGTAATCAACCCATATTTCATATTCTCTACCTCGTTTCCTTGGAGGAATAGCAAGACAGGCCCGTTGATAGTTGATTTTGATCAACGGCACTTCTTTGTTCTTAAACTGAACACCTCGAACCATTTGATCACCGATAACTAATGTGATTCCATCCATTGTATAATTACACTGAGTAATTGGTTTAAAAATCACTGAGCATCTTAGAATTCGCACTGAGCAGTTCGAAAACAACACTTAGCAATTTAGGGTTTTGAAGATGAACTAAAGAATGCACTGAGCAATAGAGGTGTTTGCGAAAGGTATTTTAGAAGGTGAGAAGTTAGAATTGTAGGCGTAAACTTCTCTAAACCGATTATGGTCGGTATATATACCTTTCTAAGGAGAGAGAAAAGTTACCGTTGGAATCCCTTTTTATCCGTTACGCCGAAGAAATTAAGGCTTGATGTAACAGTAATAGGGTAAAAACACATCATCTTCCAACGGATAAATATGTAGAATAATATTATTGACTTAGAAGAATATTATTAACACTGATGTATTGAACCAATACACAATTGGTATACGATGCGATTTGAGACTGACTCAAATACACCTTGTTATATGAATTAATGACACTTAGTAATTAAATCATAGTTTGGACACACCAAGTTGAGTAAACTAATCACTCAGCCTAAGTCAAGCACTCAGATTGAAATGAGCACTCAGCTTGAGATTGAAACTTAGCTTGAGTGGAGCACACAGCTTAGACTCAATGATACTCAGTCATTTTTGTTTGAGACTGACTTAAACTGACATTTTAACTACACGGAGTAGTATGTTTGGAACTTACCAAACGTGTGAACTAATCACACAGCTTGAGTTAAGCACATAGCTCAGACTCAATGACACTTAGTCATTTTTGTTTAAGACTAACTCAAATATGTGAACTCATTACTCAGCTTGACATGTTTGTCAGTTTATGAAAACTTATTTATAAACTGTGCACTCAGCTTAAGACACTTAGTCTTTGTCAAACTAAAAAACTCAGATTGTAGACACTTAGCTAGGGGTTGAGCATACCCAATTCACTTAGCAGATACATAAACCTCTTCTCATCAAGTGGTTTAGTAAAGATATTTGCTAATTGGTCATCAGTGGATATAAATTTAACGTCAACTTTACCTTTTTCCACGATATCCCTGATGAAGTGATGTCGAATTTCAATGTACTTGGTTCTTGAGTGGAAGACTGGATTGTAAGTGATAGCTATAGCAGTTTGGTTATCACAGAAGATAGGAGTTTTCTTGAAACTCATACCAAAGTCTTGAAGCTGATGTTGCATCCAAAGAATTTGAGCACAACAGCTTCCTGTTGCAACATATTCAGCTTGAGCAGTTGAAGTAGCCACTGAGTTCTGTTTCTTACTAGTCCAGCTTACTAACTTCCCTCCAAGAATTTCACATCCTCCACTTGTTGATTTTCTATCTAACTTGCACCCAGCATAGTCAGCATCTGAAAAACCAACTAACTCAAATCCAGAGTCTTTTGGATACCAAAGACCTAGATTTGGAGTACCTTTAAGGTACCTAAAGATCCTTTTCACAGCTTGAAGATGTGATTCTTTAGGATCTGACTGATATCTTGCACAAACACATGTAGCAAACATGATATCAGGTCTACTAGCTGTCAAATAGAGTAATGAACCTATCATCCCTCTATTGGTAGACTGACACATAGATTTACCATCTGAGTCTTTACTCAACTTGACAGCTGGTGACATGGGTGTTTCATGGTTAAACTAGAATCAAAATCATATTTCTTTATCAAATCAAGAACATACTTGCTTTGATTGATGAATATTCCATCAGGCTTTTGTTGAATTTGTAAACCAAGGAAGTATGTCATCTCACCCATCATGCTCATCTTGTACCTTTGTGACATTATTTTGGAGAACCATTCACACAGAGATTTAATTGTAGAAACAAAGATAATGTCATCCACATAGATTTGTACAAGAATCACATGTCCTTTACTCTTTTTAATAAAGAGTGTTTTATCTATACTACCTCTGGTGAAATCCATTGAAAGTAGATAGTTGGATAGTGTGTCATACCAAGCTCTTGGAGCTTGTTTAAGACCATACAAAGCCTTGTCTAACTTATAGACATGTTGTCAACTTTGAACAAACAAAACCAGGAGGTTGTTTCACATAGACTTCCTCCTGAAGTTTTCCATTTAGGAAAGCACTCTTCACATCCATTTAATAGACTTTGAAGTCTTTATATGCTGCATAGGCCAGGAACAGCCTTATGGCTTCAATTCTAGCGACAGGGGCAAAGGTCTCATCATAATCGATTCCTTCCTCTTGCTTATACCCTTGTGCTACCAGCCTGGATTTGTTCCTAACTATCACTCCATCCTTGTCCATTTTATTTCTATAGTCCCACTTAGTGCCTATAATGGAATGATCTTTGGGGGCAGGGACAAGGCTCCACACCTTATTTCTCTCAAACTCATTTAATTCCTCTTGCATAGCTTCAATCCAATCCTCGTCTTCTAATGCTTCTTTGGTCTTCTTTGGTTCTATTTGAGTGAAGAAACCAAAGTGAGCAGCCTAGTTAGTTGTAGCCTTGGATCTGGTCATACCCTCTCTTGGACATTTCCAATGATTTGATCTTGAGGATGATCTTTGAGGAATTTGAATGTTGTTGTTGGAAAATCTGGTTCTGGGTCTGAGTGATCTTGACAACTCTGAGGTGAACACACATCCTCAGTCTCAATAGCAGCATTGTCAACAAACTGATGATCACTGAGATCCTCAGTCTGAGTGACTTCAGCTACAAAAGGATTAACGAACTCATCATCTTTCTCAGCTTGAGAGTCCCTTGGAGCTTGTGATGATTTCCTTGATGGACACACATCATCATCACTATCATCTCCCATGACATACATAGGATTTGACATATTGGTTTCCTCAGGCTTTTCAAGCTCACTTAGACTAACCAAGTCAACTTTTCTATTCTCAGCTTAATCAAGACTGTCTTCATCAAATGAGACATGAATTGATTCTTCTATATGTAACACCGTGATTTCCAAAAAAAATACCGTTTAACAAAAAAATGTAGTTATTAATCAATCATAAGAAACGGAAGTCTTAAAACCTTAAGTATGATAAACGTAACCCGACAAAAACCACAGTGTCACACCATGTTCAAAACCGTTAAACCGCTACGAGTTTAGACCATAACTAAAATAATAAAAGTTCATTTGTATCAATGTCTATAAACTATCTACCCAATAAGCACCCGTCTCACAAAGCCGATCTCTAAGCCACCTGCACGAGTACAAGACACCGTTTAAAATGAACAAGTGTCAGCTTACGCCTCCTGAGTCAATAGGGTTAGAATAACCGAAATCCGTAAAAGTATCAAAACGAAGCGTTAATACTATTATCATATAACCATACCCGTTCCGTATGTACATTTGGCCCATCTCGTGAACCCCGCATAACAAATATCATATAAATGGGTCGAATAACCATTTCAATAAATATAGCATGTCAACCATACACCCAAACCGCATATCGAAAACCAACCATGTACTGTATACCGTAGTCCGTATACCTACCCGCTAATTTCACTAGCCATTGGGCCCCGGCCAGCTAGGTAACCCGCTCACTAATCATACGCTAAGCAACCCGTGCATCGATTGGGTAGCTACTCCCGATCCATACATGAGTGTACATTAGACGATGCTTTCGCTACTCCGACTGTGCAAGTACAAGTACCACGTTGTCGTTCAAGTGTAAGTACAAACGGGGGCAACCGCTATCAACCCCTCCTGACACTCACGTGATGCTATCGATATGACTACACCTGCTGTCATACATCACTCCAGTACTCGAGCACTCAATCGTACCCTCGTACCATGCGTTGCAAAGGTTATCTAGAAACCCCGCAACTCCGTATGTGACTAGCACTTATACCTAGAAGGTCTTTAAATACTAATAGGTCCTTAACCGTAAGTGAGCATGAAAGGTTACTACCCCCGCCCATCAAGCCATATACACGTATATAAATCATATAAACCGTAAATTAACCGTAATGCATAAACAACCTTGTAAGCATACATAAGCATATAATTGCAAGTAATACACTTTGCACATTAAACCATCAAATACATATTCATTTAATCTTTAAAAATATATTTTGTCGTTGTACTCGGTTTTTAAAACTATTGAACTCACCTGAAGTTTCCAGAGAATCAACCGAGAGAATCACCGTAAGAGTTCGCCAAGCAACCTAATAAAATAACGAGCCCTAATAAGTAACCGACTAACGAGACTCGAAAGCAACTGTCAAAACCATAACCTGTCACAAAGTCCTTGTCTATAAAGATCGCAAGTTCCATTCCGAGTTCAAATTGCCAATATAAGATTATGGAATGAATTTCCAAAGAAAATATATAAAGAATAGCAATTCAATTTAAAGGCAAATATGAATTGTAATATCATGCAAATTGCCTCCCATGCAAAATCGCAGTTGACAACGTACCAACTCATGTTCCCAATTATTTTGTGAAAAGTATTTGCAAAACACATAGGAATTCAACAAGAACTACTGCCACTAAGAAAAACAGTATACGGCCTAAATCAACTAGAAATTCCATCGTAGTTCCTCTTTCACACCATCTCATTTGCCAGTTCCAAATCGTAATTACAACGATGCAGATCGTATTTCCTCCATGAATGCAATCTCAATTGACACAACATTCGTAATATAAGGGCTATTATTAAGAATGGTACTTACATCGTTTACTAATCGTATTTTGTAAGAACCGTAGTTCCCTATCCTACTACGATCGTAATTTAATTCAGCCCAACGGCACCAGAATTGTAACTGCAAATTTATAATTACATCACATATATCTAATAACATCCCGGAACCGTGGTGCTACATAAACGTGAAGAACAGGAAGTCTTCGCTGAATTAAATCCAAATCAACGCACCACTACTTCTAGAACCTCATTATTATTAATAACTTCTAATTAATATGAATTACATGAGTGAGTCACCTAACGTACCTGCTTGATTTTACACTACAAATATCATAACTTTGAAACCTACGCACGGTTTTGTTTCCATCGAAATTAACAGTCCTCGAGAGCCCAAATAAGCCTTAAAAACTAATCACATATCACATAAAATTCTTAGTTAAGATTCAAAGGTACTTAGTTGAATATTGAGACTAAATCAAACTTGTGATTTTCTGCTTGTTTCTAACTGTCGATCGAGAGAGAAACTATCCTCTTCAAGAACTGCCGTAGTTGTTTTGTGGCTTCCGATGTGAAGGATTAACCCTAATTAATATTGGTCCTTAATTCCCTAATTAATCCCTAAAGTATCCCCTTAATGACCCCTAAGTCCCTATTCTTTTTATTCCATTAGAATATAACTTTTAAATCACTAAACACCCGATAATATTTAATTATGAATCCAATCTTTAAATAAATCGTAATCGGCGTAAGTAAATATATATGTTCTATAATTGTTACCTCGAAATTTCGGTCGTTACAATCCTCCTCTCCTTAATGAGATTCCGTCCCGGAATCAAGCATTGTAACGAAAAGTCTAGGGTAACAAGCTTTCATATCGTCTTCGGTTTCCCAAGTTACATCTGAGCCGTGCTTATTTCTCCACTGCACTTTCACCAGTTTGACTCTCTTCTTTCTTAACTGCTTGGTTTTCCGATCAAGTATAGCCGCTGGCTCTTCGATCAACCGCTTGTGTTCATCAATCCGCAATTCCTGCAAGGGTAAGATACTCGGCTCCTCCGCCAAGCATTTTCGTAAATAGTAGACAATAAACACATTATGAATCCCCTCCAATTTAGGTGGTAACTCTAGCTTGTAAGCTTGATCTCCGATTCTTTCGAGTATCGTGAATAGACCTATGAACCGTGGTCCAAGTTTACCTCGCTTCCCAAACCGTATGATACCCTTCTAAGGTGAAACCTTTAGCATTACCTTTTCGCCTACTTCAAAAGTCTTTGGTCTATGTTTCTTGTCTGAATACTTCTTCTGTCTTTCACGAGCTACTCGTAGGCGATCACGAGAAATTGCTAATTTGTCCGCTGTAAGTTGTACTATCTCGGGCCCAACAAATTTCTTTTCTCCTGGTTCCAACCAGCAAGTAGGGGTATGGCACTTCCTCCCATAGAGCATTTCATACGGTGCTATATCTATACTCGCATGGTAGGTATTATTGTAAGCAAACTCCACTAGTGGTAGGTGAGTATCCCAGCTTCCGACGTATTCGATCACACAGGCCCGTAACATATCTTCGAGTGTTTGTATAGTTCTTTCACTCTATCCGTCGGTTTAAGGGTGATACGCAGTACTCAAATGCACTTTAGTGCCCAACTCCTCCTGAAGTTTTTACCAAAACCTTGAAGCAAACCGACTATCCCGGTTCGAGACAATAGATAAGGGCACCCCATGCCTCGTGACTATCTCCCGTACATAGAGTTTAGCTAGATTTTCTAGCTTCTCATTTTCTTTAGTTGCCAAGAAGTGAGCGCTCTTTGTCAATTGATCCACGATAACCCATATCATATCGTTTCCCCGCTGAGTCTTTGGTAAATTCGTGACGAAATCCATAGTGATTTTATCCCATTTCCACTCTGGTATATCTAGTTGTTGCAACTCGCCGTATGGTTTCTGGTGCTCCGCTTTCACCTGAGAACACATGACACATTTCGACACGTATTCTGCCACATCAGTTTTCATTCCTGGCCACCAGTAGTTTGGTTGCAGGTCACGAAACATTTTAGTATTTCCCGGGTGAATAGAATACTTAGACTGGTGAGCATCCCATAATAGAGTATCGCGAACACCACCGATCTTAGGAACCCAAATGCGTCCTTGGAAGGTCTTTAACCCGCAATTATCGTCTTCGAGTAATAACCATTGCTTTACCATTACCTCATCTTTCAGATTATCATCTTTTAACCCTTCAGCTTGAGCCGCTTGAATCCGTTCAAAGATATCAGGAATAACCACCAAACCATAGACTTTAGTCGGTAAGAAACCGAGGCTCCTTACGACTTAACGCATCAGCCACCACGTTCGCTTTCCCCGGATGGTAGCTAATCTCGCAGTCGTAATCAATTAATAACTCCATCCATCGTCGTTTCCTCATATTTAATTCCTTTTGATTCTGAATATGCTGTAAGCTCTTATGATCTGTATATATGGTGCACCTTGTACCGTAGAGATAATGACGCCATAATTTAAGAGCAAACACAACCGCAGCTAATTCCAGATCATGTATAGGGTAGTTTTTCTCCGCATCCTTCAGTTGCCTCGAAGCATAAGCAATAACCTTGCCCCGCTGTATGAGAACACACCCTAAAACCGAATAAGATGCAAAACTGTATACCACGAAGTCCTCATCCCCCTCAGGTAAAGAAAGAATAGGAGCTTCACATAGGTGCTTTTTCAAAGTCGTAAAAGCTTCCTCTTGCTTGCCCGTCCAAACAAACGGCTCCGTTTTCCTCGTCAATTTTGTCAAAGGCGTAGCTATTTTCGAGAATCGCCGTAAGAGTTCACCAAGCAACCTAATAAAATAACGAGCCCTAATAAGTAACCGACTAACGAGACTCGAAAGCAACTGTCAAAACCATAACGAGTCACAAAGTCCTTGTCTATAAAGATCGCAAGTTCCATTCCGATTTCAAATTGCCAATATAAGATTATGGAAGGAATTTCCAAAGAAAATATATAAAGAATAGCAATTCAATTTAAAGGCAAATATGAATTGTTATATCATGCAAATTGCCTCCCATGCAAAATCGCAGTTGACAACGTACCAACTCATGTTGCCAATTATTTTGTGAAAAGTAATTGCAAAACACATAGAAATTCAACAAGAACTACAGCCACTAAGAAAAACAGTATACGGCCCAAATCAACTAGAAATTCCATCGTAGTTCCTCTTTCACACCATCTCATTTGCCAGTTCCAAATCGTAATTACAACGATGCAGATCGTATTTCCTCCATGAATGCAATCTCAATTGACACAACATTCGTAATTCAAGGGCTGTTATTAAGAATGCAATTATGGACCTGATCTCTTTGATTCATTACATAGCATTTTAAACCAAAGATAAGAAAATAACCTATATTGGGCTTTCTAGATTTATACATCTCATATCATGTTTTGCCATGTCTTTTGACAATGATTGACCTATTTTGGGTATAACAGGCTGTATTAATAGCTTCATCCCAAAAATAAAGTTTCAATCCTGCCTCACATAGCATTATCTAGCAAACTCAATTAAGGTTCTATTTCTCCTCTCAGCAACTCCATTTTGTTGGGGAGTTCTAAAAGATGAGAAATTTTGTAATATTCCCTTTTGTTCACAGAAGCTTTCACGGGTTGAGTTTCTGAACTCAGTCCCATGATCACTTCAGAGTTGCTTTACAGACAAACCTTTCTGCAACTCTTCCTGGATAAAACTTATTATCTCCAGGGTAGCCTCACTTTTGGCTTTTAGGAATATTACCCAGGTGAATCGTGAGAACTCATCTACTATCACCAGTGTGTACTTCTTGCCACTTAGGCTTGGAGTACTTATAGGTCCAAACAGATCCATATGCAACATATGCAGTGGGTCTGTTATTGAAAAATTTTGCTTTGATTTAAAGGACCCTTTATGGTGTTTCCCTTGTTCACAAGCTGAACACAATTTGTACTTGACAAATGTGATTTTTGGTAATCCAGAGACTAACTCTTTATTGGATAGCATATTTATATTTTTAAAATTTAAATGTGACAAACGTTTATGGCACAACCAACTCAGCTTAGGAACAGATTGGGAATACAAGCAGGTTTCAATATAGGGATCTGCAGAATTAAGATCAAGTAGATACACATCTCTTTCTCTTTTAGCTATTAATACAGGCTTTCCCTTAGCATTATAAATTGTTCCTGCTCTCTTCCTAAAAGTAACTATATTGTCTTCATCACACAATTGACTGACACTAATCAGGTTGTGTTTGAGACCTTTGACATATGCAACTCTTTGGAAAGTAACATTTCCAGCTTGCATCTTCCCATAGCCTTTAGTTCTTCCATAGGAGTTGTCACCAAATGTTACTTTAGGACCTTCATCTTCTTGGAAATCACTAAGAAGTCCTTTCCACCCGATCATGTGCCTTGAGCATCCACTATCCAAGTACCATTTACTTGAACCCTGCACATGAGATGTAAACTAAACACATTAGTTTTGTTTAGGAACCCACTTCTTGGTGGGTTCAGATGAGGAGCACTTAGCATCTCCATCTTGTTGAACTGACTGTTCAGCTTGAACAGGAGCTGAGTCCTTTGTAGGCTAATCAGCTTGTTCTTGTTCAGGCCTTAAGATTTCTGCATTACATTCCTGAGCCTCATGACCTCTACTTCTGCACTTGTAGCATCTCCTTCTTCCAATGATTACAGGAGGTAGAGTGTCCAATAATCCTTGTGAGAACTTGCTCTCAGTCTTAGGACTATATGTAGTGGATAACTTTTCAACTTTATTTGCAAGTTGATTCACTTGATGCTCACTAACTTTGGACTTACCTTTGTCAGATCTTTGTTTGTTATCCTTTTGATTAGAAGCTTGACCAACAAACTTCTTTTCCATGACCTTGGACTTACCTTTGTCATGCTTACTAGACTCACCAGTTTCAACAGGCTTGGACTTACCACTGTTAATCTTCTTGGACTTACCAAGCTCCACAACATTGGACTTACCATTGTTGTGATTTGACCTCTGACTTACAGTGGTCTTCCTATTCTTGTAACTTCTCTCCGAGCCAGATAGAGAATGTTGTCTTTTGAAAGGATTTGGATTAAGCCTTTCTATGACTGAAGTTCTTTGAATAGGCTGAGTGCCTAATCTGTCCAGCTCAGACTTACCATGTTGTTTGGATGTTGAGCACTCATTTTCATGATCTTTAGCCTTTACAAACATATTGTATTTAAGGTTTTGACAATGTTTCTTCTCTGAGGCTGACTTCTGAGACTCAATCAGTTGTCTATCCTCCTCAGAGTCTGTACTTGCTATCTCATCATCAGCTACATAAGCTGCAATTTGATAGTCACCTCCAAGTACAACTTGTACCTGTTTAGGAATTTGTTGGTTTATGCACTTTTCAGCAAGCTTTGATGACTTACACCAAGACTCGGCGACCTTTTGAAGTTGGTCAGCTTTGACTTTAGCTTCCTGAAGTTCTTCACTTAGAAGTTTATTAATGTGTCTTTGACATTCAAGATCACATTGTGCTTTCTTACCAACATCAATGAGATATTGATTTTCCTTAATCTCATTCTTCAGTTTAGCTATATCAGCTTTTAGGTCCTTTTGAGACTTAGGCATGGTCTTGAAATCATTTAACAAATAATCGAAGGCAAGACCATTTTCTTCATCGGTGTAAGAGTTGAAATTACTAACCTTGTACATGGAAGTAGGATCCCAATCACTAAGCTTGATGTTTTCCTCAGCTTCCTTCATGTCAGCTTCAAAAGTTGACTCGGACAAACCATAATCAACTTCGTCAATTTCAAACTCTTCATCTTCTTGAGCCATTAGACATACATCATCATCTGAGGTAGGTGATTCTGTATCCCAGGTTTCAGCATATAGACCTTTTGCACTGGGTTTGTCTTCAGGCTTTCCTTTCTTGAGCTGAGTATATTTCTTCTTGTATTTGTCAGCTCTGTAAGCATTCTTATCAGAAACTGATGCTGATTCTTCCTTCTTTAATCTGCACTCAGCAGCAATGTATCCCTTCTTCTGACAGTTGAAGCACACAGCCTTCTTGGGATCAAAGGAACTCTTCCCTTTTACCCTGTCAGATCTTCCTCTTCCCCGTTGAGCTCTTCTCAAACGTCTGGCTAACATGGCCATCTGCTCAGTGATAGTCTGAACCTCATCAGTATCACCTGAGTCTGAGTCTGAGTGGTCAGCTTGAGATTCTGACTCAGACTCAGAGTCAACAACTAAAGCCTTGGACTGTAGGTTGTTGTTGAGAAGTTCTCTTGTGCTCTGTGATCTATTCATGATTGAGCAAGAACCCATAAATAGACTGTAGGTTGTACAAATGCAATGTTTTTCCAGCCCTCAGTGTTGTGGTTACTTCATTGAACCTTTCTGGTAACACGTCCAGAAACATCTGCACAAGTTCAGCTTCATCTTTCTTCACACCCACACTTAGTAGGTCATTTATCAAGCAGTGAAACCTTGTGAACAAATCAGGCAAGGTTTCATTCTTCTTCGAAAAGAAGTTTTTGTAGGATCTATTCAGATGACTCTTCTTTTGCTGCTTGACCAGATCAGTGCCCTCTTATGTAATGCTTAATGTATCCCAGATCTCTTTTGCACTTTGACACCTAGTCACAGTATGTAAGATCTCATTGGTCAGTGCATTTTCCAGAACACTCTTTGTCTTATCATCCAGATTGAACAGTTTCCAGTCTTCATCTGTCCATGATGCAACAGGCTTCCTTACTTCTTTTTCACTTTTGTCTATTTTATCAGCGGACGTATCACTAACAACAACAGAAATCTTGGGAATAATTGGTCCTTTGGTAATGACATCGGACATACAATTGTCAATGGACTTGAGGAATAACATGGCTCTGAATTTCCACATAGGATAATCAGATCCATCAAAGACGGGATAACCCTTAGCAGACATCTGAGGAAAGTTTGATGAATTGTTGCTTGTAGACATCTTGAACTTTCTCAGAATCTTGAACTTTCAACTTATGAACTTGTTCAACCTGCTCTGATACCAGTTGTTGGTCCCTTGGTGAGAATAACAACAAGCAATAGATGTGTAGAAGGGGGGTTGAATACACTTTCTGCGGAAATTAAACAAATCAAAATAAAGTGTTACACATAGTAAATCAAACCACAATCAAATTTGTTGCTTTTCATTAATAAGAAGATGATTACAGACTCTATCAAGTAAGCAACTCTTGATATGTAAACACCTAATATAAATCTCTCAATCTTTCAAACTTGGCTATCTATAATCAACTTATGACTATAGATACTGAACGACTCTCTAAATAGGATTTAATCACAGATTGAAAACTTACCAATCTCACAACTAATGTGAGTATTCGAACATACGAATAGCTTAGCAATCTGTGAATATCTTGATCACGTTGAACTGACAAACAGTGATTCAAGAATCGTAACACAAACGGTTGAGGTGAGGTATTTGGCTCTGTAGTCATTTCTGAGTCGTACCCCTAGGATGATAAGTATTTATAATCCTGTTCCTACGGTTCCTAACAAACTGGACTAATCCTAATTTGCTAACTAACTACCGGATAGCTCGGAATCTTGAATCTTGAATCTTCTTATCTTGAGTCTTCAATCTTCAATCTTGATTCTGGAGTCTTCTTATCCTTCCCGTAGATATAGAGAGTTAAAAAAGACAAATTTAAAACATATTTAAATATTCTTTATGGCTGACTTCTTACTCGGACTGAGTTACTCAGCTTGAAACTCATCAAGATGGGTTCTTCGATAACAAACCCGAAAATAAACATGTATAATAATTAACTCATCCTTAGAAGTCCTAAGCTAGAACTTATTTAGCAACTCTGTTGAGCTGACTCTGCTTTTAAGCTGAGTCACTCAGCTTGAAACATATCAAGCTGAAAGCTCAATATATATCATAGGTGACATACATAGCTTATCACACATATTGATAATCTTACTAAGATATAGTATAAGTTGATCGAACATATGCCCTGCTTATATTCAACTTATGCTCAGTCTGAAATACTATAAGTGTTCAGTCTGATCAAGCCTCATAATTCTGTTTAAGTTATATCTAGAACATATCTAACAAACTTAACTTTGTCTCATCAAATATCAACTGATGAGATCATCTTCCCAACAAAGATTTTCGTAGGTTTTATCCAAGTTTAAAAAACTTGATTCTAGTTTTGTAAAACCATTTCAAAACTATCTGTTTTAAAAACCCGTATATCTTAGTATACCTTAAACTAGGTATACAATACGACTTATGATAAAACCATTTTGAAAAACAAACTGTTTTAAAATGCTGTTACGACAATCATAAAATATTGAAATTTTATAGTGCTGTTTTCGTATACCAATTTTATCATATATGTGGTTTTACCTCTTGATTAATAAAAGCCATTATTAATCACCAATTTCAATTTTATAGTTGCATAAAAGACATAAAATTAAAGTACAACCACACAGTTAATAACATGTTATAGTTTTGCCAACTATGTCCTATGGGTCAATCTAAGGACAATTAAACTAATTATATCATGTGGTTAGATCCAATGAAAGATCTTCTTGCTCCCACTGGCCTTGATACCTCTGGTCTCAATCTCAATTTGATTCGTCCATCTTGTAAAGCCTTCGTCTTCGGTTTTGGTTACAACTTTCTACTCTAGAAAACACAAGCCTATTCTTGTTTGTCCCAAGTGATTCAGGTATCAAGTAATCTCATGAAGATCAATGCAACATAATCATAAAATGTAGAGGGAGAATCAAGAACACATGTTAAGCATACACTTAAGAGTAGGATTATGACAAAGACCTTACTAATGACAATTAGTCATTAGTATATATACCCCTAAGGGTATTTACATATTTAACCCTAAGTTTGTATATTTAATACAAACTTTAACTAGAATATATCTTCTATATTTTATACAATATTTATAACCTAACAATCTCCCCCTTTGTATAGAAAATAGAAGATGTTTGTCTGTTCAGCTTCATACGGGCTCTAACAATCTCCTCTTATGAATATGCAGATTTCTTGCAAGATTCTTTAAGCTTTAGGAGACAAGACTTGAACGATTTCTTTTTGAATCTTCAGTCTTTGATCGGATGTCTTCAGAACGTCTTCTCATCTTGAAAGATAGACTCTTCAATTTTTAAGAATAGTCTTGACTTTGTGAACTTGATGAGAACTTGAATCTTTAAAGCATTCGATAACATCCTTTTTCTTTTGATTTTTGGATTTGCATCAGTAACCTAAGGTTATGGAACCTTTGGTTGTATGAAAGGTTTAGCTTTAGGTGGTTTTCAGCAATCGCGATCTTGAGCCTTTAAGCAAAACAATTTAGGAAGAATATTTGTTCTCTCCCCCCTTGAATGTAGCTCTAGATCTTGTTTATTTAATCAGAACTTCTTGAATTTTCATTAAGCACTCTCAGTGTTCTGAACTTGATATATTTTCTCTTTTGTTCTTTTCTTTGCTCCCCCTTGACTTGACATATATGATCGATTAGCTCTATTAGTCTCCCCCTCAACACATGAATCATTTCTTGATCGATAAGCTCAAAATCAACTGAATGAGTATCAAAATTTTCTCCGAATCAACTGATATTTCTCCCCTCAAAATCAACTCATATTTCTCCCCTCATGATGATCAGGATTCTTCATGAACATAATGTATTTGATTTTGTCATGAACAGATAATCACTTGAAGCTTAGAACCCTCATCATGAGATTCAGTTCAATGATGGTGTCACCACAATGATATGGCAATGAAAGAATCAGAGACAGTCTTTAGGGCACCGTCTCAAAGTTCCCGTAGGGTAACACCAAGATCACATAGATTCTCGTTAACACAACAGTCAGAAACTGTGTGACCTACTTTCAGAACTGGCATGATGTTAGCACTGGTAGGATTTCCATCTAATCATCGTGAATATCACAAAAGATATCACTCCAAGATGTTCCAGTAGTTACGAAAACTAGATATGCATTATAAATCCAACATGTGTCCTAAGAAATGAAATATATATTCAAATAAGTTTTAGACTCTATTAGTGCATGGAAGAAGTCGGGGATGGGAGTAGTTGTCCGCCTTGTATCAATATCAACAATCTCCAAGGGAGATGTCAATAGAAATGTGCTAATTCTCCGTGTGAAGTTAAAACAATTATCTTTTAAGAGATAATTAAGTTGCTGGGTAGGGTTAGTGCATTGCATCACTGGGTCCATGATGTCTATTTCAATACCAAATCTCAACGAATGAGATCCAGTAGTAGATGTCGCTACCCAGATGTATACTATTTGGTAAGGATCTTTCTTTTCTTTTGATCCTGTCTCACCCACAACTCACTAAATATTTTTCAACTTCTCCCTCAAACTTACTTTCTTAATTGATGAATGTATCTCTGTTGGATACAATAGGACACTTGTTCTCATTCGTAACCGGTATGAGTAATCATGTGATTTACATCAAGAATGATTTTTCAAGGAATTCACTGTTGAGAATGATTGTCAAGGATTATTTGAACAATCAGAGAAATGAACGAGTCAAGGAAATTTGACAAATGATGTCACAGAATGATTTAACAGTAAGCTCAAGATGATTTGTTGATCATATGCACCCCATCTCCTGTTCCACCCCTCTCAGTTTCATTTTACCTCTGCACACCAATCAGTATCCCGTGATAACTGATTCTGCTCACCTAGTTGACCTAGTAAGTAACCCTTACTATCTCTTTCTAGAATATGGTGAGCTCCCAGGGCAGGTCCTTCCGGTTCTGGATTGACCATAGGAGTATAAATGCCTACACTCCCTCACTCATGGTGCGTTGTGTTCACTTGAATAATATTACATGAATGAATGGTTCCAGAAATGATTTGAAACAATTAGCATAGAAGGAAGGAATGATTTGAGATGGAAACGCGGAAATGAAAGGCGATCTTTCAAAAGATCAACAAAGTTGAATCAAGAAAGGTATCAGAATATAGCAAAGAATGAATACCTTCTTGAAGAGATAATAGCAAATGAAAACCAAAAAATCTTTTTGAATTTTGAAGTTTTATAATGTTTTTGGCTTTTCAATATTTGAATGTTTTTGGCTTTTCTGAAATATAAAGCAGTAAAAACAAACTCCCCCTAAATTGATGCAGAAAATCGTTTGTCATCAATTAGGCGAAGGAAAAAAAATTTGCTCCCCCTGCAAGTAACAATCCATTAGAAAGCAAGTTATATCATGAAATGATAAAACTGCAGAAAATAAGCTTCTCAGACATTAGACTCGGGCTAATGCTGAACAAAAGGATAAATTGTATGCAAGGAGACTCCGTCATCTTTGAATAATAATGAGATTTAAACCACTTCAGCACATTGACCACAATGATCTTTACTGCATCTGAATGATCTTCATTGTGCTCCAACAATGTCTCTTTTTGTTTACCTGCAAAACGGATTAACAAAAATTGGTACCCATTCTTGTTCCGTTCTTTACAACAAACTCTTGTCTTATTCAGGACGTCTTACAAATCTTCTCTTTGGAAAGACGGATTAAGTGTTTTGCTGAGTAAACCACAAAAGGATACATGACATCTATCTTAAGCAAAAATTCCCCTGTTGATCTTGGTTTTAAGAAAGATCGGCGTCTGTTGTTGTGATGAGATGTATAATTTGATTTATCTTTCCGATTCTCATTCTTTGGAATCCTCGTCATTGGAGTTGAAATTTACTAAAAGTCATCGTTACAGACCTTCTGTAGACTGAATCCTGATGTACTTGGTACAGATTCAGAAGGTTTCTTCTTTTCAATCCAGGATGGTTTCATCGGCTTTGAATTGGATGGACTAAATAATGATGACGCCTTTGCAACCGCGTCATCTAGATTTTTCTTTAAACTTCATGCTTGTTTAGACAAAGTATCATCTGTAATTACAGAACAAGCAGAATTAGAATTACTTGTAGAACAAGTACTCTGTTTATAATTAAAAGCATCTTGTTTGAATTTAGTATTTTGTTTAGGAGAGTGGTCATTGCAACTGAAGGTGATTTCACTTGATAAGATGATCCAGCAGATAATGTGATCTTAGGATGCTTCGCAGCAGTTGATGCGTTGGTGAAATCCTTATCTGAAAGCTCAGAACCTACAACAGAGAAATAAGAATCAGATTGGCTACTACAATGTGAAACTAAATCAAAATTAATATTGTCAGCGGAAGTCTTGATTGGTTCAGCAAGTTTTGCAGCGCTAAGCTCAGCATTCAGAATTTTAACCATTAACTTTTTCTTCTCATTCTCAAACTGCACTCTCTCAGTGTCCAGTGACAGTTGCAATTCAGATATTTTCCTCTCCAAGATTGAACGAGGAACATACGATTGAATTTATACATGTAGCTTTTGTTCAAGATCTTTGACTTTTTCCTTCAACTTAGCACTTTCAACACACAATTTGTCTATGATCTTTGTATCATTTTTCAACACAATAGACAATTTGTCATTCAGCTCGGCATTGGCTTGTGTCAATTCTTTAGCGTTGTACATCGCAATTTCAATATCTGCTTGCTTTTGCTCCAATTCAATTTCATAAGATTTACATTTTTGTTCTGCAAGTTGAAATTGCTTAGACACTTTAGACACGAGCTCTGTGAGTGTTGCATTGACTGTGGATAAAACATTTGCTCTTTTCTTCTCTGTTTCAAGATCTGCTTCTTTCTTTCCAATTTCAACTTTGAAATCTTGACATTTTTTATCGAGAAGTTGAAACTTCTCAGACATTTTAGACACCTGCTCTTTTAGCTTTGCATTGGTCAGATCATCTGCTCTCTGTCTCTCAGAATGTAATTGTTCATAATTCTGGTCTAACATATGTTCAATCTTTAAATCATAACGATGATTTTCCTTTTTCAGAGATTGTATTTCCTCAGACATTTCGGAAATCTGTTGAATCTTAGATTGACAGTCTTGAAGTTTTGTAGAGAAATCAGAATTCTCTTGTGTAGGCGCTTTAAGTTTGTCAGCTGCTTTGCACCAGCCATTCCTTGCATTATCATGCATGCTAAACATTATGGTCCACATGTGAAACATGAATCTGTCTTCTTCATTAAACATATATTTATATTTCTTCCATTTATGAACCTCTTGTTCAATGCAAATTCTGTCAAAGGAAGTTCTTGTAAGATCCATCGTGATACCTGAAAAATAATGATCGTTTAGGAATGATTTGATTTGATCAAAAAATTAATCAACTAAAATGATTTTAAAAATCAATTTAGTACGAGTTGATTAAACGCAACAAAAATTTTGGCAACAATGATTTAGCAATAAGCGAGAGAAACAAAATAAGATCGATGACTCACAAAATTAATTTTGTATGCTATATGATGTGTAAGTGCGATGACCATTTAACAAAATCTATGATTAGGTTATGTTGGGAAAATGATCTCATCAGTTAAGATTTGATGAGACAAAGTTAAGTTTGTAAGATGTGTTCTACATATAACTTAAACAGAATTATAAAGCTTAGTCAGACTGAACACTCATAGTGATTCAAACTGAGTATAAGCTGAGTGTAAGCTGTACATATGTTTGATCAGCTTAGACTATATCTTAGTAAGATTATCAATGTGTTTGATAAGCTGTGTATGTCACCTAAGATATATATTGAGTATTCAGCTTGATGAGTTTCAAGCTGAGCTACTCAGCGTGAATACTGAGTCAGCTCAATAGAGTTGCTAAATATGTTTTAGTTAATTCTTTCGACTTCTGAGGATGAGTTAATAATTATACATGTTAGTCCATGTTTGTTTTCGAGTGTGTTCTCAAAGAACTCAGCTTGATGAGTTTCAAGCTGAGTAACTCAGTCCGACCAAAGAAGTCAGTTTAAGCTAATTTAAATTTATTTTAAATTTATCTTTTATCTCTCTATATCAACGGCAAGGATAAGAAGATTCCAGAATCAAGATTGAAGATTGAAGACTCAAGATAAGAAGATTCAAGAATGGTTAGTTAGCGAATTAAGCTAAGTATTAGTTTGTTAGATTCCGTAGGCACAGGATTATAAATACTTATCTCCTGATAAGTTTAGAGGTACGACTCAGAACCAAAAAACAACTAAGTGTTGCAGAGCCAAACCTCACCTCACCGTATGTGTTACGATTCTTTAATCACTGTTTGTCAGTTCAACGTGATCAAGATATTCACAGATTGCCAAGCTATTCGTGTGTTCGAATAATCACATTGGTTGTGATATTGGTAAGTTATCAATCTGTGTAAATCCTGTTTAGAGAGTCGTCAGTACCTATAATCATAAGTTGATTATAGATAGCTAACTTTGAGAGATTGAGAGATTCATATTAGGTGGTTATATATCAAGAGTTGCTTACTTGATAGTTATTGTAATCATCTTCTTATTCAAAGCATTGTAATCATCTTCTTAAAAAAAGCATTCGATTGATTGTGGTTTGATTTACTTTGTGTAACACTTTTATTTGATTTGTTCGATTTCCGCAGAAAGTGTATTCAACCCCCCTTTTTCTCACCAAGGGACCAACAACTGGTATCAGAGCAGGCTGAACAATTTCATAAGTTGAAAGTTCAAGATTCTGAGAAAGTCTGCAATGTCTACAAGCAACAATACCTCAAACTTTCCACAGATATCTGCCAAAGGCTATCCCGTATTTGATGGATCTGACTATCCTATGTGGAAGTTTAGAGCCATGTTGTTCCTCAAGTCCATTGACAACCGTATGTCGGATGTCATCATAAAAGGACCTATTATCCCCAAGATTCCTGCTACTGTCAGTGATACGTCTCCTGGCAGAACTGAAAAGGAAACAAGAAAGCCTACTGCATCCTGGACTGATGAAGATTGGAAACTCTTTAATCTGGATGACAGGGCTAAAAGTGTTCTAGCAAATGCCCTGACTAATGAGATCTTGCGTACTGTGACTGGGAGTCAATCTGCAAAAGATATCTGGGATACGCTGAGTGTTACATATGAGGGCACAGATCTGGTCAAGCAACAGAAGAAGAATCACTTGAATAGATCTTACGAAAACTTCTTCTCAAAGAAGAATGAAACCTTGTCCGATTTGTTCACAAGGTTTCACTGCTTAATAAATGACCTACTAAGTGTGGGTTTAAAGAAAGATGAAGCTGAACTCGTACTGAAGTTTCTGGATGTCCAGAAAGGTTCAATAAAGTAACCACAGCACTGAGGGCTGGAGGAACACTGCATGCATACAACCTACACTCCATTTATGGGTTCTTGCTAAATCATGAACAGATCACTGAACACAAGAGAACTTCTCAACAACAACTCAAGGAGTCTCTAGATAAAACTGAAGTTGCATTAGTTGCACAGAAAAAGAAGAAAAATTCCAAGGCACTGGTTGTTGAATCTGAGACTGAGTCAGAATCTCAAGCTGACCACTCAGACTCAGACTCAGGTGATACTGATGATGTTCAGAATATCACTAAGCAAATGGCAATGCTAGCCAAACATTTGAGAAGAGCTCAAAGGGGAAGAGGAAGATCTGACAGGGGCAAAGGGAAAAATTCTTTTGTTCCCAAGAATGTTGTGTGCTTCAACTGTCAGAAGAATGGACACATTACTGCTGAGTGCAGATCAAAGAAGGTGGAATCAACATCATTTGTTGATAAGAATGCTTACAGAGCTGATAAATACAAGAAGAAATATACTCAGCTCAAGAAAGGAAATCCAGAAGACAAACCCAGTGCAAAAGGGTTATATGCTGAAACCTGGGATACATAATCATCTACCTCAGATGATGATGTATGTCTTATGGCTCAAGAAGATGAAGAGTTTGAAATTGACGAAGTTGATTATGGTCAGTCCGAATCAATCTTTGAAGCTGACATGAAGGAAGCTAAGGAAAACAGCAAGCTCAGTGATTTGGATCCTGCTTCCATGTATAAGGTAAGTAATTTATACTCTTACACAGATGAAGAAAAGGGTCTTGCTTTTGATTATCTGTTGAATGATTTCAAGACCAGCCTTAAGTCTCAGAATGACCTCAAAGCTGAAATAGCTAAACTTAAAGATGAGATTAAGGAAAATCAATCTCTCATTGATGTTGGTAAGAAAGCACAATGTGATCTTGAATGCCAACGACACATTAATAAACTTCTAAGTGAAGATATTCAGGAAGCTAAAGACAAAGCTGATCAACTTCAAAAGGTCACTGAGTCTTGGTGTAAGTCATCAAAGCTTGCTGAAAAGTGCATTAACCAACAAATACCTAAATAGGTAAAGGTTGTACTTGGAGGTGACTATCAAACAGCAGCTTATGTAGCTGATGATGAGATAGCAAGTACAGACTCTGAGGAGGATAGACAACTGATTGAGTCTCAGAAGTCAGCCTCAAAGAAAAGACATGATCCAAACTTGAAATTCAATATGTTTGTGAAAGTTAAAGATCATGGAAATGAGTGCTCAACATCCAAACAGCATGGTAAGTCTGTGCTGGAAAGATTAGGCACTTAGCCTATTCAAAGAACTTCAGTCATAGAAAGGCTAAATCCAAATCCTTTCAAAAGACAACATTCTCTATCTAGCTAGGAGAGAAGTTACAAGAATAGGAAGACCACTGTAAGTCAGAGGTCAAATCACAACAATGGTAAGTCCAAAGTTGTAGATCTTGGTAAGTCCAAGAAGATCAACAGTGGTAAATCCAAACCTGTTGAAACTGGTGAGTCCAGTCACCATGGCAAAGGTAAGTCCAAAGTCATGGAAAAGAAGGTTGTTAGTCAAACTTCTAAGGATAACAAACAAAGATCAACTTGCAAAGAAAGTTGAAAAGTTATCCACCACATACAATCCTAAGACTGAGAGTAAGTTCTTACAAGGATTATTAGACTCTCTACCTCCTGTAATCATTGGAAGAAGGAGATGCTAGAAGTGCAGAAGTAGAGGTCATGAGGCTAAGGAATGTGATGCAGAAATCACAAGGCTTGATCAAGAACAAGCTGATCAGCCTACATAGGACTCAGCTCCTGCTCAAGCTGAACAGCCAATTCAACCAGATGGAGATGCTAAGTGCTCCTCATCTGAACCCACCAAGAAGTGGGTTCCTAAACAAAACTAATGTGTTTAGTTTACATCTCATGTGCAGGGTTCAAGTAAATGGTACTTGGATAGTGGATGCTCAAGGCACATGACCGGGTGGAAAGGACTTCTTAGTGATTTCCAAGAAGATGAAGGTCCTAAAGTAACATTTGGTGATAACTCCCATGGAAGAACTAAAGGCTATGGGAAGATGCAAGCTGGCAAGGTTACTTTCCAAAGAGTTGCATATGTCAAAGGTCTCAAACACAACCTGATTAGTATCAGTCAATTGTGTGATGAAGACAATATAGTTACTTTTAGGAAGAGAGCAGGAACAATTTATAATGCTAAGGGAAAGCCTGTATTAATAGCTAAAAGAGAAAGAGATGTGTACCTACTTTATCTTAATTCTGCTGATCCCTATAATGAAACCTGCTTGTATTCCCAATTTGTTCCTAAGCTGAGTTGGTTGTGGCATAAACGCTTATCTCATTTAAATTTCAAATATATAAATATGCTATCCAATTAAGAGTTAGTCTCTGGATTACCAAAGATCACATTTGTCAAGAACAAATTGTGCTCAGCTTGTGAACAAGAGAAGCATCATAAAGGGTCCTTTAAATCAAAGCAAAATTTTTCAATAACAGACCCACTGCATATGTTGCATATGGATCTATTTGGACCCATAAGTACTCCAAGCCTAAGTGGCAAGAAGTACACACTGGTGATAGTAGATGAGTTCTCACGATTCACCTGGGTAATATTCCTAAAAGCCAAGAGTGACGCTGCCCTGGAGATAATAAGTTTTATCAAACAGGAGGAGTTGCAGAAAGGTTTGTCTGTAAAGCAACTCAAAAGTGATCATGGGATTGAGTTCAGAAACTCAACCCTCGAAAGCTTCTGTGAGCAAAAGGGAATATTACAAAATTTCTCATCTGTCAGAACTCCACAACAAAATGGAGTTGCTGAAAGGAGAAATAGAATCCTAATTGAGGCTGCTAGAACAATGCTATGTGAGGCAGGATTGAAACTCTATTTCTGGGATGAAGCTGTTAGTACAGCCTGCTATACTCAGAATAGGTCAATCATTGTCAAAAGACATGGAAAGACTTCATATGAGATGTATAAGTCTAGAAAGCCCAATATAGGTTACATATCTTTGGTTCAAAATGCTATGTGTTGAATCAAAGAGATCAGCTCCATAAGTTGGAACCCAAAGTTGATCCTGGAATATTTGTTGGATATTCCTCAATCTCCAAATCCTACAGAGTGTATAACGCTAGGAGAAAGGTTATAGAAGAATCAATTCATGACTCGTTTGATGAAGACAGTCTTGATCAAGCTGAAAAAAGACAAGCAGAATCGGTCAGTCTGAGTGAGCTTCAAAGGCCTAAGGAAACCAACTTATCAAATCCTATGTATGTCATGGGAGATGATAGTGATGACGATGTGTGTCCATCACATGCTCAAATGGATTCTCAAGCTGAGAAGGATGATGAGTTCGTCAATCCATTTGGAGCTGACATTCCTCAGACTGAAGATCTTAATGATCAACAGTTTGATGCTGCTGTTGAGACTGAGGAGATTAGTTCACCTCAGGGCTCTCAACATCGCTCAGATTCTGAACTAGATTCTCTAACTACTACATTTAAATTCCTCAAAGATCATCCTCAAGATCAAATCATTGAAAATGTCCAAGAAAGGGTTATGACCAGATCAAAGGCTACAGCTAACTTTGTTGCTCACTTTGGTTTTCTATCTCAAATAGAACCAATGAAGACTGAAGAAGCTTTAGAGGATGAGGATTGGATTGAAGCTATCCAAGAGGAATTGAATGAATTTGAGAGAAATAAGGTCTGGAACCTTGTCCCTGCCCCCAAAGGTCACTCAATTATAGGCACTAAGTGGGTCTATAGAAATAAAATGGACAAGGATGGAGTAAATGTAAGGAAAAAAGCCAGGATGGTGGCACAAGGGTATAAGCAAGAAGAAAGAATTGATTATGATGAGACCTTTGCCCCTGTTGCTAGAATTGAAGCCATAAGGTTGCTCCTGGCTTATGTAGCATATAAAGACTCTAAAGTCTATCAAATGGATGTGAAGAGTGCTTTCCTAAATGGAAAACTTCAGGAGGAAGTCTATGTGAAACAACCTCCTGGCTTTGTAAGTTCAAAGTTTCCACATCATGTCTATAAGTTGGACAAGGCTTTGTATGGTCTTAAACAAGATCCAAGAGCTTGGTATGATACTCTGTCCACTTATCTACTATCAATGGATTTCACCAGAGGTAGTATAGATAAGACACTCTTTGTTAAAAAGAGTAAAGGACAGGTGATTCTTGTACAAATCTATGTGGATGACATTATCTTTGGTTTTACAAATGAATCTCTGTGTGATTGGTTCTCCAAAATAATGTCACAATAGTACAAGATGAGTATGATGGGTGAGATGACATATTTCCTAGGCCTACAAATTCAACAAAAGTCTGATGGAATATTCATCAATCAAAGCAAGTATGTTCTTGATTTGATAAAGAAATTTGGTTTTGATTCAAGTTCAACCATGAGAACACCCATGTCACCAGCTGTCAAGCTGAGTAAAGACTCAGATGGTAAGTCTGTGTGTCAGTCTACCTATAGAGGAATGATAGGTTCATTACTCTATTTGACAGCTAGTAGACTTGATATCATGTTTGCTACATGTGTTTGTGCAAGATATCAGGAAGATCCTAAAGAATCACATCTTCAAGCTGTGAAAAGGATCTTTATGTACCTTAAAGGTACTCCAAATCTAGGTCTTTGGTATCCAAAGGACTCTGGATTTGAGTTAGTTGGTTTTTCAGATGCTGACTATGCTGGATGCAAGTTAGATAGAAAATCAACAACTGGAGGATGTCAAATGCTTGCAGGGAAGCTAGTAAGCTGGACTAGTAAGAAACAGAACTCAGTGGCTACTTCAACTGTTGAAGCTGGATATGTTGCAGCAGGAAGCTGTTGTGCTCAAATTCTTTGGATGCAACATCAGCTTCAAGACTTTGGTATGAGTTTCAAGAAAACTCCTATCTTCTATGATAACCAAAGTGCTATAGTCATCACTTACAATCCAGTCTTCCACTCAAGAACCAAGCACATTGAAATTCGACATCACTTCATAAGGGACTTCGTGGAAAAAGGTAAAGTTGGCATTAAATTTATCTCCACTGATGATCAATTAGCAGATATCTTTACTAAACCACTTCATGAGAAGAGGTTTATGTATCTGGTAAGTGAATTGGGTATGCTCAACCCCTAGCTAAGTGTCTAGAATATGAGTTTTTCAGTTTGACAAAGACTAAGTGTCTTAAGCTGAGTGCACAGTTTATGAATATGTTTTCATAAACTGATAAATCGGTCAAGCTGAATGATGAGTTCACACGTTTGGGTAGTTCCAACATCTTTTAACTACTCAGTGTGGTTAACATGTATGTTTGAGTAAGTCTCAAACATAAATGACTATGTGTCATTGGGTCTGAGCTATGTGCTTAACTCAAGCTGTGTGATTGGTTCACATGTTTGGTCAGTTCCAAACATTCTTTAACTACTCAGTGTAGTTAAAATGTACGTTTGAGACAGTTTCAAACGTAAATGACTATGTGTCATTGATTCTGAGTTGTGTGCTCCGCTCAAGCTGAGTGTCCTACTCAAGCTGAGTGATCAATTCAAGTTGAGTGCTTGATCTAGACTGAGTAATATGTTTACTCAGCTTGGTGTATCCAACATATGAGTTAATTACTTAGTGTTATTAATTCATCTGTCAAAGCGTATTTGAGTCAGTTTCAAATCGCATCGTATATCAATTGTGTCTTGATATATTTAAACAGTGTTTATAATCTTATTATGAGTGTAGGACCGGCTGGGGGACGGGGTTCTAAACTAAACTAAAACACCCTAATGCTAGGACTGATCTAGGATGAGAAATAGCGCGGAATTCTATTTCCCAAACCTCCTAAGGATTCTAAGATCTGCTTAGGTGTCCGGCACACAGTATCACACAGTGAAAAACACAGAGTAGAAACAAGAACACACTCTAAGAACTCACACAGAGATGCTTAATGCTGCCCTTGGATTCGGATTAAACACACAGTATTCGTTTACGAGGCTTAAAGTCGCGATTTAGTAGGCTTAAGGTCTTATCAGGTCGATTGCAAAGGCTTCCGTAAAGTATCGTCGATTACGTAGGTTACCCAGTCGATTACCCGCGCTAATGCGGGGTTAGGAAGTATTTATAGAGTAATTAACTTCATTACGCACGTGATGCCCATCACTGCGCACGTAGCTAGTTCAGTACGTGCGTACTGATTATTTTAACAATAATTAAGTAGATTTAAACCGACCTACTCACTACGCGCGTAGTGAGATCCACTACGCACGTAGTGTACATGACTTCGCACGTGGTGATTTCTCACACACACTTAAACTTCCAAACTCACATCAACACATGATTAAGTACTTGTAAGCTTAAGATATTCACATAGAATTACTAAGAATATATAAACATGTAAACAATTAATCAAAACACATTTGAATTAATAAACATGTATATATTGGATTGATAAGAACTAGGGATTTACAATTATGCACCAACAAACTCCCCCAAATACCTAGTTCTATCAACAAAAATTTGCACTAAGCAAAATACACAAAGTAAACAAAACTGACAATCTAGCTATCACACAGTTGTAGACTTTACTTCTTCAGATCCAGCATAGATGTCAAATGCAAAACAAATTCTGACGACTTTCTGAAACTGCAACGCTAACTCCATATATTGATGCTTGTACAGAATTGGGTTGTAGTACAGAACAGTGATGTCGTCTTTACCAAAATTTCTGATCCACATAGGATCGAATACTTTTACAGTTTCTCCACCTGACAGGTTGTCGTCTAAAACAATCACTGCCTCCGTTGTCTTCTCATTGAAGTACCACCACTTGAACCTAGCGTTCCACCCAGTCGGCATGGTCCTTAATGGCAACTTTTTCATACAACGGGGAGCTTTACAGTTGAGTATCTTGAATCTCCTCCCTGTCAGTGGATCAATCCTGGTTGGATGGATCTTGACCCCTGGTATGTAAGGCTTCATGTTTTTCCATCCAAATTGAGCCTCACGCTTTACCAGCGTCTCGAACCATTTTGCCATGCTATTATCGTCACAATCCAGAAGAGGCAGGCGAGCGAGTTGTCGTATATCATAGAATGGCAATGTTTGAATGTCGTTTGCCCTTTGGAAGTACTCAACTCCCCTTTCTCTTTTGCCTGCATAAACATTAAATTCTGGCATGAAACACCAACCAACAATTTCACCATCCGTCTTTTTGCCCAGAGTTTGATAAAACTTGGTATACTCTGGTGAGCTTTCAGACTTCTTTTCTTTTCCTGCCTGACGTTCTATAAATCGTTGATACTTTTTACGTCTTGCTTCTCTTTCCTCTTTCTTAGATTTTCTATCACCCAGATATTTTTCTAAATCAAAATCAACATTTTCTTGTTCTCTAACTTCAGCTCTTTTGTTGACTTCTTCAGCATTCGCATTTCGGAAAAGATCGGCAAGGTCAGGCAGGTCGTCTGTTTGTTGACCAGGATAGTGTTGATCGGTTTCATCCTCAATCTCAATCTCATCAGTGTCAAATACAGGTTCCTGTTCAGCTTGAGATGGTTGCACAAAGCTTTCATCCACCTCTTCTAAAATAACATCTTCGACAGGAATCTGTAAAAGTTCGGCAATTTGTTCTTTTGTCAGGAATGGAAGTATTTCTCCTTCCTCTGCATCATACTCAGTTTGTGGAACAATTTGCCCTTGAACACTCAGCAGACGAGATGACTGAGGAATATCAGCTTTCAATGGCTGAACAATTAATGGATCTTCACACAGAAATAAGAAATCATAAATGTGTGTAAGTTAACATAACCATTTCATTTCATAATAATTAAATAAACATTTCAGTACAAAAGGTTTATCATCACACAGAATACATCAATAGAAAAGAAAATAGTTACAAAGTCACACAGACTAGTATCAACCTTGCTCATCACCAGAATAGGTACCAGCCTGTTCAGATTCAGCAGCTTCTTTCAATCTGAAAACCTCCTCATCCTGTTTTTCAACATGATCTTTCAGCCTTTTAAACTCCGAGGTATATTCAAGCAGAATCTGTTCCATCGTCTCGTTTTTCTTGACAAGCTCGCTGATAATCAACTCTCTTTCCTCATTACTCTTCTCTAAGCTTTCAATCCTCTTAGCATCTCTTTTCAACAAGTCCTCCATCTGAGCATCCCTTTTCAGCAGATTATCTATTTGAGCATCTTTCTCGATCAATTTATGCTTTACTTCTACCAGCTCCAGCTTTCTTTTACTTTCATCTTTTATCATCTCCAGCATGTAGCCTTGAAGTCTGTTTAGATTTGCTTCCATGGTTAGGGAAGGCTGCTGGGACCTGGTCTGAGATGATCCTTCAGCACCTGGAGTAGGAGTGATGACTGGAGCAGCTGTGGCGGAGGTTGGTTGGACAGTTAGTTCAGACGAAGTCACCAGCGGCTTAAACTTGTAGACCTTCTTCTTTTTCTTCTCTGGCTCATCAACCACCCCCTTTTCTTTCCTTTTGCGACTTGCCTCCTCATCATCTTCTTCAAAGAAATCATCAACGTTAATGTCATCTAAGCTCCCAGGGATAGCCTCTCCCCCAGTGGGATCACGGACCTCCGCACTCTGAACTTCAGACTCCTCATCATCCGAAATTATCTCGATGTTTTCCACCTGGGATGTGGAGCCCTCGTTCCTCCAGAGGTGTTTCCTTTCTGGAGCTTTGTATTCTGGGTTGCCCAGATGGCAGATTAAACGTCTTTTCTGAGGGATGGAGGTGCCAATATACCGGCTCATCTGTCGCACGGTTTGTTCGTTCATATGTTTCAGCTTGATTCTGTCCCCGTCCTCCTTTATCAAGCTTTCAACTTGGGCATCAAAAACAATCTGAAGGAATCGGGGATACATTAGGAACCTCCCGTCCTTCTTAGCCAAGTTCTCCTTTAAGCAATTTAAGATGGCCCTTGAGATGTTGAACTTTACGTTTAGTACTAGGGCCACAAAAAGATGAGAAAATGTTTGGTTGAGCTGATCATGTCCTGTTCTGCGCGGCCCCAAGCAATGAGAAATGACGTGCATCAGGTACCGATACGGGGGGCACAGCTTGGTTTTGTAAACGGATTCATTGCGAATTTCCCCCGTATACCCACATCTTAGCAAACACCCTTTTACTCTGCAACTATTCAGAGCAGTTGGGTCGGCCAGGTCATCCCCTAGCTCTAGCAACTCATTCAGTACTCCTTCTGATACAAGCACGGGTTGGTTCTGCACCTCCCCTTTAATCCCACCCAGGGATTCATCATACACAGCGGTGTTCCAGAATTCTTGCTGGTGAGAAGCGTATGCCGTGCAAGCTTTTGTGATGGCGGTGTAGATCCTTGATCTCATTAGAAAATCGATCATCTCATCACAGTCCCTGGTTAACTTGCTTTTTGTCAGGCAGGCCCTGATGTTATGCATGTCTCCCGCTTTCAGCTCAGCCTTGGTTTGACTCCCACTGCCAGATGCAGTCTCAGCGGGACGTTGTGCAGAGGAGCTACCAATTTGAATAGATTCCATTTTCGTAAATTCTGCAGAATAAACATTTTGCACGTTAGAAGAAATTATCCACTGATCATAACACACAGTTAAAATCTTCAGGTTAAAAAAAATTGTTCATATCAGAACTGACATTCCACCACGTGCGAACTGAGCACCAGCACGCACGCGATGAAAAGCCTACGTGCGAAGTGGTTAGAGGTAATAAACTTTAATTTTAATTAAAACTCGATTCACTTCGCACGTTATGGGCTCAGCACGCACGGATTGAAATTCACTTCGTGCGGCTGAAACTCATCGGCTTCATCGTCCCCACTGTTGAGTACGCGCGAGGTGAATCCCACTTCGTGCGAGATGGCCTTCACTTCGCACGGCCAATCATCAACACCGAAGAACAGTTTGACGATGTGTTTGACTCAAAACCCTCGATTTTCAGTGTATTTGTCTCGATTAAGTGGCTAGAAAACATCTAACTAAGTCCACTAAGGTTCCTTTTCACTTAAATCTAACAAATTAACACGTGTAGATCGCAAATCTCAGTTTTGAAGATTGTTTGACTTTCGAACACAAAATCGACTATAACTCCAGATCTAACCGTTGGATTGAGACGAAAATTATACCAGAATGTTCACGAAGCAGAGGTGTTCAAGAATCGTGGATCGAAAAACTCTTTTCTAACAGGAATCAAAATCACAAACGAGAGAGAATGCAAGTACACTTTAGAGAATATTAACGCGTACTGAATAACACGCACGGGACGAGTATATATACCCTGTTTCACTTCGTGCGAAGTGGATTCACTTCGCATGACGTTATCCAACAAGACCATGCGAAGTGACTCACCATTTCGCATGTAGTGGTTCTTACCTCGTGCGAGTTCGATAACACTTCGCACGTTATAATCCATTTCGCACGGCCTGATCATTCACTCCGCACGGATTGATTCACTTCGTGTGAGCTCACTTCTTCCCATAGAGTTAGCCTTTTTCTCAATGATCCTGTACTCAGCACACAGCTGTTAGTAACTTCAATGCAGATAAAAACATTTAAGCACATGAAAACACAAGAAATTATATATATATAGAAAATAAACATACCAACAGAAATGAGAAATCACCAAAAATCTTTTTGTATTTTTCGGATAAAAAAGGAAAAGGAAAACGCAGAAGTAAACTATTAACGAATTAAAACCTAAAGCACAGAAATTAAAATACTAAGAAAATTGCAGGAATAAAATTACTGAAATTAAATCTTTTTGTGAGAAGGTTCCAAGGTGGAATCAGTACCAGCACATCAATACTCAGTAGTCATTCATTTCAGAACCTTGGGCATAGACATATTCTCTCACACTCTGTCTGTCAACCTAACTTTCCTCAGATAATGGCAGATTTTGTTTCAACATCTTCAGATTATCTAGAACTGAGTACATGGTTAAGACTATCTCCTTTTAAAATCTCACAGTGTTTTGACATACTCAGTTGAATGCACAACTTGATTACCCAGCCACCATGCTTATGTGCTTTGTGATTTTGTCAACGCATTTTATGCTCTTTGACATGGAGGTCAATTTTTCACCTCTCTAGACATTTTTCTTGCTGAGCTTTTGTCAATGCATTTTATGCTCTTTGACAATTCACCACTAATAGATCAATGTAGCTTTTGTCACTGCATTTTATGCTCTTTGACAATTCAACATTGATAGATCAATGTATCTATTTCTTTTGACATCTCAGATTGGGGTCAATTTTTCACCCTCTTTTACATTTTGCTCATTGTCATCTAAGCACATTTGGCATGGTAACAGGTGTGTGCACCAGACTAAGTTAGTCTCAACTGATATTGACTTGTAGACTTGGAATGTCTCGATAGTGTGAATCTTTGTAGGATTTTCACATGCATAACCACTTATCAGCCTAGACTCTCATCATATGCCTTACACTCCATCTGTTTCTTATCTGATTTGACTCAAATTTTCAGACAGTTTTCTCAAGAATATGTACATGCCTTCAGTCATAATTTTACTAGACATACTTTGTATTGAAAGCCAGTGTACCATCATTTTCCATTTGAGTTGGATCAACTTCTCATTTTTGTTTTTCTGATTTTTTTTTGTATTTTCAATGTTTTCTGATTTTTTTTTTTTTTTTTTTTTTTTTTTTTTTTTTGTATTTTCTAAGTTTTCTGAACTATCTCCCCCTAAAATACCAAAGAAACTAAAACCTAAGAAAATAGAAACGCAAAGACACACAGAAAATAAACGGAAAGACAAACGTGATATAGCCACACAGAAAATAGACACACAGTCACAAATACGAGTAAGGACACTAAGTCGAATCAACAGGGACAACCTCACACTTGGTTTTCATCCCGTTTTCATTCACTAAGAATAGAAAGCGGGGTTTATCAAATGCCTTAGTATACAGGTCTGCTTTTTGAAATTCGGTTTGAATAGACATTACATCGATTAATTTCTTTTCCCAGCAGTCTCGTATAAAATGGTATTTGATACCAATGTGTTTGGTCTTAGAATGTTGTACTGGATTCTTAGTAATTGCAATAGCAGCAGTATTATCAACAAAAATGGGAGTAGTAGAGAATTTTAAACCGTAATCCCGCAATTGTTGTTGAATCCAGATGACCTGAGAACAGCAGCTCGCCGCCGAAATGTATTCAGCTTCACACGTAGATAGCGCAACTGCAGTCTGCTTCTTACATTGCCAAGTTACAAGACGTGATCCAAGAAATTGGCAACCTCCAGATGTAGACTTGTGGTCCTTTTTGCATCCTCCATAGTCAGAATCACTTTAGGCCGTCAGCACAAAGTTGTCGTCACATGGGTACCACAGTCCAAGATTGGGAGCATCCTTCAGATAGCGAAAAATCCGTTTGACAATCATCAGATGCTTGACATTGGGCTTGGATTGGTATCTTGCCATCAGACACGTAGCAAACATGATATCTGGCCTGGATGCAGTGAGATACATCAGAGATCCAATCATGGCTCGGTATAGGGATTCATTCAGCAACTCCCCCTCAGTATCTGGAGACATGCCGTGATTGACTGGAAGAGGTGTGGCAGCAGGCTTTTCAGTAGACATTTCGAATCGGGCAAGAATATCCGCAACATACTTCGACTGATGTAGGAAAATTCCGGCCTCGGTCCGCTCCACTTGAAGTCCAAGAAAAAATTTCATCTCTCCCATTGAGCTCATTTCGAATTTTTCCTTCATAATCCTTGCAAAGTCTTCACACAGAAACGGATTGGAAGAACCGAAAATGATATCATCCACATATACTTGCACCAAGATCAAGTCTTTATCATCACCTTTGATAAATAATGTTTTGTCGATGGTTCCTCTCCGGTACCCATTATCAGTCAGATATTGAGAGAGGGTCTCATACCATGCTCGAGGTGCCTGATGAAGACCATATAACGCTTTATTCAGCAAGAACACTTTGTCGGGATGGATCGGATCGACAAACCCCGGAGGTTGATTCACATAGACTGTCTCTTGAATTTCGTCATACAGGAACGCACTTTTAACATCCATCTGATAGACTTTAAATCGTTTGTGCGAGGCAAAGGCGAGAAATAAGCGGATCGCTTCCAGCCGAGCGACTGGAGCAAACACATCAGTGTAGTCGATGTCAGGAATTTGTCTGAACCCCTGAACAACGAGCCTTGCCTTGTTCCTGACAATCACCCCCTGATCATCTCGTTTGCACTTCAGAACCCATCTGCAGCCAAAAGATTTAGCTCCCTTGGGTTTGTTCACTAAGCGCCATACATTTAATTTCTGAAATTGAAGCAACTCTTCTTGCATAGCATTAATCCAAGAGTCATCCTTGAGAGCTTCAAGATGATCCTTTGGTTCAATCTGGGAGAGAAATCCTGAACATAGACATTGTGTGAAATCTACAGACTGAACCAAATTTGCACCCAGATCCGAGAAGTCTTGCATCAGCTTTAATCCCGGTGAGTCTGAAGAAGTAGACCCAGATAGTGTAGCCACTTGCCTCCTGGTTTGAACATGAGAGTTCGGATCGCCAATAATTTGTGCAGGAGGATGGTTTCTATCAACTCTACTTGATTTCTGCAACTGAGCCTCTACATTAGTTTCCAGATTTGTAACCACGGGTGTCTCTTCAAATGTTAGCGTTTGATTATTGGAGGAACTTTCACCCTGCGACCCCTTGTCTGGTGGAGTATGCGGCTCATCTTCAGAATCAGACTCAGCATCACTTAGAATAGGTATAGCAGTACTTGAGGGCATGTTTGATGGGTCAGTGTCAGAAGAGTTGTGAAGATCATATAACATTTGTATTGCAATGTCTTCTTCTAAGGCTACTGGTGGCAGGTTGAATGAGTCAAATAAATTATCATAGTCAAACAACCAGGCATCACCAGTTTTTGTTGGAGGAGAAGAATGTCTCTGTACATCCACTTCAAACCACTCTTCCACACAATTAGACGTTAAGTTGTATACCCTCTTGTTCGGAATGTTGTATCCCAAGAAAAACCCTTTTTCTACCTTGGAACTGAACTTTCCCTCTGCTTCCCGTTTTAGCATAGTGCACGGAGCGCCAAACGGTTCAAGATGGCTAATATTCGGTTTCCACTTATTCAACAGCTCATAACATGTCTTTCCTAATCGTTTGACCACTAAGACCCGGTTAAGTGTGTAACAAGCATTTGCGACAGCTTCGTTCCAAAACCTTACTGGCAAAGCAGAGTCAGCAAGCATGGTGCGTGCTGCCTCTATTATGGGTCCGATTCTTCCTCTCAGCTACTCCATTCATTGGAGGAGTGTATGCGGCACTGAACTGATGTTGAATGCCCTTTTCGTTACACAGCTTGTCCATCTTCTGGTTCTTGAACTCGGTTCCATTATCTGAGCGAAGCTTTCTGATTTTCAACTTATAGATAGTCTCTAACTTGTTGATCATGACCTCTAATGTCTCAAATGTCTCAGACTTCTCTTTTAAGAAGAAGACCCAGGAAAACCGCGAGTAGTCATCAGTCACTACCAGACAATATCTATCTCCATGAATGCTCTTGTACCGCACAGGACCAAATAAATCCATGTGAAGTAGTTCAAGAGGAATTGAGATGGAGTGATACTTCTTCAACTTGTGGGGCTTCTTTGTCTGCTTCCCCATTTTACATGATACGCACTTGTCTGGCAGATGGAAACTCTTCAAGTTGACTCCCGTGACCAGCTCATGATGCACTAAGTGATTCATCTTTCTCAGGCTTAAATGACACATCCTCTTATGCCATAACACTGAATCCTTCTCAGTGGCCTTTGTGAGAAAACATTGGTGTTCTACATCTTTCACCGAAGCATTGGACATATCCAAAACATAAAGGTCATTTTGTCTTGGAGTTGACATTAAAATCATGTCTTCGGGAATTTGATACTCCTTCTTTAGCACATAGCACTGTTTGTCGTCAAACATCACTTTGAACTCTTTATCACAAATTTGGGAAACTGACAGCAAATTGTTTGCTAGCTGCTCGACATAATTGACTTTGTCAAAGCTCACTCTCCCATTAGACAAGAAACCTTGAGCTGTGATGTGACCTCCCTTATCACCAGCGAAACTGACATACCCTCCTTTTATTTTTCTGACATTTGAAAGAAGGCCCAGATCGCCTGTCATGTGCCTGGATGCTCCACTATCAACAATCCACGTGTTATACCGGCGAGCACCCTGCACAACCAAGTAAAAGGTTAGTTAGCATTGGGAACCCAAGCCCGAATGGTCATGGGTTTCCCATCTTCTCCAACAACTTGCACATTAATCCACACACCAGTAGCTTTGGAGTCTACAATGGCATCTGGACTACTGGATGGTTTAGGTTCAGATTTTGTTGTCCATCGCAAGTCTGAACGGGGAGGAGTCTTATGATAAACACTGGAAGTGTTAATGACTTTATGTATAGGCTCCTTCCCTTTCACACTTACCTCAAGACTCTTGGGTTTACACGAAGTTTCCCCAGTTGTCCTTTTGAGCTGAGGGGGGTCAGTTGATTTCTGATTAACTTGATTAAACATTTTATTTTTCTGAGCAGGTTCAGATGAATTAACTTTCCCCCTAGAGCTCTGAGGCTGTTGATCACACTCATAACTGAGGTGACCAGGTCTCCTGCACACATAGCAAACCCGGTTAGAGTAAGATTTGGCAGGTGTATGTGGCTCCTTCGGTTCAACTTTACCTTTGGGGTGCACTCCTAAACCACTTTGTTTAGGTAAGATTTTGACTTCTTCATAAGGACGGGTTGCAGGAGACTTTGCACCCTCCTTCTCAATGGTTCGAAGTGCAGCTTGAACATTTTGCATTAAGGAACCTTGACCAGAAGAACTGCCTAGAAGCTTTCGCATACCTGGTTCTGGTTTTTCTTCTGGTTTAGGCTCTTTTCTCTGAGGCTCACCAACTTTCTCCTTCATTTTTAAATTTGGTTTTGAAGTTGAAGCAGAAGGTGTATCAACTTTGGGAGCAAGTTGGTCAGCTTCAGCGAAGACATCAGATTGCACCAGTTGGTTTAAGACTGGTGGTGGACATTTCGAATAGGTCTTCGTGTCTTTCTCCTGAACAGAACCTTGTGGTCTTCGGTCGATTATGTGTTCAAACAAATATGATGAAGTTGAGTAACTTTTTAATTTCTGATTTAAAGTATCATAATCGACCTTGGAGCTAGCAAGTTCCCGTTTTAGAGTATCAATCTGATTAATGTAGAAAACAATAGCATCCTGTTTGTTTAGCAAAGCTACCTCTAGTTCTCTAATCTGTTTGTTTTGACTTTCAATTTTATCTTTTAAAGTCTTTTCTCTACCCTTAATGATAGAGTTTTCATGCAGTTTAGAGGTTAGCTCAGTGACTTGAGATTTCAAGGATACTATGGTCTTCACATAATCATTACACGACACACAGGGAAGACCAGGTGTAGGATTTACTTTGACATCAGCTTGTCCAGTCATGCACGCCTTTTGATTTACTGGTTCAGGTTGAACAGGCACTGGCGTTGGTTCGGCAGCTGGCTCAGAAGTTGATGCCACATTTTGCTCGTCAGTGGGCAGGACAGACTCTTCATCATTGACCTCGTGTACACTGTCTGCCTCAGACTGAGAGTCGTCATTCAGATCTAGAACACTGGCCAGATTGGTTTCAGCAACTTCAAATGTATCTGAATCTTGGAAGTGTACTGACCAGTCAATCCCCTCATCCTTTTGTACTACCACCATTGCCTTGGATGATCCCTCATGAGGTGACTCAGCCTTCTTAGGTGTAGTGGTATTTGACGTTTTGCCTGGAGAGGTTCTGAAGGGATACTTGGGTCCTGAGTTCTTTGGCTTTTCACATTCACGTGCAAAATGACCCTTTTCACCACAATTGTAGCAGGTTACAGCTGACTTGTCAAAACCCAGCTTCGTATCTTTGGTTGCTGTAATCTGCATCCCCGTTCTCTTCACTAAGGCTTTAGCTCTCCTTACCAGGTTGGCATATGACCATAAGATATCTTGACGTTCCATCTCATCGTTGTCAATTTGGTCATAGTCTTCCTGTGTCAGATAAGCGTTCCCAATCTTTCCCTTGAGCAGATCATCGTATGAAGTGACCAATGCACTAAGCATTCCCATATGCTCCTTAACTTCTTCAGTGCTGCCATGTTTGAAATTTTCAGTGTTTAAGGCAGGCATTGACGTTTTGCTTGAAGGAGCGGAATAAGGTGGTTCACTTGGAGTTTCAGAAACAGACTTGCTTGAAGGACTGACATTAGAAGTAAAAGCTGTCTGCAACGGAGCATTGGATGAGGTGGCTGGAGAAGCAATGGGTCCAGAACAGTATAGCGATGGATTCTGCACATAGCTGCTTAGTCTGTCTAGATTTTGCTCTTCTTGTTCATGCTCTTTAAGTTTGGTGATGAAGTCATTTAAGTCCATTCCTTCAAATCCCTCACCATTCTTCAAGATCATGATGAAAGGCCTCCAGCTCTTTGGTAGTGCCTTAGACAGAGTCTCCACTTGTTGACGTTCGGAAATCTGCACCCCCAGACTATCCATTTCACTGAGAAGATGGTTGTATCTGTTGATCAGATCTGGAAGTTTCTCATTTACGTATGACGTGAAGTGATCAAACTCCTTCCTTAACTGAGATGCCTTTAGCTCCTTCAGAGATGCATTCCCCTCATTCCTCTTTTGTAAGGCGTTCCACAAGGAACGTGATGTTCTGTATCGTCGGAATTGATGAAAGATCTCATTCGGAATAGCTTGAATAAGATAGGAATAAGCTTTCTTCTCCGCATCATACGCCTTACGTTGATCATCACTCATTTGATCATAGGAAACTTCAATGTTCCCTTCTCCCTTTGGCACAACGTAATCGGCAGAGATGGCACGATGTAACCTAGGATCTACTCCATCAATAAAGATCTCAAACCTTGGTTTCCAGAATGGGTAGTCTTCCATGGTTAGTAGTCGGGGTACTTTATTAATGCCTCCCTGTTCATTGTCCATTATTAAGTTACTTAATGCGGTTATTGTTTGTTTGGCAGCCATTGCACTCATGTCAGACATTTTAGAACACTTCGTACGGAATGAAGAACACTTCGCACGATCACAGAACACTACGCACGAAGTGAAAGACCTACGTACGAAATGACTTGAAAACACACAGACTGTAATACGCACGAACTAACAACCTAGTACGCACGGATTGAAACCACTACGCACGGAGTACTTAAAATATTTTTAAAGGAAAAATTATCACACAGACTCAACACGCACGTAATGTATTTACCACGCACGCGTTGAATAGCTACTACGCACGGAATGAACACACAGCTTGATGAAGATTCTAGATGATCTACGACACTACGCACGCACTAAGGATCACTACGCACACACGGGGAATCACTTCGCACGAGTAAAACTCAAACAGTTAACAAAAAAACACGACCTTTTTTAACGCAAAACGACCTATGTTCGACCTGCTAACCGGTTTAAAAATGACGAAAAGGACAAACACACAGGCCTAATCGACACCTAGATCACGAAATCCTAAAGGAAAAGTGATCAATCAAAGCACAAGGCTCTGATACCACTTTGTAGGACCGGCTGGGGGACGGGGTTCTAAACTAAACTAAAACACCCTAATGCTAGGACTGATCTAGGATGAGAAATAGCGCGGAATTCTATTTCCCAAACCTCCTAAGGATTCTAAGATCTGCTTAGGTGTCCGGCACACAGTATCACACAGTGAAAAACACAGAGTAGAAACAAGAACACACTCTAAGAACTCACACAGAGATGCTTAATGCTGCCCTTGGATTCGGATTAAACACACAGTATTCGTTTACGAGGCTTAAAGTCGCGATTTAGTAGGCTTAAGGTCTTATCAGGTCGATTGCAAAGGCTTCCGTAAAGTATCGTCGATTACGTAGGTTACCCAGTCGATTACCCGCGCTAATGCGGGGTTAGGAAGTATTTATAGAGTAATTAACTTCATTACGCACGTGATGCCCATCACTGCGCACGTAGCTAGTTCAGTACGTGCGTACTGATTATTTTAACAATAATTAAGTAGATTTAAACCGACCTACTCACTACGCGCGTAGTGAGATCCACTACGCACGTAGTGTACATGACTTCGCACGTGGTGATTTCTCACACACACTTAAACTTCCAAACTCACATCAACACATGATTAAGTACTTGTAAGCTTAAGATATTCACATAGAATTACTAAGAATATATAAACATGTAAACAATTAATCAAAACACATTTGAATTAATAAACATGTATATATTGGATTGATAAGAACTAGGGATTTACAATTATGCACCAACAATGAGTTAATAATATTATTTTACACTTGAATCCGTTGGAAGATGATGTGTTTCTACCCTCTCACTGTTATATCAAGCCGTAAAATTTTCCGGCCTAACGGATAAAAAGGGGTATCCAACGGTAACTTTTCTCTCTCCTCAGATAGGTATATATAACGATTCTAACTGAAATTTAGAGGGTTACGCTTAAACTTCTCATCTCTAAACCTCTCATCTGCTTATTTATCTATTAACAAATTTGCTAAGTGCAATTCCTTGTTCCATCGACTCCAAAACCCTAACTCGCTCAGTGCGACGCTCATTGCACAGTGCAAAGAAATCAGTTACTCAGTGTAATCTGCTTATTTCAACAATGGAAGGAACCATTCTCAATCTTAGTGATCGAATGGTAAGGGATGCTGCGTTCAAAAACAACGGATTTCCGCTCATCAAAATCAACAATCAGCGTGCCTGCCATGCAATTCCTCAACGCAAAATCAACAGGGGATACGAACCATGGGTAAATTACATTCGAAAATGCCCATTAGCTTTTGCTTTCACTGTAGCACCTGTCAATATCGCTCCACAGCACCTTTTGGAGTTCTGGTACACATACACCTTCAACCAGAATAGAGGAGTTATCACAGTCACTGTTCTCAATGGCGATAGAACAGTGGCCATCACGGTTCAACGGCTAAGGGATGTTCTTCAACTCCCTGTTCAAGATGTGTTCGAGCCCACCGTGACTAGATAAGTGGCGAGGTCAGTTCTACCTCAAATGGGTCACCCTCAAACTGAAGGAGTGATTAAGAAGGTCACTTTCCCAACCAGCTGGGGCTTCATGGTTTCAACGGTGGTACGTTCACTGGGGACTAAAGTTGGAGGCTTAGAGCAAATTAACGAGTTCGAAATGCAGCTGTTGTATAACATGTTCTTCGATAGACGCATAGACTATGCACAGCTCATCTTCAACGAGCTCAAAGTCCAAGTAATGAAGACCACCAGGGACCTCCATGTGCCATTCATAAGGTACTTGTCCTTGGTGATTGAAGCTGAGTTAGGAGATCTTTATGAAGCTAGATGGGATGTGTTCCCTGCCCCCACACTCAGCCCAAAGATGTTCAACAACGACATCTTCTTGGAGCAAGAGGGTCTGAGTGAGCCCATGCTACTGATTGCTGACGGAGCTTCATCCGAAAGTAAAGAAGAGGGATCCACTCAAGGGGGAGCTTCTCACGCTGACACTGAGGTTCAGGCTAAGCACTCTGCTCAAGCTGAACCAGTACACACTGAAGCTGCTTCTGGTAAGACCTCTCCACTTTCTCTTTCCTCTCTTTTTCTCCACCCACCTTTGGAGATAAGACTGCAGTGGAACCAACTCAGTCTAACCCATCTCCTCCACCTACATTCCATTTACAATCCTACTCTGAAGCCACCCCTAGCATGCCTACTGCTACTAGGGAGAAAGTACAAACATACCAACGCAAAACTTCCAAAAGTGGTGCAACTCCTAAAGGCATCACTGGAGCTGAGATCACCTTGATCCCTCCACCGGCAGGAGTTGAGGGGGAGACGCCTACTCTTAAGGTGTCAACCTCGAGGCTCATTTCAACCCTACAGCCTAAGTCGGGTGTGGTGTCTACTCAGCCCACACTCTCCAGTGCCATGGGAGAGCCGGTTACTGTGCCTAAGCAGACACACTTAGGTAACATTGAACATATGACCAATCCCCAGGGTCAATCACCCCCCTCCAAACCATTAAGCCAACCACCTACCCATACACTACACGTTTCGAGCCCCATTACTTCTCTTCACTTCTCACACCCACTCGCACGACCTGTCAATGTTTCATCTTCAAACCAAGGTGATTCACAGGGTCCAGACTCTGGTGCAAATGAATTTGAAGGTAAACACCAACCTTTGGATGATACACCCAAAGACTCTTCTCACACTGACACTGCCTCTTGAGGCATCCAGCAGCTGAAAGATTATGTTGCTGCTTAGTTTGGTTTGTTCCATCTCAAGCAGAAGAAGCATAAACGCCAACTCTATCAGAGGCTTGAGAAGCTGACAAAGGATGTTTAAGAGATTGCCTCTGCAGTTGCTGCACTCCAACAACAAAAGACTTCAACCCTATTGATGATGACAAAAAGGGGGAGAAGGTTCAAACTGATACTGAGGCTAAGCTAGTTCGAGCTGAAGCTGAAGCTCTACTAGTACTAGAAAAAGGAGCAGAGAGGAAGACTCAGGCTGAGGGGGAGTTGGAAATAAATAAAGAGGAACCTGCAGCTAAGAGACAAAAGGTAGAAGAATCTAAACCTGAAGCTGACAGTGTTTCTGAAACTGAGGAAGAAACAAAAGAGGATAAAGCCACAAGGCTTATTATTGAAATGCTTGAACAAGAGGAAGCCAATGAGTTAGGCATTTCGCTTGAAGAGCTAAGGAAGAGAAAAGAAAAGAAGGTAAAGGACCAAGAAAAAGAAAAACAGAGAAAAGCTTTGGCTGAAGCTGAAGCTACATACACTGGTCCAAGACCTGATCCTATCTCATACACTGATGCAGAGATTCAAGAATGCTACTTCAGAAGGAGCATCAGTGAAGAGATCAAAGGCATGACCTTGAGCAGAATCGATGGAGCTATCATCCTCAACTTCGAATTTGAAGATAAATCAACAATGGGGGTGGACCTGAGATACGTTCACACGATTGGCTACATAGAATGGAATAGAATTCTGATGATGCTCAAAAAGTTCAAAAGAAGCCAAATCAAGCAAGAGATCTTCGCTGAAGTTTCCAAGCTGATAAAGAGGGCTGAGGAGCTGAGATATGTTCCAGTTCCTGGTCTACAATGGGAAAAATTATTTGAACTACCTGAAGGTATGGAGTTCAAAGAAAATCAACGTGTTGATGCACCTGTTCAGGGATTCATGTACAAGGATCAGGCAGGTAAACCTAGTTTTATAAAATTTGATGAAATCTGCTATCTGAAAACTAAGGATGCCGTGCATATTAGAAACTGTTGTGGTGATGATGGGTCAAATCAACTATTAAAATACAAGCTGAATAAGATCATCAAAGTTCACCAGAAGGAACTTGGAAGAGGTGTAGAAGCTGAGAAGTTACTATACGAGATAACCAAAGAAATTATTAACTAGGAACTTCTACATCCTGAGTTCATCAGATGAATAGATTAGTTCTATTTGTATAAATTAGATTAGTTCTAATTTTTGTAAGCACTTAGTATGCATGATCTGAGTGATCAATATTTATAAGCCTGATAAGTTCAGCTTAAATGAATAACTGATTAGTTCTTATTCATCAATTTATTTGGTTGGTGTGTTCAACTAAAAGTTGGTTTGTTCCACATATAATTGATAAGTTCAATTAAAATTGATATGTTCAATCAATATTTGATTAGTTCAGATATAAAAATCTTAATAAGTTTAAGATTTAAAACATAATTCTGATAAACAAACTTATTAACTGTTTGATGGTTTTGTCATCATCAAATAGGGAGAGTTTCTTAGGAAAATGATCTCATCAGTTAAGATTTGATGAGACAAAGTTAAGTTTGTAAGATGTGTTCTACATATAACTTAAATAGAATTATAAAGCTTAGTCAGACTGAACACTCATAGTGATTCAGACTGAGTATAAGCTGAGTGTAAGCTGTACATATGTTTGATCAGCTTAGACTATATCTTAGTAAGATTATCAATGTGTTTGATAAGCTGTGTATGTCACCTAAGATATATATTGAGTATTCAGCTTGATGAGTTTCAAGCTGAGCGACTCAGCGTGAATACTGAGTCAGCTCAATAGAGTTGTTAAATATGTTTTAGTTAATTCTTTGGACTTCTGAGGATGAGTTAATAATTATACATGTTAGTCCATGTTTGTTTTCTAGTGTGTTCTCGAAGAACTCAGCTTGATGAGTTTCAAGCTGAGTAACTCAGTCCGACTAAAGAAGTCAGTTAATATAATTTAAATTTGTTTTAAATTTATCTTTTATCTCTCTATATCTACGGCAAGGATAAGAAGATTCCAGAATCAAGATTGAAGATTGAAGACTCAAGATAAGAAGATTCAAGATTCAAGATTCCGGATTGTCCGATAGTTAGTTAGCGAATTAAGCTAAGTCTTAGTTTGTTAGATTCCGTAGACACAGGATTATAAATACTTATCTCCTGATAAGTTTAGAGGTACGACTCAGAACCAAAAAACAACTAAGTGTTGCAGAGCCAAACCTCACCTCACCGTATGTGTTACGATTCTTGAATCACTGTTTGTCAGTTCAACGTGATCAAGATATTCACAGATTGCCAAGCTATTCGTGTGTTCGAATAATCACATTGGTTGTGATATTGGTAAGTTATCAATCTGTGTAAATCATGTTTAGAGAGTCGTCAGTATCTATAATCATAAGTTGATTATAGATAGCTAAGTTTGAGAGATTGAGATATTCATATTAGGTGGTTATATATCAAGAGTTGCTTATTTGATAGTTATTGTAATCATCTTCTTATTCAAAGCATTGTAATCATCTTCTTAATAAAAGCATTCGATTGATTGTAGTTTGATTTACTTTGTGTAACACTTTTACTTGATTTGTTCAATTTCCGCAGAAAGTGTATTCAACTCTCCTTCTACACACCTGTTGCTTGTTATTTTTCTCACCAAGGGACCAACAGGTTCCAAGTTGGTCAATTTGATGAGTAGCTCCAAGAATTAATTCTGGGTGCAATTAAAAATGATTTCTGTTGCTTTACTTCATAATATCGATGAGACCTGTTGAGTTTTGATTTAAATGCCTTTGTTTTTTTTTTAAATCTCTAATTTTTATAAGAACAATTTGCTTTACCAAACACAGTTCTCGATGAACTCAACTCACAGCTCAAAATCAATTATTGATGCAAAATGAATATGTTGATGAAAAATAAAATAAAATTTGGACAAATCGATGCACTTCTGTCGGTGGAATTTAAATGCCCCACAGCTGGTAATTTGTTTTCTCCGAGGTTCACGCGCCTTTAATAAGCAGCTGTTTGTGACTTTTCATTGTGACAGATATTGATGGATCCGTTTTCGATGCCCTTTTTTTTAATATTAATATTAAATGCCTCACACAAATGCTTTTGTAAATCTTGATGATGCGTCTGAAAGCCTCGAGACACAAAGAAATGCAACAATTCTCGACAAATGGTGTTGATGAGGTGACCGCCCACGAGCCTGATTCAATTAAAAACTGAATTCCGAGTAAATCCTTGATTCCGATTAAACCAACATTCCGACTAAACTAAAATTCCGACTACAATTCCGGATAAAATCAGATTCCGACCACAATTCCGATCAAATTTCCGAACAAAAATTAGAATTCCGACAAGATCAATTCCGAATAATTTCAAAATTCCGAGTATATTTCAAAATTCCGAGCATTTCAATTCCGAGCCTTTTTAATTCCGAGCCTTTTTAATCGGAATCTCCACCAAAAACACACACAAACACCTTTTTTCACACATTAACTCAAATTTTTGGATCAAAACCCACCATCTTCATCTTCTTCATCAAGAAAACCTCAAGACACCAAGAACACGATTTTTAAAAACTCAACAAAAATGACTTATTCTTTTCAGATCTATGCTTCTCCACTAACACAAACACATTTTATGTACTTCATAATCGAAAACAAGTATCAAAAATCCGTTTTTGAGCAAAAATCGTGAAGAACTTCAAGAAAAACCCACAAAACGAAAATTCGAATATCTCTCAAACCGTATGAGGTTTTGACATGAAATTTTTACACAACATTCCTTTCATCATGAAGAACAACATATCCAAAAATGAGATCAATCGGAACTCGTATGAATTTTTCACGAATTTCTGAAATTTCAGCCCACTTTTTCTCGAAAATCTTCAAAATTTTCTTCAAAATTTGATCAAAATCACTTCAAATCAATCATAATTCGGCTCTGATACCACTTGCTTGTCCCAAATGATTCAGGTATCAAGTAATCTCATGAAGATCAATGCAACATAATCATAAAATGTAGAGTGAGAATCACGAACACATGTTAAGCACACATTTAAGAGTAGGATTATGACAAAGACCTTACTAATGACAATTAGTCATTAGTATATATACCCCTAAGGGTATTTACATATTTAACCCTAAGTTTGTATATTTAATACAAACTTTAACTAGAATATATCTTCTATATTCTATACAATATTTATAACCTAACAATTCTATTACAATTACATTATAAAAAGGGGTTGTAAGTGGCACGCAGGCCTCCCCGAGATATTTTTACATTGTAGAAAGGGTTGTAAGTGGCACGCATGCCTCCCCAAAACCAAAAGAAAAAGAGAAAGAAAAAAAACAACACAACCACAGGTCTAAGTTGGTAAAACTTATAACCTACATGTCCAACCACAACAAGAATATATTGTTGACTTGTTTAAATCAAACACTTGCAGTTGGCATGAAAAACTGCAAATATGATTTAAAGATACTAATACAACTTTTAGTATACAAGTCAACTAATTCAAAAACATATACATATCAACAATATATAATCAACCACACATTTAATAAAGAACAACAATAATGCATGTAAAAGACCTTTTCTCAAACTTTCTCAAATTAATCAAACTGTTAATTCGAGATGAGAAAATATTTGACAAAACTTGTCAAACCACTTTAATCAATAAAACCTATTGGTATAATAACTATCATACCAAATGTGTTTTAAGCCTAAAACACTTAACCGATTAAAGATTTTTCTTTGTTTAATTGTATAATAATAATAATACACCATTATGGTTACTTATTATATTTTAAAACCAAAAATATAGTAAAACTTTGTATGTTAATTTAACTAGTTAAAATATCACCTAAACCATAATATATATATATATATATATATATATAAATAATATCTTGTATCATTATTTTATCCGAATTAATAATCCCAATATATATCATCCAAGTCCCAATAGGCCTAAGCCCATTCTTGAATTCACCTAATTCGGCCATAAAGCCCATTAAGTTCATTAAACCCTTTTAAATTCATATAGGCCCATTTTAATTTAAAATGAAAAATAATCTTAAATCAAAAATAAAACCTGGGCTTTTATGAAACTAAAAATAACGCACTTGTCCAATTCAACCCTAACTGGACCGAAAGAGGGCTTATTGGGCCAAAAACCCAAAAAACCGGTCGCAATCTTGTGGTTAGCGGCGCCAACTGGGCCGAGGCCCCTAAGACCGAAAAACCCTTGGGCCGTGGACCTCTCCTGGGCCGTGGCCTCTCCTGGATCGAGATCCCATTGGGCCGAAACCCTTTGGGTCGAGATCTCCTCATGGGTCAAAGTCCCTTTTGTCCATTTTCCGGTTTAACCATTAATTCGAATACCTTCTAATGTATTAAACAAGGATGGTGGTGTACCAGTGGACGGTGGTGGGTGGGAGAAGGTGGATGGTGATGGTGGTGGTGATAAAGTTGTTATTAATTATTTGTGTTTATAATTAATATTTGTTTTACAATTTTAATTATTATTTAATAATATTTAAATAGATAAAAAGTCAAATAAAATAAAAAATTGAATTGAGAGGGGTAGTATCGTCTTTTTAAGTGACCAGGGTCCATTAGTTTGACAAAATGATTAGTTCAGACTCACAGTGTAATAAATGTAGTTTAGGAACTGTAGGTGAAATATGTGGTATAGTTAAGGGATCAAATGTGTAATTAACTATTTATATTATATTACATTTGTCAAGTCTTTAACCTACTCTATTCTATTGTTCGTGGGTTTCATAAAATACACTGGGTAATATTTATATATTATATTTTTAAAACTAATAGCATAACATTTGTCTAGTTTAACTAGGAATTAGCTTACCCGTCCTTCGCGTCGGGGATTAATTAAGTTTTAATCAAGTTTGATTAGATTATTTATGTAATATTATTTACGAAAAAACCCCAAATTTTTTAACCATGTACGTAAAAAATGGTAAATTGAATTTAGATATAAAACTTAAAACAATCGAATCACTTGAAATTTTTAAAAGTAATTTAGCCTCAGTGTAAATTAGAACTGCGTGAAATATTTAAACAATGAGAGCCTATTTCACTACTGATACTAACAAATGTGACTTGGATTTTATCGAATGGTAAGTACTCGTATAACCAAAAAACTACTTAAACTTAACTTAAAAAATAACACCCTAACGCCCTATTATATCCAAATGTCTAAGACCCTCATTTTATCTGGAAACTTACATGAAAAGAGCTCAAAAGCTTATATGGATAATTGGATTATTGAAAAATGGAAGTTGACAAAAATAAGAAGTAGATCTAGATGATGGAGAACATTTTCGAGATAAAAATGTGTCGTGTGTATTTTTGTTGTACAAATTAATTTATATCATTGGAAGAATTTATGTAATACATTATATTAGCTTAACAGATAACTATGTAACTTTTTCTATGTTTGTTGATGTATATTTTTTTCTCGTCTACTTTTTTGAATTATAACATTTGTGTTAATATAATGAGTTAGAAGATGAGTAAAAAAATATGCAACCTCTTTTTGGTTATGGATTTCACCAGATCTAAATTTTCACCTATCAAGTTTCTGCAAATTGAAAGTTCTAGCGTTTAATTATGATTCGGTTATGAGAGACACACATTCATATAATTTTGGTTTGAGGGATAAATAGTAGTATTATAAAATAATTCAAAATAAGTAATTTAATTGACAATATACAGCTATAACAATATAAAATATAAAATAATAGTATATACTAATGTAAATAATATAGCATAAACAACCCATTAAAAAACCATATATTAGAAAAGTTAATAAAAACTGAAATATGTATAATCCATGACTTGAACTCGGGCCTGTTGTCGCACTTGCTACATCCCTTGCCAGTCCAGCCTAACTGCTTTCTGTAACCATTTTGGAAGTATAAGACATATATCCGCTTTGCTCTTTTGTTATATAAAAGGACAAAAAAAATTCCCTGAAATTGTATGGTTATAATATATATATATATATATATATATATATATATATATATATATATATATATATATATATATATATATATATATATATATATATATATATAGGGTGAGGTTCAAGGGAGAACCCTTTTAAATAGAGAATAGAGAGAACACGTGTAAACTTGTAATTTATTATTTTTTCTGTACGTTCATGTTCACCCATAGCTACCCAAAAGTCAACTTTACATCCTAAATCTTAAAATCAAAATTATTTCTATAATTATTAACAATTTAAAATTTTGGATGCATTGATGCATCAAATAACACTTTTGTATGCATCGATGTATCAGGATTATATTCGAACATATTATAAAAAAAAGTGACATATTTTAAATCCGATGATCAATGGAATCAAATGCCTAAATAAATTGTGACAATTTTTTAACCATCTGATCAATGAAATCAAAGTTTCAAAAGTGTTCTCTATGTTCTCTATTTAAGAGCGTTCTCCGTTGATCCTAACACTATATATATATATATATATATATATATATATATATATATATATATATATATATATATATATATATATATGTATGTATGTATGTATGTATGTATGTATGTATGTATGTATGTATGTATAATTTATTTTAGAAATCCTTTATTATTCAAAATTCAAATAACTAAAACACAACTTGTTTTATTAACTAAAGAGTTAATTACAAAGATGGTCCATGTGGTTTGCCCTGAATTTCACATTCAGTATTTTAAACTCGAAAATTACACTAATAGTCCTTATGGTTAACGTTTTGTTTCACTTTTAGTCTTTTAGACTAACTGGTGTTAAAGTTGACCGTTAGTCAAAGGGTATTTTCGTCTTTTTCCAACTTATCCTTGTAACCAAACATTCTATATCCTCTTTATTAATTAAATTTTTATTAAGATTAACTAATAATTAATTAGTTATTAATAATGTTAATTAATATTTTCATACATACTAATTAGTGATTAATTAGTGATGATAACAATTGTGTTTTATATAAACAAACCTTGAACAAGAAATATGAACAAATTTAAAACGAAAATAACGCATGCTGCAGATCTGAAAGAATATTATGAATCATTTTGCAGATCTGGAACAAGAAAAATATGAACACCCCCGATCTAAACTCTTGATACACTGTGTGCGTAATGTGACCGTCTCTTTGACGTTTCCTTTTACGAAAGATAAACCGTACAAATGCAACAATAACCAAAATTATCACCATAAAACCAATAACACCAATTACAATCCATACAGCACTACTCCATGATTTCTTCTTCTTCTTCATATTATCTTCTTTGCAAATAGAATATGAACTTTGCTGTTCGTTTCCTGTAATCAAGCAATTTCCATTGAACTTCTCTGCAATTTCCATTGGACTTCTCTTCGGTGACGGTTTTCCAGATCGGCGGTGACAAGGGTTTTTCAGATCGGCGACGACGGTTTTCCAGAACAATGGTGGTGGCCGGCTGTCAAAGTGAGAGAAGAGAGAATAGAGAGAATAAGGTGGTGGTGGTTTGAATGTGAATGTGGCGGCGGTGCAGATGCAGATGTGTGGTGGTTCAGATCCGAGGCGACGGCGGCGGTGCAGATCTGCGGCGGTGCAGATCTGTGGTGGTGTAGATCTGGAGGCGGAGGCGACGGCGTGGTTCATATCTAGAGATCGGGGTGTGGTCGAATGGTGGTGGTGGTCGAATGGTGGTGGTGGTCGCATGGTGGTGGCGGTGGTTAATTTTCAGAGAGAAAAAGGTCGGGGTGTGGTCGAATGGTGGTGGTGGTGGTTGTATCATGGTGGTGGCGGTTGCATGGTAGTGGTCGCATGGTGGTGGCCGGCGGCCCAAGGTGGCGGTGGCGGTGGTGGTGGCCGGAAGTCTGGAGGCTGTTCTTGGGTTCTTGTTTAAAGATTAGAGAGAAAGAGGATTAGAGATTAGTAATGAGAGAGAATAGAGAGAAGAGAGAGAAGGGTGATATAAGGAGGGTGAGAGTTGGTGTTTGGTAACAAAAATTAGGGAAAAGGTTGTTTGGAAATTATGTTAATAGGTAAATTGTGGTTGGTAACAATGATAATAAGGTAAATGACCAATTGGCCCTTTGACTAACGGTCAAGTTTAACACCAGTTAGTATAAAGGACTAAAAGTGAAACGAAACATTAACCATAAGGACTATCAGTGTAATTTTCGAGTTTAAATGACTGAATGTGAAATTCAGGGCAAACCACACGGACCATCTTTGTAATTAACTCTTAATTAAATTTTGAAATCAAATTTATCAACATAGAACTCGTTGATAAAAATAATTTCTTTAAATTTAAGGTTTATTCTTTAATCTTAAACTCAACTAGTTTTTTATCAAAAACCTTAAATAATCCATATTAACACAATTGGTTAATATAAAAGTCTCTCTCTCCCAAAAGTGCTTTTTTACCGTTTTTGAGCCCACCGGCCCCTCGCCGGCTTCTCTTAGCTCGCCATTTCCCGGCTAGCTCCTGCCTCTTGCAGCTTGCCATCTCCCGGCTTCTCTTAGCTCGCCGTCTCCCGGATTCAAATGGTTTCTCGCCGATTGCCACCATCAGCCACTAGCTTTAAACGGTTCCTGCTTCTCGTAGCCGCCGTCTCCCGTCTTCAAACGGTTCCTTGCCGCTCGTAGGTCCCCAGCTTCGTCTCTCGACGCCTCCCGGTGGATTTGGCCATGGTTTGTCTTCCCCAGGCCACTAGCTACAGTTGGATCTAGCAACACCACTAGCTACGGTTTATCTTCCCCAGGCCACTAGCAACGGTCTTGTCTTCCCCAGGCCACTAGCTTTCCACCGCTGGATCTAGCAAAGACACCTACAACCGAGTTTTGTTTTTTGCTAGTGTTGTCTTCTCTGTTTGTTAGCTTTTTCTTCAATACACACAATTCAAAAACGAATCAGAAAAGAAGAGAGTTTTTTAGAGTGCTTCGGTGAAGTATTTCAGAGAGGATCCCGGCAATACCATCAACTTCATCCTATCGCTGGTCAGTTTTGGTAGACGGCCGGCAAGGTTGACCCTTCACCTGCTCTATTTTGTGCTTTTTATTCCTTTCTGCAGTACTCTATTATTCATTTTGCATTTGTAAGTTAGATATTTTTGGTTTCCTTTTAGTTTTTCTATTTGCTTCTTTAATTTTAATTATTTAAGATACGTAGTATTAATATATTATATATAAATATATATATATATATATATATATATATATATATATATATATATATATATATATATATATATATATATACTTTTATTTATATATATACTCTTTTCCACTTTTATCTAAGGTTTTTTAATGTCTTTTTATCTTACATTTACTAATAGATTTGTTTAATCTATTTTTGGACTAGTTTAGTTAGGCGTTTATTTTTTAAAATTTTAACAGTTTACTATAGAGCCCAGAGTTTCTGCTACTAGACTGAGATCATGTCCTGCGCCGCAAGAGTCGAGGGGGCGTAGGGCTTCTAGAAGGGACGGTTTTGGAAACTCATGCCATAAGATTAGAATTGGTAGCTGGAATGTGGGTACATTAACAGGTAAGATTTTTGAGTTAGTTGATTGCTTAAGAGAACGTAAGGTAGATATAGCGTGTTTTCAAGAGACTAAGTGGAAGGGAAATAGGTCTAGAGAAGGAAATGGATTTAAACTGTGGTACTCAGGCGCACATACTGCTAACAATGGAGTAGGAATTTTTTTAACATCTAAGTTTATAGATAAAGTAGTAGAGGTGAATAGATGCAATGATCGGATTATGTCTATTAAATTGGTTCTAGGAGAAACTGTAGTTAATATAGTAAGCGCTTATGCACCTCAGGTGGGATTGGGGGAAGCAGAAAAGTTCAGGGAGTCCTTAGATGATTTGGTAAGGTGTTTTTCTGATGATCAACTTTTGTATATAGGGGGTGTTGGTCCCTTGTATGAGAGAGTAACAACAAGCAATAGTGTGTAGAAGGGGGTTGAATACACTTTCTGCGGAAATTGAACAAATCAAAGAAAAGTGTCACACACAGTAAATCAAACCTTAATCAATCAAATGCTTTTATTAATCAGAAGATGATTACAATGCTTTGAATAAGAAGATGATTACAATGACTATCAAGTAAGCAACTCTTGATATATAATCACCTAATATAAATCTCTCAATTCTCTCAAACTTAGATATCTATAATTAACATATAATTATAGATACCGAAGACTCTCTAAACAGGATTTTCACAGATTGAATCAACACATGATTACTTACCAATATCACAACTAATGTGATTAATTCGAACACACGAACTTCTTTGGCAATCTGTGATTAAATCTTGATATTGAATCAAGACTCGTAACACAACGATGAGGTGAGGTTTGGCTCTGCAACACTTAGTTGTAATCGAATCAAAGTCGTACCTCTAAACTTATCAGGAGATAAGTATTTATAATCCTGTTGCTACGGTTCCTAACAAACTAGACTTAGCCTAATTCGCAAACTAACTTTCGGATAAACCGGAATCTTGAATCTTCTTATCTTGAGTCTTCAATCTTCAATCTTGATTCTGGAGTCTTCTTATCCACGCCGTAGATATAGAGAGAGATAAAGATGAATTTAAAACATATTTAAATTATCTTTAAACTGACTTCATTACTCGGACTGAGTTACTCAGCTTGAAACTCATCAAGCTGAGTTCTTCGAGAACAAATCCGAATTCATACATGAACTAACACGTACATTGGTAAACTCATCCTTAAAAGTCTAACTTAGTTGACTAAAACATATTTAGCAACTCTGTCGAGCTGACTCTGCTTTCGAGCTGAGTCACTCAGCTTGAAACACATCAAGCTGACTACTCGATATATACCTTATGTGACATACACAGATTATTAAACATATTAATAAACAAACTAAGGTATAATATAAACTGATCAACATATGCTCAGCTTATATTCAACTTATATTCTGTTTAAGTTATATGTAGAACTCATCTTACAAACTTAACTTTGTCTCATCAAATTCAAATTGATGAGATCATTTTCCCAACAAACTCCCCCTATTTGATGATGACAAAACCATCAAACAGTTCTTAAGTTTGTTTAACAGAATTATGTTTTAAATCTTAAACTTATTAAGATTTTATTATTTGAACTGATCAAATATTTATTGAATATATCAATATTAATTGAACTTGTCAATTTAAATTGGAACACACCAATTTTTAGTTGAACACACCAACTAATTATATTAATGAATAAGAACTTATCATTTATTCATTAAGCTGAACTTATCATACTTATAGCTATGAACACATCATAATACAGTTGAACATATCAAACTTTATATTTGTATTAATAGAACTGATCATAATACAAAAGTTGTTGATCACTTAGATCATGCACACATAGTGCTTACAAAAATATTAGAACTAATCTAATATTTATAATAGAACTAATCTATTCTATCTGATGAACTCAGGATGTAAAAGCTCCCAGATGATGATCTCTTTATTGATCTCATCTAACTATCTTTCAGCTTCATCGTTTCCCTGAAGTTCCTTCTGTTGTACTCTAATGTGTTTGTTCAATCTATACTTTATTAACTGATTTAACTCCTCACTACCACAACAGTTTCTTATTCTCAAGGCATCCTCAGCTTTTAGATAGCAAACCTCATTTAGCTTAATAAAACTAGGATTACCTGCCTGATCCTTAAACATGAAGCCTTGAATAGGAGTATTAATGCTTTGATTTTCTCTGAATTCTACTTCTACAGGCATGTCGAACAAATTTTCCCACTGCAGACCAGGAACTGGGACATACCTAAGTTCTTCAGCTCGAGCAATCAACTTGGAGACTTCAGATAGAATTTCTTGTTTGATCTGACTTCTTTTAAATTTCTTGAGCAGCATCATTATCCTTTGCCATTCAATGTAGCCCATCCTGTGAACATATCTCAGGTCCATTCCCACTGTTGATTTGTCACTAAGCTCAAAAGTGAGAATGACAGCTCCATTTTCTCTGCTCAAGGTCATTCCTCTGATCTCTTTATTGTAGCTCCTTCTGAAGTAACATTCCTGCAGTTCTGCATCTGAGTATGGAATTTGATCAGGTCTTGGACCAGTATATACAGCTTCAGCTCATGCCAAAGCTTCCTTTTCTTTTTCTTTTTCTTGATCCCTGGCCTCTTTTTCTTTCCTTTTCCTAAGCTCATCAAGGGATATGCCCAGCTCAGCAGCTTCCTCTAGTTCAATCATTTCAATCATCTTCCTTGTAGCTTTTTCCTCTTCAGTTTCAGAAACAATGTCCGCTTCAGATTCATTTTCTATCACTTTTTTGCTTTTTAGTTGTAGGTTCCTCTTTGTTTATTTCTAACTCCCCCTCAGTCTGAGTCTTTCTCTCTGCTCCTTTAGCTAGAACTAGAAGAGCTTCAACTTCAGCTCGAACTAGCTCAGCTTCAGTATCAGCTTGAACCTTCTCCCCCTTTTTGTCATTATCAATAGGGTTTGAAGTCCTTTGTTGTTGGAGTGCAGCAACTGCAGAGGCAATCTCTTGAACATCCTTTGTCAGCTTCTCAAGCCTTTGATAGATTTGGCGTTTGTGTTTCTTCTGCTTGAGATGGAACAAACCAAACTGAGTAGCAACATATTCTTTCAACTGCTGGATGCCTGAGGAGGTAGTATCAGTATGAGGAGAGTCTTTGAGTGCATCATCCAAAGGTTGGTGTTTACCTTCAAATTCATTTGCACCAGAGTTTGGACCCTGTGATTCATCCTGGCTTGAGGATGAAACATTGACAGGTCGTGCACTAGAGTGTGAGAAATGAATAGAACGAATAGGGCTCGAGACGTGAAGTGTATGGGTTGGTGGTTGGTTTTTGGGTATAGAGGGGGGTGATTGACCCTGGGGATTGGTCATATGTTCAATGTAACCTGAATGTGTCTGTTCAGGCACATAAGTAGGCTCTCTCATGGCATGAATAAGTGAGGGCTGAGTAGACACCACACCCGGTATAGGCTGTTGGGTTTGAATGAGCCGTGAGGTTGACACCTTAAGAGTAGGCGTCTCCCCCTCAACTCCTGCCGGAGGGATCAATGTGATCTCAGCTCCAGTGATGCCTTTAGGAGTGGCACCACCTTTGGCAGTTTTTCTTTGGTAGGTTTGGATATTCTCCCTAGCAGCAGTGGGCATACTAGGGGTGGCTTCAGATTTGGATTGTAAATGGAATGAAGGTGGAGGAGATGGGTTAGACTGAGTTGGTTCTACTGCAGTCTTATCTCCAAAAGTGGATGGAGAAAAGTGAGAAGAAAGAGAAAGTGGAGAGGTTTTACCTGAAGCAGCTTCTGTATGTGCTGGTTCAGCTTGAGTAGAGAGCTCAGCCTGAACCTCGGTGTCAGCTTGAGAAGCTCCCCCTTGATTCGATCCCTCATCTCCACTTGCAGATGAAACTCCCTCAGCTACCAAGAGCATTGGACCACTTAGACCCTCTTGCTCTGGGAAGATGTCATTGTTAAACATCTTTGGACTGAGAGTTGGAACAGGGAACACATCCCATCCAGCTTCATATAAATCCCCCAACTCAGCTTCAAGCACCAAGGACAAATACCTTATGAATGGTACATGGAGGTCCCTGGTGGTCTTCAGTACTTGGACTTTGAGCTCGTTGAATATGACATGTGCATAATCGATACGTCTATCAAAGAACATGTTGTATAGCAGCTGCATTTCGAACTCGTTAACTAGGTCCAAGCCTCCAACCTTGGTCCCCAGTGAACGGACCACTGTGGAAACCATGAAGCCCCAGCTGGTTGGGAAAGTGGCCTTCTTGATCACCCCTTCAGTTTGAGGGTGACCCATTTAAAGTAGAACTGACCTCGCCACTTGTCTAGTCACGGTTGGCTCGAACACATCTTGAACAGGGAGTTGAAGAACATCCCTTAGTCGCTGAACCGTGAGGGCCGCTATTCTATCGCCATTAAGAACAGTGCCGGTTATCTCTCCTCTGTTCTGATTGAAGGTGCATGTAAACCAGAACTCCAACAGGTGTTGGGGAACAATGTTGAGTGATGCGCCACAAAAGGCGAATGCCAGGGCGCACTGAGCGACTTAGGGTTTATTCGATGGAACTGAAATTTGCACTTAGCAAAGAAAGTGAAAGGTATTTTAGTATGTGAGAAGTCTGGATTAAAAGCGTAACTTCTCTAATTTGACTCTGATCGATATATATACCTTTCCGAGGAGAGATAAAAGTTACCGTTAGAAATTCCCCTTTTTATCCGTTACGCCGAAAAATTTCAGCTTGATGTAACAGTTAGAGGGTAGAACCACATCATTCTCCAACAGATACAAGTGTAAAATAATAATATTAACAAATAATAAGATTATAAACACTTTGTAAATATATCAATACACAATTGATATACGATACGAATTGAAACTAATTCAAAACGTATGGACAGAAAAATTAATAACACTTAGTAATTAATTCATAGATTGGACACACCAAGCTGAGTAAACATATTACTCAGTCTAAGTCAAGCACTCTGCTTGATTCAAGCACTCAGCTTGAGTGGAGCACTCATCTTGAGATTGATACTCAGCTTGAGTAGAGCACACAGCTCAGGCTCAATGACACTTAGTCATTTATGTTTAAGACTGACTTAAACATGTAATTTTAGCAACACTAAGTAGGTAAAATATGTTTGGAACTTACTAAACGTGTGAACCAATCACACAGTGTGAGTTAAGCACATAGCTCAGACTCAATGACACTTAGTCATGTTGTTCGAGACTAACTCAAACTAAGATTTCAACCACACTGAGTAGTTGCATTATGTTTGGAACTGACCAAACGTGTGAACTCATTATTCAGTGTGACATATAGATCAGTTTATGAAAACTTATTTATAAATTGTGCACCCAGCTTAAGACACTTAGTCTCTGTCAAACTGAGAACCCAAATTTTAGACACTTAGCTAGGGGTTGAGCATACCCAATTTACTTAGTAGATACATAAACCTCTTTTCATCAAGGGGCTTAGTAAAGATATCTGCTAATTGGTCATCAGTGGAGATAAATTTAATGTCAACTTTACCTTTTTCCACGATGTCCCTTATGAAGTGATGTCTAATTTCAATATGCTTGGTTCTTGAGTGAAATACTGGATTGTAAGTGATGGCTATTGCACTTTGGTTATCACAGAAGATAGGAGTTTTCTTGAAACTCATCCCAAAGTCCTGAAGCTGATGCCGCATCCACAAGATTTGAGCACAACAGCTCCATGCTGCAACATACTCAGCTTCAGCAGTTAAAGTAGCCACTGAGTTCTGTTTCTTACTAGTCCAGCTTACTAATTTACCTCCAAGCAATTGACATCCTCCAGTGGTTGATTTTCTATCTAACTTGCACCCAGCATAGTCAGCATCAGAAAAACCAACTAACTCAAATCCAGAGTACTTTGGATACCAAAGTCCTAGATTTGGTGTACCTTTAAGGTACCGAAAGATCCTTTTCACAGCTTCAAGATGTGATTCTCTAGGATCAGCCTGATATCTTGCACAAACACATGTAGCAAACATGATATCAGGTCTATTAGCTGTCAAATAGAGTAATGAACCTATCATTCCTCTATAGGTAGACTGACACACAGACTTACCATCTGAGTCTTTACTCAGCTTGACAGCTGGTGACATGGGTGTTTTCATGGTTGAACTTGAATCAAAGCCATATTTCTTTATCAAATCCAAAACATATTTGCTTTGATTGATGAAAATTCCATCAGGCTGTTGTTGAATTTGTAGGCCTAGGAAATATGTCATCTCACCCATCATACTCATCTTGTACTTTTGTGACATTATTTTGGAGAACCACTCACACAGAGATTCATTGGTTGAACCAAAAATAATATCATCCACATAGATTTGTACAAGAATCACCTGTCCCTTGCTTTTTTTTAATAAAGAGTTTCTTATCTATACTACCTCTGGTGAAATCCATGGATAGTAGATAAGTGGACAGTGTATCATACCAAGCTCTTCGAGCTTGTTTAAGACCATACAAAGCCTTGTCCAAATTATAGACATGATGTGGAAACTTTGAACTTACAAAGCCAGGAGGTTGTTTCACATAGACTTCCTCCTGAAGTTTTCCATTTAGGAAAGCACTCTTCACATCCATTTGATAGACTTTGAAGTCTTTATATGTTGCATAAGCCAGGAACAGCCTTATGGCTTCAATTCTAGCAACAGGGGCAAAGGTCTCATCATAATCGATTCCTTCCTCTTGCTTATACCCTTGTGCTACCAGCCTGGCTTTGTTCCTAACTATCACTCCATCCTTGTCCATTTTATTTCTATAGACCCACTTAGTGCCTATAATTGTATGATCTTTGGGGGCAGGGACAAGGGTCCATACTTTATTCCTCTTAAACTCATTTAATTCCTCTTGCATAGCATCAATCCAATCCTCATCTGTTAAGGCTTCCTCGGTCTTCTTTGGTTCCATCTGAGATAGAAAACCAAAGTGAGTAGCATAGTTAGTTGTAGCCTTAGATCTGGTCATGACTTTCTCTTGGACATTTCCAATGATTTGATCTTGAGGATGATCTTTGAGGAATTTAAATGTGGTAGTTGGAGAGTCAGGTTCTGAATCTGAGTGATGTTGAGAACCTCGAGGTGAACTTATCTCCTCAGTCTCAATAGCAGCATTGTCAACAAACTGATTATCACTAAGATTCTCAGTCTGAGTGACTTCAGCTCCAAAAGGATTGACAAACTCATCATCTTTCTCAGCTTGAGAATCCTTTGAAGCTTGTGATGATTTCATTGATTAACACACATCATCATCACTATCATCTCCTATGACATACATAGGATTTGACATGTTGATTTCCCTTGGCCTTTCAAGCTCACTCAGACTAACGGAGTCAGCTTGACTTTTCTCAGCTTGATTAATACTGTCTTCATCAAATGAAACATGAATTGATTCTTCAATGGCCTTTCTCCTAGAGTTATATATTCTATATGATTTGGAGATTGAGGAATAACCAACAAATATTCCAGGATCAGCTTTGGGTTCCAACTTATGGAGCTGATCTCTTTGATTCAGCACATAGCATTTTGAACCAAAGATATGGAAATAACCTATATTGGGCTTTCTAGACTTATACATTTCATATGAAGTCTTTCCATGTCTTTTGACAATGATTGACCTATTCTGAGTATAGCAGGTTGTACTAACAGCTTCATCCCAGAAATAGAGTTTCAATCCTGCCTCACATAGCATTGTTCTTGCAGCCTCAATTAAGGTTCTATTTCTCCTTTCAGCAACTCCATTTTGTTGTGGAGTTCTGACAGATGAGAAATTTTGTAATATTCCTTTTTGTTCACAGAAGCTTTCAAGGGTTGAGTTCCTGAACTCAGTCCCATGATCACTTCTGAGTTGCTTTACAGACAAACCTTTCTGTAACTCTTCCCTTTTGATGAAACTTATTATCTCCAGGGCAGCCTCACTTTTGGCTTTTAGGAATATTACCCAGGTGAATCGTGAGAACTCATCTACTATCACCAGAGTGTACTTCTTGCCACTTATGCTTGGAGTACTTATGGGTCCAAACAGATCCATATGCAACATATGCAATGAGTCTGTTATTGAAAAAAATTTCTTTGATTTAAAGGACCCTTTATGGTGTTTCCCTTGTTCACAAGCTGAACACAATTTGTCTTTGACAAATGTGATTTTTGGTAATCCAGAGACTAACTCTTTATTGGACAGCATATTTATATTTTTAAAGTTCAAATGAGACAAACGTTTATGCCATAACCAACTCAGCTCAGGAACAGAATGGGAATACAAGCAGGTTTCATTATTGGGATCCGCAGAATTAAGATCAAGTAGATACACATCTCTTTCTCTTTTAGCTATTAATACATGTTTTCCCTTAGCATTATAAATTGTTCCTGCTTTCTTCCTAAAAGTAACAACATTGTCCTCATCACACAATTGACTGATACTAATCAGGTTGTGTTTGAGGCCTTTGACATATGCAACTCTCTGGAAAGTGACTTTACCAGCTTGCATCTTCCCAAAGCCTTTGGTTCTTCCATGGGAGTTGTCACCAAATGTTACTTTAGGACCTTCATCTTCCTGGAAATCACTGAGAAGTCCTTTCCATCCAGTCATGTGCCTTGAACATCCACTATCCAAGTACCATTTACTTGAACCCTGCACATGATATAAAAACTAAACACATTAGTTTTGCTTGAGAACCCACTTCTTGGTGGGTTCAGATGAGGAGCACTTAGCAGCTTCATCTTGTTGAACTGACTGCTCAGCTTGAGCAGGAACTGAATCCTGTGTAGGCTGATCAGTTTGTTCTTGCTCAGGCCTTGAGATTTCAGCATCACAGTCCTTAGCCTCATGACCTCTACTTCTGCATTTGTAGCATCTCCTTCTTCCAATGATGACAGGAGGTAGAGTGTCTAACAATCCTTGTGAGAATTTACTTTCAGTTTTAGGATTGTATGTGGTGGATAACTTCTCAACTTTGTTTGCAAGTTGATTCACCTGGTGATCACTGACTTTGGACTTACCTTTGTCAGGTCTCTGTTTGTTATCCTGAGAAGATTGACTTACAACCTTCTTCTGCATGACTTTGGACTTACCTTTGTCATGCCTACTGGACTCGCCAGTTTCAACAGGTTTGGACTTACCACTGTTGATCTTCTTGGACTTACCAAGATCAACAACATTGGACTTACCATTGTTGTGATTTGACCTCTGACTTACAGTGGTCTTCCTGTTCTTATAACTTCTCTCCGAGCCAGATAGAGAATTTTGTCTTTTGAAAGGATTTGGATTAAGCCTTTCTATGACTGAAGTTCTTTGAACAGGCTGAGTGCCTAATCCGTCCAACACAAACTTACCATGTTGTTTGGATGTTGAGCACTCATTACCATGATCTTTGGTCTTCACAAACATATTGAATTTTAGGCTTGGATCATGTCGTTTCTCTGAGGCTGACTTCGGAGATTCAATCAGTTGTCTATCTTCCTCAGAATATGTACTTGCTATCTCATCATCAGCTACATAAGTTGTTGTTTGATAGTCACCTCCAAGTACTGCCTTCACCTGTTTAGGTATCTGTTGGTTTATGTACTATTCAGCAAGCTTTGATGACTTACACCAAGACTCAGTGATCTTCTGAAGTTGATCAGCTTTGTCTTTTGCTTCCTGAAGTTCTTCACTAAGAAGTTTATTAATGTGCCTCTGACATTCAAGGTCATACTGTGCTTTCTTACCAACATCAATGAGAGATTTATTTTCCTTAATCTCATCTTTAAGTTTTGCTATTTCAGCTTTGAGGTCAGTCTGAGACTTAAGGATGGTCTTGAAATCATTTAGCAAATAATCAAAATCAAGACCTTTCTCCTCATCTGTATAAGAGTAGAAGTTACTGACCTTGTATATGGAAACAGGATCCCAATCACTCAGTTTGCTGTTTTCCTCAGCTTCCTTCATGTCATCTTCAAAGATTGATTCGGACTGACCATAATCAACCTCATCCAATTCTAGCTCTTCATCTTCTTGAGCCATTAGACATACATTATCATCTGAGGTGGATGATTCTGTATCCCAGGTTTCAGCATATAAACCTTTTCCACTGGGTTTGTCTTCAGGCTTTGATTTCTTGAGCTGAGCGTACTTCTTCTTGTACTTATCAGCTCTATAAGCATTCTTATCAACAACAGATGTTGATTCTACCTTCTTAGATCTGCACTCAGCAGCTATATGCCCCTTTTTCTGACAGTTGAAGCACACAGCATTCTTGGGATCAAAGGAACTCTTCCCTTTGCTCCTGTCAGATCTTCCTCTTCCCCTTTGAGCTTTTCTCAAACGTCTGGCTAACATGGCCATTTGCTCAGTGATGGTCTGAACATCATCAGTCTTACTTGAGTCTGAGTCTGAGTGGCCAGCTTGAGATTCTGACTCAGTCTCAGATTCAACAACCATAGCTTTTGAACCTTTCTTCTTCTTCTGTGCAACTAATGCAACTTCTGTTTTGTCCAAATATTCTTTTAGTTGTTGTTGAGAAGCTCTTTTGTGTTCTATGATCTGTTCATGATTCAGCAAGAACCCATAGATGGACTGTAGGTTATACATGTGTAATGTTCCTCCAACCCTTAGTGTAGTGGTTACTTCATTGAACCTTTCTGGTAACACATCCAGAAATTTCAGCACGAGCTCAGCTTCATCTCTTTTTACACCCACACTTAGTAGGTCATTTATCAAGCAGTGAAACCTTGTGAATAAATCTTCCAAGGTTTCATTCTTCTTTGAAAAGAGGTTTTCATACGATCTATTCAAGTGATTCTTCTTTTGCTGCTTGACCAGATCTATGTCATCATAAGTGACACTCAGCGTATCCCAGATATCCTTTGCGGTTTTACACCCAGTCACAGTGCGCAAGATTTCATTAGTTAGGGAATTCGCTAGAACAGTCTTTGCCTTGTCATCCAGATTGAAGAGTTTCCAATCTTCATCAGTCCAGGATGCAACAGGCTTTCTTGTTTCCTTCTCAGATTTGCCAGGAGACGTATCACTGACAGTAGAGGGAATCTTGGGGATTATTTGTCCTTTTGTGATGACTTCCGACATACGGTTGTCAATGGACTTTAGGAAGAGCATGGCTCTGAACTTCCACATAGGATAGTCAGATCCATCAAATATGGGACATCCTTTAGCAAAGATCTGAGGAAATTTTGATGGAGTATTGCTTGTCGACATTTCAATCTTTCTCAGAATCTTGAACTATTCAACTGATGAAATCGTTCAGCCTGCTCTGATACCAGTTGTTGGTCCCTTGTATGAGAGAGTAACAACAAGCAACAGTGTGTAGAAGGGGGGTTGAATACACTTTCTGCGGAAATTGAACAAATCAAAGAAAAGTGTCACACACAGTAAATCAAACCACAATCAATCAAATGCTTTTATTAATCAGAAGATGATTACAATGCTTTGAATAAGAAGATGATTACAATGACTATCAAGTAAGCAACTCTTGATATATAATCACCTAATATAAATCTCTCAATTCTCTCAAACTTAGATATCTATAATTAACATATAATTATAGATACCGACGACTCTCTAAACAAGATTTTCACAGATTGAATCAACACATGATTACTTACCAATATCACAACTAATGTGATTAATTCGAACACACGAACTTCTTTGGCAATCTGTGATTAAATGTTGATACTGAATCAAGACTCGTAACACATACGATGAGGTGAGGTTTGGCTCTGCAACACTTAGTTGTAATCGAATCAAAGTCGCACCTCTAAACTTATTAGGAGATAAGTATTTATAATCATGTTGCTACGGTTCCTAACAAACTAGACTTAGCCTAATTCGCTAACTAACTTTCGGATAAACCGGAATCTTGAATCTTGAATCTTCTTATCTTGAGTCTTCAATCTTCAATCTTGATTCTGGATTCTTCTTATCCGCGCCGTAGATATAGAGAGAGATAAAGATGAATTTAAAACATATTTAAATTATCTTTAAACTGACTTCATTACTCGGACTGAGTTATTCAGCTTGAAACTCATCAAGCTGAGTTCTTCGAGAACAAATCCGAATTCATACATGAACTAACACGTACATTGGTAAACTCATCCTTAGAAGTCTAACTTAGTTGACTAAAACATATTTAGCAACTCTGTCGAGCTGACTCTGCTTTCGAGCTGAGTCACTCAGCTTGAAACACATCAAGCTGACTACTCGATATATGCCTTATGTGACATACACAGATTATTAAACATATTAACAAACAAACTAAGGTATAATATACACTGATCAACATATGCTTAGCTTATATTCAGCTTATACTCAGTCTGAATCACTCTAAGTGTTCAGTCTGACTAAGCTTCATATTTCTGTTTAAGTTATATGTAGAACTCATCTTACAAACTTAACTTTGTCTCATCAAATTCAAACTGATGAGATCATTTTCCCAACAGGGGGAGACTTTAATGGCCATATAGGAGCAGTTGTAGACGGGTACCCCGACGTCTATGGAGGTTTTGGATATGGGATTAGGAATGATGAAGGATGTTCGCTACTGGAGTTTGCTTCCGCCCACGAGTTGGCTATCACAAATTCTTCCTTCAAGAAGAGGGAAACACAGTTGATCACTTACCTTAGTGGAGGTCATAGTACGCAAATAGACTACATTCTGGTGCGTAAAAGGGATCTTAGAAATTGCAAGGACTGTAAAGTACTCCCTAGAGAGTCTGGTTTCTCGCAACATTATTTATTAGTGTTAGACACCTTGTCCAGGGAAGTAGTTCTAAACGACAGAAGGGAGGGTAAACCTAGAATTTTGTAGAGAAACCTAAGAGGGCCGGTATTAGAGGACTTTAGAAGGAGAGTAATGGTGGAGATGGGTAGGACCCCAGGATGACGTAGACCTGGCATGGAACCACATGCCTCAAACTATTAGAGAGGTAGCAAATGATACCCTAGGATCTACGTCAGGTAAGTCGAGAGTCCTAAGGGATTCGTGGTGGTTTAATAATGAGGTCCATGTCAAAGTTAAAAGAAAACATTCTTGTTTTATGGAGTTAGTCTTAGCTAGGGAAGGTAGTGAGGAAGACAGGATGAGAGCGTTGATTATTTATAAAGAAGCAAAAAGAGAAGCAAAGAGAGCTGTAGCCCAGGCTAAAGAAAGAGCTTTTGAAAACCTTTACAATAGATAAGACTCTAAGGAAGGACAAATTGAAATATTCAAATTAGCGAAAGCCAGGGAGAGGAGGAAAAGAGATTTAGGAAGCATTAAATTTATCAAAGATGAAAGAGGGAAAATTCTTTCAAAGGATAGTGATATTAGAAGTAGATTGAGTGATTACTTTCTTCACTTATTTAATCAGAACCAAGATAAGAGAGGAGTGGTAGTAGATAGAGCTTTGAGGGGGTTCTTCACGATTGTAACAAGTGTTATTGCACTAGGATTTCATCAGGGGAAGTTAGAAATGCGCTACACAAGATGGGAAGAGGAAAGGCAGCAGGTCCAGATCAAATCCCTATCGGGTGTGGAGATGTTTGGGGGAGCAGGGCGTTAACTGGTTAACTAAACTTTTTAATTTGATCTTTAGTACTGCTAAGATGCCAGAAGAATGGAGGCGGAGCATAGTTATCCCAGTATATAAGAACAAGGGTGACTCCCAAGTTTGTGGAAACTATCGTGCTATTAAACTTACTATGAAGTTATGGGAGAGGGTGATAGAAAGCAGGCTACGTCGCGAAACTAGAGTGTCAGAAAATCAATTTGGGTTCATGCCGGGGAGGTCTTCGATAGAGGCAGTCCACTTGATTAGAAGCCTCGTAGAAAAACACAGGGAAAGTCAGCGAGATTTACATTTGGTGTTCTTAGATATAGAGAAAGCTTACGATAGTGTACCTAGAGAGCTTATTTGGAAGTCTTTAAACGATAGAAATATCCCATGGAATTATATTAGGCTCTTGAAAGATATGTATGAGGGAGCGGTGTCTTGCGTAAGTAGCCCGGCGGGAGAAAGCGAGTACTTCCCAGTATTAAAGGGGCTTCACCAGGGATCTGCCCTTAGCCCCTTCATTTTTACCATCATTCTTGACGAGCTAACGAGAGGCATTCAAGGGAGTGTTCCATGGTGTATGTGTTTCACAGATGACATTGTCTTGGTTTCTGATTCGAAAGAGGAGTTGAACAGAAGATTAGAACAGTGGAGGACAGCGTTAGAGGAGTCAGGACTCAAGATAAGCAGAGGTAAGACCGAGATGAGGATGCTTAAATGGATTTGTGGAAAGACCTTGTTGGATAAAATCCCGGTGGGTGTTTTTAGAAAAGAATTAGGAGTTTCATCTATTGTGAACAAGTTGAGAGAATGTAGACTTCGGTGGTTTGGCCACGTTAAAAGGAGGCCACAAACAGCGCCAGATAGGAGAGCAGAATTGATTTTAGTTGAGGGTACTAGGAGACGTGGCCATCCGTATCTGAGGTGGGAAGATAGAGTCAAAGCAGATATGCAGGAGCTCTCTCTCGCGGAGGACATGATCCCAGATAGGCTTGAGTGGAGAAGGAGGATTACGAGCCAGGGCTAGAAAGTAGAGTAGTTTTATTTTAGTAGGTTTGAGCTTAGGTTAAAGCAGTTTTCTTTTACTTTTTGGCTCTCCCTCTTATATGTTTTTATTTATATACATATATCTATATATTTTCTATTTTTATTATTACTTTAATTTATTATTCTTATAATTCTTTTTGTATTTTATTAATTGCCTTTATTTGACTTTTCACTTCTTCTTTTTTAGTTGCTTCTTCTATTTCCTTCTTCTAGTTATTTTTGGTTTTATTTACGTTGCCGGAGATCAATTCCTGGAATAGAAAATATATAGTTATTTTTGCTTCTTCTATTTCCTTCTTCTAGTTACATATTTTCTTTACCTACGGGTAGAGGTATGATTGTCTACATTCTACCTCCCCCATACCCCGCTGCTGCGGGATTGGGTACTGTTGTTGTTGTTGTTGTAACACAATTGGTTAATATATACATATATATAATATATTCAAACACATAAAATTAAACCTTTTATAGTTTTAATCTTTTTTAACCAGTCAAACCTAACTAATTCAACTTTTCTGATTAAAATATAAAACTATAAAATATACAATTCAAACAATAAACTGGGATTAGCTAAAAGTCTATCCCTAATTTTCGAAAAATACATATCAAAAAAGATAAACATGTAATTTTTCAAAAATATCTTGTTTATTGATTTTATCCTTTAACGGGTCAAACCTAACTGGTTTACCTTTTTGGCCAAAGGTTTAAATCTACAAACCTTATCTAAAAACAAACTGTTTTAGATAAACTGGGATTCAACATAGACTTGTTCAATCCTCATGATTTTCGAAAAAGCCATATACACAAATAATATCCCAAACAAGATAATAACAGATATTCCAACACACTATGATAAACTGAGCCGAGGCTCTGATACCACTGTTGGGTTTTACAGGTCACAATTCATCCTTGAGTTATAGGGATTCACAACCAAACTTTGTTTGAACCAACTCAGAATTGTATATTAAAACAGTTATTATTCACATAGGCGGAAACAGAATAATAATCTTAATCCTAAAACCCTAAAGGATTAAAACAGATCTTAGTTTATCAAGTGTGTATATATCCAATATGTATAAAAATCGAAAATCATGATCTTAGGCATATAGCCTTTTGCGCAGACCACTTGCAGGGCAAACCAGGATTGAATTAAACATATAACTAAGCAAGCAATCAATCCTACAGCTATAACCTGGAAATCGAAATATGTGTTTGTACACATACATCACAAGAAACACATTAGATGAGTAATACCTGAATTGCTCAAGCTTAATCCACCCGTGATAAGGTATAACAAGCACTCGCTAGAAAGGTTTAATCCACACTAGGCTTGATCTTGATTCCTTGCACTTGGAACACCAAAAATCGATCAACCCCTTGGGGTGGGGTGTTCTCGGCCGCCGAAACCAAGAGAGGGGAGAGAGAGTTTTTCTTTTGTTGCTTAATTCAACATTAACCCTAATTGCTAAGGTTTATCTCCTATTTATAGATAACTCATCTAGTTATCTTTAATTAGGAAAATATTTAAACCTTATTATTATTAAATAAAATATACTAATATATATATATATATATATATATATATATGTATATATATATATATGATCCTAAGATATTTTATCCTCTTTAATTATAATAGCAATATATAATAAGAATAACCTATTAATTAATATCCAAGATATTAATCCAATAATTAACAATATATATTCATTAACTAATAAATATATATATTCTTGTCAATTATATTAACCTGGTTATTTTCTCAACACCCAATACTGGTTTATGACTAACTGTCATAATACCCGTCTCCGAACCGTGTGGATTTTTCTACTTGAATTACATACCCTCACAGGTGTGACCCTTGAGTGTTTTATGGCATTGGGCGTATCATCAGGGTTCGATGGTTATGCACACAAATCCTATCACGGAGAACGACGGACTCGGAGACGGAGAAGGATGCCGGCGGCGGCGCTGATGGTGGTCGACGGGAAAGGGGTGGGGAAAGGTACGGTGGTGGTGGAGGTGAGTTCACAGAGAAGGGTTCAAATGGGAGTGGGGGTGTTTGTTTTTTTTTATTAATATATTTGTTTTTAAGTTTTAAAAGTTTTTTAAATTAACTTAAAATAAAGAAAATGATTAAAAAAAGAGGGTAAGGGTATTTTAGTCTTTTTAACTGGACTAGGAATCACAGACGTAACAAAACTTAAACGTTGAAGACGCTTAGTATAATTAATAAAGTTCAGAAACAAATGATACACTTTAACGCAAACCACATGAACGAACTATATAATTTACTCTAATAATTATTTTAAATATTTCTAACGTTCTTTACTATTTATAAATAATTTGAAACCAAATAGGTCTCTCTAACCTGGTATAATATAATGACATAGTTAAAGAACCTCTTAAATATATCCAGACACGTGGCACATTGTCACGAGCCATTGCTCTTGTTCCCTTGCAACGTTGCATTTAAATACAAAAGCTTCTCTGCTTGTATTCTTTTCATTCTCCTCTATCGTCTCTTCACAAGCAACTTTTTCCCAATTCGTTCTCTGTTTTTAAAACCCTAATTTTGTATCCTCTACCAACTTTTTCCCATTTGCGAACACTTTTGTAAAAGCAATGCAGTTGTTCCCAACTATTCATCGCTGCATTTCTTTCTATTAGTTCAGCACTGTTCGTCCATCATCTTCATCTATTAATCTCGATCAAGTTTGCTTTTAATCCAGCTATGGTGTCTCAAACTGAATCGGAAAGTTCAGATTCTCTTCTAAAGGTTTATTACTTACTCGCAAAGCATAATTTGATCTTTTTTGGTACTTCTTGGATATCTGTTATCACGTGATGATCACAGGGTTGATATCGATTGATTGTAAATTGATGCTGAGAGAGTGAGAGTTTAAGTTTAGAATGTTGGGGATATGTTTTATACTTTTATTATTTTCAATTGGTTTCCGTTGTAGCTTATTAGCGAGGAGGGACTTGTGGCTTCTCCAGAAGAAGCACTGAGGAGGACCAATGTCGTTGAGAAGCTTAAAGAGGTAATAGTGGATTTACTTTCGTTTTCTGAAGGAATTTATCCATTGAAGAGTTTTATTTGTGTTGAGCATTGAAGTGTTTTTAAGTGAACAAGGATAGAAGGGACAATATTATGGAGACCAAAAAAAAAATAATTATTAAGATGTTGGAACTTTAATTGTATGGATGAGTTTGCAACTGAAAGGCTACATTGTTTCAATACAAGGGATGTCTTTAGTACAAGAATCAATGATGAAGTTGCGAAAGATAAAATTGCACATATACAAGGAAATAAAATGGTATATAGAATCAATTGTTGCAATAATTTGCTCAAGTAAGGAATCATTGTGTTGATTAAATCTCGTTATTGGAGTCTGGTTGTCATGTCCTTTTGAACAAATCATGTAAATAACTAAGTCCTCTGTTCTTGATTTTTCTTTGATCATTTTACTTTCATAGCAGCAATGTTCTTGTGTGCATGTGTGATTTCCTTGGACTGGGAAGATAGGTGGAGAGGTGATGACAGCTGTCTTGCCATCTTGGACCTATGACAAAGAAGAACATATAATATAACCACCTTAGTTAGAAAACCTATGAGCTATGATGTAGAGGACACATGCTGGACAACGAATTTGTTGTCCTATACTTTTTCATGAACAAATAGTTAGTCAAGTGCAGGATGCTTCATAAAACTGTGGAAACCCTAGTTTTGTGCATATTCGTGTTCCTTAGTTGTAGCAGCAAACCATGTAAGTGCGGAAAAGAGCGAGCTGAATTTCTAACAAAAAATTGACACCCCAAGTTTTTGTTTGCTGCAACATTACACATTAGCTACAAATGTCTTTAGCTTCTGTAGACGAGCCGCGAGCGAGATAGATTTTGTTGTATCTTTGAGTACATCTTCGGGAGTGTGAGCGACAGACCCAAACCATATGACCAAATCTGTCCCGTAGTCACATTAGATATAAATTTATCTGTTATTGTTTGGTGTCCCGTAGTCACACTAGCCCAGTTGCTTGTTATTCATTAAAAGGAGATCAATTACAACAATCAAATAGTGCAGCTTAATTTGCAATAATTTAATTAAGTAAGAAATCATTATGGTGAATTAATCTATAAATCAGATGAGGGTCTAAAATCTTAAGGTGAAACAACTCCTCAGAGATGTTGACCTTTCAAAGGTGTACGAAGTCATACAAAATGGTGATCTCATTAGAGAAAAATAACTCAACAGATGGGTTTCATTGGGAAAGAATGGGAATAGTGGCCTCTAACAGCTTCTAAAAGTTACAATGTTGGAAATTTATAATGTAACTATGTCATGGCTATAAGCACTGTACAATTATGTAAATGAAAAGGGGGTTGCCCTTGTAATTACTCATTATTATGCATGCAAACATCCATGTGTACACCATTCTTCTGCTAAGTTTTCATATTGTATTGGTTCTGGTATTCAGTTTGATTAAAGGTCTCTAACATTCTTTTGGTTCACAAAAATCCATTTATTTATCATGATACAGATACTGATGACTTGGATAAAAAGAGTTGCTTATCAACGTAGGTTGCCTCATAATCAGATTAAAGATGCTTCAGCAACAATACTACCGTTTGGATCATATGGTCTTGATGTGAGTTTGTCTTTTTATCCACTCTCTTCACTTTATTTATTGTCCTCCAACAAAATTTTCTACTGCCCTGATTTGTTTGTGAATATTTTTTAGGTGCATAATGCAGACTCCAACATTGATGTTCTTTGTGTTGCCCCTTGTTTTGCTTCTGTGGCAGTGAGTCTTCTTCCTGCCCTTCCTTTTAATGAATATATAGTTAGAAAGACTATGAAAGCATAAAGTTTCTTAACATTTTTTTTTCTTTCGGGAGCCAGGAGGATTTTTTCATAGTTTTGCACAACATACTTGCAGGGAGACCAGAGGTATCTGGTATCCACTGTGTTAAGGATGCAAAGGTTCCTTTGTTGCAATTTACATTTGAAGGAATCATTATTGATTTAGCTTTTGCTAAACTTAAAGTTACAGTTGTTCCTGAGGTGAGCAGAAATGATTTTTTCTAGTTCTTCTGCTTCTTTGTCGTCTTGTCATTGTTTCTACTACTTTTGCCATCATTAATTATTGTGATTTTAGAATGTGGACATATTCAATACCTTGTACGAAAAGGATGTTGATGAAACAAGTTGGAAGAGTTTGTCTGGAGTACGAGTAAAGAATAGCATCCTGCAGCTTGTTCCAGATGTTAAGGTATGAAGTTCTTGTTTAGAACTGAACTTTTAAAAGGCCCACATTTTAGTCCTATTCTTTTGTTTTTTTCTTTGTTTATTTACTATTTGTTTTGTTTTTAATTCATTTCTTTATTCTTTTACCTTTCCTTATTACTTTGTTATTAATATTATCTGTCATTTATTTATTTATTTATTTTTAAGACAAGGGCTTTGGGATATTGATACAGTTTATTGTTAATATGTCATGTGGTTATATATAACCCATCCTTACTAATTATTTGATTAAATGAGCTGCAAAGTTTTGTCTCGAGTGCCTGTAACAATGGAATCATACAGCTTGTTCCAGCTTCAGATCTTGATGCATTATGATTTTCCTATAATTGCACGTAAAGTAGACCAACATATCTTTCCGTTCTTTTTTTTTTCTCTTTCTTTCTTCTTTTCTTTGTACTTTAGTTTTTGATGTTTCTTGGAGATGCAGAAACTTGCTCATAGTTGTGAATATTCATCCTACTGACAGAAATATTTGTTCCAAAAATTAAAAAGATTTTATTGCTCCGAGTGAAAGTCTATTTTGATAGCAACATTCTTCCCATTTGCAATGGTTTGAAATTCACATAAACTTTAGATGTTCGTGCTGTCGCATGTTCTTTTATATTTGTATAGAGGTGTCTTTCAAAATTTTAATTTTCCACATGTGTATGACACCAGCATAATCTCCTTGCAGGATAGTGATTAATTACACTTTTTTTTTCCTTTTCACTATACAAGTTGCTTGTTCATCTCACTTGTTAACTGAATAGTTTTCTTGCAGATATTCAAGGAACTATTAGGTTGTGTTAAGTCATGGGCAAAGAGAAGAGGGGTGTATAGTGAGGTAAGGATTTCCTTTTTATTCATTTTTTATTTATCTCTAATTTTTTGAAGACTAAGAAATACCATATCATCTTTGCTGCCGCCTATTGCCTCATTGAAGCACCCCTACTAATTTGCTGGACAATAGTAAGCTGGCATTTCTACCCATTTACCTATAAATGGGTTAATTTAGATTAAGCTTTTATCTCTATTGGGCCTGAGGGGTTAAGCTAAAGGATAGAACTAAAAAGGAAACAGGTCAAATGGGTTAGGATCGTACGATCCTACGATCTTACCAACCAAAAACGCACCGGATCGTACTTAGGATCGTAAATAGGTAGGATCGTATAGCGATCTTACGATCCCACGATCCCAAATTTTTTTGCTTTTTTTACATTTTTTTAATTATTACTATTATTTTACATTTTTCTTTTTTACATTTTTTGGTTATTACTATTATTTTATTTTATTATTTTTAAATTTCTAAGTGGTTAACGTTATGCTAAAAATAATTGTTCGCAGTTTTCTACTTTATACACGTCACATTTTTCATTTTTCTTTTGTTATAAGAGATATATTTACAAGAATAAGATTTTTTATGAAATGTTAACCAATGAATTGTGGTGAGTCATTATGTATACTCTTAATATTTAAAATTTGGATGATCTGATATATGTTATTTTAAAAATTAATGTTTCATTCTCTCGTAAAAAATTATATAATTGGTTTTTGATAAAAAAAAATATAGCATATAAAAAACCAAAAAAAACATTAATGACTTGTGGTAGGATCTTACGATCCCGATCCCGATCTCGATCTTACGATCCAATCTTGCAAAGACAAAAACGATCATAGGTAAGATCCCGATCTTGATAACCTTACATTTAACCCATTGATTACTATAAATATTAAAAAAAATGCATTAAAAAGTGTTTAGTAGGCTGGTCTAATCCAACCTGTTTGACCTGACCTGCATATTTCATCGTGTCTAGATAATGGATTTGAACTAGGTATCTCTAGGTTATGTTGATCAAGTTCCAAATACTTCCAATCACCTAAAGAAGCTCTGCTTGGCAACTATCTCGTTTCTGAGTCCTTGTATTCTCTGTGTATTTTTTGGCAGTTATTTGGATTCTTTGGGGGCATTCACTTGGCTGTTTTAACTGCTTTTATCTTTCAAAAGAACCCAAGTGCTAGTTTGGTGAATCTGATTTCAATCTTCTTCAAGACATTTGCGTTTTGGCCTTGGCCAGAACCAGTTGTTTTACAAGAAGGAGCAACACTGCCACCATCTCTTCCCCCTGGAAAAAAACAAGCATTGATGCTTATCCAGCTCCCGAGCTGCCCAAATGAATATTGCCATGTGAATATGACTGCCAGTACCTTCAACAAGATCAGATCTGAGTTTCGTAAAGGATATCGTCACACTCAGGTACACACACACAGGCGCACACACACACGCACACACTATATTATAAAGCATTTGGGATTCAATAATCTTCTAATTTTACGAGATTTTAAGATACTATTTTACATCTCATATTAAACTAAATGGAAACCATTGACCTATTGAATGGATTCAGTTAGATGATTATATGCCGTCTTAATAACTAAAGTACTAAACCTTCCATGATAGAAGTATCTTTAAAGGAATCAAGTCAATACATGTGTGTGTGGATAATACTCCCTCCAATAAATATCATTCACTGCTAAAGGTGGAAATTTCAACTCACGAACGGATCAGTTTGGTCTGATAACGCGTAAAAGATCATCTAACGTGTATTCAAATGCTAATGGCTTCCTAATTGTTTTGTTTAAAAATTTATATTATTATTGTAAGAATTCTAGTTTGTAATCATACTTGCTACATTTTATAATTTACAATAAAAGAAAACACATGGACAAAAGGCACCTGTTTTGAACATTATGAAGTTGTAAGACTTATTATACATGAACAACTACTTACACCTGAAATGCCATCTTTTTCTGCAGGACCCTTTGAAGCCTCTTGACTGGGGAAATCTCTTTGAGCCATTCCCTTACTCAAAGAATTATCTGCGATTCATAAAAATATGTCTTTCAACTCATAATAAGGACGAGCTTCAGAGTTGGGTACAATGGGTAAAATCACGCATTGGTAGTCTTCTTGTTAAGGTCAGCATGTCATCTTTCACCTTAATATCTTGTTTGGGAAGTTCAAATCCAAGATTACCTTTTTGCCCACTAATAATTACTACAACATATTTATAGCATTGATTCTAACCACCACCAAGGTGGCCTAGTGGTAAGGCATCCCGTCCTCAAAGAGGTCAGGGGTTCAAACCTCACTAGGTAAACATCTTGGGGGTGGCCAGGGAAGGGTAAGAAAACGGTCACGGGAGTACCCCGGTTAGGCCGCATACATTTGAGTCAAAGACTCGGCCTCCCCGGGTAACCTGAACACGAAAACCTCTCTGTTTAACCGTATATTTATAGCATTGATTTTAGTTTGAAAGATCCCCTTAATTGTCACTACAGCAGGGTTATCAGTCACTTGACAGTGAAACATTTCGATTAGATGTTGCATTTATTCTGAGATTTTAGTTAACAAGATTCGTGGTCTTTAAACTACGACTTGGGTGTTGGGTCGGGTTGACCCACCCCCTTTTTTGTCCAGGTTTTTGAATTTTATATATAATTCATATGTACTAAATGTCTAAATATATGATAACAAACTATGAAAATAATAATGTGAACTTTATAAAAAACTAGTAAGGATATTGCAAGGATTTGAAGATGGAATACACCTAGGACTACTTTCAACCCATTGACTTTTAGACCCTTTACATATATCACCAACTTTTATAAATTTAAACCCCTTGATCTTTTGTAATGACAGTTGGAAGAGTTGCATGCTTTATGTGATCCAAACCCTACAGAATACATTGACATTAGCATACGAGTGGCTAACGTTGTTTTTTACTGGGGATTGGTCCCCGGTCGAGGGGATAACTTGGACCTAAACATCGTAACAAATGACTTCATGAACAATCTTAGTATCGGGTATCCAAGTGAACTGGGACGTTTGACTCTAACCATTGTTCAAGCGTCTCAACTACCAAAGACTTTACATCTTGCAGATGATTATATAAAACCACAACAAAAGTTGTCAACCCTTCAGCAAAAGATTCCCGTGTATTCGAAACACTTGCCTGATTACATTGTTGGGTATTTGGCCACTGATGGGAAAACGGGCGTTTCAGTGAGTTAATTTGTGATTTTTCGGCGGGTTCTCAGTTACCATGGTTTTCTGAATTGGTGGCACAATGAAGACAAATTTTGGGATTTTTTTTACTGGCTTCATTGTCATGGAAGACTAGGTTAAAATTGCATCTTTGTATGGTGGAATATGATACAAACTCAAACACAGATTTGCTTTTGGCCAAATTGGTATACATCAAATCTTTTGAATTAAGTAGTTGTATGATGTTTGTTGACCAAATGGAACATTGCTTCATTAAATAAATGGAGGAAAATTACATAAAATTATCAACTGATATAAGGATCCAAGAACCTAAATAAGCGCATAGTTGTGTACTTGTGTTTATATAAGAATAATTGAACAAACATTTAAATTAGGTAATGTTGTGGTCATGTCCTGCTCATCATGTATGAGTAGAAGTTATTGTGTTATGCATGCATGCTATTCAAATCAATACTACTAAATTTTAAGTTGATACATAATCTCATCTAGTGAAGTTGAGCCAATTTCGAAATCGGCTCCACAACTTTAGACTAAGGTCAAGGTTGGTCCGATAGCTTTTCGAGCCTTTATAATATAAACTTGGACCCATTTTGAGAAGATAACAAGAATAACTGGAGCTTGACTTAGAAGGTTCGAATATTTATTCCAAAAAAAAACTTTAAATAACCAAATTTATTTCTTCCTCGTGCTTATGCTTAAGGATAAAATCTGCTCACTAGAAATGGGCCTACTGGGCCAGGCTGCATAACAGATAGAATGTCCAGGTCACAAAATAAACGAACCGTCGAACCCCCTCCCGGTCTCCCCCCAAAAGGAAAAAGTTTGAAGCGGTGGGTTTTTTGGATTATTTTGCAAGAAAACAAGGGTTTATGTTAATGATTAGAGGTGTACAAAAAATCCGAATATTTGATTTTGTGCAAAAACTATCCGAACCGATTTTTTATAAAACCGGATTTTTTTCAAACCGGAGCGGATTTAACCGGTTTTATCCGATCCGATCCGATCCGGTTTTAATCCGTACGAAACCGGTTACACCTCTGTCCGAGAAAATCCGGTTACAATCCGAAAATCCGGTCCCAAAAAAACCGAAAAAATCCGGTTCGGATCGGATTAAAATCCGAAGATGTTCACCTCTATTCATGATCGATTAAGCTATTGATTTCTCAGCAATGGCGGAAGAATATTCTCTCGCTGATACTTCCAAGCTGCTTCAAGCTGCTTCCGACTTCTCCTTTGATCCTGGTTCGCTTACTTAGCACTTGTGTTTTTTTGCTTAATTACCTGATTATTGATCTTCCCTTAATGTTTTTTAAGTGCTTGTATTATGAATTATGCAATGATTGTATGCCATGATAAAGTTGTACTCACAAATCCTGCTCATCATGTATGAGCAGAAGTTATTGTGTTATGCATGCATGCTATTGGATCCTGATTGGATCAGCTATGTATTGTGTACTTGTCCGGACAATTGTGGTGGCATGGTTAAGGTCAGCCGCGGGCTGGATCCCAGGGGGCCTCGGTCATAGTTCGGGATTAACGGTACTCGATGGTGTATTTCGAGTCTTGGGTGCTGCAGACCGTCATTCCTTAACGTGAGGGGTCCTGGCTATTGCTAGACCTAGTTGAGCCTATGGCTCCGTAACCCACTAGCGCTGTTGGGTGTGCCTGATTCCCCAGTTACGATCGTTGAGCCGGATTTGCAACCCTGCAAAATACGATGCCTACTGAACATGTCAGCACACCACAATGTGGTAGGATAGCACTGGTTGTGTTGTCATGTGATGCCTATATGCTACGTGATGATTATGTTTAAGTTTGTGCTCACTAGGTTTTAAAGCTAACCCCCTTCTAGCATGTATGCTTTTGCAGATTTTTATGTTTGGTTATGCTAGAGGTTGCTTTCGTGATACCGGGACACTTGTTGTTTCCTAATCAAGTATGATGGTCGGTCGGTATTAACGTTGATAACACTCGTTAGCAAATTGCAAACCCTGTTGGGTTGTTTTAAATAAAAAGAGAACTCTGATGAGATTTCCACTGTTTGTTTATCAAATTAAAATATATTTGTAATTAAGCTTTTTAAAAAAAAGTGTAAATTTGACCTTGAAATTGCGGTGTTAATCTATACCCAACTACCTACGTAGCCACATAGGCCTGACATGCTAATCGGAAAAGTTGTTCCAATTAGTCGTGGTCATTCCGTTGTACAAAATTTTAGATGTTTGGGTGATAAGTTAGCCAAATGAGTTCACTACTATCAACTATATTATATTTTGTTATGTGTAGATAGATTCCATGTGTTTGTGTGTAATCAACTAACATGTATATATAACAAATCAATAATCATGTTATATATAACAAATCATGATTGGTAAAATACATAATATCATCTATTTTTTGAACTGAAATGTGGAAAAATATACTAATTTTCCAAACATAATTGTTATGCGTACTAGGTTTTTATACTTTTGATAAACTCATAAATCAGTATCTTCGGGCTTATGTATTTATCAATATAAGTTTATATCTTATATGTGTTCGTAAACTTAAGTTGATAATCTTATAAATCGAATATTTGAACTTCTAGTTTATTTATAAGACAAAAAAATAAGCTTAAACCAAACACCCTTAGGTCGACCAAAGAAACATGAAAATGATCCTTTTTTTCCTTGCACGAGTAGGAAAGGAAATTCAGTTTCTTGAATCCAATCTTGTCATTGTTTTGAAAAGTATCTAGATATTTTTCTCAGAGAAGTCAAGCTATGCTCTAAATATGTGAAATATTGATTGTTTCCTATACCCTTGCCAATCCATGGTATTTGGGAGTTAATTTTCAGATGGTAATAGTTGGACTTCTCACATGTTAGTTCTCTTGACGATTGCAGTAATCTGTCGGATACAAATCGGCTTACAATTGGTCAAACTCATCTTTGGGAGGTTACGATTTGGACAGTTGTATACTTTATATAAACTACGAGGCCGCCCCCTTTCTTAAAGCTCTTTTACTGCCTTATAACAAGTTCCTTACACTATTGGTACAAAGGCCAGAGCCATCAATTCTCTAAAAGCAAGGACGAATAGGAAAAGAAGAAACATAAAGATGTTCAGAAGACTCAATTCAAAAGCCGTGTGAAGTTTTCATGGATCTGTTGTTGTTTTCTTGATCGTACTGAAGTATTTGCACAAGAGATACTTTGCTAGTCTTTGGTACGAGTGTTTTTGTTGTTGTTGCACTTTGCAGAAACGATCGTTGCTTAGTTTTGCTTAAAGTTTGCGTTAAAAAAAACAAAAAATATTCACTCTAATCAATTTGACCGAAAACGTCGTGAAATTTTGTTTTATAGAATTTTTCTGTAGCCAGTCTAGTTGAGATTTGAATCGATTCGGATTTTATACTTCTCTTATTACCTCAAATATTACATTTAGCATTATTAATTTATAAAGCCGAAAAATTTCATAAAAAGAAAAGAGAGAACTTAAATAAGACGATTATTTTTAACTAAAAACATAAATATTTAAGTTTATAATTAAAATGAATACCAACAATTGCTAATGCAACCGACTTATTCTTATTTAAGGTTCCATATAAATTCTAGCATAGTAAAATGTTTATCAAAGTTTCACAATATCAATTTGCAAAGTGAATTGGCTATTTCTCGCGAGAAATTGAAAGGCACTTCGGTTTTTTTATCAAAGTTTCACAATATTATAAGCGCATGAGATCTTCCGAGATTTTGAAAATATCATGAGACAATATAAATTACGAGAACAATCAGAAAGATAGCGGGGCTTTACGTGCAAACCTCGAACAGAAAGAATGCCTCGATAGTGAGAATGATAAAGCGTTGGTGTTGAAAACTGTAATAGATCTACAAGAACAAGAGGCTTACCGGAGGCTAGATATCGAGCATGAAGTAGCTGGTGATGATGTGTGGCGGTAACAACCTGAAAATTTTAGGCAGTAATCATGTTTAGAAATAAGGTGGAATGAATTAAATATATCGGATTAAAAGTGTTGTGAAATTTGATAAGAGAGAATTACTATGTATGTGTTGACACCGTATATTTTATATTAAAGTCGATTCAGGTTTTGTATATTTTTCGTATTACGTTTAATATAGCTTTTAATATTTTTAATCTTAACACCAAAAAGAATTTATAATACCATTCTAATTTTTCCATAAGATATAATTAAACTTAAAAATAAGAATATAAAATACCTAAATGTTGTACGATTTAGTAAAACTACTTTGTTTGATTAATACTTAGTATAAATGCATAACTAATATAAAAAAGTGTGTTTTGAATTTAAAACAAATATTAAAATTTAGTAATCCTCATCAATAATGATGACTCTTCTTTACATACTTAAGTTCACAGTTCAAAAAAATAAAAAAAATAAAAAGATACACATATTCAAACCCAAACCAATACTCCCAAAGGTATGTACCTAACAACTCCATCTAAACTTCACTTATGTTATGAAACCACTTAATAAATATATAACATAAGCCAGAAGAGTTACTGTTCACTTTTCTGATAGTTTTTAGTATATATAATTTATATAAAATGTTGTATTTGTGTTTAAACATATAGAATAGCACAATACTTGTAGTTCATATTTTCGTTAGGAGCAGTGTTTATAACAGATTCAAAGGACAAAGTCCCTTGGTAGGTGGGGGTCAAGGAGGCTGCCTTTTGCTGGCAACGCACTTATCTTCGCTTAATTGGTTGTTGAAGCTGAGTGCTGAAGTTGAAACTAAGTCTTCAATGCACTTATTGTTCAACATATACCGACACTTTTGACTTGTTTATATAACTGTTTATAAAATATGATTAACCGTCAAAATAACTGTCAAAAGTTAATTAGTATAACAATCTTGATGGTTCTTGGCATCAAAATTACTCATTTTGGATGCTAGAAATAGAAAACGAGCACAATATCGAATACTCTATTGTTCAGAATGAGATCATTAGATTACTTCTAAGTTAAATTTTTTGTAACCAACATACCGATAGAAATAAAACTTGAAGACAATGCATTAACCCAATGGTTTGATATTCAAATCATTGATATTCTATAAGCTAAAAACATCAAAAATTTTAAGAGATATTAGAGTTATAGTTAAAGAAAATCCATACAACCTAAATTTGTTTTCCATATGGCATTTTTAGTATGAACTACTATACAATATTACTATCCAATTTTTAACACATTTATACTAATATCAACATTAGAATATGCTATGCTTTATTTGGAATAACACACTTTAAATTCAATAACTATATTTTTATCAAATCGAAATCGCACAATTCTTTTAGACGACCTAAATTATTGTCATAAGATCCCACACGATAAGAAAATGAATGTCCTTATCTATAAATCTTATTACCCCTTTTAACTTGTTGGAATTAAAAGTTAAGATTTCATTAGATCATATCTTGTGATTTTTAACGCTTTTTTTTTTATACATTTTGTGCTCCTTAATGATCAAAAAGTTGGTAATGATAACTAGTCAAATTCTAACGATTTTTACCACTGATTTTTCACAATATCCTTCATAAATTTCCCGTTATTCTATCCCTGACTACTCATCGTTTGGTAAATTTTTTGAAGATTTTGATGTGACTTTAATCTTTCATTTCAAAATTTAATTAATATTTATTTTCATTAGGGAGATTCTATTCCCCCCCTCTTCATGATCTATTTAGAGGGTGTTTGGGGAAGCTTATTTTTTTGGGCTTAAGTTTTTTAGCTTTTTAACTTATTAGCTTATAAGCTTATAAATGAAAAAAAGTGTTTGAATTAGCTTATAAGGGAGAAAATAATGAAAAGTTGTAAAATGACTAAAAACGGTATACTTAAGATAAGAAAAAATTGATTCAATTTTATAAGGAAGTGTATAATAGTAAATGTACACAAATAAGCTTTTAGGGAGAAAATAAGTTGATTCATGTTGGCTTATCAAAAGTGGCTTATTTTGCTTAAAGGTAAGCCCATAAACTTAAACTCATAAGCTAAGCCAAACACCAAACACATAATAAGCCCTAAAAATAAACTAATAAGTCAATAAGCCACAAAGATAAGCTAAGACAAACACCCCCTTAGCTCCCTTGTGAGGGAAAAAGTTACATTAAAAAGTTGCATTGAAAATTGTTTTTTGATGATTTGACATATGAACATATGAGGGAGAGGGGGGCTAAATAGTTTGTTTGTTTGTTTTTTTTATTTAAGAAAACAATAGTTTTTGATTACTTATTCATTCGATGAGTCCTACACTATAAGTTTTCTCGTTCATTTTCAATGGCTATAAATATATAGAAAAAGAAAGAAAATTTATAGTTCGATTAAAAATAAGATTAAGACTTGATTTGTAGCTTAGTAGTTAGGAACATATATACACTATAATGGCATGAGTAGTACTCATTCTAACCCAAATTAATTCAAATGTCACATTACCTGTAATATCACTTTTTTTTTCTTTCTCTTACCTAAAAAAAAACCCCAAATATTATCTCTACAAAAAAAATAAAAAAGCATGCGGATCTCTTGGGTGTAGAAAGTCGAAAAGGAAAGAAGGTTGGGAACTCAAAGGAGGTAGTAGTGGTGTTCTTAACCCAAATTTACCCGAAGACATTTGGGTTACCCGCTACGGGTGGCCTGAAAGGGGGAGGGTAACTGGATGCGCTAAACATAGTAATTTTAGACATGTTTACATACCAAATTTTTAGAACCATGTAAATTCAAGACCAAAACTAATTCCATACCACATTTTTAGAGTACAATTATAACCGTACACAATACCGTTACAACGAGGTTTGGGAAAGGTAAGTGTAGGTAATCATACCTCTATCCGTAGACAGAGAGATTGATTCCCAAGAGAGACCTACGGCAGCGAAAGCTAAAGAAGAAATGAAAAAGCTAAAAAAATAATAGAAAATAATAAGTAAATAGACATTTAAATTAAAAATAAGATAGAAAAAATTTTAGTAAAATGTATAATAATAATAATACTAATAATAACAATCTTAATAAAATAAAATAGATAATTAATAAAATAATAGAGAGCAATTACCAACATTATTATCATTGATTTCCGCAAGTTTGTAATCCTCAGACATGTAATGTATTGCAAACTGGTAACCATTAAAAATTACAAGAAATGTTCACAACAAGAGACAGTTAATCTTATTCCTTTTAACAGTAAAAATGACTTACATATTAACAAAATTTTAGGTATAATGATTAAAATAACTATTTGCAAACAAATGCCTTTGACTTACAGAATATTAAAATTCAAAGAGCACATGAAAAAGAAGCTTCAGAAGGTCAAAAGGAATTGGCCCCTGGCATGAGAAGATGCCCCAAAAAAGCAAGTGAAAAGAGAGTGTGGTATGCAGTTGTTGCTTAGTTTATGGATCTGATTCACATGTATTTGATCCAATTCCAAGTGTGAATTATAACCCACCATATGTCTGGTCACCCAGGTTGTTTTCCCTTTTTTTATTTTCTATTATAATTAGGAGAGGGAGAGGGAGAGGGGGGGGGGGGGGGGGGGGGGGGTAGGGTACCCCATGCCATGCCTAGGCCAGGGAACAGTCCATGAGGGTCAACACCATACCCCCACAGATTATGTTCTTTTTATTTATTTATTTTATAACAGCACAAGATATGTTATAGTATCAAGATGGACTCAGGGGTAAAGTTGTCATTATTTGCTTTTTGTGTGTGTGTGTCTGTGTGTCTGTGTGAATTCCTTGACTAACCAGATAGAAAGTATGGCAGTTTCAGAGGCTGTTTCAAGATGGGCTCAGGGGTAAAGTTGTCATTTTACACATACAAACACACTATCTGTTCAAAGTGTGTCCAAAAGAGTCCATACCAAAACCTCTATTACCTATAAATGCACATGCATTTCTTTGACATTATATATACTACCTTGTAACCATTTTCAAAATACCTAAAATACCCTTTTATCAAAATAACGAGTAGCGTCAATTTATCTTTAGTGACGATTACATATAAATAAAAGAACGCGATTGTGGGAGTTTTTTTGTAGGACAAACGAGTACGTTCTTTCAAAAAAACGAGGAAAGAAGGGTATAATGGTCTTTTTACATGTACCCATATTTCCTTCATCACAAATAGTCATGAAGTCATACATTTAGTCAATTAGTGAAGCATCACTAAGCAAACAAGGACCATATCTGAATCTTGTAAGTGGGATATTAGAAAATTGAAACCAACTAATTTATACAAAATCAGATCTCGATTATTGTTGACCCAAATCATGAACCTTATAACTTAAGAGAAAAAAAACAAATGAGCTAACTCAGATCCAGCTGAATTGCCGAATGCTCGGGCCTATATCCAAGGGAAAAAAACGTAGGATAACTATCATTTACTATACACGCGGGCAGCGCACCTGTTCTTATTCAGCTACTTAATTTTCCTGCTAGCAGAGCCTGAACTAGAAATCTTTTGAAGTAGACTGCAAAATACAAATAATAACAGGCCATTAGATATGATTTCTATGAAGCGTTTGTTTACAAAAAACAAAAAATATTAGTTAATGTTCTTACTTTGAAGATTTAGAATCTGGTAAAATGGAATCACTTGCAGCAGACGGATTGAGTTGCTCCTGGATAAATATTAAACCATTCTCGTTTGTTTGAGTGGTCCGAGGAGAACTCTGAGAAGTTACACTTGGACTTCGGCACGACATTCCTGCATAACATAATGTAAGATTTAGTTTCATGTTCTAAGATAAAAGTTAATAACAATTCCTTTTACAGAATAAAGAAATTCAGAAACAGTAAGACAGATAATCAAAGCTTTCAGGGACTCTAGATTTTGGAAGAACCATATGCAATTCTTTCATCTTTATACACATTTTGTACAAATTCAAATAGATATTATAAGAAGCTAATAAATCCATGATGATAAAAACTAATAACTAATTCACAATTAAAATGTGATGCATTACCTTGAAGAAGTATCATGAGGAAGAAAATAATGGTAAAGAGCATAGCAAACAAGCTACCACTCATTGATGATGATGATGATGAAGAAGAAGATTTTAAAGCCTGCTTCTGCTTAAGCACTTTCATTCGTTCGATTCTTGCTTTTTTCATCATGGCAAGTTCAGCAAGCTCTTTGATAAGTTTCTGATCAGAAGCATCTAACGAAAAGCCTCTTGGAGGCCGAGGTGGTTTTTTCGCATTCGAAGCCTTTTTACGCTTCTCTTTACCAACCTTCTTCCCTGTGAAGTTTTCTCCCTCCATTTTCGAGTCAATCACCACTTTCACAATGGTTTCTGAACAACCATTACTCACTTTCAGCAAATCATCATCTGCAATCATCACATTTTCACATAACTTTGTGAAATCCTTTTGATCATTTTCAGTTCTATGAATCACACCAGTACAACTCTCTACATCAATGGCAAAATCTTCTCTGGGAGGATGATGATGATCCATCACAACTTCAAAATTCTTCAAAATTCTCAGTTGATCACTCACTGATACAAATCTATTTTGCAAATCTCTGTTGTAAAGCTGGCTAATGAATGATGACAACAGAATCTGAACACAAAATAGATCAACCCAATTAGATTATTGAACTTAAAGATCACATTTTGAGCTATAAATGCCAGCTATATAACAGTAATCGCAAAGAAAATGAAGCAATCTATTGTTAACTAAGAAATGAAGGAAGTAGGGCCGACATTGATCAACACGGTTAGTAAAAAGCTAAAGAAACTTGAATTCAAAACAAAGAAATGAAATCAAAATCCATAAATTTTATAACAAGTGAAGAAAATATTGATGTAATATAACCTAAAAGTCAAAATTGAGCTCAAATTGCTAGCTGTTAAGCACGAAATAAAGCAACGAATGTCAAACGATCAGTGTACACAAAGTAAAGAATAATTAAACAAAAAATTGGACAGAAATCACGACGGAATTGAGTAGAATTGAACCTAAATCTCGAAAAACAGCAACGCGTAGATGAATTCAAACACAATTATGCGAAAATCTTAAGAAGTAAATCATCTTTGAATAGTGATAATAGTAATAATAAGAATTCGGCAGAATTAAACAAAAAATTATGAAAATTACCTCAGAATAGTGAGAAATTGAAGGGCGTAGATCCAAATTTAGAGTGAAATCAAAGTATCTCTCTCCTCAATTATACACACAAAATCAATAGGAGAGCGACAGTACGTGAATTTGAAGGGGGGAAACATTATATACACAACGCACGGAGGGTTTTTATATTTTTATTTTTTAAGGATTTGGAGATAGTCTGAAACAGCCAAACTTTGATTTATTTTTATTTTTTTAATTTAATCTCAATTTTCCAAAATAAAATATATCAATCTTGTCATTTTTGATATTGTGTATATTCATGTTTCAAAACTACCTCTGAAGTCTCAAAAATTTACCGTATAACCTGGTATATCATGTCACCCGCTAACGTGGAGCCGGTTTTAACTATAACAGGTGATATGTGTTTGGTAACAAGGATATGGTCAGAAAAGACCAAAATACCCTTTTGACTAATGATTAAAGTTAGCAGCAGTTAGACTAAAAGATTAAAAGTGAAATAAAATGACAACCACATTGACTATTTTTATAATTTTTAAAGTTAAAAACTAAAGGTGAAATTTCATAACAACCACAATACCATTCTTGTAATTTACTTATACCTATAATTCTCGTCTTGTTATAACTTTCAATCTTGAAATTTGATATATGGTCACGATAAGACTCACGTTATTTAAACCCTTACATGTACCATTAAATAATAAGTGTTTAAGTTATTTAAACCATGGTTATCAAAATTGCGATCTTGATCGTAGGATCGTACGATCTTATGATCCTACCAACCGAAAACGCGTAGGATCGCATTTAGTATCGTAAATAGGTAGGATCGTAGTCAGGATCGTAAAATCGTACATGAGATCGTAGGATCGCATACGATCCCACCTTTTTTTGTTTTTTAACATTTCTTAATACTACTATTATCTTACATGTTTATATTTTACATTTTTTTATTATAACTTTTATTTTACTTTATTATTTTATTAATTTTTAAGTGGTCAACCTTGTGTTAAAAATAATTGTTCAAGTTTTGTACTTTACATACGAAAAAATTTTATTTTTCTTTATTATAAGAAATATAAGTTCATGAGAAGAAGATATTTTATAACATAAGAAATTAAAGTTGTGCATAGTGTGCTCTAGATTTGTTGATTGTGTTTAAGAGTCACCTATTAAATTTTATTATGATATGTAAATCAATAAATTGTGGTGAATTTTCATCTATTCTCTTAATATTTATAATTTGGATGGTTTAATGTATGTTATTTTTAAAATTTAATGATTAATTCTCTCGTAAAAATGTTATATAATTGGATTTTGATAAAAATTATAGCATATAAAAAAAGTAAACAAAATCTAGTGATTTGTGGTAGGATCTTAAGATCCCGATCTCGATCTTACGACCCGATCTTGCAAAGACAAAAACGATCTTAGGTAAGATCTCGATCGTGATAACCTTGATTTAAACCTTACATGTACCATTAAATAATAAGTGTTTTAGTTATTTTACTGTTGTAATGATTTGATCATTATTTCCTCTACAAATATTTGTTTATTTTTTAAATATTCCAATAACTGTGAAATTTTAAATCTCTATTATTTGTTATTAACCAGGCAAATTAATATTTCTCAGAAAAAAAAAAGGAAGGCGTGTCTTTTTATAAAGTAAAAAGAAAAAAGAGTTTTGAAATACGTGTCCTCCATGCATCTATTTGCAAGGTGTTCTAAAACTTGATTAGTTTATGATATTGACTTTTTTTTATTTTTCTTTTTTTCAATAAAAAACTTAAGGTGCTTATCAAAAATATTTATTTGCCTGTTATTATTTTTTTAATAAAACTAAGGTGCTTATACTTTTTTTTGTCTATATTCATTTTACATTTGATTGGTTATGTGCTTTATTTTTATGTTTCCCAAATAATTTTAATATTATTTAATTATAAAAATAGATACTTGAATTCATAGACCATGGTACATATCTAAGTAATCTTTTCTTTTTTAATAAAAAAAGCTGGTGCTAGCAAACTTTGCATATGTTCTTTGTACATGAAAATCCAAAGATGTTGATGATGATCCATCCAATAGTTGAAACTAAAACGTTTATAGTTTAGTAGTATATGATGTTTATAATATCGTATAAGATTAGAAGTTTCATCCATGTAAAGAAAAAAATAATATAGGATGAGATTTATATTTAGAAAGTTGTTTGCAGTTTAATAGTTAAAAAAATGAATTTTCAAGTTAAGTTAGACATTCAATTTATGATAATGAAGGACCCAATTCATTAAATCCTTTAGTTATGGCTATTTATATATGACCTTTTAGCATTTAAAATCCACAAGATTTTTTGGGTTGTTTCAAGCAATATTGTTATTGAGTTAGATTTTTCGGTGTCGTCCACAATAGTTGAAGATTAGGGTGTAAACGAGTCTAATCGAGTTCGAGCTCAACAGGGTTTGAGCTTGGCTCGATGGCTCGACTAGCTTGCATACTTGAAGCTCGAGCTCAACTCGACATGGTACATTATTAGCTCGAGCTAGGCTCAAAAGCTCGAAATAATATAAATTAAATTTTAAAACCAAATTATTTACAATATAGATAAAATATGAAATTAATGACTTTTATTAATTACTTATTATAAGTAGTACGTATATAATGTGGATTTGTTTCAATAAGTATTCCTTTTTAATATGATTTAATATTAGCCTATCATATATACGTATTACATATATAAATATACATATACTATATAAGGCTCGAAAAACTCGACAAGGACTCGAGCCGAGCTCATAGAAGCTTGAGCTCGACTCGTTAAATAATTCGAGCTCGTTTTTTAGGCTTGAACTCGAACTCGAGCTCGATAAAGTTCGTCTAGAAGGAGCCGAGCTCGAGTTACCCGATAACAGCTCGGCTCGTTTACACTTCTAGTTAAAATATTGCAAAATTGGGATTCGGGACTTGGTATTTGAGACTAGTACCGCACCGACCAGATAAAATAGGTACATGGTACCAGTATCGTTACCATATATGAATACACGATATGATATTCGATACCGTCTTTAGACTAAATACGGTACTCTGTAAAATCGATATCGATACCAATCCGGCATAACGATTACACCTTGTTAACTCTAAAGAAGCTTCAACATGCTTGACATCTTATATGGTTTTCAACTTGACTTTATATTACTTGTAACATATCTTCCTATATACTAGTATTTTACCCGCGCGATACGACGGGGTAAAATAGTTTCATTTGTTGACATAGGGGTGTTCAAAATTCGGATATAAACCGTTTTAACCGTAATCCGAACCGCTCCATAACCGATAAATCCGAAACCGTTTTCAAATTCGGTTTAAAAACCGAAACTGAATACCATAAATACTTTAATTACATAAAACTGAAACCATTTTCAAATTCAGTTAAAAAACTGAAACCGATTACATAAAATAGCACAACTCAAATAGCATTATTTACAATATGTTTCAGCAATGATCTTAAACACTTTAAATACTTTAATTACATAAAACTGTCAGAATTTAAATACAAAATTAATGCTTTAAAACTGTCAAAAAATTAATTACAAATAAATGTCCTGAATTTAATGACAATTGTACTATTTTAAAAGTGTTAAGATTGTTGCTCAAAGTTATTGTAAAACATGTTATATTACTTGTACTACTTAACTTAAAAAATTGTCTTAAAAAAAGAGATAAATGCTTTATAGAGTAGTAAAGATAATTATGTTTGACTAATAGAGCTTTTTTTAAATTAGTTTTCCTTCTTTGAAACTAAAATTAAGAATCAATCAAATTGACTATTAAAAGTCAAAACAAATTTAAAATTGAAAAACAAGAGACAACCCCAACACTTAGAATTCAATGAAACTAATAGCTCCCATGTGATGTGAGCACCATTAAGTCCCCTTGTAGTTGAAGTGTCTTACAGATGTGGACTCCATATTATCATATATGCCCTTCCTCATTATCAAATACAACTTATCTATTGTACTACCATTTTTCAAGCTAGTATATGACAGTTGTCATATCTGCAAGCTTTTCACTAGGTTTATTTATATGTATAAACTATAAAGGGTAAAAGTCACTAGATGTATTATTTTCAATGCTACCTTTTTCTTAATAATCAATACATGTAGCAGTCTAGCAGATTTTTTTTGAATGATCTGTAAATATAAACATTACTTTATCTACATAATAATAATAATATCATTATTATTGTTATTATTACTATTATTATCGATAATCTTATTCTTTATTTACTATTAAAACAACTAGTTGGTCTTTCAGGGTACCTAGCATTCATTCTTAGTATTTAATTTTCAAAATTACATTAAACTTTATTTATTTTAAAAAGTTTGACGGAGTCGGTTTTATATTTACTTGGTCGTTAAATCTGATAGTTAACCCTCTATGTAACTTACACATGTGGACAAACCAATTATAATACCATACATTTTGCAGGAAAAAAAAACCTGTACAATACCAAATTACGCCTTTGTTCACAAAACGCCCGCTAGCTCGATTGGCAAGGTCACTGTTTCTTACACAGGAGACCGGGGTTTGAATCTGCCCCCATCTAAATTTTGAGTATTTATTTTCAGTTTTGACTTCTTTTATACTTTTGTATTCCTTTTAAGTTTTTTGCCCTATTTTAACTTCTAATTTCTTCAAAACGTGGATTCCGATTTTTTAATCGTTTTTTAACTCCGCCTAATTTTTTTTATTCTTTTTAACCCCTTTTTAACTTCTATATTCATAAAGCATCGTGTCTATCCTTTTTTAAATTTTTGCTTAATGTAAATTTCATATATATGTCTCTTATAATTTTATTTAAACAATATTTAATATATTTATTTATTTATTTACGAGTTTTGATTAAGGTTAAAAATGGTTTAAATCTATTTTGATTAAATTATTATAACTTTTTTAATATTTTAATATAAAAGCTTACGCTTATCTTGATGTAACCATTATCATTAAACTTTATTTTTATAATTGCTTTTATGCAGGTATGTGTCATATTATAATTTGATCATTAGGTTAAGATGTAAATACATTTTTATAAATCAACCGTAATTTTTGACGTTGCAACTTTTGTCTTTTTGAATAAAAAATATTCTTAAATATATGTTATTAAATATATTTTACAAAATGAAAAAACACCTACACAATATATATCAAATAACGCCTTTGTTCACAAAACGTCCGCTAGCTGGATTGGCAAAGGCATTGTTTCTTACACGGGAGACTAGGGTTAAAATCTGCCCCCATCTAAATTTTGAGTATTTGTTTTTTGTTTTGTCTTCTTTTATCTATTTTAACTTCTAATTTCTTCAAAACGTGGATTCCAGTTTTTTAATTGTTTTTTAACTCCGCCTAATTTTTTTATTCTTTTTAACCCCTTTTTAACTTCTATATTCTTAAAGCATCGTGTCTATCCTTTTTTTAATTTTCTTTTGCTTAATGTAAATTTCATATATATGTTTCTTATAATTTTATTTAAACAATATTTAATATATTTATTTATTTATTTACGAGTTTTGATTAAGGTTAAAAATAGTTTAAATCTATTTCGATTAAATTATTAAACCTTTTTTAATATTTTAACATAAAAGCTTACGCTTATCTTGGTGTATCCATTAGCATTAAACTTTATTTTTATAATTTCTTTTAGGCAGGTATGTATTATATTATAACTTGATCATTAGGTTAAGATGTAAATACTTTTTTATAAATCAACCGCAATTTTTAACGTTGCAACTTCTGTCTTTTTGGATAAAAAATATTCTTAAATATATGTTATTTTATATATTTTACATAATAACAAATAGGGTTCCTAATAAAAAAGGAATTTTAGGTTCATAATGATGATGTCATGCTTACCTTTGGTACTGTGAAGAAACAAATCTTCATTAAACCTATATTTGCTCAATGGATACAGTCTGCTCATGGACTCATGGTAAAAGTTCATATAGGTTCAATATACTTTTATCTTCAACGAATGACCCAGTATTCAATGCGGGTCAAAGCATAAGGTTGTCGGCTTGGCTAAATATTGTTAATGAGAATAGTAATTCACTGTTCTTAAGAATAGGTCCGAAAGACTTTTTGGTTTATCATGCTATTACACTGAATTTGCAACTATTTTTATAAAATTATTAATATATTATCATATAGATAAACTAATCTTATAATTTATTATTATAATAAAATTTTAGATATATAAAACCCGGCGCAACGCACGGGCCATAAAATCATAGTCAGTCTCCATTTAACTAGAATTCATGGTCGATTAGGCCTAAAAAAAGTCACAGTTTCATGTTTACGAGAAGGGAGATGATTTGTACACAACAAGTTTTTGTCATACACAACAAGTGTGACTTTTATGCCCCTATAATCCACTATCTTCTATTTTCATTCACATATTAAAGGGTATAATGGTCCAAACAACAACTAATTGTTGTGTATGGCAAAAACTTGATGTGTACAGATCATCTCCCTTACGAGAGATATGGTGATAAGAGATATGGTGATTGCCTGAAGATAACAAAAGAGTAATTCTATATAGGCCCTCTTGATAGTCTAGATAGCTCCTCTGATATAACATATGCGAGTGTATGACATGTATTGTAATTTGTAATTGGAAGATTTGACAAATGAAGTATGTGAGAGGAGGGGGTGAAATAGTAACACCCTAACAAAACCACATACATATTTAGAGATTCTTATCCTTCTAATTTATTTTTCTATTTATACTCTTATTTACAAGATTAAGACAAGAGTCAATTAGATGATTAAAGAGAAAGTGAATTTCACATATCATCGTTAAGTAATATCAAATATTAGACAAAAATCACTTAATAATATGTTTAATAAAGGTCTTGAACTACTCCGTTTATAAATAAAAAATAACTTAACACAAAATACTTAGAGTTTATACTCGTATAAAAAAAATCACGATTAAATAGTTAAAAAGTAAACGAGAATAAAACACGTCACCTTCACGTCTTCATTTTTTTATTTTTTTATTTTTTAACATTTTTGCTTTTCCCTCTAGATGAGGTGGAGTTAACCCAGGGCGTGAACTTTTCGCCGGCGATATCAGAGATTAGAAGCTTTGTTTTGCCGGCGAAGAAAGCGACGGCGTTTGAACTGATTTTGGCCGGCGAGGTGTTTGAACTGGGGTGGAGGTTTTGTTCCCTTGATCTTTTCAAGCAAATGTGTCGCTTTGACCTTCCTGTTAATTAATATATACTCTATGTGTATTGCTATCAAGTGTTGTTGTCGTCTGCTTCGCTCCAATGACGGATTTGCAGTCCTAGGTTGTTGCTTCAAGAGAGCAATTGTACCTGATGTGTTCACTTTTGGTAACCATCTTAGAAGGACTCGTACTAGAAAATAGGATTCTTGAGGCAGAGATGTTGTTCAAGAAGCTTATCAAAAAGAAAATCTGTGAATTTAATGTGGTTATGTATAACACAATGATTAAGGGGATTTGTAAGTTTGGGAACATTGGAACAATATTACAACTATTGCATTGCTTCGTGTAGTGGAAGAAAGAGGTTGTAACCCTGATCTTGTTGCGTATAATACCATCATCGGTAGTGTTTGCAAGGACAAAATGATCGTTGATGTGTTCAAACTCTTGAAACAAATGGTATTTCACAAAGGCATTCTACCAGATATCATCACATATAATTCTTTGATTTGTGGCCTTTGTAAATTAGGCCGTTAAGAAATGGAGGATGCAAGCATTTCTCTAAAGCCTAAACCCTAGAAGAAGCAGAGGCTGTCATCAACATAATGGTTGAGAGAGGCATGGAGGCAGACATAATAACATACAATTCATGTATGGATGGTAACTGTTTGCATGTTGTAATGACCAAAGCAAGGAGAGTTTTTGATTTACTTACGTCTAGGGGTCTTGTCCCTAATGTTATTACTTATAATGCTTTGTTGAATGGGTATGGCAAGAATTCGAATGTAGTGAAATGACAAGTAATGGTATAAAATGGTATGTAATTGTTAGAATCGAGACACCTAAAACCAGCGTTAGAATAATGCGGAAACAGAAAATAAACGAGCACGAGATATAACGTGGTTCGGTCAAAACACGACCTACATCCACGGGCAGGAACAGAGACTTCTTTATTATGACTCCAGAGATATTTCGATGTACACATGACTTAACCCTTAGCCTTGGTATTTATAGGCAACAATCTAGAATCCTAATCTAATTGGTAACTCAAAATAATAATGATAAACACCAATTATCGTTCGGCCGTACATAACTATCATAACACAAAATTAGCAAAGGATAAAACATAAATCCATATTTTGAATTTCAAATATCTCGACGTCATGCTCGGAGATGTCTCAACGTAGTCAAATTGCAGAATTAATTTCCAAAGCAAACTTCAATTCCATGGCATGCAAATATTTAATTTTCATGCATGCATTGATTCCAAAACCATATCCACGTCGAGCACTATGCTCCCACCGTATGAACTCGATATTTCCCGAAATCAAAAAACCCATTTGCAATATCCTTGCGTCATGTACGCCGAGTACCTATTCTAGTTTCAAATACCAAACCGCAAATCAAGTCACACCCAACAATCTCCCCCTTGACTTGAGTACCCTTCAACCAGTCAACTAAGATCCGACAATCTCCCATGACCCGAGTCCTCAACCGTCAACCATAATCATTAAAGAACAATCTCTCATCTGCCAACCTCCCCGAAGGGAGTACCTCCTTGTCCGAGCCACGAAGTACGACACCGTGTCGTGCGACTTAACCAGAGACCAACTCCATTCGTGTCATCTCGATTTTGTCAGGTCAATTTTCCGCTCCAAGTTCGGTACAACCGCCGTTTCACTCACAGAACTGCCTTCCAGAATGTAAATACCACGTAGCAGTCTGCCCCGCATTATCACTCTAGCATCCCGAGAAACCTTCAGTTCACCCCCTTTACCAGAATATACATATCTATTACTGGCCAAAGTACCAAGAGAAATCAGATTCTTCCGAAGATCCGGGACTTACCAGCAATTAAACCGCTTGACCGCTCCATCATGCAACTTTATCTGCACCGTACCACTACCTTTGACACTCCGAATCCCATCGTCCCCCAGTTTCACCTTACCGTTCCACTTCTTAAAGGAAGTAAACAGATCACGTGAGAACGCCATGTGATGAGATGCACCCGTATCATATATCCAGGTATCTGAAGGACTACTATCCGTGCATACAGTCAAAGCATCGCCTATGTCGCCATCTTCCTGAACCACATTACCATCTCCATTCCTCTTAGGACAGTTTCTCCTGACGTGACCAATCTCCTTACAGTAATAACACGTTACTTTTCTTGTGGATTTTGTTTTCGAACGCGACTCCCTCAGTCCACCCATTCCACCATGTGTCCTCCCCTACCCACGTATAAACCTGAATCGGACTCCCCCTCATTACAAGAAACCCTAAGCTTGAGTTCCTTCGACAACAAGGCATCCTTTACTTCAGCAACATAAATTGTTGAACTACCATACATCATGGTATCAACAAAATTCTCATACGAATGCGGTAGTGAACACATCAAACTCAGGGAAAGATCTACATCATCAATTTTAACACCCACAGCCTTCAAATCAAGGGTAATACGGTTACAATTATCCAGATGATCTTTTACCTGGGTACCTTCTAACATCCGGAGGGTATACAACCTCTGCTTCTGATAAAGCCTATTCGTGAGGGTATTATTCTGATACTTAACACACACCTTATCCCACAGATCCGCAGCCGTTGTTTCATCCACCACCTCCCTCAATACCTCATCAGCCAAATACAGCAAAATCGCTCAATACGATTTTACTAGAACGTCTCTCTTAACATCCTCCTTCATCTACTTCGGAAGTTTATCTTCTCCTTCTAACGTCACCGCGCAACCCTGCTGAACTAGAAGAGCCTTCATCTTTACCTTCCACAGCGTGAAATCGTTTGAGCCATTGAATTTCTCCAAATCAAACTTCAAATATGACATCTTCACAATCAACAAATACGCGAGCCTGGTGAACAGAACCGTGGCTCTGATACCACTTGTTAGGATCGAGACACCTAAAACTTGTGTTAGAATAATGCGAAAACAGAAAATAAACGGGCACGAGATATAACGTGGTTCGGTCCAAACACGACCTACATCCACGGGCAGGAACATAGACTTCTTTATTATGACTCCAGAGATATTTCGATGTACACATGACTTAACCCTTAGCCTTGGTATTTATAGGCAACAATCTAGAATCCTAATCTAATTGGTAACTCAAAATAATAATGATAAACACCAATTTTCGTTCGGCCGTATGTAACTATCATAACACAAAATTAGCAAAGGATAAAACATAAATCCATATTTTGAATTTCAAATATCTCGACGTCATGCTCGGAGACTCCTCAACGTAGTCAAATTGAAGAATTAATTTCCAAAGCAAACTTCAATTCCATGCCAAGCAAATATTTAATTTTCATGCATGCATTGATTCCAAAACCATATCCACGTCGAGCTCTATGCTCCCACCGCATGAACACGATATTTCCCGAAATCAAAAAACCCATTTGCAATATCCTTTCGTCATGTACGCCGAGTACCTATTCTAGTTTCAAATACCAAACCGCTAATCAAGTCACACCCAACAATCTCCCCCTTGACTTGAGTACCCTTCAACCAGTCAACTGAGATCCGACAATCTCCCATGACCCGAGTCCTCAACCGTCAACCATCATCATCAAAGAACAATCTCTCATCTGCCAACCTCCCCGAAAGGACTACCTCTTTGTCCGAGCCACGAAGTCCGACACCGCGTCGCGCGACTTGACCGGAGACCATCCCCATCCGTGTCGTCTCGAATTTGTCAGGTCAATTTTCTTCTCCAAGTTCGGTACAACCGCCGTTTCACTCACAGAACTGCCCTCCAAAACGTAAATACCACGTCGCAGTCTGCCCCGCATTATCACTCGCGCATCCCGAGAAACCTTCAGTTCATCCCCTTTACCAGAATATACATATCCATTCCTGGCAAAAGTACCAAGAGAAATCAGATTCTTCCGAAGATCCGGGACATACCAGCAATTAAACCGCTTGAGCGCTCCATCATGCAACTTTATCTGCACCGTACCACTACCTTTGACACTCCGAATCCCATCGTCCCCCAGCTTCACCTTACCATTCCACTTCTTAAAGGAAGTAAACAGATCACGTGAGAACACCATGTGATGAGATGCACCCGTATCAAATATCCAGGTATCTGCAAGACTATTATCCGTGCATACAGTCAAAGCATCGCCTAAGACGCCATCTTCCTGAACCACATTACCATCTCCATTCCTCTTAGGACAGTTTCTCCTGACGTGACCAATCTCCTTACAATAATAACACGTTACTTTTCTTGTGGATTTTGTTTTCGAACGAGACTCCCTCAGTCCACCCATTCCACCATGTGTCCTTCCCCTACCCACGTATAAACCTAAATCGGACTCCCCCTCATTACAAGAAACCCTAAGCTTGAGTTCCTTCGACAACAAGGCATCCTTTACTTCAGCAACAGAAATTGTTGACCTACCATACATCATGGTATCAACAAAATTCTCATACGAATGCGGTAGTGAACACATCAAAATCAGGGCAAGATCTTCATCATTAATTTTAACACCCACAGCCTTCAAATCAAGGGTAATACGGTTAAAATTACCCAGATGATCTTTTACCTGGGTACCTTCTGACATCCGGAGGGTATACAACCACTGCTTCTGATAAAGCCTATTCGTGAGAGTATTCTTCTGATACTTCTCACACACCTTCTACCACAGATCCGCAGCCGTTGTTTCATCCACCACCTCCCTCAATACCTCATCAGCCAAACACAGCAAAATCACTGAATACGCTTTTGCTAGAACGTCTCTCTTAACATCCTCCTTCATCTCCTTCGGAAGTTTATCTTCTCCTTCTAACGTCACCGCGCAACCCTGCTGAACCAGAAGAGCCTTCATCTTTACCTTCCACAGCGTGAAATCATTTGAGCCATTGAATTTCTCCAAATCAAACTTCAAAGATGACATCTTCACAATCAACAAATACGCGAGCCTGGTGAACAGAACCGTGGCTCTGATACCACTTGTTAGGATCGAGACACCTAAAACCAGCGTTAGAATATTGCGGAAACAGAAAATAAACGAGCACGAGATATAATGTGGTTCGGTCCAAATACGACCTACATCCATGGGCAGGAACATAGACTTCTTTATTATGACTCAAGAGGTATTTCGATGTACACATGACTTAACCCTTAGCCTTGGTATTTATAGGCAACAATCTAGAATCCTAATCTAATTGGTAACTCAAAATAATAATGATAAACACCAATTATCGTTCGGCCGTATGTAACTATCATAACACAAAATTAGCAAAGGATAAAACATAAATCCATATTTTGAATTTCAAATATCTCGACGTCATGCTCGGAGACTCCTCAACGTAGTCAAATTGAAGAATTAATTTCCAAAGCAAACTTCAATTCCATGCCATGCAAATATTTAATTTTCATGCATGCATTGATTCCAAAACCATATCCACGTCGAGCACTATGCTCCCACCGCATGAACTCGATGTTTCCCGAAATTAAAAAACCCATTTGCAATATCCTTTCGTCATGTACGCCGAGTACCTATTCTAGTTTCAAATACTAAACCGCTAATCAAGTCACACCCAACAATCTCCCCCTTGACTTGAGTACCCTTCAACCAGTCAACTGAGATCCGACAATCTCCCATGACCCGAGTCCTCAACCGTCAACCATCATCATCAAAGAACAATCTCTCATCTGCCAACCTCCCCGAAGGGACTACGTCCTTGTCCGAGCCACGAAGTCCGACACCGCGTCGCGCGACTTAATCGGAGACCAACAATTGTTTCTTAAAATGGAAATGAGTGGTTGTCACCGGATAATGTTACTTACTGTCTTCTTCTCTAAGGATATCTATGGAACCGAGTTACTGACACTATGATGATGTAGAGATGCTTTTGCACAAAATGGATCGAAGAGGTTATTCACTTGATGCGTCAACTTTGCTGACGTTACTAGATCATATCGTAGTAGGGTTGTTAAAAATCACCTAGCTTAAATTTATAGGCAAGCTTGTAGCCAAGAACAAATTGGAAAAGGATTGCGGTTTGAGTTATTTTATGGGCCGAAAATGAAGATTATAGTAGGTTGACGATACAAACACTATTCATCCCCTCCTTTGTTTTAAATTTCCGAATCAATTGAGTTGTAAATATTTTATAGATTAGAGATGTTTTTGTTTAAATAACAAACTCATACATATACTTCGTATATCTATTAAATATATTGAAACTACTATTTATATATTATATATAGAGTTGTTTTACTATGCAGTTTAGCCATCGAATTCAGTGCATAGGGCGAATTGTAATACCATGTTATTAATTCTCTTGTTGCAAGATCAAGTTTTGAGGTTGTTTATTTTGTGTAGAGATTGCCAAAATGGATGTGTTTGGTTTATAGATCACTAACTTTGGCTATTTTTAACCCATAATGTTACACTACGTGTTGGTCCAAGATTCAAATATTAAATAGTGAAGTTAAGATAAACTCATACAATATGGTGTAACAAGTATGTAGAAGATGAGAAAAACACATTACAAATTATGATACATACCAATTCTCTTCAGAAGTTTACTCAATATATGACAGCTTAGAATTCAAATTGTGACTTAAATACTATTTATACAAAAGAAGTTAAATTACTTACCCGTAAGAATGATTAAATACAAAATAGGCCTTTAGGCTTTTACTATCTATCACAAATAGTTATAACTAGTTTATTACAAGATCGTGAATACAAACGAGTCCTTGTATTTAAACTAACGCCATTTTCACCCATAATATATTACTACGCTTGGATACAATTAAAATGGTCCTAACAATATCCCCATTTGTATTCAAGTAGAAGTAAAGTGTTGGAGAGATAACCATTTCAATTCCAAAACAAACCATCTTAATAAAATATATAAGATTTGATGTTACAAAACTATCATTTGTTATATACTAGAAATTATCTTAACATACGTTGTTAAGATAAGACTTGTAATTTTATTAAGTATTATAGTTTAATAGTTAGTTGATCATACTAAATGATGAGTCTGCTAAGCCTCACCTGATTATCTGTTAGTCGCTAAAACATGTGTATATTTGAGCAGTCCTTTGGTCAACAAAGCTTACTTATTTCATTAGTTAAGTGTTGAGCTAACTTCTATATTTTTATGTATAATTACTTAAGTCAAAAGGCTAAACATGTGTTGTTTATTATAGTCTTAGATCTTTTATTTGTGAAAGTAACAGTACTTTTAGCTTTGCAAAGTAAAGCTAAAAGAATAGAATTTGAATCTAATGGAAAAGATTCAAGTTGCTAAAGAAAGAAGAATCTAAGATCTTGTTGAAGTACTAAAGTATGACCGACAACAAACATGTTTAAGAAAGTATATTTGCTTAGGAAAGTTAAAATACTGCATATATTATGCATGATAAATGTTCCTAGCACAAAAAAGGAAGTTTATGCTCTCAAGACAAATATATATGAGAAATATATTTAAATATTGTTAGTGAGGAGTACTTTTTATAAGGTAATATCATATAATTAGGAACCCGATTAAAATTATATGTACTTAGATTCCCACTAACTTTATCATTTATTTATTATATTTTTCATATCAACCATATCTGAGTTGCCTCATCATCTATAAACAAGCCAACTTTATTGTTGAAGCACGACTTAGACTCACAAGAAAAACCAATTGCAACTTAACAGTAGCAATTAGAGTTACCATATTTAGAAGTCTTGAAATTTATTTATGTGTTGAACATATTTAGACTTTGATTGTCTTTAGGACTAGCTAGTCTATGTGTTGAGCTAAACTTGTTGGCACCTTTTATAGTGTGAGGAATTTCGCAACCTAATTCTTGTAATTTTTAATTGAAACATCAATAAGAATTATATTACAATTAATGATGTCTTCAGTAAGTTTAAAAGATGTAGTTTGTATTCAACCCCACATTCTATAAATATTTCATTGTTTATCTAATCTTGGACTAACATATAGGTTTATGCATTTATGCTCTTAACAATCTCATTATTAAAGTATATGGAAACTCGTTTTCTTTCAAAATTCTTGTAACATAGAGATCATTCGTTGTTATTTTAAGTCTTAACCCATATAGAAAAAGAACGTTTAGGGAAAACGTGTAACGCCCATTTTTCTTTCTAAAAATGTGCAACAAGGAATTTGTATAACTTTATAAATCGGGGCAACAACCGGCACATGTAATAAAAATAGTTTTCCTTTAATGTTGCACAAAACATAAGCATGTCCACGTGAAAGCCTCGTCTGCCACAAACCTAAAAAAGATTAAACAACGGAGAGTATGAGCTAGAAGCCAAGTGAGTAACTCCACATAATACTCAAACGATAATAATTAACATATAAATGTATTCTCACCACAATACATCACGTCTGGCATATCATATCGTTTCAGTCATAATACCACATAAATTACCTAATTTACCAAAGGAGTATCACACATGCATTGTAGGCATCATATTCATGGATACAGTACTGCACCATTTTAGCAACGCCCCCGAAGGGTTGTTGCCGCGGGTAGTTGTAACAGCAAGCAGTACAAAACCCCTACTCATACTTGCGACCCCTTCCGGTCACATCATCATCGTGTTGTCGTGATTCCCCAAAGGTCAAATCTTACACATTTCAATTATCATGTATGTTGCATATACATCAGGTTCAATAACTTATAACATATATGAGCATGCAATCAACACATATATCCTTGTAACGAGATATATTGTAATTAATCATGCAATATTACATGTTCACATACTTTAATAAACCAACAACTATTCTGAAAACATGCGACACATAAATTAGTAATTATTCCTCATTCATTCATGTATACATGACCCCGGGATTCAATTTAACATGACCATATGTGTCAATTATGTGCTTCATATAGTTAGACTGTGTTCTGTTACTTGTGTTCTTCTCTGCATATTCATTAATCAACAACTAATAACAGTCGACTTGATATCAACATATTTTCATAATCTCGTAATGATTTCTACATTATGTTGACTACTTACAATCATAAGTAACTAATTAAATGACCCGTGCACGCACGAGGTAGTTTTAAAAACCTAAAACATGTAACATGTAACAATACATAAACAAAATATATTAAACAATTTAAACAAACATAATCATATACATAGGAAAAATAACTAATAAAATAAAATATTTATCGAATGTTCGAATATTGAATTAAGACAAACTTTCATGTGTCTAGTAGTACATTTTATTATACTACATTCATAGTTTTATTTGTTAGGTTCTATCATTGTCATAACGATGAAATCTTGTGGAAAAAAGTTTATTCAATGTGTACAATGATTCCTAAAAATGACATGAAAGTTCACGGTAACATATATTATCTGAACACAAATATGATATCTCATGTAATCATTTATGTACCCAACCTTTTCATATGTTAGACGTTCATGTAATGCACAGTTAATCATAACTAATTTATCAAAGTATAACTATAAAAACATAAGTATATTAAAAATGAGAGTCAAACATCTAAATATAAATAATTATGCCTTTTAATTTCATAATTTTAAGAATTATTTAAAAACATTATGTATTATTATATAGAACCCAAATTATAAATTATAACGCATACATAAATCATCTCATTAGCTCATAATAACATTGTCTCAAAATTCGGATCTCATAATCAGAATCTTCTTTTTTTGACATGCAAAGCTTTGGTCGGTTAATCTGTAACATCCTGAAATTGGGCCTAGTTGCGTAGGCTTGTACCTTGTGCTTAAATAGTTGTATAGTGGTTTTAAGTGATTTAATTGAGTGTGTTTTAAGTTACTAGTGCGTGTTATGCGTTAATTAGAGTGATTATGTGAAAAGTGTCAAACGCGTTCAAAAGTGATATTGTGTTATACGGTTTTTGTGTAATGATTCCGTAGATATCCCCGTTAGTTAAAACGAAATATATAGCGTGTGTCAAGTTGTAAGTTGGAAAAGGGAACAAAATACCTCGTGTCATAATTAAAGACCCCAAGGTTGGTTCCCTTGATTCTCCCTTATCCCCTGACCTTTGCAAACATATACTAACACACATACATACATACGACAATACACACACACACCTTCAATCCTTGTGGAGTTTTTGAAGAATCAAGTTGTAGCAACTGATTTCAGTAGTTATTCGTGTGCTAATCTGTTGTTGCCTCGCTTTCTTGTAAGTGTACTTCACTATAAAACCTAGTTTTGTGTTCTTGAAGGAGAAACACCAATTTAATGGTGTTTAATGGGTTCTAACTGTTGATTTGTGTCAAAAATGTGTTTGTAAGCTTCAATTGATGTGGATTAAAGTGTATAAATGACTAAAGACAAGTTTTGGTCGAATTAAGGGTGAAGAATGGATTTTACAGAAGCTGTCGTGAATCAGGGACGAAGGGTTCTATAACAGAGAGCCATGATATCACATGGGTTGGTGCATGCGATCGCATAGGGTGTTCATGATCCTTGCGATCGCATGGCATGGTGCTTGCGATCGTATGGGGTATGTTTGGTCTTTGCGATTGCATGGTAGGTCCTTGCGATCGTATGGGTCTGTTTTATGGTGTTTACCGCCTACGAGCGAAGGGGAAACGAGGTTTGCGATCGTAGGTACGTAACTTGCTATCGTAACCAACCCTAGAATCATGCTTGTGACCAAAAGGGGCTTCCCTTGCGATCTTAAGCATTGGTTTGAGGTAAATGACCTCTTGCGATCACATGGGATACTCTTGCGATCACATGGTCTGTTATGAGAGGTCCTTTGCGATCGCATGGCATGGTGCATGCGATCGTAAGCATGAGTCTTGTATTAACAGCTTGTGTAACTTGTTTTCAAACCTGTGTGAGTTATGTGTAAGTGATAACTAAGCGTGTATATGATGTGTTAGGTGTACTTGAGGAACCGGAAGACGCGAGTGGCGTATTTGCCTAGTGAGGACTCCAGCTGAGTACCGGTTATCCCATGAGACTCAGTAAGTAGGGCTAACTGTTGTGTATTGACAGTGCTATTGTGGTATTGACGTATGCACGTGCAAGGTAAGTGGTGGAGTGACGTGTTGTGTTATAACATGTGTAATGTGATTATGGTAGTGACGATAGATAAGTGAAGTGATACGAGATAGACCCTTGTAGCGTTATGACTTATGTGACGACTGTATGCTATGCTTAAAGTGTAATTTGTATTCTACTCATCAAGAATGAGCAGATGCTATTTATGATATTGTATATGCTAGCAATTGGATCCTGATTGGATCAGCCACGTTAGATTATTGTATTGCGCATATGGTGTGATGTAAGACTGCGGGTTTTTCTTGTTATAAATCTTGTGACACAACCTCGTTTATAAAAACGATGTTACAAATCAGATACTACACACGACTCAGGCAAGTGTAACCTGGTCAATAGTAGTACAGACTCGGTAAGACCGGATATCGTTCCACCAGGACAGGAAGCTACCAATACTTAAGTCTCATTGTTGTTTGATCAGTAGAGTTAATATAAAAGCAAGTTACAGAATAAACTAAACCACAAAGCAACTAAAATAGACTAACACCGAAGGCAGATAGCAGGATAATGATAGGATTTGTGTGCATAACCGTTGAACCCTGATGCCATGTCCAATGCCATAAGGCACTCAAGGGTCACACCTGTGAGGGAATGTAATCCGAGAAGTAATGCAACCACAAGTGAAAGAACGGTTTAATAACAGTTAGTTATAAACCAGTAAGAGTAAGTTATAGTTTTAGCTTATGGAAATAATTAATTACCAAGTCATTAATTGACAAGAAAATATATATTTATTAGTTAAATAAATATATATTGTTAATTAATAAGATTAATAATTTAAGTTTAAATTATTAATTGGATAAGGATTATTATTAATTAATAAAGGAAATTGAAATATATATATATATATATATATATATATATATATATATATATATATATATATATATATATATATATATATATATATATATATATATATATATGTCATGTGCGTACGACACATATATATATATATATATATATATATATATATATATATATATATATATATATATATATATATATATATATATTAGTTTGTTTTTCAATTTATTAATTATGAATAATAATAGTTTAACTTGGTGATTAAGTTATCCTAATTCAAGATAAGGAAACATTTAAAGGTTTCCTAATATAATCCTAAATCCTATTCTTATAAATGGGAGATTATATGGTGAATTTGGGGTTAACCATTCTAATGAATTTATAGAAGAAAAACTCTCTCCTCTCTCTCTCTCTCCCTATGGAGTTCGGCCGAGAAAACCGAGGTTCGGTTTTTGGTTCGATCATCAAGTAGGCATGATCAAGGTTCGTGGTTTGCTCACGTTCCTAGCGGGATCTTGTTTTGTCTCATTACGGGTGGATTAATACTTGAGCAACCCTAGGTAAGTGAATGTATGATCTTCATCTTCATGTTCTTGATGTTGTTTATATTTTATTGTTTCGTACATACATTATTTTAATCTTGTTTTGTATATATATATATATATATATATACTCTGTGATAAATAAAGATTCTAACCCTTTAGGGCTTTTGGGTTGTTGATCATTCAAGTTCCGCTTTTATGAATGATAATCAATTTTCATCCTTGAGTCGTTTCAAACCAGTTTGAGTTTGAATCAGTATGACACATAGGAGGTGCTACAAAACCCAACAGTAGTATCAGAGTCACGGCTCAGTTTATCACATTGTATTGTATATTGCTTGATCTGTTTATTTGTTCTTGTTCTTATATATATATATATATATATATATATATATATATATATATATATATATATATATATATATATATATATATATATATATATATAATCGAAAAGTAGGGATTAACAAGTTTTGTTAATCTCAGTTTACAAGTTTTAATATTCGAACATTTAGATTTGAATATTGAAAGATTTTATAGTTTTTTTAAATTTTTTTTAATCAGAAAGGTTAAATCAGTTAGGTTTAACCGGTTAAAGAATTAAAGCTATAAAGGTATATTTTTCGTTCATGTATATATATATATATATTTTGTATATATCGATTTTATATGATACGAATATTAATCAGTTTGGTTAATATTGTTTTAAAGTTTTTAATCTAAACTAGTTTAGTTTTAGATTAAAGGATAAACTTTAAAAGTTTTTGAAATCCTAGTTGTTATCAACAAGTTATGTTGATAAGGATGTTTAAAGTTTAAATATTTAAACAAGTTTTTGGTTTAAAAGATAAATGTTTGAACTTTAAATAAGATAAGGATTACTAGATATTAATTTGGATATATACATATTTATTGTTCATATAATTGCTCCCCCTTTTTTTGGTCGGAAAAGTCACCGGAAAAACCACCGGACCACCGGCGGCAGCCCCAGCATGGCGGCGGCCCAGCAGCGGTGGCCCAGGAGGTGGTGACGGATCGGCGGTGGTGGCCCAGTTGTGGCAACCCAGAAACATGCCCAAGACCTCGATGGCCCAAGCAGATCGCGACGCGAACTATTAGCCCTGTCGCGGCTGTTGGGAAGATAGTAATATTAAACCTAAATCAAACCTGTCTATTATGTAAAATAGGATTTGATGTTAACAAAACCACTTATTCAGTTTAGACTTAGTTAAATGAAAAACATGTGTTGTTTTTCACGTTAGACTTAAAGAAAATTGTAAGAAAGAAGTGTCAGCTGACGAATCATAGTGTCAGCTAAACACTGAGTATCAGCCAAAGGACCAGCTTCAGAAAGATCAGCTGAGAAGAAAAGATCAGTCAAAAAGCATCAGCTGAGGAATCACACTGGATCAGCTGATGGCCTAGAACCATCAGTTGATGAAGATTTCAAGATCAGCTGAGCAGTCAAGGTTCAGCTGACACAATCACAGTTATTAGCTAATGCCTCCCACTTGTCAGATAAGGTATTTATTACTTATCCAATCTTTTCCTCATAAGCTGACACTACTTAAAATGACTAGCTGAGCCCTTGGGAACAGCTGACAGTTTAGTTTGATCAGTTTACTAGCTGCACGTTGGTTTGTATTATCAGCTGAGCAAATCTAGTCAGCTGAGTCTTTCACACTTATCCTTAGCTAAGCAAAATTATATTTGTAGTTCAGTGTCTGTTAACTGAGTCTTTAATGTATATCTCAGTTAATAGCTTTTCTATGTAATATTTTCTTAAAGTCAAAGGCAGAACATGTGTTGTTCTTATAATGCCTTAGATATTTCTTTGTAAAAGTACTTAGCACTTTTTGGATCTGCAAAGAAACAAAAAGGATAGATCTTTATCCCCTGGAAAAGGAGAAAGATACTCTTGAAAAGAAGATCTCGAAGATATGATGATAAGTATGGTTGGCAACTCCATACTTGGTAAAGTCACATCTTCAGAAAGCATGGTGTTGATTAAAGCACAAGCATGAAAGGAGAAGTTTACTTTTCCAAGATATAAAGGTAGTAGTTTAATAATATAATAATAGATAGTGGTTATACTCATTACTGAAAAGTATGTTCACTTTACACACTTTGTGTATAAAGTTAACTTACTTTTCACCCACTAACTTTATCTATTATAATATTATTAAACCGAGTACCTTTGTCTCCTTCTCTCTTCATCAACCCGGACATACCTTGCTTATATATACTCATGCATGGAAACATGTTAAGTATGCGTTGAAGAAGCACTGAAATCTCATAAGTTGAGAATTAGAAGAGTTAGCATTTTACTTTCAGTGTAACAAACTTGTTCATGTGTTGAACGTCTTAGACATTAGTTGTTTAAGATTAACATTGTCTATGTGTTAGACAAAATTAGTTGCCACCTTTTATTGAGCTTAGATTTTCCGCATCTAGTTCATGTAATTCTTGATTAACATCAATAAGAATTATATAAAAGTAAACCGTGTGTCTCTTAAATTTTAATTTGCTAAAGTTTGTATTCAACCCCCCTTCTACAAACATTTGTTGTTGTAGTACTCATTCGGGACCAACAACTGGTATCAGAGCAGGCTATATAATCCATATCTAAGATCTGTTTTGCTTACTCTTCAACTGCTTCTACCCCACACTACAAAATGGCCACTTCTGTTGCTGCCTCTAATGGTTCTTCTAACAATGGTTCACTCACAAGGTGTCCTATATTTGATGGAGAGAACTTCTCTCTCTGGAAGAGTAGATTTCTTCTCTATATGTCAAGCCTTGATGATGTGATGCTTAAAACTGTTACTGAAGGTCCTCATGTTCCTTCCTCAACTATCCACGTAACTGAAGCAACTGATGAAGCTCCTGTTGTTGAAAGACTGATTATAAAACCTATAAATCAGTGGTCTGATGAAGACAAAAGGCTTGTTAATCTTGATGTTAAAGCAAGAACAGCCTTAGTCTCTGCACTACCAAATGATGTCTATCATCAAGTTCTTAACTGTAAATCTGCAAAAGAGATGCTAGACACTTTGACTGTTGCATATGAAGGCACTGAAGAAGTGCAGGAGAACAAGAAACTCCTTCTGGTTAGAGAATATGAGTTCTTCTTTGCTCATAAAGGTGAAAGTCTCACTCAGACTTACACTAGGTTCAACTGCCTTATTAATGACTTAAGAAGGGCAGATGTTCACAAAAGCAATAAGGAACTTGTAAACAAGTTTCTAGACTCTCTCCCAGAATCTTGGGATCATTTTATCACCGTGCTTAAACATGGTGAGAAAATCAAGGGTCTTTCACTGGTTGGTTTATATGGAAATCTTATGAATCATGAACAATCAGTGAAACAACGGAAGATCTCTACCAAGGATATGAAGAAGGCTGCAAAAGCTCCATCTACTGCCCTTGTGTCTAAGGATACAAGATCTAGGAGTTTTGCTGCAGTTGTGGATGAGTCCAGTGACGAGGAGAAAGAGGAGGAATCTTCTGATGAAGAGCAAGTGGCTGATGGGGATGAAGTTCTGGAGAACATGGACAATATTGAAGCTGCTTTTGAGCAGGCTGCCATGTTGGTTAAAAGGTTCAAACCTTTCTTGAAAAGAAAGGGTGTCAAGAGGTTTGAAAGGAAACCCTTCAAAGGAGAAAGAGCCATGTGAAAACCAAAGGCTTCTGAAGGTTGTTTCTCTTGTGGCAAGACTGGTCACTATGCCAGTGAATGTAAGTCCAAAGGAAACACAGGCTTCAAGGGTTCCTCAAGCTTAGACAGCAAGATTGATTATGAAGCCAAGTATAAGAAGCTTCTTGCTGCTGTCCTTGACAAGAAAAAGAAGAAAGCTCAGAACAGGGTGCTAGTTGCTGAAGAAGAAGATTGGGCTGAGGAAGATCTCTCAAGTGATGAAGATGAGGTCCTTACAGCTCAGTTCAGTTTGATGGCCAACACAGCAAGTACAAGTTCCTTTGATGAGGATATGAAGAAAGCTGCTAAAGCTTGTACTTCTCCTGACTGGGATCCTTCTTCTATTATCAGGTTGGAAAATTTATTAACTATGAAGATAATGAAAAAGAACACTATGTTTGATTATCTGTGTGTTGAGTTTAAATCAAATATTCAAAGAGAAAAGAAGCTAAAATTAGAAATAAAATCACTAAAAGAGAGATTAAGTCTTAAAGATGAGAAACTTAAACAAATGACAAAACTGGAAGATGATTTAGCTAATATAAGGTACTTAATCAGATCTTGGTAAAAGAAACCAATGAAGTAACAATAAAGTTTAATGACCTTCAAAAAGTAGTTAGATCTTGGTGTGTTTCTGCTGAGAAGACCACTCAGTGTGTCAATGAGCAGATTCCAAAACAAGTTCAAGCTATTATTGGTAGAAATTATTCCCAAGCTGCTAATTGTGTTGATTTTAGCAAGAACATAAATATCTTAGAAAAAGCTGATATTTTACCTCTTACTTTTCAAAAGATCGTAAAAGGAAATAATATTATCACTAACAGATTTGTCAAAAGTAAAAGTACTCACCTGAAAGACTCAACCTCTTCAAAAGTTGGTTCAAGTTCTATTGTCTTAACAGAAAGCCAAAGCACTGAAAATTTAAGTGTAAAGGAAGTAAGTAAAGGAATGGAATCATTTGTTGATACCAAAGAGACATTCTGTTGTCAAACCTTGAAAACTGATACATTAAATTTAGGAACTCAGCTGACTGAAAATTATTTAGCTGATGATGTTACATCAGCTAATCGAAAAGTAGATGATAACTGCTCAGCTGATAGCCTGTCAGCTGATCATGGATCCTCTTCTGTTTGTTTAGCTGATCAAACATCACTTCAAACTCTTTTAATAGGAGAAACTAAGGGAAAAGGACATTTTGTTCACAAAGAGTCTAAGTCTGCCACACCTAAAGTTGATCAAAAACTCATTTTAACTAAGGGTCAACCTAAGGTGACTGTAAACAAAGACCTTATTAGTTTACAGAATCAGCTGCTACAGCTGAATGGTGAAATCTGTCAGCTGATGACCCATAGTCATCAGATAATAGTTAAGACATCTCTTAGTCAATTACCAAAACATGTTAAAAGCTCCAAAAATAAAAAATGTTATAAATGTGGGAGCAAAGAACATAAGGCAGGTAATTGTTCTCTAGAAGGTAACTCAAGACAGCGGACTGATTATGATAACACAGCTGTTTCTCTCATTCATAAACAACCTAATATAAAGTGGATGGCTAGGTGCAATCCACAGGGGTCCACTTAAATGTGGATGCCCAAATGTCACTAACCTTCTTTCAATCACATCTATGCAGGGTCTGAACATATGGTATCTTGACAGTAGATGTTCAAGGACCATGACAGGTTGTAAAGCTTTGCTTATCAACTATAAGAAGGAAAAAGGTCCAAGAGTAACCTTTGGTGATAACAATTGTGGGCAAACAAAAGGCTACGGAGAACTTCATAATGGGAACCTAACCTTATCCAAGGTATCATATGTTAAAGGACTTAAGTATAATCTCATCAGCATAAGTCAGTTATATGATGGTGATCATAAAGTCCTCTTTACAAAGACAGGTGGTTCTATTTTAGATCAAGAAGTTAAAACAATAATTTGTGCAAAGAGAACCAATGATGTATATACTATTGATATGTCCTCTGGTGATCCATCCAAGTTAACCTGTTTGTATACCAAGTCTGTAACTGACACAAACTGGTTATGGCACAAAAGGCTTTCCCATTTAAACTTCAAAAACATTAACAAGTTGAGCAAGGGTGAACTAGTGTCAGGACTACCTTCACTGACGTATGTTAAGCCTAAACCTTGCTCTGCCTGTGAGAAGGGAAAGCAGCACAAGACTTCGTTTCCATCTAAGCAAGCCTTCTCCATTACTGAACCTTTCTACATGTTGCACATGGATCTATTTGGTCCTGTTGCTACTGCTAGTATTGGTGGAAGTAAGTATGCATTGGTGATGGTTGATGAATTCTCAAGATACACTTGGGTCATCTTCCTAAAAGCAAAGAGTGAGGCTGCTGAAGAGATTATAAGCTTTATTAGAAAGATGGAAGTACTCAATGGCAATCTGGTAAGGATGCTTAGAAGTGATCATGGAACTGAATTTAGAAATCAAACTCTTGAAGGTTTCTGTGATGAGAAAGGAATATCTCAAAACTTCTCTGCTCCAAGAACTCCACAACAGAACGGTGTAGCTGAAAGAAGAAACAGAACTTTGATTGAAGCTGCAAGAACCATGCTGTGTGAGAGTGGGTTAGGATTCAACTTCTGGGCTGAAGCTGTCAGCTGTGCATGTTTTACTCATAATAGATCCCTTATAATAAAGAGGCACAACAAGACTCCTTATGAAGTGCTCAAGGGAAGGAAGCCCAACATCAGCTTTCAACACATCTTTGGGTATCAGTGTTTCATTCTGAACCAGAAAGATCAATTGCAAAAATTTCCACCAAAAGCTGATGAAGGTGTGTTCATTGGATATTCTGTGATTTCCAAAGCTTACAGAATCTACAACCTCAGAACAAAGGTCATAGAAGAATCAATCAATGTAAGTTTTAATGAAAATGACTTTGTTGCTTCCTGTTCTACTAATCCATCTACAGGTAAGGAATTTAATGATTTGCTGCGTACTGAAGACAACACTCCAGTATCAGCTGATCCACTCCCATCAGCTGATCCAATCTCTTCAGCTGACATAGATGACTTAGATGAACCTGTTCCGAATGTACAAAACACCTCTGCACATTCTACCCTAAACCAACCCACACTTTTACTAAACGAAGGGAATCATGATTCAACATCAATAGACTCTAATTCCATATCAAACATTCCCTCATCAGTAGAAGTCTCATCAGATTGTAATCAAGAAATTCTGTCAGCTGATCAACCAGAAGTCTCACCAGCTGATCCAAACCAAAGAATTTTAACTCCCAGAATTCAAAATGCCTACAAGGACCTCAGAAATCATCCAATTGATCAGGTCATAGGTAACATAGAAGCACCTGTACTAACAAGATCAAAAGCTTTTAACTTCTGTTTATATACAGGTTTTGTTTCTATGATTGAACCAAAGAAGGTAGATGAAGCTCTAACTGATCCTCACTGGATAAATGCCATGCAAGAAGAATTGGCTGAATTCACAAGAAACAATGTATGGACTTTGGTGCAAAGACCAAAGGACAAATCCATCATTGGCACTAAGTGGGTGTTCAGAAACAAGATGGATGAACAAGGGCTGATCATCAGAAACAAGGCAAGATTAGTTGCTCAGGGGTATTGTCAAGAAGAAGGTATTGATTATGATGAAACCTTTACCCCTGTTGCAAGACTTGAAGCAATAAGACTATTTCTTGCTTATGCTGCCTTCAAAGACTTCAAAGTATTCCAAATGGATGTTAAGAGTGTCTTCCTCAATGGTGAATTGAAAGAAGAGGTGTATGTTAAACAACCTCCAGGTTTTGAGGATACAAGCAAACCAGATCATGTATACTTCTTAAACAAAGCTTTGTATGGTCTGAAGCAAGCTCCAAGAGCCTGGTATGATACCCTCTATTCTTTTTTGACCAATAAAGGATTTATAAGAGGAAACATAGATAGCACTTTGTTTATAAGAAAATTCAAGGGTGATGTGATTGTTGTACAGATTTATGTAGATGATATAATATTTGGGTCTACAAATGTTGATCTTTGCAAAAAGTTTTCCAAACTCATGTCTGATAACTATCAAATGAGTATGATGGGTGAATTAAACTATTTTCTAGGTCTTCAAATTAAACAAGAGGTTGATAGAATTTTCATTCATCAAACAAAGTATGTAAATGACTTACTTAATAAATTTGAGTTTGAAAATTGTTCTTCAATGAAAACACCCATGTCCACTGCCTTAAAGCTTGGAAAGGACACTGATGGTAAATCAGTGAACATTACAGCTTATAGAGGTATGATAGGGTCTCTTTTATACCTAACTGCTAGTAGACCAGATATTATGTTTTCTACATGTCTTTGTGCTAGATACCAAGCAGATCCCAAAGAATCTCACTTAGCTGCAGTTAAAAGAATTTTCAGGTTTCTCAAAGGAACTCCTAATCTAGGTCTTTGGTACCCCCAAAGACTCTGATTTTGAGTTAGTTGGATACACTGATTCTGACTTTGCAGGTTGCACACTAGACAGAAAGAATACATCCGGGGGTTGTCAATTATTAGGTGGAAGATTAGTCAGCTGGTCAAGCAAGAAATAGAACTCTGTTTCAACCTCTACAGCTGAGGCAGAATACATTGCTGCTGGAAGCTGCTGTGCTCAATTGCTATGGCTGCAAAATCAACTACTGGATTATGACTTACAGTTTGAAAACTCCCCAATTCTGTGTAACAACACAAGTGCTATATCTATCTCTAATAATCCTGTTTTGCATTCAAAAACTAAGCATATTGAAATCAGACATCATTTTCTTAGAGATAATGTGCAGAAAAAGAAAGTTTCTATGCACTATATAAACACTGATGTTCAATTAGCTGACATTTTTACAAAACCTTTGGATGAGTCTCGGTTCAACTTCCTAATATCCAAACTTGGCATGTTAAATTTGTAATATATTCATTTCTTAGGTAGTTAATTTTGTGTGAGAAAATAATTTTTTTGTGTGTAAAATGAAGTACTTATCTAAGCTTCTACATATTTTACTTATGGTAGATCAGCTAATAGAATTATGTCAGCTGACGATCATCTGCTGACACCATACCTCAGCTGATAAACCATCAGCTAAGACTTAGAAGCTCAGCTAAGTGCATTTATTAGCTGACACTTATTTTATCTCAACATGAATCAGCTGACACTCTCGTTTGTCAGCTGATGATTTTCAAAAGTCAAAAATATTGTGTCCCCACACTTATTTTATTAATTTCTCATTTGTATTTATTGTGTTACTAGGTTATTTAATTTAGTTTATTTGTCCGTTTGTTGTCTGTGTATTTAATATCTATTCCGTCTATTACCTTTTTGCAGAAGTGACAGTTACTTTTTGCAAAATATTTCTGTGACAGTTTAGGTTTCCAAGGAAGATTTAAAGGTGTTTTCGAGCGGTTCTTCATTTCTTACGCTTTCAAAATTTCCAAACACTTTTTCTCTCTCAAATTTCGAACCCTAAACCTTTGTTGCAAAAACTTCTTTACTCTGTAATCATGGTCTCCTTCAACCCTGCAACTTCTCCAAACGCCATTGCTGGTGAAAATGTCGCACCTAACTCTGAAATCACCATACGCCCAAACAACTTTCTCATAAACACTGATATTCCCTCGAGCAAAGCAAACCAGGGATACGAACCTATGGTGGCTTTCATAACTGCCCATCCCCTGTTCACAGTCTATCTGCTCATCCTCTGTTCATCTTTCCAAACATTGTTGGTGAGATGTGGTACACTGCAAGGTACCATGCTAATCAAGATTTAATCACTTGCACCTGCCTCAATGGTACCATCAACATACTCTTAGACAAGCGATCTCCATACACCATATGGCCCCATTTCAACCCTTTTCTACAATGGATCAAGTTCTAGAGGTTTTGCCCCTGATTGGCTACCAAGGTGCTGTTTCCCATGGCCAGTATAAACTGTCTGCTCTAGGACACCCATGGAAGTATTTGGCCAGTGTAATCATTCGATGTTTTGGTCACAAGTCTGGCAGCCATGACCAAACGAACCAGTCTGAACTGATGGTGCTACATGCTTTGGTCACAGGGAGGAATATTGACTTCGCACAAGTCATATTCTCTGAAATGGTGGATAAGATCACTCTGGGCACATCAAGGAAATCAAACAGAACCCTAGTCCCTTACATCAGGTATCTAAGTTTAATTGCACTTAGAGATGTTCAAAGGGAACACTATGCTGGGTTAGCTGCCCACTTGCACACAATGACCATCCCTCAAATGGGTCAGAAAACTTTCCATTCGATAAGGGAAAATCAAGGTCCTGCTATAACTGCTCAGATGCAAGAATTGATAGATGTTGCTGCTGAGGAGAATGAAAATGAAGAGGAAGTTGTTGCTGAGAATATTGAGGGACAAATGGCTGATGATTTTGAATCTCCTGATATCATCACTGATCATTCTGAGGAGTCTATGACTCATGCTCCAAATGAAGCCATTGGTGAAGAAGAAGGAAGGGATGAGCCCATTAATCCTGATGCTGAGGATGATAATGACAATAGTGCTGACAGTGGCACAAATGATCATGGTAAGGATGATGATGACTTACATGGTGGTGATGCTGGAATTTCTTATGCTGAAAATGTTTAAGATACCACCTCCTCATCTTCTCAAATTAGGATGCCACTCTCACACTTTCCTGCCAGTTCCAGCTCAAGCTCTCAACAAAATCAACAAAGTGGAGATGCAACTGATGGTGATGATGCTGAGGAAGACACAATTTCTGACAATCTCATTCAACTGATTGAGATCAGCAAGACTCAACACATCTCAGGTATACTCTCACTCTCTGAGGATACTCATTTGGTAAACCCCACCAGTGAGAACCCAACCTCTCCTCCAGTTGTAACACCCCCAGAACAGCCAAGCTCTAGTGTACTCCCAACAGTCACTAGTTCTACTCCCTTAGTAACCCAAATAGAAACCAGATCATTAGAGATGGTGCACACTGCACTTATCTCAGAGGGATTGCACACCGCACCTCTGACCTCAACTCCTATAACTACCTCTTATTTTGAGGGGGAGCTCATGGAAGTTGATATAACCCTACAACCAGTGGGTGTGTCCTCACAACAGGGCACATCTGTAAATATGGGATTGCTGCAATCTGGGTCACCCTCCCAACAGGGTGATGCCATTGAAAGACAGACCTTCTCCCAAGGTCCTACTGTGTCTACACCCCAATTGAGTCAAGCCTTTCCCTTAGTAAGTTCACAACAACTTGCTACTGTAATAAGGGATACCCCTTTGAGTGCAACCCTCACTCACACTCACATATTTGCACCTATTTTTGATTCAATTCTTACACATGCTAGTGCACTACCTGTCAATACTAGTGGCATAAACCAGTCATTGGTACAGGGTACCATTTCTGCTCCCAATGATCTTAGGCCTATAAACCAAGGTCTAGATGAGGGACCACAATCCATTCCAGTTCTAAGCACAATTTCTCAATCAATTCCAACTCAACCTATTTCCTCTACTTATTCTGAACCCGCACCCCAAATCCTTCAAACCTTACTATCTATCTCTCAAAAGATGGATAGTCTTCAAGCCTCCTTTACCTCTTTCCAAACTCAAACAGAAACTTAAATCTCTCACCTAACCAATGAGATTGAGTCACTTAAAGCCAACCAACCCAAACTCCAACCCACCCCTGCCCTTGTTGATCTTTCCCCTATTCTTACCAAACTAGATCAACTTCTAAACCAAACCTCTACTCCTATTCCTACACCCTCCCCTCCTATACCTGCCCAAACCATTTCTACCTTAAACCATACCATTTCCAATCTCCTTTCCCAACTTAAAACCCTTAGACCCTCACCCTCTGATATCTCCATTACCATTCCTGAATCTCTTCTAACTGTCCCCACTCTCCTAAAAGACATTGATACTGAGGTCAATAGGTCCAGCTTTTGTGCTAAGATAAGGCACAGTGATACTCTGAGAGAATTCTCCAATCTCACTGAAGCTATCAACAGCCTAAAACCTCTTATCTCAACTTCCATTCCTTCTTTCTCTCCTATTACATCTCACCTTAGACACTCAACCTCACCTTTCACTCAGCCTCCTATTCCCACTGCCTCACCTTCACCCTCAACCATACCACCCTTTACCTTTACACCTACCCCAACTCCTTATTCTTTCACCACTCCTGATGCCCCTACAAAGCCTGCTGTTTTTCCCTCCTCTGATGATGACAAAAAGGGGGAGAAGTCAGTTAGGACAAAGTCAGTTTTACAAGCAGAGGATGCATCAACCCCTGATGCAATAGGATCAGCTGTTGAGGGGGAGAATAAATCTGAGGGGGAGCAACCTGCTCAAGAAGAGCAGAGGCCAAAGAGAAGGCTAAAGCAAATGGCTAGAAGGACAAAGAAATCAAAGCAAGGTGAATCATGTGCTCCAATTGAACTACCATATGAGGATTCTGATGATGATGATGAAGATGAAATGCCTCTGTCCTCCATGTTCAACATAAAGAAGCAGAGCTCCTCCACTACAGCTCCACCAGTCCAAGCTTCCTCTCCAGTTCAATCAAGTCAACCAACTCCCAGCAGTTCATCAAGAAGAAAAGGAAAGAAGATAATGACTGCTGAGGAGATTGAAGAAGTAGAAAGAAGAGAGGAAGAGCTAACACAAGAAGAAGAGAGTCTCAGAGAGCTCAGTGAGTTAGCTGCTGCACTTGGTACTTCCATAGAAGAAGTTTTGAAAACCAAGGAAAGACATCAGGACTTCACTTCTCCTGAAGATCTTGCTGCAATTATTGGTGTTACTGATGATGAGTTAAGAGAGCTACAAGAAGAAGAGCTGATTATGATGACCTCTCAATCACATCAAGTACTGGACACACCACAATAAGATGACCCTTCCAACAAGAAAGCTCCTAAGAGAGGAAAGACTCACAAGGAAGCCATTCAAGCTCTGCTGAACTTCAACTTTGGAGGATTAACTCAGCAAACTGAAAGGCAAGCCAAGGAGTTCAGAGAAAACAAAGAAAACTTGGTAAACAGAAGATGTGAAGACATCATCTCAAGGGTTACTCCATACAAAGGTACTGATGAGGGTCCTTATCTCAGAGTGGTGAGAAGAGATGAAAGAAAGACTTATGAAGATACCTATCTTCAACATTGCAAACTTCTCTCCTTCTTTGACATGATAGAGATCCTGTACCATCTCCTCAAGTCCAAAAGTGAAATTGTTCAAGGGTTCATGCCAAAATTTGAATACTGGATTCGGATGTCAATCTGCAATAGGCTCTTCACACATGATCAGTTCATTGAACACATCAATCTGATTGAAGATGCTTTCAAAAAGAATTCAAAAGCTTTTGTCACCATTGAACAGATCATTGTCAATCCTGACTATCCTTTTCTTTCTGCTTATGAAAGTCTCAACACTGCTCTACCCTCCAACATTGAGCCAGAAATGTTTAAGTACATAACTGAGTCTGAAAAAGGGATGTTCTTCAAGAACAGAGCTGGTGATTGGAGATTCCTACGAGAAGCTGACATAGGAAGAGCGCCAAGAGCTTTAATTTTTCAAGCTGTAAGACTGGCAAGAGGACAGACAGGAAGTCAACACTTTGAAAGTCTGATGGAGACTAGAGCTGATGAACTAATTGCAACTATTCCAGTCGAACATCGTCCAGACATCAAAGAAGAACCTTGGTGGGAATGAAGACCACTTCATAACTAGATTAGATGTAATTTCAATTCCTAGAATAGTTCAACTTCTGTACTTAGTTTAACTCATAGTTAGATTGCTCTATACAAACTCGGATGTAAATAATTTGTTCTGTAATCAAGCTTGAAACTTTGATCATGGACTACTTAGCTAAAATGCTAGTATAGATGACTCTTAGTAGATAGCTCACATAGTGTAAATATAGAAAATATCAAAAATCCTAAAAACAGAAAAAGGATAGAAAAGATACCACAAAAACAGAACATGGTACTTCATAAATGAAAAGATTCCCAAAAACAGAATATCAGGAAACATACTTTAAAGAGTTACCAAAAACAGATAGCTAGGTAACCAAATTGCACTTAAAAGTTTAATCTTTACAAATTCGAGTCAAACTGATTCTTCTTAAAACAGATAAGGTTTTGTCATCATCAAATAGGGGAGATTGTTGGGAAGATAGTAATATCAAACCTAAATCAAACCTGTCTATTATGTAAAATAGGATTTGATGTTAACAAAACCACTTATTCAGTTTAGACTTAGTTAAATGAAAAACATGTGTTGTTTTTCACGTTAGACTTAAAGAAAATTGTAAGAAAGAAGTGTCAGCTGACGAATCATAGTGTCAGCTGAACACTGAGTATCAGCCAAAGGACCAGCTTCAGAAAGATTAGCTGAGAAGAAAAGATCAGTCAAAAAGCATCAGCTGAGGAATCACACTGGATCAGCTGATGGCCTAGAACCATCAGCTGATGAAGATTTCAAGATCAGCTGAGCAGTCAAGGATCAGCTGACACAATCACAGTTATCAGCTAATGCCTCCCACTTGTCAGATAAGGTATTTATTACTTGTCCAATCTTTTCCTCATAAGCTGACACTACTTAAAATGACTAGCTGAGCCCTTGGGAACAACTGACAGTTTAGTTTGATCAGTTTACTAGCTGCACGTTGGTTTGTATTATCAGCTGAGCAATTTGATCAGCTGAGCAAATCTAGTCAGCTGAGTCTTTCACACTTATCCTTAGCTGAGCAAAATTATATTTGTAGTTCAGTGTCTGTTAACTGAGTCTTTATTGTATATCTCAGTTAATAGCTTTTCTATGTAATATTTTCTTAAAGTCAAAGGCAGAACATGTGTTGTTCTTATAATGCCTTAGATCTTTCTTTGTAAAAGTACTTAGCACTTTTTGGATCTGCAAAGAAACAAAAAGGATAGATCTTTATCCCCTGGAAAAGGAGAAAGATACTCTTGAAAAGAAGATATCGATGATATGATGTTAAGTATGGCTGGCAACTCCATACTTGGTAAAGTCACATCTTCAGAAAGCATGGTGTTGATTAAAGCACAAGCATGAAAGGAGAAGTTTACTTTTCCAAGATATAAAGGTAGTAGTTTAATAATATAATAATTGATAGTGGGTATACTCATTACTGAAAAGTATGTTCACTTTACACACTTTGTGTATAAAGTTAACTTTCTTTTCACCCACTAACTTTATCTATTATAATATTATTAAACCGAGTACCTTTGTCTCCTTCTCTCTTCATCAACCCGGACACACCTTGCTTATATATACTCATGCATGGAAACATGTTAAGTATGCGTTGAAGAAGCACTGAAATCTCATAAGTTGAGAATTAGAAGAGTTAGCATTTTACTTTCAGTGTAACAAACTTGTTCATGTGTTGAACGTCTTAGACATTAGTTGTTTAAGATTAGCATTGTCTATGTGTTAGACAAAATTAGTTGCCACCTTTTATTGAACTTAGATTTTCCGCATCTAGTTCATGTAATTCTTGATTAACATCAATAAGAATTATATAAAAGTAAACCGTGTGTCTCTTAAATTTTAATTTGCTAAAGTTTGTATTCAACCCCCCTTGTATAAACATTTGTTGTTGTAGTACTCATTCGGGACCAACAGTGGCCCAATAGCGTCCAGGCCCAACTGCGGCTTCGGCCCAAGTCGGGACCCCTTTGCGGCGGTCCAGCAGCCCAAGGAAGGCTCGGCCCAGTTAGGGTCGGCCGGGCTAATTCTTTGATTTTTTTTCTTTGAAAGCCCATGTTGGTTCCCTTTATTACAAATTATAGTTATTAGAACTTAAATGTTTTTGTTTATAAAATTGGGCATATAAAAAAATCATTGTGAACTTAATGGGCTATTCGGCCCAGTTAGGGATAACCGAGAACGGGTTCTTGGACCAAAGGCTATGCGTTATAAATATCGTTTATATTTTTAGGACGCATAATTCGGAATAATTAAATAATACAAGATTGTATATATGTATTAGTTTTACGGACTTAAAATTAGTATATACATATATATAAATTATGGTTAAAAGGATTATTTTAACTAGTTAAGTTAAAATAAATGATTATTATATTTTTGGATTAAAATATAATATATAACCGTAATAGTGTATTATTGTTGAACAAAGTAAAACAAGGACAATTTTAATCAATTAAGTATTTTTGGATTAAAACACATTTGGTGTAATAGTTTTTTATACCAATAGTAAATAATTGATTAAAAGGGATGACAAAGTTTTTGTCATATTTCTTGTCTCGATTAATAGTTTAATTAATTGAGAGGTAACAAGAAAGGTTAATAGATCAAGGATGTATGTATGTTGTTTGCATTATTTATTGTTTTTATGTAATGCGTGGTTGATTATTTATATATAAATGTTGAATGATTTTGACTTGTATACTAAGTCGTATTAGTATTTTTAAGTCGCGTTTGTAGTTTCTACATGTCAACTACAAATGCTTGACTTAAACAAGTCTACAGTATATTCTTGCTTTGGTTGGACATGTAGGTTATAGTTTTTGCCAACTTAGACCTGTGGTTGTGTTTTTTCCTTTCTGTATTTCTTTTTGGTTTTGGGGAGGCCTGCGTGCCACTTACAACCCCTTTTTATAATGTAAAAGTAATAGAATAGGATTTCATGCATTCTAGTTTATTTTTTTGTAACCAATACCAAGGACGAAGATCTATCAAGATGGAGTTTTTCAAAGATGAAGGAACAAGATGGAATTGCTCGAGTCAAGACCGGAGGTGTCAAGGCCAGTGGGAGCAAGGAGACTAAACACAAGATCAAGCCACGGGATCAAGCTTTGTCTAGTTTGTCCTTAGTTGACCCCTTAGGACATAGTTGGCAAAACTATAACAAGTTTATTATTTGCGTGGTTGTGCTTTACTTTTATGTTTTTTTGTGCGACTATAAAATTAAAGCAGGAGGTTAATAATAGTTTATATTAATCAGAGGTAAAACCACGGTATATGATAAAATTGGAATACGACAACAGTTTTATAAAATTAAATATTTTATGATTGTCGTATCAGTATTTTAAAACAGTTTGTTTTAAGATGGTTTTATCATAAGACGTATTGTGTACCTACTTCAAGGTATACTAAGATATATAGATTTTAAAACAGATAGTTTTAAAATGGTTTTACAAAACTGGAAATCAAGTTTTTCAAACTTGGATAAAACCCAAGAAAATCTTAGATCAGTGTGCTACCCATCTAATGGTACACCTTTGCTGTTAAACAGTACTCGGGTGTCGGAAGTGCCCAAACCTTGGGCATCCGGGTTCAAACCATTGCGGGAAAGGGTATGAAAGATTCTGCGATAATCGGGAGTCCCGGCCAGAATTCATACTGTCTTAGGTGGTGCGATCTATTTTGGTGATAATCGGGAGTCCCGGCCCAAAATGCACTAGAGTAGAGTTAAACATACTAGATCTTGTCTAAGTATTCTACGAGGTTCTAGGAGTCGTATCATATTGGTACGATTGGTACAGGGTGTTACCTACCAGAAATAGCATGACTTGGCGGGAAGTTCCCAAACCTTGCGTCAAGTGTGTGAAATATGGATCCTAGGGCTAATACTTATCATTTAAGGGTTTTTATCGATTTGTATTAGCAAAGTCTATTGTGTGTTACAAATTGAACTACATGATTGAGATTGTAGATGACAAACACATCCAACACTAATAACCTCTTACTCCTTTCTATCCTTGAGAATGATAAGTTCGCCGGACCTAACTTTCTCAACTAGGAGCGCAATCTTCGGATCGTGCTCAGGCATGGGAGAAAGTGGAATGTCCTCGAGGAGCCGGTGGGAAATGCCTCAGCCAATAGTGTATGAGCATGATGGAATCATCGGCTTATGACATGATCCGCTAGTTGAGGGACATGTTTTAGGAGCAGGTTCGTACAAGACGGTACGATATCATGAGGGCTCTTAACACTTGCAATATGGCTAAGGGTATTTTGGTTAGTACCATATCATGAAAATGAAAGGGTACATGGACCACCTAAAAAGGCTTGGACACCCAATACCGTTGCAGCTGGCAACGGATATGATGCTTATCTCGTTGTCTGATGGCTATAAGCCTTTCATAGTCAACTACAACATGAACAACATGGAGAAATCCATAGCCGAGCTTCATTCGATGCTCAAGATAGTTAAATATGGGTACTAAGTCCAAAGATATTCTCATGATAGATAAGGGTAGTAGTAATAAGAGGAAAGGGCGCAGCGGCAGGGGCAAGGGTAAAACCAAGCCAGGACCATCTGCACCCAGGGCCAAGGTAAATGGCAATGGCAAGAGCAAGAGATTCAAACCGAACAAAGCAGAATCCGAGAATCGGTGCTTTAAGTACGGTGAGATTGGCCAGTACAAGGTCAACTGCCCGAAGTGTCACGAAGGTGGTGTTTAGTCTAAACATCACAAGTAACTTCGGTGACTAACTTCAGTATTTGCTTTCAACTTATTTTATAATTAGTGTTTGACATTTGCAATCGTTTATTGCAATAGGTCAATGAAAGCGAAAGGTGCCAAGAATACAAGGATCCCACGTGAAGAAACAAGGATATTAATAATTCATAGTTTTTAGTTTTAAAATGTTTTTCCCGATTTCAAGTTACACTTTTTTTTTTTGAAATAATGGTTTTAAAATATGAATTATGTAGTGATATATCCTTACACGTGGTTTGTGATTATATCTAGTCAAGTTTTGGCTAGCGGTTAACTAACAAGTCAAAGTTTTTGGCTTATTAGTGGTTGATCCCATGTATTAATTATTGCCATTAAGATATATTAATATTAATTGCTCGACTAAACTTATGGAATTACTTGAATCAACACGGTTGGTATTCTTAATTAGAGGATTCATCTAATCGAGTAATTATAAGTATTTATGAAAACGAGTTCAAGGTTTGAACTAGTATTAAACACTTGAAGTAATAGTTATTATTTTTGGGAATGTGTTTAAGGATAAAACATTTGTGAGTATGATTATAATAGATATTGTAATCAAGGGAACTCACATGTTTTAAATAAGAATCAATTCAAGTGTGTTATACTTGTAATAATGTAAAGTTTCGAGAAACCAAATTCCGTAATAGGAAATAGTGGATATGTGGAAAATCCAAGTCTAAGGTTTCATCGACTTTAAGATTCTTATTTGAAATCTAAGCTCTAGATTTATACTTAAAATTAGTATTTTGGCTTTTGTATCAAGTTTGACCAAGTCAAGTAAGGCATTTTGAGTAATGTTATGTTTTCATAATAGTCAGTGGGAGCAATTGACCTTCGCAAAGGTATTTATCAAGTTTTGATAAATTGAAATATATATGTATATATATTTGCGTATAAGCTAATAAGTGTTTCGGATAAACACGGTGATTATTAGCTTCTTGAATTACAAGAACGTATATAATTTTAATGACGGGTTTTTGAGGATTCAAAATGGTCTAGGTGTTAGGACTAGTCCCAGGATGTCATAATTATATATTGGAATTCGATGTTCAATATTAATATATATAAAATAATTAAGTGTTGAAAATAATAAACAACATATTAGATAAGTGTTCATACACTAAGTATCTATTTTTGTTTGCGGGTTAGTGTAAACAAAAGGTTTATTATTTTAGTCTATTTCTTGGAATAGAAAATCTTTATACATCTACAATGTAACTAGGTATAGTTACGGGATAATTTTATATATTCAGGAACAAGGAGTTAATCCAGTTCTCCAAGTTCAGGGAATATGATAAAATTAAAAGAGTAGACTTGTTTTCATGGTTTGCGGAAAACAAATCATTTAGCAAAATGAGTTTGAGCACTAGTTACTGCATACTTGTTTTAGTTCATAGTAATGTTGTGGTTTCAAGAAGTCACCCGTGATAAGTCCACTTGAACCAACATAGTAACGCAAATAGACGCGGTGAATTGAGACGATGGACTAGTATTAATTTTGTACTATATTCCAGGAGGGTGAATATGGAGAGTACATTATTAATCCCATTACTCTTCACAGATTTTGTATGTTTTGGTAATATCCGTGAATAAAAGTTTTTTATTCAAAATCTTGTCCGTGACTACCTATCTTGGTGGGAACCTCGATTAGGGAGGTAATAACGTCATCGTAGTCCTTGGTGTAGATTCATAGTGTTTGATGATAGCTACCAGGAGTGTAGGCCAAGGATGTACGGGTATTCACCGGGGGTGTGAATACTGGATTGTGACATCGTGAAGAATACCGCGTGGTCTTCGAGTCAAATGTATTCGTCACATAGGTTGTCTTCAAGCCTAAGATATTTGGTTTGGGATGCGTGGACTTCTGGCATTTGGAACGCACCTAACGCTACGCCGTAATAGGGTAGTCATAATGGGCATATCTGGTGTCAGCGGAAAGCGTGTTGCCAAATGCAAGTATGCGAGAGGCATTCTGCACCTTCTTTTTAGGAGAGATGTTTCTGGGCCCCTTGACTGATCTAGACTGTAGAAGTGCATAGCCATGCCCAAACGAACTGATTTATTCTTTGTCGTTTATCACATCAGTCGAAATCGGATAGTCGAGAAAATTTTCTGAGTGTTAAGAGTTGACTCACACCATGCTCACACTCACAATCGAAACATCGTGATGCAGAGGGAAAAACCTAAAGTATACTTGATCATAAGACAGGGGGTTCTTATGAAGTTTTATTATAAAACAGTTAGTTTTATAAATTATAAAACAATATGTTTTATAAGGTTTTATTATTACACCTGGGTATAAGAGTTCTTATCGCTTGGTTAACCTAAGGACTTGTCTAGAGGTATCCTTAGGCCAGTGTCATCAAGATACCCTGGTTGACGGCAAGCACAAGTGGGATTCTGATAGGATTTGTGTGCATAACCGTCGAACCCTGATGCCACGTCCAATGCCATAAGGCACTCAAGGGTCACACCAGTGAGGGAATGTAATCCGAGAAGTAATGCAACCACAAGTGAAAGAACGGTTTAATAACAGTTAGTTATAAACCAGTAAGAGTAAGTTATAGTTTTAACTTACGGAGAGAACATTAATTGACAAGAAAATATATATTTATTAGTTAAATAAATATATATTGTTAATTAATAAGATTAATAATTTAAGTTTAAATTATTAATTGGATAAGGATTATTATTAATTAATAAAGGAAATTGAAATATATATATATATATATATTAGTTTGTTTTTCAATTTATTAATTATGAATAATAATAGTTTAACTTGGTGATTAAGTTATCCTAATTCAAGATAAGGAAACATTTAAAGGTTTCCTAATATAATCCTAAATCCTATTCTTATAAATAGGAGATTATATGGTGAATTTGGGGTTAACCATTCTAATGAATTTATAGAAGAAAAACTCTCTCCTCTCTCTCTCTCCCTATGGAGTTCGGCCGAGAACACCAAGAGAAAACCGAGGTTCGGTTTTTGGTTCGATCATCAAGTAGGCATGATCGAGGTTCGTGGTTTGCTCACCTTTCTAGCGGGATCTTGTTTTGTCTCGTTACGGGTGGATTAATACTTGAGCAACCCTAGGTAAGTGAAAGTATGATCTTCATCTTCATGTGCTTGATGTTGTTCATATTTTATTGTTTCGTACATACATTATATCGATATATATATATATATATATATATATATATATATATATATACTTTGTGATAAATAAAGATTCTAACCCTTTAGGGCTTTTGGGTGGTTGATCATTCAAGTTCCGCTTTTATGAATGATTAATCAGTTTTCATCCTTGAGTAGGTTCAAACCAGTTTGAGTTTGAATCAGTATGACATATAGGAGGTGCTACAAAACCCAACAGATAACCCATTCACTCAGGCTTTCGAATCATCTAGAGTAATCATGGCAATACTACAATACAATTCCTAATATGAAGACTTGAATAGATTGAGTGCATAGCATGCTGTTCTAATACTCAACACAATCACATTATCATGCAAGAATCATCACTCGAGTTATCAAGACTCGGACTCAACAATCAAACATGATCAGGCAAGCAACGACATATCAGAATTCAACTACAGATCCACCAGATCGCGTCCAAATCAGACTATTGAATATACATCTTTTCAAATGATATATCCAGTAATCATCAGAACCCAAAAAGGTGTTAAAGCAGTCAAATAAGTTAAAACAAGCAAAAACAACATACTGTGGTGAAAATTCCTTTTGCGGCCGTAGGACATATAGCCTACGGCCGTAGAAGGTTGTACTGTCCTGCGGCTGTATGAATTTCTTCCTGCGGCCATAGGAACCAGTATGAAAGAACAGTCAGATCTAACATAAAGGCCTTCAACAACAAATTACAATCTAGACTTTAATCTCAGATTATAAACACATGCAAATTGGTACAATGGGGTCACAAACTCCTCTAAACTCAAACCTCACAATTAAGGGATTTTAATATTTAGCCACATGATTACTAAAGATATGAACATGTTAAAGTTACCATTTCTAGTATAGTCAACACTTCTTAAAACATGAATCATGTGATATGCACATTGAACACCAAGACCAGCATAACAAAGGCATACATGTGAGTTCATTTCACCATCTAAATATACCAACAAACATCTTTGTGAATCCTTTAATCATTAGTAGCATGTTTGACCCATAAATACACCAAATGACTAGATTTTCCTCGGACATCAAAAAGCTTGCATAAAACCAACATATGAATAAAATGACCAATAACGGATGAACCTGAAGTGATTCAAAACATATTCCAACAATGATTTCTAATGACAATCATGCAAGATGTATCATTTCTAATAACAAACTTAACATGACATTAAGAAGATACAAACATCATCATTGAATATCCACATGCTTAAACATGAAGGAGTTATCCTATACACATTACCACACATGAACATGGTCAGATTATACATACTAAGTTGATAAAACACAATTGTATTCAAGATCAAACATGCATAATTGAATCAAGTCAACATAAAAGTCAAATATATTGCCATAACTAGCCAATAATCATCTTGGCCCAAGTGAAATGAGTTTAGTTATCCATATACATCAAGATTAGTACTACAACATCTGGAATACATGGGTACATGATTGAATTCAGAAATGGAAAGAGTATACCCAAGCTATGCTGTGATACAACCAGTGATTCCAAGCTCCAAGTTGTTGTTCCAAGCCTTCAAATCCAAGCTCTCTACCTTAGGATCACCAAGAAAGGTTCCTGGAGTGTTAGGATGCTTAGGGAGAGTGTTTGGAGGTGTTGGTCCGAAGTGGTTTTAAAAATTGGAAAAAGATCCTTTGCAAATGTGCGGAATTTTGTTTATAAACTATTGTAACAGAGCTTCCTACGGCCGTAGGATGGGCGGTGGACTTGATTTGACAGCTGCAAATGTCAAAGTGGGCGGTTGTGGATAAGGTTCTCCTGCGGCCGCAGGAACAATCTTCTGCGGCCGTAGGGAAGGTTTCTTCATGATTGGGTTTTCTTTTGAGCTGATATCAGCTAACCACTGATCAGGTAGGTACTACGGCCATAGGACACATCTTCTGCAGCCCTAGGGAAGTGTTTTTCATCAGTTGACCATTTTTCTTCTATTCTTCCTTTGTTTTGCCCATTTATCTCACTAAAAGCTCTTTTTAACCTGCATAGTGAATGTTAATCATATTAGATCAATTATAGGAGTAATCACCTCGGATTTGGGCTAAGTACGGGGTATTCTAGCATGTAAAACATGCATAAAAACGCATATATCAGCATATAATTGGATCCTGATTGGATCAGCCATGTTAGACTATTGTATTGAGCATGCAATTGGATCCTTATTGGATCGGTTATGTGTTATTATGTTATGTCCGGACAATTGGGGGACTGTACCACAGTTCCTGAGATTGGTTAAGGTCAGCCGTGTAGGCTGGTCCCTGGGGGCCCAATAGGGTTTGGAAGTGGGGGATTAACGGCATCCGAGTGTATACGCTTGGTGACGGCTCTGCAGGCCACCGTTCCTTGACGATGATGGGGTTCTCGGCGTAAGCCGGAACTAGTTATGTAATGGGGTTCTCGGCGAAAACCGGAACTGGTCGAGTTGATCTGACTCAAACGTGATGGTGGGCTGATCTTCGCTCCCCCACCGATGCGGTTGGTTGTGACTGATTCCCTAGCTTGGATCGTTGAGCCAGGCTAGCTACCTCGCAAGATATGATCCCGTTGACATGTCGGCACACCGCTATGTAATAGCTTAGCTCTGTGTGCCATATTGTAATGTGATAGCATGCTTATTGATGCTTATGTGTAAATTGGTGCTCACTAGCTAGTTGTAGCTAACGGTGCAAGATTTTCTTTTTTTCGCAGGTTAGTGACTGGTGGCCTGGCGAGCTGGGGTTACTCGTGGGTAATTGTAGTATGTATATTTTGAGGAACACTAATTGTTGTTTATATGCATGTGATCCGATGGTCGGTTGTTAGTTGTGGTAACACATGTTATTTGAAATGATAAATAGTCAGATAACAATCTGATATTTTTGTAAATTGTGATTTTTATCCGCTGCAAGCTTTCGATAAATCAGTTTAAAAAGTTTAAATTGGCGCTAATTTTAAGCTCGTGAAACACGGTGTTACATAATCAGAGTTTTATTATGAAATCATTGGCATAGAAAAATAGATCGAGAGTTTAACGTTGTATGATTATATCAACAAAAGATGTAACTGATTTAGGGATTCACAAACATAAACTATCTCATAAGAAGTATTATATCTCACTAATTTGTTGTAGAATTATAACATAAAATTTAACCATAAATATATTCACTTTTTTAGAGTTTTATAGATCGAGAGTTTTATTCACTTTTTTTAGAGTTTTATTAAAAATACTTCTTTTTCTGTCTTGTTAGTGGATTTATCACCAACAGCAGCAGAAATCTTGGGGATAATTGGTCCACGAGTTATGACATCGTACATATGGGACAACCTTTAGCAGCCATCCGAGGAAGGTTTGATGAATTGTTGTTTGTCGACATTGTATACTTTCTCAGAATCTTGAACTTTCAACTTATGAAATCGTTCAGCCTGCTCTGATACCAGTTGTTGGTCCCTTGGTGAGAGTATCAACAAGCAAGTAATGTGTAGAAGGGGGGTTGAATACACTTTCTGCGGAAAATTGAACAAATTAATAAAAAGTGTTAACACACATCAAACCACATGAAATCGAATGCTTTCATTAATAAGAAGATGATTACAGTAACAACCAAGTAAGCAACACTTGATATGTAAATACCTAATGTAAATCAAATCTCTCAATCTCTCAAACTTTGCTATCTATAATCAACTTATAATTATAGATACGAACTGACTCTCTAAACAGGATTTATTAACAGATTGAATACTTACCAACTTCACAACAGACGTGAAGATCGAACACACGAATAATGTTGGCAATCTGTGAATTTGTTGATCACGTTGAACTTGCAAACAGTGTATCAAGATTCGTAACACATACGACGATTAGGTTGAGGTGAGATTAGAGTCTGGCTCGGTACCTTTAAACTTATCAGGAGATAAGTATTTATAATCCTGTTCCTACGGATCCTAACAAACTAGAACTTATCCTAATCTGCTAACAAACTAACGGATAACCCGGAATCTTGAATCTTGAATCTTCAATCTTGAGTCTTCAATCTTCAATCTTGATTCTGGAATCTTCTTATCCATGCCGTAGATATAGAGTAAAAGAAATTTAAAACATATTTTAATTCTCTTAAACTGGCTTCTTTAGTCGGGCTGAGTTACTCAGCTTGAAACTCATCAAGCTGAGTTCTTCGAGAACACACCCGAAATCAAACATGTACTAACACGTATAATGACTAACTCATCCTTAGAAGTCGCAAGAGTTAGCTAGAACTTAATTAGCAACTCTGTTGAGCTGACTCAGTCTAGAAGCTGAGTCACTCAGCTCGAAACGCATCAAGCTGAATACTTCAACCTATATCTTAGGTGACACACACAGCTTATCAAACACAGTGATAATCTTACTAAGATATAGTCCAAGCTGATCAAATATATGCTCAGCTCATACTCAGCTTATGCTCAGTCTGAAACACTATAAGTGCTCAATCTGATCAAACTTTATAATTCTGTCTAAGTTATAGTCATAACATATCTTACAAACTTAACTTTGTCTCATCAAATTTCAACTGATGAGATCATTTGACCAACAGGAATCATGTCATTTGTAAGATGTCATTTATTTGGATTCACTGACATGATTGAAATACTTTACCTCTTGTACAAATCTGCAAACAAGCTCAAAGCTGACTTCATTCTAAAGTTACAAGTCTGGATTGCTCTAGCAGTATTTGAAGGCTTGTTCTCAAAGGATGACTACCTAAAGCATGTGCATAAAGTGAAACTACGTCATAAAAAAGGCTCAAGACCGTTTGTTCCAATTGAGAGGATAGAAAGACAAAATCCCTTCTCACATCTCTCAGGGTAACTTGGGCATCAATATGCCATTGAACATAACTCGTTAACTCTACAAGTTCATACCTGTTGAAGGAATATGTTTTCTAGACAAGGTGGTGGTTGGAGATTCTTTAGACAGTCTGAGGTACTCAAAGCTTGCTCCTGGTGGGAAAATTGAAGAGTAATGTTTGATGTCTAGAATAAATGTGTTTAATATGTTAATAGCTCTTATTTAGCTCTAATAGTATCTTAGTTTTTGCTTTTGTTCTGATAGCCCTTTTTGGTTCTTCTTTTTGCTCGGGTAGTTTTTTAGCTTCTTTTAGCTATGATATAAATACTTTTTGTACTTTCTCAGTTCTTGTTTGTAATATAACATGATGCTTTGATCATAGACTGCTTGGCAATTGTAAGCATAGATAATTCTTAGTAATACCTAACTTAGTGTAAAAACAAAAAATACAAAATCCTAAAAACAAAAAAAAAGATAAAAAAGATACCACAAAAAACAGAACAAAATGGCACAACAAAGAACAAGATCAAAAACAGAACAAAGGGGAACACCAGAAAAGAAACCAAAAACATAACAAGGTTCAAAATAATAGAGCAACCAAAAACAAAAAGATAGATGCCAAAAAGAACTTTTGAATTTTATCTCTTCTGTAAATTCGAATTCAAACTGATTCTTGATAGAAAAGGTTTTGTCACACATGATCAACTACATGTTTGTAGTATATAATACTAGGATTATAGACTTAGAATCAAGGACGAGAATATATTACAGATTTACACGTAAGAATGTCTATTTAAAAAAGAGGATAATACACCTCAGCTGGAAATAGATGTAAAAAGATTTGCAAAGCTCTTTTGTAATTGCAAAAACAAACAGTTTGTTCTTAAGTGTCTACACATATGCAGACATTAGAGGAAAAAATATTTGTTTTGAAAAAAGAAACAACACCTAAGTAGAGAGTATCAGTCAAACACCTGCTAAGTACTAAGTATCAACCAAAGACAACATCTGAAATAAGCTAAAGAAAAGACAAGTGTAGAAGACCATCAGCTAATGCAAGTTCGCCTATCATTTGAGTGAATCCAAGTATCATCTGAGCAATCAGTTTGATCAGCTGAGGAACTAATTAATCAAGTAAGCATCCGAAAGTCTTCAACTAAGTATATCCTTTCAGCACTTAGTCTTATTTTAATAAACTCATCACTCTGGATGACCAGTTTAGCATCACTAATCAACTGATCATCTAGGTTGATAAGCTTATACCCTTTCTTGGTCTCAGTTAAGCATTCTATGATTAGCTGAGCACTCTGTTATTAGCTAAGCACTTAGTGATCTGCTGAGCAATCAACACTTACCCCGAGACACCTTATTCGTCAGTTTAGTACTTTTTTATTAGTCGAGTCGCAAATTTTTCCCTAACTGAGTATCAGTGTACTCTATTTTATATATAATTGTTCTTAAGTCAAAACCAAAACATGTGTTTTTCTATTATGCCGTAGATCGTTTATTGTAAAAGTATTTTCACTTTTGGTATTATCAAATACAAAAATGATAGAACTTCATCCTCTAGAATAAAATAAAGTTATCTTTGATAAAAGATCTTGAACATTTGTTTAAGTACGCAAGTATGGATGACAACTCCATCATAAAAAAGTCAAATCTGAATAAGCATTATTGTTGATTAAAGTACAGACATGGAAAGAGAAATTTATTTTTACAAGACAAAATATATGATAAATCATATTATTATATAGTTAGTGGATTGCACCTTTTCAGAAAAGTGCTTTGTTTTATTCAAACCCGAATAAAATAATAATAATTTTTACCCACTTACTTTATGATTAGAATATTATTTTCCTTATATAAAATGTTCCCAACATCTTTCTTAACCTTCTGCCAAGTTTCAATATATAGATATCATCCTCAACATGCATATTCGCTAATACACTCGTTTGAATTTTCTCTCAAAGATCTTCAAGCTTTTAAGCAAGCAAGTTTTAGAGTTAACATCAGTGTATAACTTATTCATGTGTTAAACCTCTTAGACATTAGCATTAATTAAAAGTATTAGTGGATGCATTTAAATTTAAAAAACTTATGTTTGTAGTCAACTTTCTTTCTACAAACATTTTATATTGTGTAATTAATATGAAACTAGCAAAATCTATACTCTTTAAATGTATACAACAGAACTAAAATTGTTGTTCTGAAGACTTTTTTTTCTGACATTTCGGATTAGAATTGCCAAATTGTGTATTGTCAATACTCAATGGTACAACTAAGGCTAACAATTCCTGACCCGACCTGAAACACGACCGAACTGGACACGAAAAAAGTAACACGAACCCGAAATGGGTCAAAAGCAGGTCGACATGAAGTTGACACGAAAATAAATGGGTCAGGTTAGGGTCAACCTGACAACCCGAAATTGACCCATATAAGGGTAAAACTAAAAATTATAAAATTTTCTTTAATACTTAAAATTTTAACTTTAAAAAGGAGATTGTGAATTCAAATTAGGGAGTGACATCTTAGACAATAAATTCCGATAAACAAAAGTACAAAACCTTTAAACTCTAAAAACTTAAATAAACTATAAAAGATTTAAACCTAAATAATATTACATCATGGTTTAAATTCAAGAATACAACGGAAAAGAGGAAAAGAAGATTTGTCTTTTGAATTTGGATAATTTCCGTTAGGTTATTTTAATCCATAGTTTGTCACTAGTTAGTACTTTTGTATTAAAGTTACTAAATTGTATTTGTATTCGATATTTTAATCCGTAGTTTATTCACCAATTAATAGAGAAAATTTGAAACGGACAAGGAATTCGAAAATTTTATAACGAAAACCGTACTCGAAAACCGAATTTGAATACCGTAATCTGAAATCGTAATTGAAAATGGTATTGGAAACCCACAATTGAAAACGGTATTGGAAACCCGTACTCGAAAACCGTAATCGAAAGCGGTATTCGAAACCCGTAACAAAAAACCGTAATCGAAAACGTTATTAAACCGTAATTGAAAACGGTTTTCGAAACCCGTATCCAAAAACCGTATTTAAAAAATACCCGTCAAATATGTTTGACCAAAATGGGTCGACACGATACACGACCCGAACCCGACACGAAAATAATTAGGTCGGAATTGGGTCGACACGAAACTGACCCGAACCCGAACAACACGAACCCGACCCAAATTGCTAGCCTTCCGTACAACTATCAAGTATGGCGTTTGATACCTTTGTATTGAACCCAACTTTAGGGCTTATTTCTATAAACATGATATTGGGCTTAACACCTTTAACTTGACCTCTTTCTACTTAGAGTCAAACTTCAAGAATCAAGAGTATAATCAAACCCTACTTACAGTTCTCATATTTTCTATTTTACCCTTAATATAATTAGGCAATATCCTTCTCTTTCTAAAATTAAAAAATTACCGGAAATTTTTATTTTACTCTTGGCCATTGATTCGTCGATTGAAAGATCCAAGTATTTTCTTGAATTCCTTAACTTATGTATGTTTACTAAATAACACATCTCGCTCCACAGTCCACACTACAATGGATGTGTTCGGTGAAACTAGTCGGGCTGGAAGCGAGTCCAGAGTAGGAACTGGAGCTGATTAATTGATTAAAAAAGGCCAAGCCATAAGATACTTGAAAAAACTTTTATTTTAGAAGTTTGTGGGATTATGTTTTTAATAATCCCCTCAAGATTTAACACCCGAACGAGACTAAAGGGCTATGGTTTACGAAAACAAAAATCCCAAGCTTTTATTCTGATTTCAATAATTTTTTCAGTTTACTTTATTTTTATATAAATTTAATTAAGCAATATTCTAACATAAACCCGTTTCAACTAATTACCCAACCCACATATCTTGCCAACTCTACGGCCATATGTCATCAACATTGCAAAATTTAAGCACTCACAAAATGACCAGGTACATACCAGAATTTGGTTCATATACACGATACCATTTTGCAAAATGTTGTTAGTGAAATAAGAGCTGAGAAACTTGCAAACCATTAGAACTTGAAACTGGCAATCTCTTCATCATCATCATCTATTGCACCTTCATCATCATCATCATCATCATCATTATACATTTCAATTTCCTCCTCCTCTTCTTCTTCAACATCTTCTTCTTCATCCATCCTGCTGCTTGTAATACCCTTATTATTATTATCTTTTAAACCAGTACTTAAGACAACAGTTCCACCCCCAGATTTCTCCATATCCTTCCTCAGTTTTTCCATGTTTTCCTTCCTGCGTTCTTCCTCTAATCGTTCTTTCTCTGCCCGCCTTTTGTCCAGATCAGCTCTACACAAATACCCAAAAAAAAAAAAAAAACAAGAAATTGTGACCAAAATGCACATCGGTAACTAGTCAAAACAGGTGTCTTATTTATTTTTAATGTATAGAATATTTTGTTATTTAGTAGCAATAAGATACAGTTGGACCTTTTGTTTTTAATCATATACGTATAGTCGTATACTTTAAATAAATGCTTCAATAATTTACAGTATTAGTTAAACTAGTGCTGCTATAAAGACTCATTTATCGGCTAAAGAAATAATCCTATGTACTACTTCCAGATGTAAGTGTTCATGTAAACTTTTTTAGTATTGAATAGATAAAGCAAATGTCAACTAAGAATAGCACGCATGTCACCTAGTGACCTAGATGCGCCATTTTGACCTATCTACTAATAAATTAGTCGGTTTTGGTTGTGTTATAAATATAACAAGACAAATGTATAACTAAAAGGGCTATAAAGGAAACTGGTCGTACAGATCAAAAGTTCTCTAAAGAGTCTTTTAAATTTTAATACATAAAGTGTCCTGTATGGCTTTTATTCAAAAGGTTAGATCATTTTTATGATAATAATGTTTTTGTAAGCATATCATGTTCACTTAATATTTATTAAAAACTCACTGATCAAACAAAAAAGATCAACCTAACACTGAAAATTTATTAAAAACTCAGATGATGAATGCTTAAGATGCAAATATCCACACACAAAAAAAATGCAGTGAAAAATAAGTAGAGTGTGTCTGTGAAAAAGAGAGCAAGGGCAATACTTGTAAGTTTCCATGTACTCTTCTGCACTTGCTTCAATTGCTTTAAAAAACGCATCCATCCCAGCACCAGATACAGCTGACACTCCAACAGCCCGTAGATTCTTATAGAATTCTTCCAAAGCAAGAGAAAGACTTCGAGTCAGAGTTGAAGGGTAAGAGTTGTCTGATTCTAGTGCAGCATGAAACACCTCAAAGTCTTCCATCCACTACCAAGATAACAAAAAGAAAAAAAAAAGAATTGTTTTAGAGCTTTACAACAAAATATATACATATAAACAAATTTTGATTTCTTTATTGTAAATAAATACAGCATATGACACTCAGTTGAATAGGATCATTCTTTCAGCACACACTCAAACAACACATTTTCATAGTGTAATTCTCACCTCCACAGCAAATTGATGTTGGGCTACATCTGTCTTGTTGAATACCAAAACCAAGGGTAAACGGGTTTTGTAAAGGATGCTACAAGCATAAAGCATGTTGCTCATAAAAGTATTCGGGCTTTCTGCACGAGGTGTATCAACGACATACGCAATCACAGTTGGAAAAGTCGAAGCAAAGGCCTCGGTAATAATTGCTCCAGAGGCAGACCATGTGAAGATTTCAATCTGACCAGGGGTATCCACAAGAACATAATCAAGTTCATCCGCCCGCCTCTCAATCACTTGTATCACCTAACATCACATTGTTATCATTCCTAGTTAATATTTGAAGAAAAACCAATAGATACATCCTAAATTTTGACATATTTACTTATGAACAAGGGGTAAATCCGAGATATATTTATCTCTAGTGGGTGAAGCAGTGGATAATAATCAAAGTTATCAAAGGCTCAAAGCGCACCGAGGCGCAAAGTGTCTTGGAGCCTTGAGGCGCGAAGCGCAGGAAAAGCGCGGGCTTCATGAAGGCGAGGCGCATGATATGCAAATAAATTTTAATATAGGTATATAGTAATATAATCAAACTCCAAAAACTTAACAGAACTTGAAATATGAATAATATACTATTTTATATTATACCATGATATCTTAAAATTCTTGCTCAAAATTAAACTTCAAAAGAGTTCATTTTCTAAGTTAAATACCAACTAATGTCATAAAAGTCATCAACAAACCTAATCAAATACTGGTTGTTGTCTAGATTGCCCCATAATGAAAAAAAAAACAGATTACAAGGGTATAATAACTTAGATTACCACAATCAAGAAAACAATCAACTACACAAATAATAAAGAAAACAAAATAAGTAGAGCTAGGTATATAATTTAACTCCGGAGCAGAAACAAGGTCGGTCAAACGGTCAAAGTAAATCATGGCTAAAACAGAAAAGTAGAAACAAGTGCATGTTTTTCCTGAACACAAGGCTTGATTCAAGTAAATATTATTTCTTGCCAAAAAATGTACAAAACTGCAAAAAGAAGTAAAATTTGCACATGTCAATGTATAAAAAAAATTCAAAATTGGACAACATTCATGAAGCGCGCCTCGGAAGCGCCTCAGAGCCTTGGTGCGCCTTGGTGATGTGCTTCGCTTCGACCTCAAAAAAGCCCAGTCCTTTGAGCTTCTGCGCTTCAGCGCCTTAGGCGCGCCTCAGGCGCGCTTTTCACAACTATGATAATAATCATGAGAAAAGCTTAAATGAAAACAATATTTACGAATTTCAACATGGCCCGAACCAGTTTCAACTGTTTCTTACCCACTTTTCGACCTCTAATTCCAGTAGTGCAAGCATATTAAAATCCATAACACACTTAAAAATTGGCAAAGCATTCATCATTACCTCGTCAAATTTTGTGGCAAACAAGTTGAGTGAAGTCAATATTCCACCATTGGGTCCAAGATTGAATTGTTTCATGACTTCCTTGTAACGAACAGTATCTCTTATGTCTATATTTGCCCCAAAGGGGAGAGTCATAACAGCAGGATCAAGATTCATTACATAACCTCTTGTATTGGAAGCTTGTGTATGACAAACTGTTCGATGAAGGAATGTCGTTTTTCCACTACCTGCATATAACAAGATTTAAATCACAGTAAGAACAACTCCTTTGAAACAAAATAGAAGCAAAATGTCCTTTCTAGCTAAATAAAACATAGAAGTATGAAATCTATCATTTCATCTGTTTGTAATAACTACAAAATAACGACTTTTTGATTTAGACGCACAAGATTGCTGTATGTTATCATTTTCGAGGGCAGTTTAGACATAGCTGAAGCATTTTAATCTATTGAACTATATGATTAATCAAAAGGTACTTTCGGTTCCAACATTTATCATACTTCTGCACATAAGTTGCAAAATATAAAGTAAATAAAAAAATTCTCTATGATCATGATTTTCTCAAATGACAAAACTCTCTTTCAAACACTAAAATATTGATTTTTCAATAATAGTTAGACAAAAACTCAATATTTTGTTTAAAAAGGCTCAAGTAACATCATACCAGCCATTCCTACAACAATGATAATAACGGGTTTCTTCTTGAAACCTGTTGCCCCAGATGAAGAACTGTCGATCTGCAGCTTCTCCATGGACATTGAAATATCATCTTTCACTTCACCAGTAGACTGGCAAGATTTTCAAAAATAAGTAAACAACTGAATCACTAATACATAGCTAGAAAAAGTTAAATAACCAAATTGAAAACGATTTAAAAAATCATAAACATTGGTTGATGCATTTACTTCGATTCCAGATGAATTTGCTTGCATAGTCGATGCAGCTTCCTCTGACGCTTTAGCGCTCACCTCTGAATCAATTTCCATCTATGATGAATTTTCCAACTTATTACAAAGGAATCAGAAGTAAAAGGTATGAGAACTAGGTGGTGTTTGGTTGGCAGTCAGGAATGACCATGGGTATGAACTTGACACTATGCTTTATGCCTGGCAAAGTGGATGGGTTCGGTAGGTCAGGACCAGGCCAAAATGGGTTCGGGTCAATATGGTTGCTTGAAAATCAACTAATAACTACAGTTGAATCAATGGTTTCAATTTCCAAAAAGAAGGGGTAAAATTATAGACCATAAACAATTGTTCTGATGAATCAACTTTCTAAATTAGTGGTATAATCTTTTATGATCAAGATACAAACCGTTAACAACATGTAAACATTATATAAACTAAAATTTGAACACTGCAATTTCTCAAATTTTCACTAAGAAAGCAAAGCTCAAACACGTTTCAGGCCTAGCACTAGCACCAAATTGAATTTAGGTATATGCAATGGAAACATAATTATAAAAACACAAAAACAAAAGCTCATAAGTTAAGCACTGACAACTGTGAATATCACAACAACTTTCTACTCGGTGTCGGAATCATGATAGAATTTAACATATAATGGAAACAAAACAATCTAAGCAACTAGAATCGAAAACCCCCCAAAAGAAAACGTCAATCAAAAGAAGGTCAGAGAAAATAGTGCTAAAATGAAAGAATAAAAGTAAAGAAGAAACCCTAACCGGACTGCAGAAAGCGAGATATGGCGGAGCGACGATGGAGGTAGAGATTGGGCGGAAGTTGCTGGTAAGGGTGTCGGCTGTAGAAGAAGGAGAAGTTATCGGCGGAGGAAAGGTTGAAGGCTGAAGCGTGGCGACGGAGAGAGCGGGAATCGGAGGGAGACTATAAACTGATTCTTCTGCTTTCTTTCCTCGTCTTTGTAAGTTTTGATTATATTCTCAATTAGACCCTTGCAAAATACACTATAGCCCATTAACAGCCCACGAGGCCACGACTCCTTATTATTACCGATGTAGTTTTTAACACTTGTTAGTTTTTTAGCTTATTTTATAGGTTTATTAAATTGTATGTATTTATATATACTTATTATTAGTGTATTTTGTAAAAATAAATCTTTTTTAATAAACTATCTTGACTTAGCTTATTTTTTTAAGATTTTAACACATTTTGACATCATCTTTACCAAACAAATAATGTAAAGTCATTTTTATCATTTTTATTAATAACACTTTTTCCCCTAAAAGATAAACTTACAAAAAAAACTTACACAAACACCACACACTTCACCATTTCTATTCTTTGTTGTTTCAATTGTTCCACCTTATTTAATTAAGACGATTATCATCAAGCATAAAGGTCGTTAGACCCCAAATTGTTCTTGGTTTGGATTCAACGCAAGAACAGGCAACCAATATTCAAAAATCCACTTGAACTTTGACCATTTAGTGATGTTGAAGCTATATAATGTTACATTTAGAACACCCAATTCCTCATTTTTCTTCTACTCGGTTCTTACCCCCTTTCTGTCGAACAGACCAAATCCCCCCCAAAAACTCGATTAAACAGCAAGAACCAGATAGCTAATTACTCACGAGGGTTGTAGAGTTATTACCTAGAATTTCCAGATCGATTGGAGTACAATAGCTTGAGCTTCGACCCTGCTTCTCCTCGGTTCTTCCCTCACGACGACACAGAAAACAAACATTCTTAGGATCGTATTCAAGCAACAGGATTCCTTTTGAAATCGACTACAACTATACGTAAGGATTAAACACTCGATACCTGCTTTACTCCTTGCTGATTTGATGCACCACAGCCTCAATTTCCCTTTCTTCTTCTCCACAGAAACACACAGTACACACACTGCTCCTCTGTTCTTGTCATTCACACATTTGCAGCTACAGCAGGTTAAAAAAAAGTTTATCATGAACGGAACCTATTAAGTTGGGCTTCGGCCCATTTCACTTATCTTATACCTAAACATATTATTTTCTTTTTAATCCGTTAACAAATAACTTAAAAACCAAACTTAACTTAATAATAGAAAGTACGCCCACACTTATCTATTTATAGAGAACTAATACAAGAACCCCAAAAAAATTGACCAACATAAAGAATGCTTAGATGTTTAATACATTAATAATGACACTAACATCAATATGTATTTAATTATCATAAATAATAATAATAATAATAATCGGAAACGGGCATTGCACCTTTGTTTCTTGAGTTCGATACTCGGTCTTACCAGAAAAACTATACTATATACAGATATATGATACTTGCATATCACACATGTAATTTATTTATAAAATGAAACAACCTTTAAGACACATGTGTACAATAAATTATTTGTATAACATTATGTAGCGGCTCGATCTTGTCACTGATAAAATAAAAATAAAGCGTTTGTAAGTTAGACTATTTTTAAATCTTCTATATATAATAAATGAGTATCTCCAGGTACACATGTTCCATTTCTATACACCCAAAATTTTTATTTACCGCCCAAAAATAATTTATAACAATTCTCATAACAATTCACAAAAGTTAAATGAGTTTCAAATCAAATATTTATAACCACCTGCCAAACATACTAGACTTACGGTGAAATTTAAACATCAAAACTGTTTACAAGTATTCTTATATTTGTATAGAATTTAATAAATGATGATTGCAGGAAATTAGCTATCACGTTGGGGCCTTTCCTTATCCACTCGACTGAAAATATTTTACAAAAACAGGCTAAGCACATAGTATAGTGATCACACTACACTCGTAAATTACATCAAAAAAATATTCGAGCATGTTATATACATCACATCGGTTATGTCACACAGGCGGGGTGATCATATACCAAACAAACCATCTGCTCTAATATGACACATAGACGAGGTGACAGCCATTTACTTGAGTAACATCACACTATCACACATGAACACATCACAACATAAGATATATGTCAGTAAAACTCACCAGCTTAACAACACGACACAATTACGGTAATTGAACAAAAGTAAAAAAAGTCACACAATTTTGTGAACAAAACCTACAAATTGGGTTCCACTAAGTTAACACTAAATTCTGATTCATCAATTGAATACTACTGGTAATCTAGGTTTTCAGTTCTAACACTACACACACACACACACTCAAATTGAGATGATTAATAGAACATAACAAGTGGTAGATTGAAGGATTGCATAAGAAACTATAAGAAGATTGAGAGAATCTCAATTACACCTTAGAAAACACATAGTTATTTCATTGAAGTGTGGCAATCCTTACACTTTTACATTAAGCATAAGGTATATATACCCCTTGGGTATATTTACAATAAGCCCCCCCCCCCCACACAATATTAGAACTCCTATTCTATTACAATATTTTGGTGTTCTAACAATCTCCCCCTTTGGAATGGAATAGGAGTTGTAGAATAAATTTGAATAGGAGTCTTGATCTCTTCAGCATCTTGAGGAACTTTTGCTTATTGTCTTAAATCGCTCTAGTAACCTAAGGCATTGATCGCCTTCGGTTATATTAGCTGTTTAGCATATAGAGGTTTTCAGATTTTGGATCTCTTGAGCATTCGGGCAATCAGCGGAAGCATATAAAGACTCGTCTTTAGGAGAGATAGAATATGTTGCTTTCTCCCCCTAGAATCTTCAACGGAAAACTCTCCCCCTACAATGTTGCTCTCGATCCTTGTTGACCAATTCAGGGTGAGAATAAATTGTTCTTTAATCTGAGTACTTCTCCCCCTAGACTGAATACCTTGTAAAATGTATCATCAGAGTAAACATCAACTGAATAAACCTTATCTCCCCCTCATGATGTCCATAATTTTCAATGGTCATCATGCAAATTAATTCAGTTGAAAGATACCAGTCAATTGTTTTCTACCACTTGTGAGCCAAGACGGATCGTTAAGGAGTGGTGTAATAACAAGGTATTTCTGCATGTTGCTGAAGACTTCTCTTCATCTCCTCCTCAATTCTTTCTTCCTCTTGTGCAACAAATTTCATTCGTGCTGTAAGACCCATATTAAACAGATCTACATTGAACAATTGGTTGCAAGTGACTTTACTTAAGACATGAGGATTTTCAAAACCCAAGCCTTCAAATGTCCATAGACTGTAAGGTCTCTCCTTTTGCTTGTTCAAGAAAATTGTTTGTTCACTTTGATTTCTTTTTATTATAAAATCTTCAAGATGTTTAATCTTAGTGGACAATTCACAATTTTTATTTTGGAGAACCTCTGAATCTTTTTCAGCACTTAGGCGTTCAGCCTTTAGATCATGAATGATTATTTGTGTTTTAGTTGTCAAGTCTAAGAGTTTGGAATTGGTTGCCATTAATTGAGCTTTTGATAGTTTCAAATCTTTCTCAAGTTGATCAATTATTACCTATGCCTCTTGATCTTGACTTTGAATTACTTGTTTTAATGATTTGTTTTTATTTTGCATATTACTAACATTTAATTCTAGGTTTTTCATCCGTTTTAGAATCGTTTGAATATGTGTACTGTTAAAACCTGCAAGCAAATCAATGTTAGTATCTACGTGTGCAGTCTCTACCTTTTCTGATTCTGTGTCTGATTTGTCAAAGGTAGGACTAATCTCCTCATCTGATTCTACATCCCTTCCCATGAGACAGAACTGTGCTTGCTCATCAGTCTCAAGATCACTGTCTGTATCTGTATCAGATAAGAATTGATCATTCTCAACCATTAAAACCTTCTCAACCTTCTTTTGTTTTGTAAGGCGGTACTTTTGCTTGTAGTATTCAGCGTCCTTGGTTTTCTTTTGAGGACAATTCCTAATAAGATGACCTGATCCTCCACAATTGTAACATTTCATTTCAACTCTTTTATCAACCTTCTTCTCTTCCCTTTGAAATCTTGGTTTTTCAGTAGACCTGTAGTTCTCAGGACGTCTGGAGCCTGATGTGAACCTTTGCTTATAGTTGGTCTTGTTAAACCGATTCTTGAATGTTCGTGTAACAAAAGACAAAGCCTGAATAGCTGCCTCCATAGAATCTGCATCTGAATCTTCAGGATCTTAGTCACTGAAAAACAACATGTTTGTATTTGGTAGAACCTGTGCAGTCTCTCGAATGTTTGTCAGTAGCAACTAAAGCTAGAGGATCAGCAGGGGAAACTTTGGGCAAGGATTTTGAGACTTCAGCTTGATACTGGTTTAGATCTTCAAAAATATTATGAAAGGTAACTTGCGTCAAGTCTTTGTTAACATGCTTATAAAGTTTCACATGCTCATTCCATTCATGTCCTAAAGACTTCAGGAAGACACAATTCTGCTCAAGATCTGATCGAGGTATCTTGTTTGACCTAAGCTCATTCAACAACCTGCAGAATCTGCTATAAGTTTCATGTAGTAATTCATTTTCTTTTGTAGAAAAGTCATGAAAACTATTCACCAATTGAGTCTTTTTAATATATTCTCCCTGATGAGTACCCTACAGTTGTCTTTTGAGCTCATCCCAAATATCCTTTGCAGTCTCAAGACTATCCACCTTTGTATATATCTCTGAGGATAAACCTTGTTTGAGATAATACTTAGCCATCCTTTCAGCCTTTTTCTTTTCTTTTTCTTGAGCTGTGAGTTCATCAAAGGATTTTTCTCTTCTCTCAGCAGAAATTTGAGGATTATTATCTGGATTCCCAGGAATGACTTTAAGAAATTTTTTATTACCATGTTCAATGCAATCTCGCATTGCTTGACCATATGTACCGTTGTGTTCTAGGAAGTCCATGAACCTTCCCTTCTAAACATGGTAGTCATTCCTAAACAAAACCGGAGGTTTTGTATAAGTGACAATTGCTAACATCTCATTAGAATTTGACATTTTGTTGATCGTTTCTCTTTTGAAATTAAATGTCTTGTTCAAATTCACTTAAAAGTATTAACTCTCACTGCAATCTGAATCGAATTCAATCAATCAACCGAATTCGATATGTCTCAATCGAATGCGATTCTGTCCTGTTAATGTCTGTCTGATCGATGCAACCTGTCTGATTAAAGTAATCGAATGCGATCAGGTAATCGAACTGGGTAATGAACTTGAAGTTTCACTTGAATCAAAATCAACCACTATCAACATGAATCGAATGCATTCCACACGAACTGTTAACTTGTAACTAGAATCCAATTCAATTGAAGATCAATTGAATCGAATGCAATCAGTAATCTTTGAATTGAACTGAATTTGTCAACTTTCAATTGCACACAATCAGAAACACTTGAATCCAATCAATCGAACAGAATAGGGTCATTTTGAATCGAATTCAATTCCACTTGAACTAGGTTGTTATTCAAGGTAATCGAACTCATCAGTTTCACCAACCCACTTCAATCAGTAACAGTTTTTCACCTACAAACACCTTTTAGTAGGTGTTTTTCACTTTTATGGATCAAAAATTCAGATCTGAAGTGTTCTTCATGTTCTTGAACACAAATTTCGAGATTTCCAGAAACCAATGAAAATCAAATCAAACTTTTCCAGGAAACTTCCAAACTTCAATTCAACCAAATCTGAATGCCATGGAATCAATTCTAATTCAAAATCAATCTCAATTTGATAAATCATTAAACTGAATTACTATCAAACTGAAACTTTCAGTTTTGAATTTTCACGTTTCTCGACAAACAATTTGAAGTTTCAGCCGTAGAACTCAGATCGTACATCAGCTAATGATTACCAGTTGACTTTAAACATCAATCCCAATGCAAAGTAATGATTACCAGTTGAAGTATAAAGAACAACTTCAATCTTTCCAACGAACAGCGAAGAACAGCGACGAACAATGAAGAACTTTTCACAAATAGCAAATCGAACAACACATAATTCGAGAATCTCACTTTCAGCAGGAAATCGAAAATGAACAGCAACTTAGAACACAGAAATCGATGCTGACATCTTCATGTTTTGCTTGATTGATTGAGAAGAAACTTGTAGTTGATTGTATCGTGAATTGAACAGAAATCTAGAACCAATTCCAAAAGAGAAATTGGCTCTGATACCACTTGTTAGGTCCGATTATGAGATGAAGGTTTGCTTTGGCTTAGAGAAACACACACATACACCTTGGAGGAATGTGAGAAATGACAGCAAAACTTGTATTGAACAAAGAGCCAAGGCTTTATATAGCCATTGACTAATTTACATAAAACACCTTCACTTTTAGGTGTTCTAACAATGATGCCATACATTTTGCGATTCATCAATTGTAATTCACCATTCAACCCTCTATTTACAGTTACCATTTGCGATTCGGAACACCACCTACACATTTACCATGTTTACAATTCTTGAAGGTTGTTATAACACCCGTATATGATCTGTTTATATATATATATATATATATATATATATATATATATATATATATATATATATATATATATATATATATATATATATATCAAATAATACTAATAATAATAAAATAAATAAGCAAACCTTGGCCTATATATTAAAACTAGATAGCGGAAGTCCGCGCGTTGCAGCGGCTAAAATTAAAATTTATACTTTATATATAATATATCATTGACGTAGTCTTTAACACGGTAAATTATTCATATGGAGAATTCTAAAAGCATAACTTGTTTATTGTCTATAATAAACTTGTATCATATTTGTTATAGCATTATGTAAGTTGCTTCTTATATAGTTGAATACATATCATTCATAAATATTCTTTCATGTTAAATAAAATACAAATATTCAAATACGTCATAACTTAAAATGCACTCAGCGGCTTTTTATACGTTTCTTCCGAATCAAACTCTCTATCTATTTCTAATTTTCTCCATTTGCTTTAATTTTCTTTATTTAGAAAAAATAAAAAAGATTAATTTTATAGTATTGTAATTTCAAAAATTATATTTTTGTATCTAAATATTATATGACGAAATATATATTAGAATGTAACAAAAATGAGATGATCACAAATTTATATTTATTTGTATTTGTGTAAAAACTTAAAAGAGAAAGCATTTATTATGTAAATTATTTATATTAGTATAATAATAATATAAATTATATACAAATAAGTCGGTGTCATTTAGGTTTACCAGGTTGCCAGTGAACAAATTAGCAAAGTGAATTGAAGGTGGTAGGTGCGCAGGTAGACATTAGCTGAAAAAAAGCTGGATAAAAATAAAAAGCAAGAGTTGAACTTGGGACCTAGTATAAGGATTGTGAGTGTCTTTACCACTAAACCAAAACTATAACATTGACCAATGTTCTCTACCAAAATATATAAATAATAAAAAGAGGGTTACTGTTCATATTCCTAGTAAATATTATATATTATAATTGCTTTTTCCACACGTTGTAGCCGTACTTTAGCGTAAATAAAATGTAAAAACAAATATTTAAACATAAATATTAAAAATACATGTAGCAAAAAAATTAAAACGTTTAGGATCTCTTATAATTTTTTATATGTATAATGTTTGGTATACAATTTCGAGAATATATTTTTTATGTAAATTTCTTATTGTGATAAAATATATATCTAAATGAAAATGACAATAAGTTCGTCATAAATATACATTTTTTATTTACATCCAACATTATATGTTAAAAATTATAATAGGAAAAAAAATAATAAAATTTGTAATATGGAAACCTTTTCGCTTTCATGAGATGCAAAAAAGAAAGAATGCAACACTAAAGAAAAAAAGAAAGGAATGTGATCAAAGCGAGATTCAAACACAGGACTCATGAATTGACTTCCCTTCTTTATGTTACCACTCCGACAAAGTAAAAGATTTGTTTTTACTTGGACTTAAAATTATATAGGGTTTAGTTTCAGAAAGTGTATCGAACTTGTCACTTTTTGCTATTGTATATACCTAACTCTCAAAACTACCATTTGATGTATCGAAGTTTCTAAAACTACCATTTAGTGTATAGTAACTTGTTATAGCAGGTTAAAGCTAATGTGACACAAGTTAATGTTATGTGGCAGTGACATGGCGGATGATGTGGCAGGTAATATGTAATTTTCAAAGAAAAAATAATTGAAAATGAAATTAGTATTAATTTAATTTAATAATAATAATATAATAAATATTTTTCATTTATCATCTTGTTGACACATTGGTACCTACAATTCATCGATCTGCTTCATCTTGTTGATACGTTAGTACCACCAATTCGTTGATCTGCTTCATCTTGTTGATACATTGGTACCACCGACGGCACCACCACTAACACCGATCTGCTTCATCTTTATCCATCTGCTTCATATTCGTCGCACCACCACCTCCTCCTCCGACGGAACCACCATTATCGACGGTACCTTCAATCGACGATACCTGCAGACACCATCCTCTTTTAATCAACGACAACACCATGGATGACCTGCAAACACCCATTCCCTTCAAACCCTTAATCGAGGTTGATTTTCATCCAATGTGTGTTGTCAACAGCTCCGGCCGAGTTAGGGTTTCTTCGAGTTAGGGTTTCTTTTCATCATCGGATTCACAGATCTGGGTTCAACGTCTGGGGTTCGATTTTATTAATCATCACCACCGCCATGAGGTCACAGATCTGCCATCGCCATCGGAGGTCATAGATCTGCAATCAGGTTTGATTTTATTAACAAGATTTTCAAGTATCGACATCTAAGGGTGCTTTTAGATCTGGGTTACGAAGGTATGTTCTTCGTTTGTTTCTTATGTTGCTAGGGTTTAAGTTCAATTTGGTTTTCATCTATTAATCGATGTTCTTTGTTTCAAATCATGTTTCTAAAAGATTCGATTTTAGGGTTTTGATTGTATAGAATTATAGATTTCTGGGTTTTGTTCATATGATTTATTGATATGCTAAATATTGGTTACATATTTGTTTTTGAATGTTGAATATCTGCATATGTTTCATCTGTTCATACCATTTTGTTCATACGTTTCAAATCACAGATCTGGTTTTGATTGTATTGAATGTTGAATGTTGAAGATCTTCATTTGAGTTGACAGATATGTTTCTATTTGTGTTTGAAGATCTTCACACTTTGTTTTGGTTAAAGTGTTTGTGTTTGAAGATCTTCATATGTCCTCGAATGTTCAAATTGAAGAGGAAGAACAATAAGATGAACATGCTAGGTGGCAAAAAGAAATGAGGTGGAAATGAGGTGTCAAATGTGTTGATTTAAAAAAAATAAAAATTAAAGAAATTACCGGTTACCCAGGTATATCAAATGGTAGTTTTGTAATGTTGGATACACTAAATGTTAGTTTTGAAAGTTGGGTATACACAATAGCAAAAAGTGACAAATTCAATACACTTTTTGATACTAAACCCAATTATATAACACTTAATTGGAGAGTTACTGTTCATTAAATAGTAACATACTGACAATTGTTATATATACATAATGTGATTACTTTATTACCGTTTGCTAAGAAACGTTTAGTTAAATACGAAGAAATAATAATAGGAAATGATAAAGAAGTATAGAAGAATGTAATAAACATTTCTAGATATTACATTGTTTGACTTGTAATAGAAATCATTGTATGTATGTCGAAGGTAGGGGGTGGTGGCGGTAGTGTTGGTAGTTGGGCGGTTATGGTGGAAGTTGGAGAGGTGGAGAGGTGGAGGTGGTTGTGGTATGTAAGGGTGCTAATAGTGGTAGCATGCGACAAGTGCATATGGTGTGGTGGTTATCGTCGGTGATAGGTCAATAGCGATGGAAATTGTTGGTGGTGATGATCGTGCTGGTTGGTTGTGGATGCACACACTTTTTAAGGTGTGTTTGGTAAAGAGAAAAGAAATAGGGAAGAATTGATTTCTTTTGCTTGGCAGAGATGGTTATGGTATTGGGAGGAGAATTGATTTCTCCACCTATTTCCATTTCTCTCATTCCTTTGTATTTTCATTTCTCCTCAAATTTTGGAAAAATGGAGTGAAATGACAACTAATGTTTTGTAACACCCGCGTCTAGGGACCGGTCATTTTGTGGCATTGGTAAGTTATTTATTTGTTTATATTTTTATATATTTAATTTTTTATTTAATTGCTATTTATTTGAATAATTGTTTGATGAATATTTGATATTTTATTGGACCGCGAGATAAATGGTAAAAATATTAGTTTTAATATTTTTATATGATAATGGTACCATATGATTCGTTTTTACACGAGGGTCCCGAATAATAATTCGTTGCTTGGAAATTAATTGAATAGGACCGCTTTATTTAGGATTCTGTATGTTAGATAACAGTATAATATACTGTGGGTTTGTTTAAATTAATTCCCAGCCGACTTATAGGCTCTTTGACTCTTGAGAAGTCAAAGTTGTGTGTTATTATCTCTGTACATGCTTTCCTTGTGGAGAAGAAACCTAAGAACAACCACTATAGCCTTGAATCTGGGATTTTTGTATGGTTTTTGCTGGATTAAAGGTAAGTCTTAGTGTTCTTAATTAGTTCTTGACTTGCTTTGCGGAATTCTTACCTAAAACTTCTAAAAAAACTTTCTTAGGGTTGATGTTCAAATGGGTGTATGCTTAATCCGAGTTTTGTTCATGTTCTAAATTGATTAATGAATGTTAGCATCTGATTTAGAGTAGGAAACATGTTAATTTCTGTGGGTTTGATGAATTTGAGCTTAGGACCCGTTATTGGTGGTCAAGGTGTGAACTTGATCATGGGTTTTCATGAATTTGATGTTATAAGATGTTATTGATGCTAGTTGTTATGTTTTTAGTAGTATGAATGTGTTAGGAACTGTTTTTAGTCAAGTTTTGTTGCTAGAAATAGAGTATTTGGGCTGTGTGTGTAAGCTAGAACGAACAGGATCAAACAGACCTTACTGCTGTCGCTCTGCTGTCTTTACGGCATGACCAGGGGCTGGGGTCGCGGCGCGATCCCCATGCACCAGCCCAGGAACTTTGTTTTCGATCTTTTTCGCTTCGTATGCTGATATATATTATTAGTACATGTTACATGTGTGTTTATATGATATATAGAAACGTGTTTTGGTGATGGATCATGCTTTTAAGGTCTTGAACTAATTAGGCTAATTTGATGATAAACACCTACTTTAAATTCGAGAAACGAACGTAGATGACTCATATGCGTGTCCCACTGTTTTCTACATGTTTTCTATCATATATATATATATATATATATATATATATATATATATATATATATATATATATATATATATATATATATATATATATAGTGATCTTGGACTGATGGACATGTATTTCAAGTTGGTTTGGTGCATTAAACTTAATTGGTTGGTTTTGACCCGTTAATGAGTTAAAATGTGATATATGAACTTTGAACGTGTTTTATTAGTTGTCACACGTTGTTTATAACATATATGATTATCCTAAATGATTTTGAATGTTTTCCATCTTGATTGTATGTGTTCTGCGTAACGATTAAGTTTTGACCCGTTTGCTATTTAACTTGATTTTTAGAGTTAATTGGGATTTGATTCACTAATCTAGTTGTGTTGTGTTCTCAGGGGATCCGAAGAGTCAGTGAGATTAGACGACTGAGCTTGGTGTTTGTAGGACACAGGTGAGTGGACTTTTAACTCTCGAATTGTATTAGTTGTAACGGTTATGGTTGCAACAATTGATATTGTTTTATGCTTGGATAGACTGTGTAGTCTAGTAATTGATCTGTTGGTGCTTGGATAGACTGTATGCTGACCTGGGTTGTTTGGATGGGGTCAGCCATGATAGGTAGGCTGGGCTTATTTTGTCATCGGCTAATCAGTACTTGATCTTTTGATGCATTTATTGCATCTTAAGGGATTTTACTATGAGATTCGACAAGTGGGCTATCGGTAAACCTATGCTAGGCCAGCATTTGGTTGTAGGTTCTGCCGAACCACCGGTCCTCTGAGATACTTGCTTATCTGATGTTGTAGTATCATTGCTTGTTATTTCTGATGCTTTTCGTTTGTTAAACTTCCATTCACTTAGCTTTGAGCTTATCCTCCACATTAAACTCCATTTTGCAGGTCGTGGTAAGTCTTGCTGTTTGCTGGGAGCTTGTGGTTGTTTTTGGGAATGTCTGAACGATACTCTGATAATTTTTGATCGAAGAGCCTTTTTGTGATTAAGTAACACTGCCTTTCAAGATATAATCTTTTGGTGTCAGTTGTTTATTATTATTTTATATACCTATGTTAATATGTTTATGTTTGTATATGCGCTTCCGTAATGAAACCCTTTTTTTTTTAAAATAGCAGTGTTACAATTTGGTATCAGAGCCCTGATTTGGGATGCGTGCACAGTTAGAGTATTCAATTTCCAAATCATCGCTCAAGTTTGGTCAGACATTCCTTGTGTTTGTGGGGATTAGGGTGAATACAAGTTTATTGTTGTTAGTTGTGGTTAGTATGTTGTGTACTAATAGTTTTTCTAATAAGTGTTGAGGTGTTGTGATTGAAATAGATATGACAGATAATGAAAACATGACTAACGCCCCCACGACCCCAAGAAGACCGAGTACTTCCTCTGCAGGTCCTTCAGAGATTCATACATCAGCTGGTATTGTAGTTACAGATACTGATACTGATCGAGAGGAATATGTTTATCAGTTAGAGGAGCAGTTGCAGGAGCTTAGAGGAGAGTTACGGGAGCTGACTTCTCAGGCACATATTCCTCCAGTGATTTTGACTCAGTCTGAGATTCCTTCAGTATCAGTACCTATTTTCTCTACATCTCAGTCGACTCAACCTCAGTATTTCTATCCAGTTACATCATAGGGATCTTATCAATATCCTATTTTTGGGTTTCCACCTTAACTGGGACCCAGGAAGTGTCAGCACAAAGATTTCAGGGATTGCAAACGAAAGGAATACCACGGGAGCACAGATCCTACTAAAACTTTAAACTGGTTGAGAGAGACTACCAAAGTCTTTGATGCTTGCAACTGTGAGGAGGAACTGAGGGTTACTTTTTCCACCAGGATGCTCGAAGGGGATGCTATGGTTTGGTGGGATTCGTTGACAGCTCACCTCACCAAAGCACAGATGGAATCTATTACCTGGGAGCAGTTTCAGAGTAAAGTCTGTGAGCAGTATTGTGGTGAATTTGAGATGAAAAAGATCAGAAAAGAGTTTATGGATTTGCATATGACTAAGAGGATGTCAGTTGATGAGTTCATTAGGCAGTTTAACCAAAAGTTGAGGTTTATGAAACATTAGGTACCAGACGAGTCTTCACAAGTACAACACTTTATTGGAGCATTGTTACCGGAGTACAGGGGTACCGCTCGATTGGCTAGCACGCTGACACAGGCTTTCACTTTAGCCAAATCAGCAGAGGGTGATGTCAAGGACGAGAACAAAAGAACCGGGATAAAGCTGCCTTGAAGAAATCCAAGTCTGAGTAGACTGGTACACAGCAGAAGAAGAAATGGCAGGGAAACCAGGAACAGGGTAAGCAGAACCCTAAACTGGCTACTGTTGGTTCCAGCAAAGGCCATAGTGGTGTAGACAATGCAGGTCTTCTCACACCTGACCTTGTACACTCTAGACCTTGCGATGTTTCAAATGTGGTGCATTGGGGCACGAGGTGAAAGATTGTAAATTTCCTCGTAACGTGTGCCGGAACTGTCAAAAAGTGGGTCACCAGTCAGGCGAGTGTCCTTCTGCTAAGAAGACGGGGTCAGGGTTAGGGGCAGCGGTAGTTGGGGGATCCTCATCATCAGGCCAGAAGAGAAAGAACCCTCCTCCACCCGAGGGTAGAGCCTTTCGTATGTTAGTATATGATGCTACTACCACCGATGATGTCTTCACTGGTATATTTTTGATAAACTCTGTACTTGTACGTGTGTTGTTTGATTCGAGGGCTAATCGCTCCTTTATTTTGGTGGCTTTCTGTGATAAATTGAAACTGGCTACTTCAAATGTTACTGCTCCATTAGAAGTAGAGATAGTTGATGGTAAACGGTTCAAGTTACAACGGCTGTGTCTGGAGCTGAAATTGACATTGATGGTAGTTGTTTTACAGTCTCTTTCTTGTTAATGCCTATCTTTGGATTTGATGTTGTTTTGGGTATGGAATGGTTGAGCCAGAATAGGGCTAACATTAAATGTCATAAGAAGTTGATTTCTTTTCCTTTATCTGCGGGTCACACGTAGTAGCTCGCGGAGAGAGGCTTCGTTCTACTTTTCCTATTATCTCGTTTATGAAGGCTAGAAAGTCTCTGGCCAAAGGGTGTGAATCTTTCCTGGCTTATGCTATTGATGTTAAAAAGGAGAAGCAGATTGAATCTGATATCCGGGGTGGTGTCGGAATACCCGTAAGTGTTTCCTGATGAATTACCTGGGTTGCCTCCGGTTTGAGAGGTAGAATACATAATTGATTTATTTCAAGGTTCGAGTCCAGTGGTTAAAGCTCCATACAGATTAGCACCTTCTGAAATTCGAGAGATGATGACTCAGATTCAGAATCTGTTAGACAGGTGTTTTATTCTTGCTAGTTCTTCTCCATAGGGTGCACCGGTTTTATTTGTGAAAAAGAAAGATGGTACTTTGCGTATGTGTATTGACTACCGGGAACTGAATAAGATGACGGTTAAAAATAAATAACCTTTACCCAGAATTGATGATTTATTTGATAAGCTACAGGGTGCTTCTTATTTTTCAAAAATTGATTTGCGATCGGGTTATCACCAGGTACGTGTTTCTGATGCCGATATTCCTAAAACCGCATCCGTACCAAGTATGTTCATTATGAGTTTTTAGTTATGCCTTTCGGTTTAACTAACGCACTTGCCACTAGTACAAATCTGCGATTTGGTCACACATAGTCGGAATTAAACGGCCACACGTTCGAATTATTATGTGACTAAAGGTACGAAAATAAGTTCCTCGTTATTAGTTAGCCACTGATAAACTCGGATCGTGTGACCATTCGGTAATGTATCGCCACATAAATATTTGAATATGTGGCGATACATTACCACTTGAATTACTGTGACTAAATGCCATAAATGGCAACACACTTAATTTATTGTGACAAAAGTTTGTCACACACTTGAATTACTGTGACTAAATGCCATATATGGTTACATGAAATAATTGTTTATGTGTCTAAATCATAGATTCGAAATTGTCACACATGTGTTAAGTGTAGCCAAAATCGTACATATGGTCACGCAACTTATTATGTGTGTCTAAAGTTTAACGGTGCCAAAAGGTAAAGTATATAGTCACATTTATTTCTAGTACGATCATGTGTGACTATATGGCTTTATAATAGCCACACATCATGACAAATGTGTATCTAAATGCTGTTTATGGCCATATTAAGTGTTTGTGTGTCAAAATCATGAGTCTACATATGGTCACATGAAATAATTGTTTATGTGTCTAAATCATAGATTCGAAATTGTCACACATGTGTTAAGTGTAGCCAAAATCGTAAATATGGTCACGTAACTTATTATGTGTGTTAAAGTTTAATGGCGCCAAAAGGAAAAGTATATAGTCACATTTATTTCTTGCAGTGACTATATGTATTTATAGTAGCTACACATCATGACAAATGTGCATCTAAATGCTGTTTATGGCCACATTAAGTGTTTGTGTGTCTAAATCATGAGTCTACATATGGTCACATGAAGTAATTGTTTATGTGTCTAAATCATAGATTCGAAATTGTCACACATGTGTTAAGTGTAGCTAAAATCTGGTACATGTGGTCACGCAACTTATTATGTGTGGCTAAAGTTTAACAGCACCAAAAGGTAAAGTATATAGTCACATTTATTTGTAGCATGATCATGTGTGACTCTATGGCTTTATAATAGGCACACCTTATCATAAATGTGTATTCAAATGCTGTTTATGGTCACATTGAGTGTATGTGTGTCTAAATCATGATTCTACATATGGTATCATGAAGTTCTTGTTTATGTGTCTAAATCATAGAATCGAGTTTGTCACACATGATTATGTGTAGCCAAAATACGGTACATATGGTTACATAACTTATACATTGTGACTAAAGTTTATCGTGTGTTTTCAAAATTAAACAGTTAATTAAATTTGATATTTAGTCACATATTAAGTATCTGTGTGTCTAAATCATGAGTCTATATATGGTCACTTGATGTAATTATTTATGTGTCTAAATCATAGAGTTGAGTTTGTCACACATGAGTTAAGTGTAGCCAAAATCCAGTACATATGGTAACATAAATCATTTATATTCATTTCCCCAAGTTTGACTTTAGATAGTCAAAATGGGAAATCTTGTAAAGTCAAAATTGGAACCGTTTTGAATTCGAAATTGGGAATCGTTTTGGTTAGTTCAAAAGAGGATGTCATTTGTTTTCAATTAAACTACACAAACAACAAATATTACAGCAAACAACAGACAATATTCATTGATTAACATCTGTGAATTTTCAAAACATTACATCAAGAGACAGATAATAAAAAAGAAAAAAAAAACTAATCTAGATAATCAACAAGCCCATCAGAGTACAAATTTTGAGATTCAAGAGACTTGATAATCTGCTCACGTAATTGGTTATTCGTAGCATACATACTTGTGTTGAAAATTAAGAAAATCAATATGGGCTCTGTCAAAAACCGGAATCTTCGATTGAGAATTAATCTGGGAAATGCGGAAATTCAATTCGTATATATTCATTTGAATATCGACAATAGCCATTTCAACATCTGCAAGTCTTTTCTTGTCCTTCAAGATGTATTGATCAACCTCTTTCATCAAGAAACTAAAGTCTGTGTATTTTTTCTGGTACGCTTTGAAGGGTTTTGCGATTTAGGAACATCAATTTTTTGGGAATGAAATCAGATGAAAGGGCAGTATGTTCGTGAAATAGATGGAAGATGAAAAATTTATAATAGATGGAGAGGATGTATCTTCGTGTAACAGATGCAATATATTGGAAGGCATATAAATACCAAAAAAAAGAGGCAAAAGTATGGGAAAAAATAGGGTGAAAAAGGCGCTAAAACATTATGAAACATTTTGACTGAATTGACTTGATTAATATCCCATTTCCTCGAATTTTGACTTTAAATAGTCAAACTGTGAATTATTTTGAAGTCAGTTGCCGTTTTATTGACTTGACACAAATAAAATGGGAACTGTTGTAAATCTAATATTTTGCTTCTGTTATGATCAATAGACTTCGAATATATTATGGTAATTTGCAAGGTTAATGTACTACAAGTAATAAATGCCAATATATGTACTAAAAAGATACAATTTATCATCTATATGAGTTAAGCAAAAAATAGAATAAACTTTAGAGTGTGCCAACTTCACCAAGACATTGTTCACTTCGATTTGCGTATAACAATACCACCACAGTCAGTTCGATAAACTGTCTCGTGGTTCATTACCCAAGTCACGTCGATCTACATGTGGCAATATGTTATCATTATGCGGGTGAATGACAGTACTAAATTCCTCATCGACTTCGTCATATGTATCTTTGTAATTCTTGGGAGGTGTCTTAAAGACAGTAGACAGTTTTTTATCTAGCGAATCTTTCACATAAAATACTTGTCGTGCTTGTGAGGCTAATATAAACGGATCAACCTTGTGGCCTTAATTATTCAGGTCTACCAATGTATAACCAAGATTAGTATCGCGTTTGACCCCACCAGCTCTATGATTAACCCAATCACATTTTAAAAGAGGAATTTTCCTGAAACGATATTCTAGTACCCATATTTCTTGTAAAACCCCATAATAAAATCTCTGTCTTTTGGTTGCAACTTCTTTGGATATGTGCAGATCTATTGCCTCAACACTAACCCCACTGTTCTGGTAAACCCTGCCATCACGAGATTTTGTACGAAATGCATACCCATTGATGTTATATGCGTCGTATTTAACTACAGTGGAGCGTGTTCCATATGAAATCCACCTTACGATTTCTGATACACTTTGTTTGGAGATCGCTAACTCTCTATCAACCTGAATTTTATTAATATATTACAAGTATATATGAGCTTCAAATTTAAGGAACAACAAGCAACAACTATAAATAACATACGGATTACCTCTTTGTGTAACCAATTAGCAAAAGATTTACTGTGCTCATTCTCCAGCAATGCTATTCGTTTACCCGGGTTTTTTGTTTTCAAAAGCTGCTTGTGTTGCCTGGAACAAGGTGTTTGATTATTATATATGATAGAACATTATAAGTATCAAAATAGACATATGTTAGTAATACTTACTCAATATACGGTACAATTTCATCTGTATTCTGTATTACATACAAATGTGCTTTCTAAAAGAGTTCCGCAGAAACTTCACTTAATTTGCCGGCCGACATTGGTTTTCCTTCCTCATCTTCATCAGTTTCATGTTTATCAGGTGGTTTTCCTTCCTCATCTTCATCAGTTTCATGTTTATCAGGTGGGATACCAATAGTTTTCATTGATTTTTGATATTCGCTGAAAAACTCTATTGTTTCTTCTACAATAGTCTCCTTAGCAATGCATCCCTCTGGTTTATTTATGTTTCGTACATGTCCTTTAATAACCTTCATACATATTTCGAAGGGATACATCCACCGAAAGCATACAGGACCACAATGGGCCATAATATCAAAAAATGACGGAGGAAAGAATTTCTCCAGAAGGCACAGTGTCACACAGAGTTCTTCTTGCATCTTATCTAGTTCTTGTAATATGATTTCTTTGCTATATATCGATCTAAAGAAATAGCAAAACCTGATAATAGCATATCGTGTGTCTTGAGGCATTATTGAACGAAATGCAATGGGCAAAAACTCTTGCATTAGCATGTGATAGTCATGCGATTTAAGGCCAATGAGCTTCTTATCCTTTAGGCTGACCAAAGTAGAGAAATTTGAACAATAGCCTTGTGGTACCCTGATGTTGTAAAATGTTTCACAAAATATGTCCTTTTCATCATTCATTAATGTGTAACCTGCTTGAGGTAGTGTTGTTTTGTCTGCTTCTAGCCTAACAAACAACTCTGGTTTTATACCCAACTCAACCAGATCTAATCGAGCATTCAATCCATCTTTTGTCTTTACCGGAACATTTAGCAAAATTCCGACTAGACTCTCACCAACATTCTTTTCTATATGCATGAAATCAATACAATGTTAAACTGAATTATGCCTCCAATACCTAGGTTTTCGATACCAAATGTTGAATTTCTTCCAATACGCACCGTTTTCTTCATTTACATGGCTTGAACTACCCTCTGTCTGTTTTCTTTTTCTTTTCTGCTTTTAAATCTTCCCACCTCTGCCTCTCTTATCTTCTTGGTTTTCTAATGTCTTATTGTTTGTTTGTTTTCCTTTTCCCCACTTATTTTCAATATGTTGTACCTCGTTTTCCTTTTCCCCACTTATTTTCAATATGTTTCTTTTCTGCTTTTAAATCTTCCCACCTCCACCTCTGCCAAATTCTTGTTGTCCATCAAACGCCTTCTTTAGCTTTCTGAACGGATGGTTATATGGTAGATATTGTCTGTGACCAACATAACTTTGTTTTGATGAGGAAGGAAGTCTAACATAGTATGTATCTTTACCATATACTACACAACCTTTGAATCCACTACATGGGTAGCCACATAATGTACCAAGTGCAGGGTAATAATTTATTTTCCATAACACAACGACACGTAGATTAAAGTTTTCTTTTGTGGAAGTATCATATGTGTAACACCCTCTCTACTCGCCTAGTATTATAGAGGTAATTAAGTTATTAATCTTTAGATTTAATAATTGATTAAGTGATATTATTATTATTATTATTATCATTGTTATTATTTGATTATTATTATGTGAATAATTAAATGGTTAATTTAATAAAATTAATAAGTGGGTGGGTTTTGAGGTGTCATTTGTGATGACACTAAGCCACCTAATTGCCACCCTTACATCTCATTTACATGCAAATCAAGATAGTGTGAGAGTGTGTTTTGTGTGTGTACTCTCAGCCGAGGAAAAGAAAGAAAGAAGAACAAAAAGAACACAACAATCTTCAAGTTTTAAATTCTGAATTAATTGAATTGGATTCTGCTATAGCTGATCAGAAGGTTAGCTTAATCAATTTAGAATTGTTGTTTCAATTCGGTTTTATAAAATCATATAGAATTCCGCATGCTTCTTGAATTAATTGATGATTAGGATGTTTACATGTTAAGAAATTGATGTGAATTGAAGTTAGAATGGACCAGAATTGAAGTTAGAATCAAATTGTTCAAGAACTTGAATTAATCGGAATTCATGCCTTTGAATCATGCGGATTTTGAGAATTCCGCATGGATTATCCGAGATTTTGATAAAACCAAATGATCTATTCGGAATTGAGATGAATACCGAATGAATTTATCCGGGAATTATAAAGAATCCGCATGTGTCAAATACCGAATGTTTATGCCTTTGCTTTATAAGGATCATGATATACGGAAATTGGACCAAAACCGTATGTTTAATCGGAATTCAAGAAAAACCGAATGAATCTTCCTTGACTTATTCGGAATTGTAAAAAGGATCCGGTTTTCTGACAAACCGCATGGACTATATATGGAATGTGAAGAAACCGGATGAATTGCCTTATTCGGAATTAATGATTAGATCCGGAATTTGATTAAAACCGAATACACAGCCTTTGCTTATCCGGGATTGTGACTTAGATCCGGAATTATGATAATTCCGCATGATGCATCTGCGATTTAGAACTTTGGACTATTTTCCTTAACACTTTATTCAGATTTGGACTTATGATGATAAAACCGAATGATCAGGAAACCGCATGAAGCCTTATACGGTTTTGGAAAATGACTTGGGATTTCCTCAACAATTCAGATTATGACATACGGAATTTTATATATATATATTATATATGTGATATGTATGTATACCTGTAATGTATGAATAAGTGTATTACTTATTATGAATCAGTATTATGGATTATATCGACTTGTGTTTATATCTTCTTAGGAACCGAGAAGACTCAATGAATTAGTCATCTGAGTGTGCTACAGCTGTGCTGATTGTGGTGAGTGGATTTATATCTTCGGATATACAGGATATGATATCCTGATTGTAACTTTGCTCATTGGACTGTATGTCTTGTTTAATATGTATACATGTTGTTTTAGAGATCAACGTCATGGAATTTCGGCTGGGCCTGTTGCTTAGGGATTTACAGTATTAGATCTTGACATGCATTTGTTGTATTCAAGGGTGCTAGTACTGTTGTCCATGTTAGCAGGGCTATCGTTAAACCTTGGTTTTGGCCGACCTTTGTTGTAGGTTCTTGCAACACCGCCAGTTCTCTTGGGATTATGAGCTTTGTGTTTGGGCATGTTTGCCTTGTATATGTTTAGATATCTGTTCCCTCATTTAGCTTTGCGCTAATTCCCCACTAGTTTATTTTGCAGATCCTCCGTGGCGAGTTTCTAAAAGATGATGGTTGGGATAATGGACAGACCCCTACTCTGATGTCTATATTTTGTAAAGAGCCTGTTTTTGTAATTAACACTGTAGTGGCATTTTGTAAATGTAAAACCAGACAAAGATTGTAATTAGCTTTTGAACTTAATGTAATTAGCTTCCGCACGCAGTATTATGTATATATAAAAAGTACAGTGTTACAAATTGGTATCAGAGCACTGGTTTGAGGATTTGCATTGGTGATTTCGTGCAATACTCGAACCAAGGCTCTAGTCAGTCCAGTATTCCCAGGGTGGGTAATTGGTAGTGTAGCTTTGAGGGTAGTTAGTGTGATTTTACTAACATATTAAATTTAACAACTGGTGAGATGTTGTGTATGAGACAGAATATGGCTGACAACGTGAAACAGACAACTACCCATGCGTCTCCTAGTAGAAACAACAACCAGTCCTCCACTGCAGCAAATGAACAACACAACCGAGCCGGTACCTCTCACAATGGAGAATTAGATCAACAAGATTATGTGCTACAGTTGGAAGATAGATTGCAAACTCTGAGAGACCGGATTCAGCAACTGGAGCAGCAGCAACAGCAAACTCAATCCTCTCAACAAACCCAAACCATTCACATGCCCAGAGACACAACTGTGTTTACACAACCCATACCACCTCCTGTTTACACTACCACTCCATTCAGTACTGTGTCAACACCTTTTGGAACTTTGCCTTATGTGTCCATTCCACAAGGTAACCAACCTCATCAACCACAGCCACAAAATATCTTTATTCCACGGTATCCATCTCAGGGAAGTTATAAACCGAGTTGTCAATACAAGGATTTCATGGATTGTCAACAACAGGAGTATTCTGGAAGCTCCAACCCTAATGCTACTTTGAACTGGTTGAGGGAAACAGTTACGGCATTGGATGCCTGTAACTGTGAGGAATCTGAGAGAGTGAAGTTTGCTACCCGAAGGTTGAAAGGTCAAGCTGCAACTTGGTGGCATTCTTTAACTGCACATCTTTCCCGAGAGACTTTGAACTCTGTAACTTGTGATCAATTTCAAAGCAAGTTTTGTGAACACTTTTGCAACACTTTTGATCTGGCAAAGGTGATGCGAGAATTCATGGACTTAGCTCAGAATGATAAGATGTCCGTGGATGAATTGATCACTAAGTTCAGTGAGACTTTGAGGTTTGCGAAGTAGTGGGTGCCTGATGAGCCTGCATAGATTGAACATTTTGTTCAAGCTTTATTACCTGAATATCGGGTTAACACCTGTATGGCGACATCGTTGGTTCAAGAATTTACAATAGCCAGAGCTGCTGAGGGGGATGTATGAGCTAGAGAGAATATGAATCATGAGAAGGGATCATCTCACAAGTCCGGTGGGAACCAAAGTGGAAATCAGAGTAAAGGCAAATGGCAGAAGAATCGAAACCCAGGTGATCAGAAATCCAAAGGTTCGGGATCTAGTCAGGGTAAGAAGTGGTGTGTAACATGCAAGTTTCGCCATACTGATCCATGTACACTACAGACTCGTCGATGTTTGCGTTGTGGTGATCTTTCTGATTGTCGGTTTAAAAATAATGTTTGTTGGAATTGTCACTAGGAAGGTCATCGAGCTGGAGCGTGCACAAAGCAGAAGTCAAAGGGGACGGGGCAAGGGGTAGCCACTGTCGGAGATCGTTTTCTGTAGGTCAGAAGCGAAAGGCTGCACCTTCTGCGGAAGGGAGATCCTTCAAGATGACGGTTAGTGAGGCTGCCGAGAACAATGATGTGATCACGGGTATGTTTTTGATAAACTCCGTGCCTACCCGTGTGTTATTTGACTCTGGTGCAAATATATCATTTATATCTGTATCCCTATGTGATAAACTGAATTTGCCTGCTACTGTGATTACTACTCCTTTAGAAGTAGAGATAGCCGATGGTAAATTAATGTCTGTTACTACATCAGTGACTGGGGTACAAATGGATATAGATGGTACTAGCTTTCCTGTAGACTGTTTGTTAATGCCTATACCAGGGTTTGACTTAGTACTAGGCATGGATTGTTTAAGTCACCACAAAGCTAGTATTCAGTGTCATAAGAAACTCATTACTATTCCCTTGGCTGACGGGTCGCATGTCGTGGCTTGCGGGGATAGAGCTCAATCTTCTTTTCATATCATCTCGTATATGAAGGCTAGAAAATCTTTAGCTAAAGGGTGTGCGTCTTACTTGGCTTATGCGATTGATGCGAAGAAGGAGAAGAACCAGTTACCGATGGCCGAGTTGTGTCTGAATATCCGGAGGTATTTCCAGATGATCTACCGGGGTTGCAACCTGTTCGAGAGGTAAAGTATAAGATTGATCTGATACCTGGCACTACACCTATTGCGAAAGCTCCGTATCGTCTAGCTCCTTCAGAGATTCGGGAGATCATGACTCAGATACAGGAACTGCTAGACAAAGGATTCATTTGACCGAGTTCTTCGCCTTGGGGTGCACATGTGTTGTTCGTGAAAAAGAAAGATGGAACTCTGCACATGTGTATAGATTACAGGGAACTGAATAATAGGACCATCAAGAATAAGTATCCGTTGCCCAGAATTAATGATTTGTTTGATCAACTGCAAGGGGCTTCCTACTTTTCAAAGATCGACTTGAGATCAGGGTACCATCAGGTAAGAGTAGCTGAAGAGGATATACCAAAGACGGCTTTTCATACACGGTATGGCCATTATGAATTTCTGGTGATGCCTTTTGGTTTAACGAATGCTCCTGCGGTATTTATGGATTTAATGAACTGCGTCTGCCGACTCTTCTTAGACAAATTCGTGATTGTGTTTATTGACGATATTTTAGTGTATTCTAAAACTGAGGATGAACATGATCAACACTTGAGACAACATCTAGAAATATTAAAAGAAAATAAATAAATGCTAAGTTTTCGAAATGTGAATTTTGGTTACGTGAAGTTCAATTTCTAGGGCATGTAATTTGCCAAGATGGTATTAAAGTGGATCCGTCCAAGATTGAAGCGGTAATGAACTGGAATGCTCTGAAAATGCCGACAGAGATCAAGAGTTTTCTCGGATTAGCAGGTTATTACCGACGATTTATTAAAGATTTTTCCAAGCTTGCCGGTCCGTTGACTAAGTTAACTCGAAATGACGTTCAGTTTCATTGGGGTACAGCTCAAGAAGATGTATTCCAGACTCTGAAACAACTGTTGTGTCAAGCACCCGTCCTTTCTTTGCCTGAGGGTTCAGAATATTTTGTGGGTTTTTGTGATGCCTCTCACGCCGGGTTGGGATGTGTTTTAATGCAGAGGGGTAAGGTAATTGCTTATGCTTCGAGACAGTTGAAACCGAACGAGCGAAATTACCCAACACATGACTTAGAATTGACTGCTGTGGTATTTACGTTGAAACTGTGGAGACATTATATGTACGGAACTAAGTGTACGATTTGCACAAATCATAAAAGTCTGCTGTATGTTTTTACTCAGAAGGAACTAAACATGAGACAACGCCGTTGGCTAGAATTGATTAAAGATTATGATTGCGATATTCAGTATCATCTGGGAAAAGCGAATGTAGTTGCAGATGCACTTAGCAGAAAAGGATCCTCGGATATTGTGAGATTTATGCTATTGGAAACTAAATCAGATTTAGTAGATCAACTTTTAGCCGCTCAACTTGAAGCCTTGAAGGATGAAAACTTGAAGGGTGAACTGATGGTTAAACGACAACACGAGCCGATGGTTGATACACGTGGTTTGAAGGTTTATCATAAACGTGTTTGGGTACCAAAGTTTGGGAATTTAAGGGAGTTGATTTTGAATGAAGCTCACATGTCTAGGTTGTCAATACATCCGGGTAGTACGAAAATGTATCACGATTTGAAAACTCTTTACTGGTGGCCAACAATGAAAATGGATATTGCCCGCTTTGTTGAAACATGTCACATCTGTGCACAAGTTAAAGCCGAACATCAGAAACCGTACGGATCTTTGAAACAATTGGAAATACCCGAGTGGAAGTGGGATCATATTACGATGGATTTTGTAACTAAACTTTCTCTAACTCAGAGACGTCACGATATGATTTGGGTTATAGTCGACAGATTAACCAAGAGTGCACACTTCCTTGCTACTGCTGAAACTGCATCGTTGAATAAGTTAGCACAGTTGTATATTGATGAAATAGTATCTAGACATGGAATTCTTCTTTCCATCGTCTCAGATCGGGATTCGAGATTTGTGTCTAACTTCTGGAACAGTCTACAACGAGAATTGGGATCCAGGGTAAACTTGAGTACAACTTATCACCCTCAGACCGATGGTCAATCAGAAAGAACTATTTAAACTTTAGAGGATATGCTTCGTGCATGTGTGTTAGAGTTTGGAGGTTCATGGGATTCACATCTTCCATTGGTTGAGTTTGCCTACAACAATTCCTATCACTCTAGTATAGGAATGCCTCCGTATGAAATGTTATATGGGCGTCCCTGTAGAATTCTGACTTGTTGGTTAGAAGCAGGGGAAAAACAATTTGCAGGGCCAGATATAGTACAGATGACAGCTGATAAGGTAGCAATGGCGAGAGAAAAGTTAAAAGCTGCCAGAGATAGACAGATAATGTATGCAGATCGGCGTCGTCGACCAGTATCTTTTACTGAAGGGGAAAAGGTTTACCTGAAAGTATCTTCGTGGAAGGGCGTTATTCGTTTTGGGAAACGCGAGAAGTTGGCTCCTCGTTACATTGGTCCATTCAGGATTAGACGAGTGGTGAACGAACAGACTGTTGTTTCAGATCTTCCAGATGAGTTAGTCGGAATTCATGATACTTTCAACGTGTGTTATCTGAGAAAGTGTAACGTAGAGGATAAGACGCAGGTTCTTCCGATACAAGATCTTCGTGTGGATACAAATCAGAGACTTATTGAAGAACCAATTAAGTTACTTGATCGTAAGGTAACAAAGCTGAGGAAGAAACAGATACCTATGGTTTTGGTCAAGTGGAAGCATAGCTTGGGTTTTGACTTAACGTGGGAAACCGAAGCTGATATGAGGAACCGTTATCCTTCCTTGTTTGAGCGTGTTGAGATTCCGAGGACGGAATCTTCTTAAGGGGGGAAGATTTGTAACACCCTCTCTACTGGCCTAGTATTATAGAGGTAATTAAGTTATTAATATTTAGATTTAATAATTGATTAAGTGATATTATTATTATTATTATCATTGCTATTATTTGATTATTATTATGTGAATAACTAAATGATTAATTTAATAAAATTAATAAGTGGGTTTTGAGTTGTCATTTGTGATGACACTAAACCACCTAATTGCCACCCTTACATCTCATTTACATGCAAATCAAGATAGTGTGAGAGTGTGTTTTGTGTGTGTACTCTAAGCCGAGGAAAAGAAAGAAAGAAGAACAAAAAGAACACAACAATCTTTAACTTTTAAATTCTGAATTAATTGAATTGGATTCTACTATAGCTGATCTAGAAGGTTAGCTTAATCGATTTAGAATTGTTGTTTAAATTTGGTTTTATAGAATCATATAGAATTCCGCATGCTTCTTGAATTAATTGATGATTAGGATCTTTACATGTTAAGAAATTGATGTGAATTCATGATCATTATGTGTTTATAATACTTTCTAGAAGTATATATTCAAATGCATGTACATCAAATGGATTAGAATTGAAGTTAGAATCAAATTTGTTCAAGAACTTGAATCAATCGGAATTCATGCCTTTGAATCATGCGGATTTTGAGAATTCCGCATGGATTATCCGGGATTTTGATAAAACCGAATGATTTATTAGGAATTGACATGAATACCGTATGAATTTATCCGGGAATGATAAAGAATCCGCATGTGTCAAATACCGAATGTTTATGCCTTTGCTTTATAAGGATCATGATATACGGAAATTGGACCAGAACCGGATGTTTAATCGGAATTCAAGAAAAACCGAATGAATCTGCCTTGACTTATTTGGAATTGTAAAAAGGATCCGGTTTTCTGACAAACCGCATGGACTATATACGGAATGTGAAGAAACCGGATGAATTGCTTTATTTGGAATTAATGATTGGATCCGGGATTTGACTAAAACCGAATACACAGCCTTTGCTTATCCGGGATTGTGACTTAGATCTAGAATTATGATAATTCAGCATGATGCATCCGCGATTTAGAACTTTGGACTATTTTCCTTAACACTTTATTCAGATTTGGACTTGTGATGATAAAACCGAATGATCAGGAAACCGCATGAAGCCTTATACGGTTTTGGAAAATGACTTGGGATTTTCTCAACAATTCAGATTATGACATACGGAATTTTATATATATATCTATGATATATGTGATATGTATGTATATCTGTAATGTATGAATAAGTGTATTACTTATTATGAATCAGTATTATGGATTATATACTGACTTGTGTTTATATCTTCTCAGGAACTGAGAAGACTCAGTGAATTAGTCATCTGAGTGTGCTATAGCTGTGCTGACTATGGTGAGTGGATTTATATCTTCGGATATATAGGATATGATATCCTGATTGTAACTTTGCTCATTGGACTGTATGTCTTGTTTAATATGTATACATGTTGTTTTAGAGATCAACGTCGTGGAATTTCGGCTGCGCCTGTTGCTTAGGGATTTACAGCATTAGATCTTGACATGCATTTGTTGTATTCAAGGGTGCTAGTACTGTTGTCCATGTTAGCAGGGCTATCGGTAAACCTTGGTTTTGGCCGACCTTGGTTGTAGGTACTTGCAACACCGCCGGTTCTCTTGGGATTATGAGCTTTGTGTTTGGGCATGTTTGCCTTGTATATGTTTAGATATATGTTCCCTCACTTAGCTTTGTGCTAATTCCCCACTAGTTTATTTTGCAGATCCTCCGTGGTGAGTTTCTAAAAGATGATGGCTGGGATAATGGACAGACCCCTACTCTGATGTCTATATTTTGTAAAGAGCCTGTTTTTGTAATTAACACTGTAGTGGCATTTTGTAAATGTAAAACCAGACAAAGATTGTAATTAGCTTTTGAACTTAATGTAATTATTTGTAATTAGCTTCCGCACGCAGTATTATGTATATATAAAAAGTACAGTGTTACAATATGTATCAACACCTTCCTCGAATAATCGTTGCAGATCATCAATTAAAAGTTCCAAAAAAACATCGATATCATTTTCCGGGTATCCTGATATTAATACCGAAAGCATGATAAACTTTCTTTTCATGCAAAACCATGGAGAAAGGTTGTATATGACAGTTAAGACTAGCCATACACTATGATGCCTATTTCCTCTGTTGACGTCAACTCCATCAGCCGATATTCCTAACCGTAGAATTCCTGGATCCTTGAAGAGTCGTTTCGGGGAATTTTTCATCTATGGTACGCCATGCCTGTGAATCTGCCGAGTGACGTAAAACACCATCTGTTATCCTCCTTGTCGCATGCCATCTTAAGTCTTCTGAAATACTTTGTATCTTGAAGAGTCGTTGCAGTCTTGGTATAACTGGGAAGTACCACATTACCTTTGCTAGAATGTTTTTGTACACTTTATGTGTCTTATTATCCACCTTCCATCTTGATATCCCACAAGTTCGACACACAGTCAATTTCTCGTCCTCCTTCCAATAAAGAAGACAATTGTTGATACATACATGTATCTTTCTGTATCCTGACCCCATCAATTTCATAATTTTTATGGCCTCATAAGTGTTTTCCACCAATTCGTTTATCAGGGAGCATCTTTTTTAACAATCCTAGTAATTCCGTAAAAAACTTATCTGAACATCCGTACTTTCTCTTCAAGTTGAGTAGTTGGACTATTGCAGACAACTTTGTAAAGTCAGGACATCCTTTGTAAAGTGGCTTCTCTGCGTCTAATAATAGTTATTGAAATTTGACATGGTTTTCCTCATCAAAATTATCTTTAGTAGCGTTAACCATTTCTACTGTTTCTGGTCCATCTGTTGGAATTTGTGAACCAAATTCCGTGTTTTCAACAAACTCTGCTGTGTTAGGATTAAACAAGCGGTAGATTGAAGGATTGCTAAGATAACTATGATAATGTTGAGAGAGAATCTCGTTTTCACTTTAGAACACACATAGTTTATTTCTTGTATGTGTGGCAATCCTTACATTTCCTTGTGTAGCACAAGGGTTATATACCTATAAGGTATATTTACAATAAGCACCCTAAACTATTGTTTGAACTCCTATTCTATTACAATAATACAGTTCTAACAATCACCCCCTTTGGAATGGAATAGGAGTTGTAGAATAAAATGAACAGGAGTCTTGATCTCTTCAGCATCTTGAGGGTCTTGTGCTTATTGTCTTGTAGCGCTCCAGTAACCTAAGACATTAATCACCTACGGTTATATAATCAATTTAGCACATAGAGGTTTTCAGCAATTGGATCCTTGAGCATTAGGCAATCAGCGGAAGCATATAAGGATTCATCAATAGGAGAGAATATGTTGCTTACTCCCCCTAGAATCACGAACGAGGAAACCCTCCCCCTACAATGTTGCTCTCGATCCTTGAAGATAAAATTGGGGCGAGAATAAATTTTTTACTTTAATCTAAGTATACTTTCATCTAAGTACTTCTCCCCCTAGACTGAATACCTCGTACAGTATGTCTCATGCAGTAACCAACTGAATAAATCTTTATATATCTCCCCCTCATGATGTCCAAAGTCTTCACTGGTCATCATGAAAAATGTTCAGTTGAGAAGTATCAGCCTATTAACTTCTACCACTTGCGAGCCAAAATGGATCGCTGCGGAGTGAATGTAGATCAAAAGTGAATACATTAACCAAATCAAAAATCTGAGAAGTCTCATACAAGAGTATCAACCTAGTCCGGATCACAACAAGTGACAAAGAGAACGAAAGACAAGTGGATGCAAACGAACTTGGGATGGATAAGGATTCTATAGTAAGAAATAAGCGTTAAGGAACACAGGGAGCTGAAATCATATTCAAGCCTTTTCAACCTGTACGACTATAGAAAATGTGACTTTGAAAACATGTCGTGAACAGGGAGTCGGATACATCCTTATTCGAAAGCACACAAAAATCTATCAAACTCTTTGAAAACATGATGTAAACGGATGTTGGTCAGGACAATCAAGTATCGATAAAAAAATTCTGAAAGATAAGAATGCCAAATGAGAATTCAGAACTGACTGATAAAAGACTACCAAGATTCTAAAGAAACAAGAAATGGATGGCCAAAATCTGGTTTTGAGACCAGATATTTGTAACACTAAGAAAGAAGAACCAAAAATAAGTTAGGAAAGGGCAGGATGACTAGACATAGGGTATTAGGAATTAAGTACATGGAAGTAATGACCCAAAGCTAACCCAAATCTAGAAACATCATAATGATAACTGAAACTTTGAGTACTCCTGACTCAGTCAAAAAATCCAAACACTTGACTTAGAAATCAAGGTGGCAAGATAAATCAGTCAGAACGACGATGGGGGCTTGGGGGCAGCGCCCCTGATAGCGGGGTCCAAGGGGTGGCAACCCCTGGCAGGGTTCAAGGGGCAGAGCCCCTGGCTGGGGTTGAGCTGAAAAATGAAGAATATTGCTATATCAGAAAATGCATTTCGGATGAAAATTTTGAAATTTTGAATGAAAAATGCAACTCTGAGAAACTTGTTCGATAGACCACAATTGGTACGGATCGCATGCGATTGTATCAGTGCGACTGGATCCGTGCGACTGGATCCGTGCAATTGAATCGCATTCGATAGGATCCATGCGATAGGCACCTTTTTACACTAATAAAATTTCATGAAACGGTGTGATTGAATCGCATGCGATTGGATCAGTGTGATTGGATCTGTGCGATTGGTTGTGCGGTCGAATCGCATGCGATTGGATTAATGCGATTGGAATCCAGTGCGGCTGATAGAGAACCTATACTTGGCCAAATTCAACTCGATCGCATGCGATAACAATAAAGTGCGGCTGATAGCTCATGGATGCGGCTGATAGGGTCTTAGAAGTCACTATCAGATCTGTTGACCTTACTCTGAATAGTGTCTACCCACTTGTACCTGATTTGTACTTGATTCGATCTTGACTTGTGCAAGTTCCACACTCAAACACAAACACCCATACCAGCACTTGATTTCACACACAAACACCAAATTTTTGGTGTTTTTAATTTTAAGAGATTGAAACCTGCAAAAATGACGTTCTTGCTTCTTCTTGAGAAAAATTCTGAAAGCTTCAAATCTCCATTAAACTGATTAAATCAGAACACACTAACCCCCAAAACCGTATAAACCCGAAATCGAAAGTTGGCAGGTTGTTTTTGCTCACTTCAATAGTAAATATATCTTCAAGAAAACTCGATTTAACATTCAAATGTCTTGAAGAACTCGATAAAACCGTGAAATAGTGTTGAGATTATACCTTATTTGTCTTGTACATCAGAGAATCGATAATCTACACAACAAAAACAACTTGGAGCACACCTCGTTAATGAAGAACTCGATTGTTCTTCAATGAAACCGTAACCGAGAGGTTTATGTACAACCCCTTTGATCTTCAAATCTCGATTTGTTGATGATAACACCTGATAGATCTTCACTCCTTTGGCTCTGATACCACTTGTTAGGATTAAACAAGCGGTAGATTGAAGGATTGCTAAGATAACTATGATAATGTTGAGAGAGAATCTCGTTTTCACCTTAGAACACACATAATTTATTTCTTGTATGTGTGACAATCCTTACATTTCCTTGTGTAGTACAAGGGTTATATACCTATAAGGTATATTTACAATAAGCACCCTCAACTATTGTTTTAACTCCTATTCTATTACAATAATACAGTTCTAACATGCTGTAACATTATCAGGTTTTGGGCCACTTGTTGATGGCTCATCCTTTTCCCATGTGTAATCCACTTTGTGTAGTTTAATCATTCCCATTGCTGAACAAATGGTGATGCACTTCCTCCACTTTATGCTCTATGTGGTTTAAACATTTTGAACACGTGCATGACATTTTTAGATGTTTTTTATTCACTCGTGGGTCAGCGTTCTTCATCTTCGTCAAGTTCTACAATGCGTAATTAATAAACTTTGATACTCCTTCAAAATAAGGTCTCATGGTCCTATTTGTACCCTTCCAAGACTTGTCCATGTTTATAAATGTCAAAGAACAAGAAATAGAGAAGAATTAAACTGGATGAAAAGTCGAAATTTAGGGATTGAAGCCTTCGAATATCGTATACTCTTTGCGGCGTATTTCATTTGAGACAAAACAGTTAAAATAAATCTCCGTAATTAATGTGTGTTTAAAAAAGAAAAGTCGTTTACTCTCACCGGTTGATTATTCAAAGAAGATTGTGTTTGTTTGAATTCGTTTTTACAAAAATACCCTTACTAATCAAATATAGCATTTTATTTATACGGGCAATAAAGTAATTTTACACACTACACAGAGGTATATATTTCCCCACTACATGTCGTTTCAGTTATCGGCGTTTGCAGACTATCTTTTGATCCTCCAAAAAAACAACTCAAACGTTTTCAAACCCCTAGAATCACCATTCATTTTCAACGATCACCATGGAAGCATCTACTTTAAACAAACGGCAAAAAACTGTAGTAAGAGAAACAACATTAAGTGATCTTTCTATGGGAGTTATGGAGAAAATTTTTGCACACTTGGAGGCCCGTCTCTGCCATCGATTGTGTGCGGTACAAATACATGTAAGTTTCTAATACAATCTGTCTATTTTTTAATCCATTTGGTAATATTATTAATTTGTACATTAAGAAATAAATTTTTTGTGTATCTTACAGTTGCCACACTTTTTTGGAGGCCTCTGATTGCGAAGAGGTCTACAGAAGAATGGAAGTAGAAAGTATACAAACTGTGAGGACTGGGTTGTTTAGTCAGGGTAGAAGTCAGCTCGTCAACAAATGTAGAGCAGCAGGAAACCCAAACATCATGTATAGAGATGGAATGGTATACGTACATTTACTGTTTGTTATTGAAGTAATTAAGTTTAATTATACTTTTTATTAAACTTTATTTTTTTGAATTTTGTGTTATACGTACATTTCAGATGAAGTTATTCAACTTTGATGAAGAGGAACAAAAGAGGGTAGGGAAGGAGATGGTTGAGAATGCATCTGCCTTAAGACAAATGGATGGAAAATTTGTTCTAGGGATGTTGAAGATGGGAGAAGGTGTTGACATCAGCCTTAAAGAGGAAGCTATTGACATGTTGAATGATGCCTTCCCTTCCGATAGAGCTCGGATTTTGAAGCGAACCTTACGCACGATACAAGTCATAATGAGGTTTCGGCGGACGGATTTGCAAGAAATACATTTCAGTTTATACAATTTCGGCTGCCCGACCACCTTACTCATCATTCAAGGCTAATTACTCTAGATTGGGGTTTTGATGATGACATTTCATGGGTTTTCAATTGTAAAGTTTGCTGTTGGATAGCTTGTTTTGTTACATTTACTAGAATATTAGGGATACACTATTAGATTGTGAATGAGTAAATACTATTTGGGAATATTGTAATCCAATACTATTTTTGGTATATATATATATATATATATATATATATATATATATATATATATATATATATATATATATATATATATATATATATGATCGATCATTAGATTGTGAATGACTTAATTAATGTTTGTGAATGATTTGATTACTGTTTGCTAGTAATACTGACTTTTGATAGTTCATCTATGAAACTATGAAAAATGGAATACTGACTTATGATAATCAAAGTATGTTGGTCCCGAATGGATACTACAACAACAAATGTTTGTAGAAGGGGGGGGGGTTGAATACAAACTTTAGCAAATTTAAATTTAAGTGAGACACGGTTTACTTTTATATAATTCTTATTGATGTAAATCAAGAATTACATGAACTAGATGCGGAAAATCTAAGTTCAATAAAAGGTGGCAACTAAATTTGTCTAACACATAGACTAAGCTAATCCTAAACAACTTATGTTTAAGATGTTCACATGAACAAGTTTGTTACACTGAAAGTAAAATTGCTAACTCTTCTAATTCTCAACAGATGAGATTTCAGTGTTCAACTCTATCTATTCACATACTTAGCATGTTTCCATGCATGAGTATATATAAGCAAAGTGGTGTCCGGGTTGATGAAGAGAGAAGGAGACAAAGGTACTTGGTTGAATAATATTATATAGATAAAGGTAGTGGGGGGAGGGTAAGTTAACTTTACAAGCAAAGTGTTTAAAGTAAACATACTTTTCAGTAAGGAGTTTACCCACTATCTATTATTATATTATTAAAGTACTACCTTTATGTATTGGGAGAGTAAACTTCTCTTTCCATGCTTGTGCTTTAATCAACACCATGCTTTCTAAAGATTTGACTTTACCAAGTATAGAGTTGCCAGCCATACTTAGTTGAAGCAGCATATCTTTGAGATCTTTTCTTCAAAAGTATCTTTCTCCTTTTCCAGGGGATAAAGATCTATCCTTTTTGCTCTTTGCAGATACAAAAAGTGCTAAGTACTTTTACAAAGAAAGATCTAAGGTATAATAAGAACAACACATGTTCTGCCTTTGACTAAAGAAAATATTACATAGAAAAGCTATTAACTGAGATACAGAATAATAACTCAGCTAACAGACATTGAACTGCAAATGTAATTTAGCTCAGCTAAAATATGAAAGTGAAAGACTCAACTACTCAGATTTGCTCAGCTGATCGAAATGCTCAACTTACAATACAAATCAAAGTATAGCTAATAAACTGATCAATCTAAACTGTTAGCCGATCCCAAGGGCTCAGCTAACCATTTGTGTATGATCAGCTTACAAAGGAAAGATTGAATAAGCAATACATACCTCATCTGACAGATGGGAGACATCAGCTGATCAATGTGATTGTTGTAGGACCGGCTGGGGCGGGGGTCTATTACTAAACACACCCTGATGCTAGGACTGATCTAGGACGTGAAATATCGCGGAATTATATTTCACGAACCTCCTAAGGATCTATGATCTGCTTAGGTGTCCGGCACACAGTGACTCACACAGAAAATTAGAAGAACAAACACACAGTACCACACAGAGATGCTTTGGCTGCCTTGGAATTCGAGAATTATCACTTAGTTCGCGAGTTTCAAGGGTATATGTACGATTACGAAGGCTCACGAAGTGTCCTGGACGATTATCAGTGATTTTTCGTGATTATCTCGTTCAAATGAGGGGTTAATCACTATTTATAGTGAGTTTTACGCGTTTTCGAATGACACAGTTCACTTCGCGCGAACTGACATTCACTTCGCGCGAAGTGACATCCACTTCTTGCGAAGTGACTTTCACTTCTTGCGAAGTGACTGATGACTTCACTTCGCGCTAAGTGACTTTCACTTCTTGCGAAGTGACTTTCACTTCTTGCGAAGTGAATTTCCTTATGACTAAACTTCCAAATACAAACCAAACCATGATTAAATACTTGTAAGCTTTTCATAAACACATAGTATCATTTAGAATGTATAAACATGCAAACCATTAATCAAAACACATTTAATTAATACCACATGAATATACTTTATTGATACGAACTAGGGATTCACAAAATATGCACCAACAAACTCCCCCTAAGACCTAGTTCTATCAATAACCATTGCACTAAGCAAAAATTCCACAAAGTAAAATGCACAAAGCAAAATGCACACAGCAAAAATTTGCACAAAGCAAAATTCATAACGAATACCTTTCGTCATGCCCTTACCTGCACTACGCACGATGTGAGCTGTAACTCGTGCTTAGTGGGGTTCCATCTCACATGTAATGAGTTTCTCATCTGTGAACCTTAATTACTGTTAGTACTGCATTCAGCAATAAACTGTCAGTAACTTCAAGATCACTTATAGACATTTAAGCAAAACACATCAAAGTAAGATGAAGGAAATGTAAACAGAACAAACTCCCCCTAATCAAAACACTAAGAATGATTAAGAACATACTAGAACTCTTTTTGTATTTTTCTAAACAGAAACGGGATAAAAATGCAAACATAAGAAATTATAAATAAAGAAAATAGACATACCAAAAGAAATAAGAAACACACCAAAAATCTTTTTGTATTTTTCTGATTATAAAGAAAATGAAAATGCAGAAGTAAACTATTAACAAATTAAATCCTAAAGAACAGAAATTAAAAATACTAAGAAAATTGCAGGAATAAAATTACTGAAATTAAATCTTTTTGTGAGAAGGTTCCAAAATGGAATCAGTACCAGCTCATCGATACTCAGTAGTCATTCATTTCAGAACCTTGGGTATAAACATATTCTCTTAAACTCTGTCTGTCAACCTATCTTTCTTCAGATAATAACAGATTTTGTTTCAACATTTTCAGATTGTCTAGACTGGATACATGATTAAGACTATCTCTTTTAAAATCTCACAATGTTTTGACTTACTCAGTAGAATGCACAACTTGATTACCCAACCACCATGCTTATGTGCTTTGTGATTTTGTCAACGCATTTTATGCTCTTTGACATGGAGGTCAATTTTTCACCTCTCTAGACATTTTTCTTGCTGAGCTTTTGTCAATGCATTTTATGCTCTTTGACAATTTAACACTAATAGATCAATGTAGCTTTTGTCACTGCATTTTATGCTCTTTGACAATTTAACATTGATAGATCAATGTATCTATTTCTTTTGACATCTTAGATTGGGGTCAATTTTTCACCCTCTTTTACATTTTGCTCATTGTCATCTAAGCACATTTGGCATGGTAACAGGTGTGTGCACCAGACTAAGTTAGTCTCAACTGATATTGACTTGTAGACTTGGAATGTCTCGATAGCTTAAATCTATGATTGATTTTCACATGCATAACCATTTATCAGCCTAGACTTTCCTTATATGTCTTACACACTATCTGTTTCTTATCTGATTCAATTAGATTTTCAGACAGTTTTCTCCAGAATATGTACATGCCTTCAGTCCTAATTTTACTAGACGTACTTTGTATTGAAAGCCAGTGTACCATCATTTTCCATTTGAGTTGGATCAACTTCTCATTTTTGTTTTTCTGATTTTTTTGTATTTTCTAAGTTTTCTGATTTTTTTTTTGTATTTTCTAAGTTTTCTGATTTTTTTGTATTTTCTAAGTTTTCTGATTTTTTTTGTATTTTCTAAGCTTTCTGAACTAACTATCACTTTGTAGGACCGGCTGGGGGACGGGGGTCTATTACTAAACACACCCTGATGCTAGGACTGATCTAGGACGTGAAATATCGCGGAATTATATTTCACGAACCTCCTAAGGATCTATGATCTGCTTAGGTGTCCGGCACACAGAGACACACACAGAAAGAGTAGAAGAACAAACACACAGTACCACACAGATATGCTTTGGCTGCCTTGGAATTCGAGAATTATCACTTAGTTCGCGAGTTTCAAGGGTATATGTACGATTACGAAGGCTCACGAAGTGTCCTGGACGATTGTTTTTCGTTAATGAGGGGTTAATCACTATTTATAGTGAGTTCTACGCGTTTTCGAATGACACAGTTCACTTCGCGCGAACTGACATTCACTTCGCGCGAAGTGACATCCACTTCTTGCGAAGTGACTTTCACTTCTTGCGAAGTGACTGATGACTTCACTTCGCGCTAAGTGACTTTCACTTCTTACGAAGTGACTTTCACTTCTTGCGAAGTGAATTTCCTTATGACTAAACTTCCAAATACAAACCAAACCATGATTAAATACTTGTAAGCTTTTCATAAACACATAGTATCACTTAGAATGTATAAACATGCAAACCATTAATCAAAACACATTTAATTAATACCACATGAATATACTTTATTGATACGAACTAGGGATTCACAAAATATGCACCAACAAACTCCCCCTAAGACCTAGTTCTATCAATAACCATTGCACTAAGCAAAAATTCCACAAAGTAAAATGCACAAAGCAAAATGCACACAGCAAAAATTTGCACAAAGCAAAATTCATAACAAATACCTTTCGTCATGCCCTTACCTGCACTACGCACGATGTGAGCTGTAACTCGTGCTTAGTGGGGTTCCATCTCGCATGTAATGAGTTTCTCATCTGTGAACCTTAATTACTGTTAGTACTGCATTCAGCAATAAACTGTCAGTAACTTCAAGATCACTTATAGACATTTAAGCAAAACACATCAAAGTAAGATGAAGGAAATGTAAACAGAACAAACTCCCCCTAATCAAAACACTAAGAATGATTAAGAACATACTAGAACTCTTTTTGTATTTTTCTAAACAGAAACGGGATAAAAATGCAAACATAAGAAATTATAAATAAAGAAAATAGACATACCAAAAGAAATAAGAAACACACCAAAAATCTTTTTGTATTTTTTTGATTATAAAGAAAATGAAAATGCAGAAGTAAACTATTAACAAATTAAATCCTAAAGAACAGAAATTAAAAATACTAAGAAAATTGCAGGAATAAAATTACTGAAATTAAATCTTTTTGTGAGAAGGTTCCAAAATGGAATCAGTACCAGCTCATCGATACTCAGTAGTCATTCATTTCAGAACCTTGGGTATAAACATATTCTCTTAAACTCTGTCTGTCAACCTATCTTTCTTCAGATAATAACAGATTTTGTTTCAACATTTTCAGATTGTCTAGACTGGATACATGATTAAGACTATCTCTTTTAAAATCTCACAATGTTTTGACTTACTCAGTAGAATGCACAACTTGATTACCCAACCACCATGCTTATGTGCTTTGTGATTTTGTCAACGCATTTTATGCTCTTTGACATGGAGGTCAATTTTTCACCTCTCTAGACATTTTTCTTGCTGAGCTTTTGTCAATGCATTTTATGCTCTTTGACAATTTAACACTAATAGATCAATGTAGCTTTTGTCACTGCATTTTATGCTCTTTGACAATTTAACATTGATAGATCAATGTATCTATTTCTTTTGACATCTTAGATTGGGGTCAATTTTTCACCCTCTTTTACATTTTGCTCATTGTCATCTAAGCACATTTGGCATGGTAACAGGTGTGTGCACCAGACTAAGTTAGTCTCAACTGATATTGACTTGTAGACTTGGAATGTCTCGATAGCTTAAATCTATGATTGATTTTCACATGCATAACCATTTATCAGCCTAGACTTTCCTTATATGTCTTACACACTATCTGTTTCTTATCTGATTCAATTAGATTTTCAGACAGTTTTCTCAAGAATATGTACATGCCTTCAGTCCTAATTTTACTAGACGTACTTTGTATTGAAAGCCAGTGTACCATCATTTTCCATTTGAGTTGGATCAACTTCTCATTTTTGTTTTTCTGATTTTTTTGTATTTTCTAAGTTTTCTGATTTTTTTTTTGTATTTTCTAAGTTTTCTGATTTTTTTGTATTTTCTAAGTTTTCTGATTTTTTTTGTATTTTCTAAGCTTTCTGAACTAACTATCTCCCCCTAAAATACTAAACAAACTAGAAACTAAGAAAATAGAAATGCAACGACACAGAAAATAAGCACAAAGAAAATAAAATGATAAAGACACACAGTCATAGAAACCTTAACCTGGACTATTTCGGTTGACACCCTTCACTTAGAAGAATGAGTTAGACAACATTAGGAACCCAAGCCCGGATGGTCATGGGTTTCCCGTCTTCTCCAACCACTGGAAGTTTCATCCATGTTCCAGTCTTGATGATCCTGTCACTTGATTCCTTGGACATTTGAACAAACAGTTTGTTAGTCCACTTAGGAATCCTTTGATGCTGAACAGGAAGAGTTGAGTTTTGATGATTTTTAAGAAACGTTTTATTTTCTTGCAAAATCTCAACTTTCTTGTTACAACTTTGATGTGCCTTCTTATCACACTTGTAACTAAGGTGACCAGGTCTCCTGCACACATAGCAGACCCTTTCTGGGTATTGCTTCACAGAGCCTTTCGTTACCTTTTGAGGCTGATATCCTAACCCTTGATGTTTGGGTAGTTGTTTGACCTCTTGGTATGGACGGATATCAGGAGACTTTACACCCTCATTTTCAAATTTCCGAAGGGCATCATGGATACGATGCATCAACGGATCTTTGACATTAGAACTTGCCAACAGTTCTCTCATTCCTGGTTCAGCCTTTTTAAATTCTTCTTGCTGAACCTCGTTCTTCTGAGACTCACCCACATTCTCGTGTAACTTTAAATCCTCTTTTGGGGTTGATGCAGAAGATTCATCAACCTTTGTGAGAAGTGGGTCAGATTCAGAGTGAACATCATCATTCACCAGTTGATTTAACACTGGTGGTGGACATTTAGAGTATAACTTCTTGTTCTTTTCTGAATCAGTACCTTGACCTCTCTGATCGATTATGTACTCAAATAAGTAAGAAGACGTGGAATAACTTTTGAGTTTTTGACTCAGAGTCTCATAATCGACCTTTGAGGTAGCAAGATCTCGTTTCAACTTATCAATCTCATTTATGTAAAACACGATAGCATCTTGTTTATTTAACAGAGCCACACCTAGTTCATTAACCTGTTTACCTAGACTTTCATTCTTTTCTTTTAATTGATTTTCTCTTCCTTTGATCAACAGGTTATTATTTAACTTAGATGTGAGATCTGAAATAGTAGACTTTAAGAACACTATCTGTTTTACATATTCATCACACGAACCACAAGGTAATCCAAAGGTACATACCTGATCCGCAGACGGTTGACCACAGCTGCACACCTTTTGATTTGACTCTTTGGCACGGACATTCACTGGTGTCTCTTCTGCAGCTGGTGTCGAGGCTGGTTCATCATCATTGCTGGCACTTGATTCTTCTTCACTTGAATAGCTTTCGGTCTCGAATGAAGAATCTTCGTTCAACACATGAACGTTCGCCAAGTTGATGTCAGCATCAGCATTCCCGAACTTTACAGACCAATCCACTCCCTCATCTCTTTGAACAACCGCCATAGCCTTAGTCGGTGTTGGAGTTGCTTCAGATTTTATGGTTGTGGAGGTAGATGATCTGCTGCCAGAACCAGTTTTGAATGGATACCTCGGTCCCGAATTCTTCGGCTTTTCACATTCACGCGCGAAGTGACCCTTTTCACCACAGTTATAGCAGGTCACAGCAGATTTATCAAAGCCGAGTTTGGTATCCTTGGTTGCTGATATTGACTTTCCCGTTCTTCGCTCATAAGCTTTTGCCCTTCTCACTAAGTTGGCATACGACCAGAGGATATCTTGTCTCTCCATCTCATCCTCGTCGATCTGGTCATAGTCCTCTTGAGTCATATGAGCATTACCAATCTTCCCCTTCAGTAGATCATCATAAGAGGAGACTAGTGCACTTAGCATGCTCATATGTGTCTTAACCTCATCTGTACTTCCATACTTGAAGTGTTCGACATTAAGTCTGGAGGAAGATGCAGTATAAGATGACCCAGAGGATGAAGCATCAGAGGTAGATCTGCCCGATTCATTCACGTTGGTCACATAGGCAGACTGTAGGGGGGCATGTGAAGAGGTGGATGACGAGACAGGTGTTCCGGAGTAGTAGAGTGAGGGGTTCTGTTGATAACTAGACATTGAATCCAGGTTTAGTTCCTCCTGCTCCTGCTCCTTTAACTTGGTGATGAAATCATTAAGGTCCATCCCGTCAAAACCGTTACCATTCTTGAGTATCATGATGAATGGCCGCCAGCTCTTGGGCAAAGCATTCGCCAAGATCTCTACTTGCTGCTTCTCTGGAACAGTAACACCCAGACTGTCCAGTTCACTTAGAAGGTGGTTGTATCTTGTAATAAGGGAAGGAATCTTCTCATCTCTTGTAGCCGTGAAATGGTCTAATTCCTTCCTTAATTGACTTGCTTTAAGTTCTTTCAGAGCAGCGTTTCCCTCATTCCTCTTCTCAAGAGCTCTCCATAGACTGTAGGAAGTTCGATACCTCCTAAACTGGTGGAAGATGTCGTTGGGGATGGCCTGAATCAGTTGAGCATAAGCCTTCTTTTCAGCATTGTAACTGGTCTGCTGTTCGACCGTCATTTTATCGTAAGGGGTTTCGATATTTCCCTCCCCTTTTGGAACCATATACTCAACATTCATGGCTCTCCGCAATCTACAATCGACCCCATCTAGAAAAATTTCGAATCTGGGCTTCCACATAGGATAGTCCTCCATGGTTAGCAATTTCGGCACTTTGTTGATACTGCCCATTTCTGTTTCTAGTAGAAGGTTGTTTAAGGCAGTGGTTTGTTTAGAGGCCATTTGAATTGATGTAATGAACCAAGGCAGCAAGCACACAGATTCGGATTGGATTTGAAAAGCACACAGGAAAACACGGAGTAAAATTTGATAGAAAAAGATCACACAGAACTGCACAGAAAAGCACAGCGCACGAAGACGGAAATAAAATGCCTTTTTTTTTTTTTTTTTTTTTTTTTTTTTTTAAACGAAGGTTCTAGACGCACACAGCAACTACGCACGCACCACAAGCACTTCGTGCGGACTGCGAGCACCACGCACGCAGTGAGGACACACCACGCACGGATTGGCGAACAGTCACTACGCACGCACGTATGGCAGTACGCGCGGACTGCAGGACCACTTCGCACGAGGCACACAGACAGCAATCGAAGGATCTAGAACACACAGGCACAGTTCGTGCGAACTGAGATCAGTACGCACGAGGTGGGGTTTCACTACGCACGGTCGAAACTCAAAGAGCCTAAACGTAAAAACTTGACCTTTTTAACGCAAAAGGACCTATTTTCCGACCTATTTTCGGTAAAAAGTGACGCAAGGGGGCACACACAGGCCTAAAGGAACACCTAGATCGACTTAATCCTAAGGAAAAGTGATCAATCAAAGCACAAGGCTCTGATACCACTTTGTAGGACCGGCTGGGGCGGGGGTCTATTACTAAACACACCCTGATGCTAGGACTGATCTAGGACGTGAAATATCGCGGAATTATATTTCACGAACCTCCTAAGGATCTATGATCTGCTTAGGTGTCCGGCACACAGTGACTCACACAGAAAATTAGAAGAACAAACACACAGTACCACACAGAGATGCTTTGGCTGCCTTGGAATTCGAGAATTATCACTTAGTTCGCGAGTTTCAAGGGTATATGTACGATTACGAAGGCTCACGAAGTGTCCTGGACGATTATCAGTGATTTTTCGTGATTATCTCGTTCAAATGAGGGGTTAATCACTATTTATAGTGAGTTTTACGCGTTTTCGAATGACACAGTTCACTTCGCGCGAACTGACATTCACTTCGCGCGAAGTGACATCCACTTCTTGCGAAGTGACTTTCACTTCTTGCGAAGTGACTGATGACTTCACTTCGCGCTAAGTGACTTTCACTTCTTGCGAAGTGACTTTCACTTCTTGCGAAGTGAATTTCCTTATGACTAAACTTCCAAATACAAACCAAACCATGATTAAATACTTGTAAGCTTTTCATAAACACATAGTATCATTTAGAATGTATAAACATGCAAACCATTAATCAAAACACATTTAATTAATACCACATGAATATACTTTATTGATACGAACTAGGGATTCACAAAATATGCACCAACAATTGTGTCAGCTGATCCTTGATAGCTCAGCTAATCTTGAAACTTTCCTCAGCTGATGATTTTGGACCATCAGCTGATCCTTTGTATATTCTCAGCTGATGTTTCTTGACTTATCTTTTCCTCTCAGCTGATCTTCCTTAAGCTTGTTCTTTAGCTAACACTCAGTGTTCAGCTGACACTTTGGTTCGTCAGCTGACATTTCTTACTTACAGATTTCTTTAAGTCTAATAAAAAAACAACACATGTTTTTCATTTATCTAAGTCCAAAACTGAATATGTGGTTTTGTTAACATCAAATCCTATTTTAAATAACAGACATGTTTGATTTAGGTTTGATATTGCTATCTCTCCAACAAAGTATGAAACCATGATTCTTGGAATACTGACTTTTGATAGTCAACTGACTTTTAATTACTGACTTATGAATGAAAAATGTTTGTGAATGAAAATTGGAATACTGACTTATGAATGAAAAATGCTTGATAATCAAAGTATGAAACCATGTTTGTGAATGATTTAATTACTGTTTGTGAATAAAAATGGAATTATGAAAAATGGAATACTAACTTTTAATAGTCAAACTATGAAACTATGATAATTGATAATGGAATACTGACTTTTGATAGTCAAAGAAGATTGTTTTGTCCGAATTATGTGATTTGACAAAAATACCCTTACTAATCAAATATAGCATTGTATTTATAAGGGCAATAAAGTAAATGCACACACTACATATTATACACGCCATATTTCCCACTACACGTCGTTTCGGTTCATCGGCATTTGCAGACCATCATTTGATTCTCTAAAAAACAACCCAACCAGTTTCAAACCCTAGAATCAGCAGTCATTTTCAACGATCACCATGGAAGCATCTACTTCAAAAAAAGTAAAAACAACAGTACCAGAAACAACATTAACTGATCTTCCAATGGCGGTTATTGAGAAAATAATTACACACTTGGGGACTGTCTCTACCATCGATTGTTTGAAAGTGAAATGCCTGTAAGTTTCTAATACAATCTGTTTATTTTTTTCATCTATTTGTCAATATTGTTAACATGTACATTAAGAAATCAATTTGTGTGTGTATTATAGTTGCCAAACGTTATTGGAGGCCTCTGATACCGAAGAGGTCTACAGACATATGGAAGTCGAAATTTTATTCAGTCGTAGGTTCTGGTTTAGTGAGAATAGACGTCAACTAATCATCAGATGTAGAGCAGCGGGACACGCAAACATGATGTATAGAGATGGAATGGTACGTACATTTAAACATTGTGTGTACATTTACTGTTTGTTATTAAAGTTAAGTTTTTTACATTTAATTTATTAATTTTTGTATTCTTGACTTTTGTGTTATACATTTCAGATGAAATTGTTCAACTTTGATGAAGAAGAACAGAAGAGGTTAGGGATGGAGATGCTTCAAAATGCATCTGCCTTAGGACAGAAGGATGCAACTTTTCTGTTGGGGATGATGAAGATGGCAGAAGGCTTTGAGAGGAAACCAGAAGCTCTTGCCATGTTGAATGATGCATTCCGTTCCGATAGAGCTCGGATTGTGCCACCGATATTAGAGAGGATACAAAGAACCATGTTTCTTCGGCGGGACGATTTGAAACCAGTACAATTCTCCGGATGCCTTCTAACCTGTACCGAGCACAAAATTCTTTAAACCCGTCCTCTACATACGGGTTTTTACAATTTAGAAGCATGGTTATTCAACTATAATGTTTGTTTATGGGAAATTTGTTATGTTAAATCTGCTAGAATATTTAATTAGGATTAATTTATAATTAGATTGTGAATGACTAAATACTTTTGGTGAATGTAATTAATACTTATTTTGGTATATGATATATCACTAGATTCTGAATGACTTAATTACTGTTTGTGAATGATTTAATTAATGTTTGTGAATGACTTAAATACTTTTTGGTAGAAAATGTTAGTGAACTCATTTGCATGAATTCATGCAACTGAGTTCACTAACAGTTCCTACCAAACAGTACTATAATAAATGGAATTCTAAGTTTGGATAGTCAACTTCCATGGTTATTCAATTGTAAAGTTTGTTTATGGAATTTGATAGTCAACTTCCATGGTTATTTAGATTGTGAATCACTAAATACTATTTGTGAATGTAATCCAATACTTTTTTTGATATATGAATATATTTAGATTGTGAATGACTTAATTACAGTTTCCTAGGAACTGTTAGTGGACTCAGTTGCATGAAAATAGAACAAAATAGACATGGAATATTGACTTTTGATAGTCAAACATGATAAATGGAATGCTGACTTTTCTGTTTTGTTAAATAAAATACTGACTTTTCTGTTTTGATAAATGTAATACTGACATTTAACATCATAGAAAAGACTTGAAATGAATGAAGCAAAAGAAACAGATTATAATACCATGTTCATATACCATATTTAGATAACAAAACATAAGAGAGTTAAATATAATACTAAAAGCCAAAATTAATTTCTATTTTCTGGATAGAAACTGTTGTGATTTCAGTTTACAAAATAAATCATTGTTTAACATGTACAAACAAAAAACATCCAGAAAGTATAGACACATCAACTACCATACTAGTCTAATATAATCACATTCTCTTAGGAACTTCCTAGTACACCATCATGACTTTTATTCAGGTTCTTGAGCAGCAGTCTTTGACTTCTTCTTCTGGTCTTAAATTTCTCGAACTGGATTAACCTCTTCAGCTGCCTCATCATCTTCACCTTGAATTGGCTCTTCAAATTTAACTTGTACTACGACTTCAACAACCTCAGCAACCCCAGCAACATGAATTGGATCTTCCACTGGAACTGGCACTTCTTGAACTGGCACTTCTTTAGCTGCACCTAAATAACTTCTAGGCTTACCAAGTCTTATTGATTTTCTGTAACAAATGGCATAAACATAATACAAAATTCAGAAACTGTAAACAGACAAATGTAATTGACGTAAACATATGGCATAAACATAACCCTTCTTGAATGATTCACTGAATGAATACAGTAATCGTGTGTGGAAATTAATTAACTTTTTGGGGACGACGATGAAGAGGATTTGCACGAACTACATTATCCGTCTTATGGGGGTTAGGTTTTATTATATGGTAAACACTAAACAGACATATGAAATTGACGTAACAAATGGCATAAAATTACACAAAACATACACAAAAGTCAGAAACTGTATATGATACAATGACTCAACACAGGAGATAAAGAAGAAAAATTGATCAACATTCTTACCTCATAACGATGATTTCAACGATTGAACACAGTCATCGTGTGTGGCGTTTAACTTTTTTGGGACGAAGATGGAGATTATTTCACGAATTTCAGTATCCGTTAATGGGGGTTAGGGTTTATGATTTGCATATACAGTAAACAGTTACGGGTTAACGGATATGGGTTATGGTTATGGGTCATGGGTTATGGTCAAATATTACAGGTTAACGGTTATGGTTATGGTCAACTATTATGCTTTAAAGGATATGGTTTATGATTATGGTCAACTATTACGGTTTAACGGATATGGGTTATGATTGTGGTCAATTATTATGGGTTAACGGATATGGGTTATGATTGTGGACAACTATTATAGGTTATGGTTATATATGGCTCATGGGTTATAATCAATTAACTATTAAACGGATATGGGTTATATATTTTTATGGCTCATGGGCTATGGTAAAGTATTACAGATTAACGGATATAGATTACGGTTAGGAGTTAAAATTTATGCTTATGGGTAATTGGTTATGGTAAACTATTAGGGTTAACCGATATAGGTTATGGTTTAGTGGTTCATTATGTGTTATGGTTATGGTTATGGGTTTATAGGTCATGGCTAAGGGTTAAGTATTATGGGTTTATGGTTTAGGGGTTATGTATTATGGTTATGGGTTTTTAGTCATGGTTAGGGGTTAACTGTTATGGGTTTATGGCTTAGGGTTTAATTATGGGTTATGGTTATGGGGTAACTGAACCTAGTTAGTGGTTAACTGTTATGGGTTTATGGTTTAGGGGTTATGTGTTATGGTTATGGTTATGGGTTAATTGATCCTGGTTAGTGGTTAATTCTTATTGGTTTATGGTTTAGGGGTTATGGTTATGAGTTTATTGCTCCAGCATATATGGTTAGTGGTTAAGTTTTACGGGTTTATGGTTTAGGTGTTATGTGTTATGGTTATGGCTATGGGTTTATTGGTCATATATGGTTACGTGTTAAGTGTCATGGGTCACGGTTAATTAATATGGTTCGTGTGTCATGGTTAGGGTTTAGGGTTTAGGCCCTAAACCCTAAACTCTAAACCCTAACCATGACACATGAACCATATTAATTAACCGTGACCCATGACACTTATTAATTACTGGTTGTCACCGGTCAGGGTGGTAATAACCATGACACATGAACATGAAACATATTACACATGAACCATATTACTGTCTGTTCTTAGTCATAACCCCCTAAACCCTAAACCCAACCATGACACATGAACCATATTAATTAATCGTGACCCATGACACTTATTAATTACCGATTGTCACCGGTCAGGGTGGTAGTAACCATGACACATGAATATGAACCATATTACACATGAACCATATTACTGTCTTGTTCTTAGTCATAACCTAATACACGTGACCCATGACCCATGTTAATTACCGATTGTCACCGGTCAGGGTGGCAGTAAACTGTCCTAAAAAATTAATTTTTATAATTATATTATCTAATATTTTATATATTATAGTTTAAAGTTACCAGAAATTTTTAAATATTGTTAATTACGGCTTGTAAAAAATTAAATTCTTATTTAATTAGGCCTTTGGAGCCAAAATTTTAAACTTTATTTTTAAAAAAAGGCAATTCAGTTTCCTGAAAATTAAAAAAAGGCAATTCCGACTATTCAGTTTCTTGAAATTTCGATTATTGCCGATTAGGAAATGAAAAAAATTCAAAACTTTCGTTCTCCCGGCAAACAATTATTTGAATTTTTTAACACATTTTTGCCAGTCATGAAGTAACAAAAAATCAATTGAAAAAATTTAAACTCTTTCCTGTTCGATTTATTCCTAAACAACTAATTAAAAATTCTAATATTTCCCTTTTACAAATCTCTACTCAAGAAAAATGGAAATTGCTCAAGTCGATGATCAGGACCATCATCTTCTTAATCATGATATGGGTGACAATATTCTTGGATATGAATCAGAGGATTATACTGATGATGAGGCGGAAGATCATAACAACGAAAACCCTCTGATTGGCAAACTTGTAGTTAAGAGGGGCATAACCAGGTTATCCAAGTTTCGCAAAGAATATGGCCAACCTGGTGAAATATAGTGCGATTGTTGAAGCCCCAGCGTGGGTCGATTTTGTGAAGTATACGAGCTAAGAAGAATACGAGGTTTTAATTTGTCATTTTTTATTTAAGTCCATATCTTTTCATAATTTTGTGTTTGCATCTAAACACCTAATGAATTTGTGTTGTAATTAGGAAAAGTCAGCTGCAACTAAAACGGCGCGTTCCAAGTCTGTTTATCAGCACACAATCGGACGAGATGGATACGTACATGTCAAAGAGAAAATGTTAAACTGTTCTAATATATTATAATTTATTACGTATTTGAACTTGGTTTAACTTTACATTTTGTATGTATTTGATGTTTATAAGATAAAAAATAAATAATTCCAACCTGATGAAGAACCCCCGCGTTGTATAATGTGGTTGAAAGGAAGGCTAAACAAATTAGGAAATTTTGTAGATGATGAGACTAAATCAGTGGGAGATAAAATTGTAAGTATGACTGCATATTTAATTATCACTTTATGTTTAGTTTGATATATATAATAACTTATTTTCCATATATGCAGATTGATAGTGAGGACAAGATCAAAGAAGGAACCTTGCAGGTTGCTCAAGGCACTGATGCCCTGACAGTTGTATTTGGTAAGGAAAAAGGAGGTTATGCAAGAGGAGTTGGAGGTGGAGTGACATACAATAAGTACTTTGATCTTCCTCGAAACAGACAAGAAGCAGATGAAATAATTATGTTACTTGAATGTCAACTCGATAATGAGAGACGCGAGAGTCAAGAAAAGGAAGTAGTAATCCAGAATTTGTCCAACGAGGTGACAAAAACAAAAGGAATGCTTGCTCAACTAAGTGGTCAGTTGAAGGCACAAGAAGAGATGATACGGTCTTTGACATCAAAGGAAAGACTTTTTTCCAATTATGCTAACATTTACATTGTGTGTTGCTAACAAATGCATTTCTTAATTTCTATTGCAGCTGTCTAATGGAGATGGAGGCAAAACACCGTTAAGTGATGATGTTATATGTGAGATACAGGCGAGCATTCAGAAGTCTAATGGACTTGCAACTTTTAACAACGATATGGAAACAATTGTAAGTAATAAAACATCTACCCTGTATCCCCTGTGATTTTTGAAATTTACATACATGTCGCGTTTAATTAACGTGTTCTATACATATATGAAAAGGTTAAATATGTCAAATCTAACAAAAAGCCTGGATCGCAAAGAAATACGTCTTGACGTCGAGACTCTAAATCGCAAGAAAATATATCTCCACCACTAGTACAAGTATGTATTTCCACATGTTCATATATTGTGTGTTTGTGTGATCAGTTGATGTGTGTTTGTGTGATCAGCTGATGTGTGCTTGTGTGATCAGCTGTCTTGTTCTATCACTAGATCATTGAGTCTTGTCTAGCTAATCATTTATTTATTATATTCTGTAGTTTAAATAGCTGATAGATCTTAATTTGTTGCATTAGCGGATCATTCCATGTTGTGTAGCTGTCATGGTCTTATCATTGTGTATTTTTCAGGAAATTAAGTGTAAGTTGTGGCACTCAAAGAGAACAAGTGTTATTGCTTTGGGTATTGTATACAAGACCGATGGAAAACAAACTCTTCACAACGCACCACTTTCAAAGGATTGCTACAGAGTTTTAATTGACCAATCGTTAGTGGATGCAGCATGCATACCGGACGTTGGAAAGAATGGTTTCAAAACAGTCAATGATGCAGTAGGTGGATTTTACGCATAGCCAATGGAACAAGTTATTTTTGATGAAACGGTATTCGTTTTATCAACCTAGCTATATATAGTATTCTTCATATTTAATGTAATGTTTGATACATGCGGATTTTATTTCCTATAGGAAATTACACCACCAAATACGGTAGAAAAGATTGGCGAGAACACAGTTGCACCTAAATTACAAACAAAGCGCAAAGGTGTTTATGTGACAACTGATAACATTACAAAAAAATTGAGGCCCAACTTGAAGAGTCAAAAACTTTTAAATTTGTGATTGTTAAATGTTTAACTCGATAAAAGTATGATAGTGTACAATTTTATTTCATTACGATTATGTATTTCGTTTACTTATATACATTCCAATTTTGTTGAGTAATTCGAATTAGTTTTGTGTTTTTTCTTTTGTTATATATATATATATATATATATATATATATATATATATATATATATATATATATATATATATATATATATTTCATACTGTAACACAAATTATTGATATTTTAAATGTGACTAAAAGGTGCCACTATTTTCTTAATTCGTTGTGTAACTAAATATTACATAAAGGCCAAACAAACATAAATTCATGTGGCTATTGGATAAACAATAGTCACACAAAATACACATTTACCTGACTTTAAAAAATATATGGTCACACATTTAAACACTTATTGTCACTTTTTAATTACAACTATGTGACTAAATCCTCAAAATTAAAATGCTTCGTGTGACTGAAAATTACAAAACGCAACACAAACATTACATTCATGTGACAATTGGCTGAACAATAGTCACACGAAATACACATTTACTTGACTTTAAAATGCATATGGTCACACATTTTAACACATTTGGTCACTTTTTAATTACAACTATGTGACTAAATCCTCAAAATTAAAATGACTTGTGTAACTGAATATTACAAAATGTCACACAAATATTAAATTCATGTGACCATTGGGTGAACAATAATCACACGAAATAGACATTCACTTGACTTTAAAAAGCATATGGTCACACTTTTTAATTACAACTATGTGACTAAATTCTCAAAAATAAAATGCCTTGTGTGACTGAATATTACAAAATGTCACACAAAAATTAAAATCATGTGACCATTGGGTGAACAATAGTCACACGAAATACACAATTACTTGAATTTAAAAAGCATATGGTCACACATTTTAAGACATTTGGTCATTTTTTAATTACAACTATGTGACTAAATCCTCAAATTTAAAATGTCTTGTGTGACTGAATATTACAAAACGTCACAGAAATATTAAATTCATGTGACCATTGTGTAAACAATAGTCACTCGAAATAGACATTCACTTGACTTTAAAAAGCATATGGTCACACATTTTAACACATTTTGGTCACTTTATAATTACAACTATGTGACTAAATCCTTAAAATTAAAATGCCTTGTGTGACTGAATATTACAAAACGTCACACAAATATTAAATTCATGTGACCATTGTAGGAACAATAGTCACACAATATAGACATTCACTTGACTTTAAAAAGCATATGGTCACACATTTTAACACATTTGGTCACTTTTTAGTTACAACTATGTGACTAAATTCTCAAAAATAAAATGCCTTGTGTGACTGAATATTACAAAACGCCACACAAAAATTAAATTCATGTGACCTTTGGGTGAACAATAGTCACACGAAATACATATTTACTTAAATGTAAAAAGCATATGGTCACACATTTGGTCACTTTTTAATTACAACTATGTGACTAAATCCTCAAAAAATAAAATGCCTTGTGTGACTGAATATACAAAACGCCACACAAAAATTAAATTAATGTGACCATTTGGTGAACAATAGTCACACGAAATACACATTTACTTAACTTTAAAAAGCATATGGTCACACATTTTAACACATTTGGTCACATTTAATTACAACTATGTGACTAAATCATCAAAATTAAAATGCCTTGTGTGACTGAATATTACAAAATGTCACACAAATATTAAATTAATGTGACCATTGTGTGAACAATAGTCACACGAAATAGACATTCACTTGACTTTAAAAAGCATATGTCACATATTTTAACACATTTGACCACTTTTTAACTACAACTATGTGACTAAATATTACCAAACACCACACAAACATTAAATTCATGTGGCCATTACATGAACAATAGTCACACATACACATTTATGCTTGACTTTAAAAAGCATATGGTCACTCATTTACGACATATGGTCACTCGACCTTTGGTCACACATGCGCTGAAAAAGCAAGTGTGACTATACGCATATCGTCAAACATTTTTGGTGTGACGAAATCGCATTTTTCTACTAGTGTGTTGTATTCATGGACTTTATGAACCGAGTTTGTCGGCCGTTTTTGGATAAATTTGTGATTGTATTTATCGATGATATCGTGGTCTATTCTAAAACTGAGTCTGAGCACGAGCTTCATTTGAGACAAGTTTTGAAAACTTTAAAACGGGAGCATCTTTTTGCAAAATTTTCTAAATGTGAATTCCGGAGGTTCAATTTCTGGGGCATGTTATGTGTAAAGATGGGGTTAAAGTCGATCCGGCTAAATTTGAAGTGGTTATGAACTGGAATGCTTCTAAATCACCATCTGAGATTAAAAGTTTTCTGGGATTGGCAGGTTATTATTGTAGATTTATTAAAGATTTTTCGAAAATTGCGAGTCTTATAACGAAATTAACTCGTAAAGTTGTGCCATTTAAGTTGAATGATGAACAGGAGATAGCTTTTCAGACTTTGAAACAACTATTGTGTCAGGCTCCTATCCTTGCACTACCTAACGGATCTGATAATTTTGTAATGTACTGCGATGCTTCCTTTGCAGGTTTGGGTTGTGTTTTAATGCAGCGTGATCGGGTTATTGCATATGCTTCACGGCAACTGAAGCCACACGAGAAGAATTATCCAACCCATGATTTAGAACTTGCAGCTGTACTCTTTGCGTTGAAGCTCTGAAGGCACTACTTATACGGTACGAGATGTGTTATTTGTATTGATCATAAGAGCGTGCAGTATGTATTTTCCTAGAAAGAGCTTAATATGCGACAGAGACGGTGGTTAAAACTCACTAAAGACTATGATTGTGAGATTCGATACCATCCGGGGAAAGAAAATGTTGTGGTAGATGCTTTGAGCCACAAGGGAGCAGGTGACGGTATCCGATTTATGTGAGTTGAGATCGTTTCTGAATTAGTGGATAGACTTAAATCTTCTCAGCTGGAGGCCTTGAAAGATGAAAATCTGAAGTCAGAGATCATGATAAAGAGAAAAGATGAGTTAGTTGATGATTCGTGCAGATTAAAAACTTATCAGTCTCGTGTTTGGGTGTCATAGCTTAAGGAGCTTCGGGTTTGATTTTGTCAGAGGCTCACAAGTCAAGATTGTCTTTTCACCTTGGTAGCACTAAAATGTATTATGATCTTAAAGTGTTGTATTGGTGGCCTACGATGAAGACGGATGTTGCACAATTTGTGGAATCGTGTCATATTTGTGCACAAGTTAAAGTAGAGCACCGGAAACCCTACGGATCCTTGAGACAGCTGGAGTGGAAATGGGAGCATATTACGATGGATTTTGTATCCAAACTTCCACGTACTCAGCGGAATCATGATAAGATTTGGGTGATTGTTGACCGTTTGACGAAGAGTGCTCATTTTCTTGCAACCAGTGAGACAGCTTCACTCAGCAGACTAGCTCAGTTGTACATCGATGAGATTATATCACGACATGGTATTCCTCTTTCTATTGTTTCTGATCGGGATTCCAGACTTGTTTCTAACTTCTGGAGGAGTTTACAGCGGGAATTGGGGATGCGTTTTAATTTGAGTACAGTTTACCATCCTCAGACAGAGGTCAGACTGAACGAACCATTCAGACACTTGAGGATATGCTACGCATTTGTGTGTTAGAATATGGTGGGTTTTGGGATTCACACTTGCCTTTGATTGAATTTGCGTATAATAACTCTTATCACTCGAGTATCGGTATGCCTCCTTATGAGATGTTATACGGTCATCGTTGCCGTACTCCTACTTGTTGGTTAGAGGTAGGTGGGAAACAGTTTGTGGGTCTCGATATTGTTCAGATGACAGCTGAGAAAGTTGCTATTGCTCGGGAAAAGTTGAAAGCTTCCAGAGACAGACAGAAGATGTACGCAGATCCACGCCGCCGACCAGTTTCTTTTGTTGAAGGAGAGTTGTTCTATCTGAAAGTTTCTCCGTGGAAAGGGGTTATTCGCTTTTGGAAACACGGGAAACTAGCTCCACGATACATTGGTCCTTTCCGAATACGACAGATAGTCAATGACCAGACGGTGACTCTTGATCTTCCACCGGAATTAGAGGGTATTCATGATACGTTTAATGTCTGTTATTTGCGTAAATGCAAAGTTGACGATGAAAGTCAGATTCTTCCCGTACATGATCTGAAAGTTGATTTGAAAAAGCGGTTAGTGGAAGAACCCGTTGAAATAGTTGATCGCAAGGTGATGAAGCTTCGTAAGAAAGAGATTCCTATGGTTTTGATAAAATGGAAGCACAATTTGGGTTCTGATTTGACGTCAGAGACTGAGGCAGATATGAGGAACCCCTACCCTAACCTATTTGAGCGCGAAGAGATTCCGGGGATGAAATCTTTTTTAATGGGGGAGATTTGTAACACCCGCCTCTAGGGCCCTGTCGTTTCGTAGAGGTGGTAAGTTATTTATTTGTTTATATTTTTATATATTGAATTGTTTATCTTATTTCTATTTATTTATATAATTGTTTGATGAATATTTGATATTTAATTGGACCGCGAGGTAAATGGTAAAAAATATTAGTTTTAATATTTTATATGATAATGGTACCATATGATTCTTTTTACACGAGTGTCCCGAATAATACATCGTTGCTTGGAGATTAATTGAATAGGACCGTTTTATTTAGGTTTCTGTATGTTAGATAACAGTATAATGTAATGTGGGTCTGTTTAAATTAATTCCCAGCCGACTTATAGGCTCTTTGACTCTTGAGAAGTCAAAGTTGTGTGTTATTATCTCTTTACATGCTTTCCTTATGGAGAAGAAACCCAAGAACAGCCACTCTAGCCTTGTGTGGTTTTTGCTAGATTAAAGGATGTCTTAGTGTTCTTAATTTGTTATTGACTTGCTTTGATGAATTCTTACCTAAAACTTCTAAATTGACTTTCTTAGGGTTGATGTTCAAATGGGTGTATGCTTAATCCAAGTTTGTTCATGTTCTAAATTGATTAATGAATGTTATGTACTAATTCAGCGTAGGAAACATGTTATTTTCTTTGGTTTTGATGAATTTGAGCTTATGACCCATTAATGGTGATCAAGGTGTGAACTTGATCATGGGTTTTCATGAATTTAATGTTATAAGATGTTATTGATGTTAGTGTTATGTTTTTAGTAGTATGTATGTGTTAGGAACTGTTTTTAGTCGAGTTTTGCTGCTGGAAATCGAGTATTTAGGCTGTGTGTGTAAGCTGGAACGAACAAGATCAAACAGACCTTACTGCTGTTGCGCTGCTGTCTTCACGGCGCGACCAGGGGCTGGGGTCGTGGCGCGATCGCCCTGCACCAGCCCAGGAACTTCGTTTTAGATCTGTTTCGCTTCGTATGCTGATATATATTATTAGTACATGTTACATGTGTGTTTATATAATATATAGGAAGGTGTTTTGGTGATGGATCATGCTTTTAAGCTCTTGAACTAATTAGGAAAATTGATGATAAACGCCTACTGTAAATTCGAGAAACGAACGTAGATGACTTGTATGCGTGTTCCACTATTTTCTACATGTTTTCTATCATATATATAGTGATCTTGGACTGATGGACATGTATTTCAAGTTGGTTTAATGCATTAAACTTAATCGATTGGTTTGACTCGTTACTGAGTTAAATTGTGATATATGAACTTTGAACGTGTTTTGTTAGTTGTTACACGTTGTTTATAACATATATGATTATCCTAAATGATTTTGAATGTTTTCCATGTTGATTGTATGAGTTCTGCTCAACGGTTAAGTTTTGACCCGTTTGCTATTTAACTTGATTTTTAGAGTTAATTGAGATTTGATTCACTAGTCTAGTTGTGTTGTGTTCTCAGGGGATCCGAAGACACAGTGACATTAGACAACTGAGCTTGGTGTTTGGAGGACACATATGAGTGGACTTCTAATACGAATTGTATTAGTAGTAACGGTTATGGTTGCAACAGTTTATACTTTTTTATGCTTGGATAAACTGTGTAGTCTAGTAATTGATCTGCTAGTGCTATGATATGCTATGTATATACTTTGTAATTGTGAACAACTGTATGTTGACCTGGGTTGTTTGGATGGGGTCAGTCATGTCAGGTAGGCTAGGCTTATTTTGTCATCGGCTAATCAGTACTTGATCTTTTGATTCATTTGTTGAATCTTAAGGGATTTTAATGTGTGAGAATGACAAGTGGGCTATCGGTACACCTATGCTAGGCCAGCATTTGGTTGTAGGTTCGGACGAACCGCCGGTCCTCTGAGATACTTGCTTATCTTGATGTTGTAGTATCATTGCTTGTTGTTTCTGATGCTTTTCGTTTGTTAAACTTCCATTCACTTAGTTTTGAGCTAATCCCCCACATTAAACTCCATTTTGCAGGTCGTGGTAAGTTCTACTGTTTGCTGGGAGCTTTTGGTTGTTTTTGGGAATGTCAGAGCCTTTTTGTAATTAAGTAACACTGGCTTTCGAGATACTGATCTTTTGGTGTCAGTAGTTTATTATAATTTATATACCTATGTGAATAGGTTTATGTTTGTATATGTGCTTCCGCAGTGAAACCCTATTTTTTTTAAAAAAAATAGCAGTGTTACATGTTTACTCATCATCGTTGACGTCCGGTTGCACTGTGTTTCGGGCGTTCCTCTTATCATCGTCGACGTCCTGCGAGACGGCCAACACCGCAACCGCCGTCCGGCGACCTCAGCCACTATTTCTTTGTTTTATTTCCTTGATGATACCAAACAAGGAAATCAGTTTTAATTCTCCACACATTTCCATTTCTCCTCTATTTTCATTTTCATTTCTCCCTGTTTCTTTTCTCTCTACCGAACACACCCTAAATTCTAATGCCAATTGTCTTGCACTACTATTTCATAAATAAAACTAATTAATAAAACACTTACAATTTAAATACTCGAATTTTGGATTGTTACAATACCTCCGGAGAAACCTTCAAATGTCGTCCATATAATTAATGTATGTCCCTCCATTTTGATTTCTTCTAACTCCATCTTTGTCATAAAAGAATAATTTTACAAAATAAAATCATTCTATTACATTTATAGTTTGAAAAAGAGGTTGTAATGCAGGACTCCTTAAAATCAAAATAAAAAATATTAAATAACTATAACAAAACCACGAGTCTAAACTGAAAAGGTCTATAACTACATGTCATAACCAAGAAATAAAATTACCAATTATTGTTAACTTGATTATATCAAAACATTTGCGGTTGTTATGTATGAACGGCAAATCTGATCTAATAATATTAAATGCGATAAAACATACAAGTCAAACCTTCTAGTCTTAATTAAAAAAACATATTACATTACCTTTTTGAAAACTAGTTTTATAAACCTTTAAGTTCAAAGACCGAAAATCTGTAATATAAACATTACATATTTCGACTTACAAAAATACTAAACTATAAATTTATTTTACAAATAAAAACCATTATTTATTCACCAATATATGAAAAAGCAATTTTTCCAATTTTATTTTAAGCTCAACTTAAAAAATTTTGAATAAAATGTGACCTAGTAAAAAATTGGTTTTCGGTTTTCAAGATAGCATCTTTATCGGGTTTCAAACCTAATAACCTTGAAACCCACCAACAGGTCAAACCCATTGTGATTTTCTTTCCTAAGAGCATGGATTGGCCCATGAAGCCTTTTGCAATCAACTTTGTGACCTAAAACTTAAAACCGTAAAACTTATTCTACAAGCCTAAACCTGTTCGTAAACCAAACGACTATCAAGCCAACCATCCTTTTGGACTCTAGGGATGAAAAATACAACCATTACATGGTATTGACCTGGGCTCGGTTCCGATTTGCGTGTTTGGTGCCGTTTTGTGATTAAAATACTTTTGATGTCCAACATATTTTGGCATGTGAAATTACAGATTTTTCAGATAATCCAAACGGAAAAGTTCGAAGATTTAATTTGTTACTGAAAAGCTAAACCTTTCAGGATAACCGTTTGATCAAACCGATCATTGTTTGTGCCAAAGTGATCAACAAACCTTTTGATCACTTATCCAACACATCCCTATGTGTTCTAGGATAAAATTATAAACTTTTATTTGATTGAATAATCATGTTACAGACTTGATCCCGAAACTAATTGTTTGTGGTTAATCAATCAAACCGAAAAACTTACTCAGAAAAACCATTGTTGGGATTTACTATATAAAACGACTATCAAGATCAAAACTCGAACAAAATGTGTTTATAAAACTATTAATCTTATTCTTGTAGAAATCGAATAATAATAATAATATGATAAGCAAAAGCGAATTAAGTATAAAAATCAATTAATCTTTGTAGAACACGAAACCTAATCTAGTTAAATCTCAAATACCATCAAAGAAAAAATACAAAAGGGTTAGAAAAAAATACATCGTTTGCTCAATATTAGTCCACCTATAATGATATCAACGAGCTCCTTCTAGCTTGATCTTGCAAACCCTGGAAAAACCAAACATGGTTTACTAATACCTTCTAAGAAATCGATAATCAAAAACCTTAAGAAAAGCCTTTAATTCTCGACGCGAGAGAGAGAGAGAGAGAGAATAAGACTCCAACCTAGTTATGATTAAGAGTGTCCTTTTCTAATTTGGGATCGATATAAACTCTAATCATATACCAAACTTACATCTTTTTTACAATACAAAACTAATCCTCAATAATTACTCTTCAATTGAGGTCACATTATTACTACTTGAGTTATAGATACTCACAAGTGTAGTCTTGAGTGTCTCCTGACATTTGATCATACAAGCAAATCCTAACAAAATGTCACATAAAAATATATTATAAAATATATTAATAATTAAATACTTTCTAGAAGGCTAAAAAAGTGGACAACTGTGTACACCGTACGCAAGAAGCAAAACAAATTCTAAGGAGAATAATTGTACCAAAAGTCTTAAAATTTCATAACTAATTACACAGTTGCATAAATATGATTTTTTTAACAACACGGTTCACACATCTTCTAATTATATCTTATATTAATACAATGATACTTGAATCCACAACGATATATGTCACATAACTCACATCTTATACTACTTGACTATAAGCACTTCGATAATTGTATAAATATCATATCTGTTAATTTTCTATTTTCATTATTACTTGAAATTTAGTTAACTATGATAATGAATATTACTCTAACACTTATACACCTAAATTCCAGGTCTTTTTCGAAACAGTGCTACCAACCATTTCAAATGGTGTCATCACTTATTTGAAATCTTGAGTTCGTCCACGGTCTGACCAACATACCACAACATTTAATGAGACTAATAATACACAGACAAGAAATTTGAAAAAAGTAATAAAATATATAAATTAAGTTTAGGATATACAAAATTAACTTAACATGAGCATAAAAACATATGGAAGTTTTCTTGTCAAGGCAAAGATAAAAAACCAAAAAACCAACTGAACAAAACTAAATTCCTACATAAACTAGCAACCTAAGAGGCTAAGACCCAATTGCCCCTATAGCTAAATTCCTTCATAAACTAGCAACTTAAGAGGCTAAGACCCAATAGCCCCTATATATAGGGAAACTCTTGTCAGGTAATTTCATAAAATACCCTTAACTATGTTTCTCTTTGGGCTCCTCTTTCTTGATCTGAAAGGATAACATATCTTGAAGAAGTCCTTGATCTCTAAGCAAAGAGGGGCAATACTGTCTTTCCTGAAGGTAATGTGAGTATGATGATGGAACAGGAGTACTACAACTGGTGGTATTGAAGCTTAAAGAATAATTAGTCTGACTATGGAAGAAGGGTGGTGGTTGTTGATATTGAAGTTGATGTAAACCAAATGACGAAATGCCTCCGCCGCCTCCACCATAGTTGAGACCGCCATAAGTGGCGGATTCTGGCAAGATTCCTCGAGCCGTGATCGGGCATTGGTGTGTATGAGTACCTTCATAAGTTGTGACAACAATTGACGGATCCTCTGATGATCTTTCAACCCTTTTCTTCACCCCACATGATGCACTAGTGCACCGATAGTAACTCCTACATTCCCAATATTAATTTTGTTATAAGTAAACCATAAATCTATAAAGGATATAAGTATATATAGATATTATGAAAACTTAACACATGTTTTCTCGAGGGTGGTCATTCTTATGCAACAACAATTTTCATACGCAGCAAATTTATATATCAGCTTTGTTATACGTATTAACTACCTGTACGTACCTTGTTATATATGATTAAAAAACTACTATGTAAAAATGAGTTTAATTAGTGGGGTACCTAGGAAAAGGGCTATTTTTGACAGCTTTTTGTCCGTACTTTCTCCATCTATATCCATCATCCAAGTGATCAACTTCGGTCTTTGTCATAAACGCAAATCTCGGATCCTTTTGTTTTTTTGGGGTTTTCTTTTTGACCTTCAACCTACGTAAATAATACCCACATATTAAAAAAAAAATCTATAATTACCAATAAAACAGATATATGATAATAACAAGTATAACTATTTCAATATTTTTTTCTAACAAATCAGCATGGCTAATTTAGTTATTTTATTACCACAAAATTAATTTGAGGTATATTGTCAAAGAAGAAAGAATTCACAAGTAGATTTATTATCTGTTAATATAAATTGTTTAAAATAATAATCAAGCAAAAGTAGGTTGTTGAATTATTATGCCATTATTTCCTGATTTAAACAGTATTTAAATAGAAAAAAAAGAAAATTAGATAAGGAATATACAAAAATATATGGAATCTATCTTTTGTGCTTTTTTGCTTTTGAAACTAGAAAAATTATCAAAGATCATCAAAATTTCAAGATATTTTTGTGTGAGTGTGAATGTGTGTGAAAAGACAATTTTTAATTAAAAGCATTTGTCTATATATAAATTAAATTGAGTTCTTAAAAACAAAGACAGTGAAAACATGGAATTTATGTGTAAGTAAACACAAAACTAATTACTTTATTAATCACAAAAACTCACCTAATTAAATGTTTGATTACAAACCAATATATAGATGTGTGTGTGGTTATAAATGACGGTTCTTGCAAGAAATCTTCAATTATTGTTCAGAAAAATTAAAAAAATAATAATTTGTCAACACACACAAAACACCTAAAGTGTGTGTGAAACTGTAAGAAGAAGAAGAGCTCTTACTGGTTATTATTAGCTAGATTTTCTTGATCATCATCCGATCTTATGTTGTTTTCCTGATCAAGATCATTAGCAAGCTCATTTGAAGAAGATGATATGGATGTAGAATTTGTCGTCGGAGTATTAGCAATCTCTGATGTCTCCAGGACGGCGGAAGCCGGGGGCGCAGGTGGCTGTATCACCAAAGACGGTGGTGGTGTAGGCTGCTGTAGCAAGTCAAAAATAGAAGCACCACCGTAGTCCTGGAAGGCCAAAATGTCCATGTACCCCTGAGGATTTAAGTCAAAGAAACCTCCACCGCCACCGCCGCTAACACCGACGTAGACAGACGGACTCTGATTGGAAAACGCTGAATTTGCCATCAAGTATGAATTGCTGTTCTTTAGTTTCACTAATGTGTAAACTCATTAAAGGCATTGATTTTTCATTGGTAGGGTGTCCAATGATAGAAAAAGATCTAACGGAGTGTAGTTGGTTTATGTGTTCTAGTGTGAAGAGGCATATATATAGATTTGAATTTGGCCTCTCATTATAATATTATATATATATATATATATATATATATATATATATATATATATACACACACACACACACAAGAGGGTTCATTCGAGAACCGTTGTTAGCGCGAGAACCAATCTCAGCCGTTTCTTGAATATGAGAAGTTAAACAGATGGAGAGCGTGGAGGACAGAGTGTGGCAGGGTGCATGTGAAGAATTCATGGGTGAGCAATGAAAAAGAAAGAGGGAGAATTGGACGACTCAGATTGGTTCTCGCGGTTATCGCACTAAGAATTGTTCTCGCATGAACTTTTTCATATATATATATATATATATATATATATATATATATATATATGTGTGTGTGTGTGTGTGTGGGGGGGGGGGGGGGGGAGTTAATTTTATAGCGAGTACCGCGATCAATCGGGATTCAATTTACGATTGGGCAAATATAAAAAAAGACCAAAATACCTCTATTAATGAATATTAATGGTTGTTACGAATTGTACTCACAATAAGGACAGTTCTCAAATAAACTTCTCCATATATATATATATATATATATATATATATATATATATATATATATATATATATATATATATGAGAACTGTTTTTCGTACGAGAACTGCGAGAACCATTTCTGGCTAATTATTTAATTTCTTGTCTTTTATATTTAATTTAAATATTAAAGGGTAGTATAGACATTATGACATTACCCCCATTTTTTATACTAATATATCTATCAAACAAGAACGTGTTAAATTATGAAAAACATACCAAAATAACGAGAAAATTATGCTCTTTAATTTAAGACCGATCTTGATATATTTTTTTGGAAGAAAAAAAAAGTCATGTTTTACTGGCTTTTTTATCAGTACAGCTCGACTGTGCAAATGTGCAAAATTTTGTACAAGTGCAAATTTTGCACATGTTCATATTTACATCTCTCCTGATAAAACTAACGGAATCTATGCATATGCACATTTGCAAATTTTTGCACTAATGCAAATGTCACTATACTGAATAAAAACCCAGGAAACACACAAAATTTTTTTTTTTAAAAATAATGAAGAGTGGTCTCAAATTAAAGAGCATAATTTTGTCGTTAATTTGGTATAATTTTCGTAATTTAACACTTTTCCGTTTGATGTAAATATGAGTTTAAAAAATGCGGTGGTAATGTAAAAATGTCTAAACTACCCTTAATTAATTAAGGATTAGTTTGATTAGTTTAATGTTATCCATTAACAACTCTTTAATCTCAACCCTCCATTTCTTTGATCAATGGCTGTAATTGGTTCTCGCAGTTCTCGTACGAAAAACGGTTCTCGTTTGAACCGTCCCATATATATATATAGGGTGCGGTTCAAACGAAAACTGTTTTTCGTACGAGAACTGCGATAACCATTTCTAGCCAATCATTTAATTTCTTGTCTTTTATATTTCATTTAAATAGGAAAGGGTAATATAGACATTATTACATTATCCCCATTTTTTTAAAACTAATATATCTATCAAACAAGAAGGTGTTAAATTATAAAACATATACCAAATTAACTAGAAAATTATGCTCTTTAATTTAAGATCGATCTTGATTACTTTTTTTGAAAGAAAAAAAATCATGTTTTGCCGGGTTTTTTTTCAGTACAGCGATATGTGCACTAGTGCAAAATTTGCACATGTGCATAATTACATCTGTCGTGAAAAAACTAGGGGAACCTGTGCATATGCACATGTGCAAAAATTTGCACTAGCACACATGTCGCTTTACTGGAAAAAAACCCAGAAAACACACAAAATTTTTTTTTGAAAAAATATATGAAGACCGGTCTCAGATTAAAGAGCATAATTTTCTCGTTAATTTGGTATAATTTTCGTAAGTTAACACATTTCTGTTTGATGTATATAGTAGTTTAAAAAATGTGGGGGTAATGTAAAAATGTCCAAATTAGTTTAAGGTTATCCATTAACAACTCTTTGATCTCAACCTTCCATCTCTTTGATCAATGGTTATAATTGGTTCTCGCAGTTCTCGTATGAATAACGGTTCTCGTTTGAACCGTCCCCTATATATATATATATATATATGTGTGTGTGTGTGTGTGTGTGTGTGTGTGTGTGTGTGTGTGTGTGTTGGTCCCGAATAGATACTACAACAATAAATGTTTGTAGAAGGGGGGGTTGAATACAAACTTTAGCAAATTAAAATGTAAGAGACTCACGGTTTACTTTTATATAATTCTTATTGATGTGAATCAAGAATTACATGAACTAGATGCGGAAAATCTAAGTTCAATAAAAGGTGGCAACTAAATTTGTCTAACACATAGACTAAGCTAATCCTAAAGAACTTATGTTTAAGATGTTCAACATATGAACAAGTTTGTTACACTGAAAGTAAAATGCTAACTCTTCTAATTCTCAACAGATGAGATTTCAGTGTTCAACTCTAATTATTCGCATACTTATCATGTTTCCATGCATGAGTATATATAAGCAAAGTGGTGTCCGGGTTGATGAGGAGGGAAGGAGACAAAGGTACTTGGTTTAATAATATTATAATAGATAAAAGTAGTGGGTGAAAGGAAGTTAACTTTACAAGCAAAGTGTGTAAAGCAAACATACTTTTCAGTAAGGGGTTACCCACTATCTATTATTATATTATTAAAGTACTACCTTTATGTCTTGGGAGAGTAAACTTCTCTTTCCATGCTTGTGCTTTAATCAACACCATGCTTTCTGAAGATTTGACTTTATCAAGTATAGAGTTGCCAGCCATACTTAGTTGAAGCAACATATCTTCGGGATCTTCTCTTCAAAAGTATCTTTCTCCTTTTTCTGGGGATAAAGATCTATACTTTTTGTCTCTTTACAGATACAAAAGGTGCTAAGTGCTTTTACAAAGAAAGGTCTAAGGCATAATAAGAACAACACATGTTCTGCCTTTGACTAAAGAAAATATTACATAGAAAAGCTATTATATGAGTTATAGAATAGTAACTCAGCTAACAGACACTGAACTGCAAATATAATTTTGCTCAGCTAAGGATAAATGTGAAAGACTCAGCTGACTGGATTTGCTCAGCTGATCGAATTGCTCAGCTGATAACACAAATCAACGTATAACTAATAAACTGATCAAACTAAACTGTCAGCTGATCTCAAGGGCTCAGCTAATCGTTTGAGTATGATCAACTTATGAAGAAAAGATTTGATAATTAGTAAATACCTTATCTGACATATTGGAGGCATCAGCTGATCAATGTGATTGTGTCAGCTGATCATTGATAGCTCAGCTGATCTTGAAACTTTCCTCAGCTGATGGTTTTGGACCATCAGCTGATCCATTGTAGATCCTCAGCTGATGCTTTTTGACTGATCTTTTCTTCTCAGCTGATCTTCCTGAAGCTTGTTCTTTAGCTGATACTCAGTGTTCAGCTGACACTTGTTTTCTTCAGCTGACACTTCTTACTTATAATTTTCTTTAAGTCTAACATGAAAAACAACACATGTTTTTCATTTATCTAAGTCCAAAACTGAATATGTGGTTTTGTTAACATCAAATCCTATTTTACTTAATAGACAGGTTTGATTTAGGTTTGATATTGCTATCTCCCCAACAATCTCCCCCTATTTGATGATGACAAAACCTCATCTGATTTAAGAAGAATCAATTTGACTCGGATTTGTAAAGATAAAACTTTTAAGTGCAATTTGGTTACCTAGCTATCTGTTTTTGGTAACTCTTTAATATGTGTTCTCTGATATTCTGTTTTTGGGATTCTTTTCATTTATGAAGTACCATTGTTTTGTTTTTGTGGTATCTTTTCTTTCATTTTTCTGTTTTTAGGATTTTTGATTTTCTATATTTACACTAGGTGAGCTATCTACTAAGATACATCTATACTTGCATTTTAACCAAGTAGTCCATGATCAAAGTTTCAAGCTTGATTACAGAATCAAATTATTTACATCAGAGTTTGTACAATTTGAACATTAAGCTTAATTACAGAAGATGAACTATTCTAAGAAGTTGAAATTACATCTAATCTAGTTATGAAGTTTCAGTTTTCTTCCCACCATGGTTTTTCTTTAACATCCAGAAGTCTGTCCAGAGGATTTGCAGCCAATAACTCTTCAGCTCTTGCTTGAATCAGACTTTTAAAGTGATCACTTCCTGTCTGTCCCCTTGTTGAAGTTGTATCTTGAAATATCAGCTCTCAGGGGCTCTTCCTAAGTCAGTTTCTCTTAGGAATTTCCAAATACCAGCTCTATTCTTGAAGAACATCCCTCTTTCAAGTTCAATTATGTACCTAAACATTTCTGGTTTGATGTTAGAGAGCAGAGCAGTGTTTAGACTTTCATAGGCAGCCAGGTAAGGATGATCAGGATTAAGTATGAACTGTTCAGCAGGTACAAAAGCTTTGGAGGATTTCTTGAAGGCATCCTCAATCACATCAATATGTTCCACAAATTGATCATGAGTGCATATCCTGTGGTAGATAGACATTTTGATCCAGTATTCAAGTTTGCTTATGAACCTTGTGGCAATTTTACTTTTGGATTTAAGGAGGTGATACAGAGTCTCAATCATCTCAGTGAAAGAGAACAGTTTGCAGTGATGAAGGTAGGCATTCTCATGTGTTTGTCTTTCATCTTTTCTTACTATTCTGAGATATGGACCTTCATCTGTACCCTTATATGGAGTAACTCTTGAGATGAGATTTGGATACTTCCTATCTACCAAGTTCTTATTGTTTTCCAAGAGCTATCTGATCTCCCTTTCTGATTGCTGAGTACCCCAAAGTTGAACTCATGCAATGCTTGAATGGCTTCTCTGTGAGTTCTTCCTCTTTTAGGAACTTTCTTGGTAGTAGGATCATCTTGCTATGGTGCAACTTGTGTTGGATGTGATTGAGAAGACAGCATGATTAATTCTTCTTCTTGTAATTCTCTTAACTCATCATCAGTAGCACCTATGATGACGGCAAGGTCTTCAGGAGTTGTGAAGTCCTGGTATCTTTCCTTAGCTTTGAGAACCTCTTCAATTGAGGTGCTAAGTGCAACAGCCAGCTCACTTAACTTCTTAAGATTCTCATCATCTTGAGTTAGCTCTTCCTCTCTTGTTTCTTCTTCTTCAATCTCCTCAGCAGACATTATTTTCTTTCTTCTTCTCCTTGATGTGCTGCTGGGAGTTGGTTGACTTGATTGTACTGGAGAGGAATCTTGGACTGTTGGAGCTTGAGTGGAGAGACTCTGCTTTTTCAAGTTGAGCTGAGAGGATAGAGACACCATATCTTCATCATCATCATCATCGAAATCTTCTGATGGCACATTGATTGGTGCACAAGATTCATCTTGTCTGGGCTTCTTAGTACTATTCCTTCTAGCCATTTGTTTAAGTCTTCTTTTTGGCCTCTGCTCATCTTGAGCAGGTTGCTCCCACTCAGATGGATTTTCCCTCTCAGCAGTTGATTGATTTAGTGTTTCTGCTTCATTGAGGTCTGCTTGATCCGCTGCTGCCTTATCAGCTTCTACTGCTTGAATAGGATCTGGTGAAGAGCTTGAGCTAGTAGAATCCGAGGCTGACTTCTCCCCCTTTTTGTCATCAGCAAACGAAAAAGGAAAGTTGTCAGAAGGCTTGGCAACAGATGGTGGGATAAAATAATAAGGAGATGGAGAAGGAGTGGAGGTAGAGGGAGGAATAGGTGAAGGTGAAGGAGAAGTAGTAGGAATAGGAGTTTGGGTGAAGGATGGAGGTTGTCTTAAGCTTAGGATAGCATCAGTGATTTTGTTGAATTCTTGAATTGTTTCACTGTGCCTTTGGCTGGAGGAGTGGCTTAGGTGTGAGACATAAGTAGCTATGGTTTGGAGAAGAGAAGAGACTCTAAGAAGAGAGTCAGGAATGGTTACTGAAATGTTAGGAGGGGAAGGTCTTAAGGTTTGGAGTTGGGAAAGAAGATTAGAAATGGTTTAGTTTAAGGAAGTTATGGTTTGGTTTGAAATGGGAGGTGAAGAGGTTGGTGCAGGGTGAGAAGTTTGGGATAAGAGTTGATCCAATTTATGAAGAATGGGTGATAGATCAACTGGGGCAGGGGTGGGTTGGGGTTGGGATTGGGTAGCTTTAAATGACTCAACCTCTTAGGTTAGATGAGAGATATGAGTTTCTGTTTGGGTTTGGAAAGAGGTGAAGGAGGCTTGAAGACTATCCATCTTTTGAGAGATAGATAGAAGGTTTTGAAGTATTTGGGGTGAGGGGTTCAGAAGAAGTGGATGGAACATATTGGATAGGAGTGGATTGAGATGAAGTGCCAATATCGGGAATAGATTGGGGTCCCTCACTTAGACCTTGGTATATAGGCCTAAGATAACTGGGAACAGATTATGTGCCCTGTGCTAATGGTTGGTTTATACCACTAGTATTGACAGGCAGTGCAGTAGCATGTGTAAGAAGTGAATCAAATACAGGTGCAAGCATGTGAGTGTGAGTGAGGGTTGCACTCAGTGGGGTATCCCTTATTACATTAGTAAGCTGTTGTGAACTTACTAAGGGTATGGATAGACTCAATGTAGGTGTAGACACAGTATGACCTTGGGAGGAGGTCTGTCTTTCAATGGTATCACCCTGTTGGGAGGGTAATCCAGATAGCAGGAATCCCATATTTACAAATGTGTCCTGTTGTGAGGGCTCATCCACTGGCAGTTGGGTTAAGTCAACTTCCATTTACTCCCCCTTAACATAAGAGGAAACTAGTGGAGTTGAGGTCAGAGGTGTGGATAACACTACCTCAGAGACTTGTGAAAAGTGCACAAGCTCTTGTGACCTTAATTCAGTATGGGTGTAGGAGGGAGTAGAACTAGTGACTGTTGGGAGTACACTAGAGCTTGATTGTTGTGGGGGTGTTACAACTGGAGGAGAGGTTGGGTTCTCACTGGTGGGGTTTACCAAATGAGTATCTTCAAGAGTGGTAGAGATTATACCTGAGATGTGCTGAGTTTTGCTGATCTCAATCAGTTGAATGAGATTGTCAGAGATTGTGTCTTCCTCAGCATCATCACCATCAGCTACACCACCACTTTGTTGATTCCGTGGTGTGCTAGAACTGGAACTGACAGGGAATTCAGTGATGGGCATCCATTTTTGAGAAGATGAGCTGGTTGTAGATTGAACATTTTCAGCATAAACATAACCAGCATCACCACCATGAGAGTCATCATCTCCTTCATCATTATCATCTTCACCATTTTTATCACCACTATCTTCTGCATCAACATCCTCAGCAGCAGGATTAATAGGCTCACCCTGTGCTGGTTCATCATCAAATGATCTTTCCTCTCTAAGACTGGCTTCATCATGAGTATGAGCAGTAGAGTGCTCAGAATTTTTAGTAACAGCATCCGGAGACTCATAATCATTAGCCATTTCATTAATAACAGGTTGAACATCACCTTGTTCTTCAACTACAATATCAATCAGCTCTTGCATTTGTGCAGTGATGGCAGGACCTTGCTCTTCCCTTATCAAATGGAATATCCTTTGACCCATTTGAGGAATAGTCATTGTATCCAAAATAGCATCTATCCCAGTATATTGTTCCCATTGAAGATGATGAAGTACAAGTAAACTTAAGTACCTTATGTAGGGAACAATAGTCCTTGTTGATTTATTTGATGTGCCAAGAGTGATTTTATCCACCATTTATGAGAATATGACTTGAGCAAAGTCAATATTCCTCCCTGTGACTAAGGCATGCAGAACCATTAGTTCTATTGGTTCATTTGATCAAAACTTCCAGATTTATGACCAAAGCACCGACTGATTACACTGGTCAAATACTTCCATGGGTGTCCTAGCACAGACAACTTATACTAACCATGGGTAACAGCTTCATGGTAGCCAATCAGGGGTAAAACTTCCAGAACTTGATCCATTTGAGCAAACGGTTGATAAGGGGCCAAGTTAGGCAGAGAGATGGCTTATCGAAGAGTGTTGACAGTAACATTGATGTTGATGGTGCCATTGAGACAAGTACAGGTGATTAGGTCTTGAGCAGGATGGTACCTTGCAGTGTACCACATCTCACCAATGATGTTTGGGAAGATAAAGAAAGGATGAGCAGAGAGGCATGGAAACAGAGGATGAGCAGTTACGAATGCGACCATAGGTTCATATCCCTGGTTTGCCTTGGTCGATGGAATATTAGTGTTTATGAGAAAGTTGTTTGGACGAATGGTGATTTCTGAGTTTACAGGAACATTCTCACCAGCAACAGCATTTGGCGTAGAAATAGGGTTGAAGGTCACCATGATTACAGAGTGAAGAGATCTTGAGTAGAGAGAGTTTAGGGTTTGCAATTTTGGATAGAAGAAGAGTGTTTGGTAATTTGAAAGCATAGGAGATGAAAAACCGCTCGAAAACACCTTTATATCTTCCTTGGAAACCTAAACTGTTACCAAAATATATTTCAAAAAGTAACTGTCACTTCTGCAAAAAGGTGATACACGGAATCGTTAATAAATACACAGACAACTAACGAACAATTAAATGAGATTAAATTCTACCTAGTAATATTAAATACAACTAAGAAATTAATAAAATAAGTGTGTGGGCACAGAATTTTTGACTTTGAAAATCATCAGCTGACAAAAGAGAGTGTCAGCTGATCCAAGTTGAGATAAAATAAGTGTCAGCTAATGAATGCAATTAGCTGAGCGTCTAAGTCTTAGCTAATGGTTGATCAGCTGAGGTATAGTATCACCTGATGGTTGTCAGCTGACAGAATATCATTAGCTGATTTACCAAATAAGATATGAAGAAGCTTAGATAATTACTTCATTTCACACACAGCTGGAATTGATTTCTCAAAAATTAACTACCTAAGAAAGGAATATTTTACAAATTTAACATGCCAAGTTTGGATATTAGGAAGTTGAACCGAGACTCATCCAAAGGTTTTGTAAAAATATCTGCTAATTGAACATCAGTGTTTATGTAATGCAATGTAACTTTCTTTTTCTGCACATTATCTCTAAGAAAATGATGTCTGATTTCAATATGCTTAGTTTTAGAATGCAAAACTGGATTGTTAGAGATAGAAATGGCACTAGTGTTGTCACACAGGATTGATGAGTTTTCAAACTGTATTTCATAATCAAGTAGTTGATTTTGCAGCCATAGTAGTTGAGCACAGCAGCTTCCAGCAGCAATGTATTCTGCCTCAGCTGTTGAAGTTGAAACAGAGTTCTGTTTCTTGCTTGACCAGCTGACTAATCTTCCACCTAACAGCTGACAACCACCAGATGTACTTTTTGTCTAGTGTACAACCTACAAAATCAGAGTCAGTGTATCCAACTAAGTCAAAATCAGAGTCTTTGGGGTACCAAAGACCTAGATTAGGAGTTCCTTTGAGATACCTGAAAATTCTTTTAACTGCAGCTAAGTGAGACTCTTTGGGATCTGCTTGGTATCTATTACAAAGACATGTTGAAAACATAATATCTGGTCTACTTGCAGTGAGGTATAAAAGAGACCCTATCATACCTCTATAAGCTGTAATGTTCACTGATTTACCATCAGTGTCCTTTCCAAGCTTTAAGGCAGTGGACATGGATGTTTTCATAGAAAAACAATTTTCAAGCTCAAATTTCTTAAGTAAGTCATTTACATACTTTGTTTGATGAATGAAAATTCCATCAACCTCTTGTCTAATTTGAAGTCCAAGAAAATAGTTTAGTTCACCCATCATGCTCATCTGATAGTTATCAGACATGAGTTTTGAAAACTTTTTATATCATCTACATATATCAATACCTTCTTCTTGGCAATACCCCTATGCAACTAACCTTGCTTTGTTTCTGATGATTAGCCCTTGTTCATCCATTTTGTTTCTGAACACCCACTTAGTACCAATGATGGATTTGTCCTTTGGTCTTGGCACCAAAGTCCATACATTGTTTCTTGTGAATTCTGCCAATTCTTCTTGCATGGCATTAATCCAGTGAGGATCATTTAGAGCTTCATCCACCTTCTTAGGTTCAATCATAGAAACAAAACCTGTGTATAAACAGAAATTACAAGCTTTTGATCTAGTTAGTACAGGTGCTACTATGTTACCTATGACCTGATCTTTAGGATGATCCTTGTGGTCCTTATAGGAATTTTGGATTCTGGGAGAGTTTGGATTATTTTGGATTGTTGGAGTGAAAATTCTTTGGATTGGATCAGCTGATGAGACTTCTGGTTGATCAGCTGACAGATTTTCAAGAACGTTATCTGATGGAACATCTACTGATGAGGGAATATTTGATATGGAATTAGAGTCCATTGATGTTGAATCATGGTTCTCATCATTCAGTAAAAGTGTGGATTGGTTTAGGATTGGATGTGCATTGGTTTGATATAAAATTGGAATAGTTTCATCTAAATCCTCTACATCAGCTGATGGGAGTGGAGCAGCTGATACTGAAATGTTGTCTTCAGTATGTAGCAGATCATTGAATTCCTCACCTGTAGATGGATTAGTAGAACAGGAAGCAACAAAGTCATTTTCATTAAAATTTACATTGATTGATTCTTCTATGACCTTTGTTCTGAGGTTGTAGATTCTGTAAGCTTTGGAGATCACAGAATATCCAACAAAAACACCTTCATCAGCTTTTGGTGCACACTCTTGCAATTGATCTCTCTGGTTCAGAATGAAACACTAACACCTAAAGATATGTAGAAAGCTGATGTTAGGCTTCCTTCCCTTGAGCACTTCATAAGGAGTCTTGTTGTGTCTCTTGATGACTAGGGATCTGGTCTGAGTGAAACATGCACAGCTGACAGCTTCAGCCTAAAAATTGAATCCTAACCCACCCTTACACAACATGGTTCTTGCAGCTTCTATTAATGTTTTGTTTCTTCTGTCAGCTACACCATTTTGTTGTGGAGTCCTTGGTGCAGAGAAGTTTTGAGATATGCCTTTATCATCACATAATCCTTCTAGAGTTTGATTTCTAAACTCAGTTCCATGATCACTTCTGAGCATTTTTACCAGATTTCCATTTAGCACTTCCATATTCTTTATGAAGCTTATTATTTCTTCAGCAGCCTCACTCTTTGCTTTTAGGAAGATGACCCAAGTGTATCTTGAGAATTCATCAACCATCACCAATGCATACTTACTTCCACCAATACTAGCAGTAGCAACAGGACCAAATAGATCCATGTGCAACATGTAGAAAGGTTCAGTAATGGAGAAGGCTTGCTTAGATGGAAAAGAAGTCTTGTGCTACTTTCCCTTCTCACAGGCAGAACAAGGTTTAGGTTTAACATACGTCAGTGAAGGTAGTCCTGACACTAGTTCACCCTTGCTAAGCTTGTTTATATTTTTGAAGTTTAAGTGAGAAAGCCTTTTGTGCCATAACCAGTTTGTGTCAGTTACAGATTTTGTATACAAACAGGTTAACTTGGATGGATCACCAGAGGACATATCAAGATTATATACATCCTTGGTTCTCTTTGCACAAATTATTGTTTTACCTTCTTGATCTAAAATGGAACCACCTGTCTTTGTAAAGAGGACTTTTGATCACCATCACATAACTGACTTATGCTGATGAGATTGTACTTAAGTCCTTTAACATATGATACTTTGGACAAGGTTAAGTTCCCATTATGAAGTTCTCCGTAGCCTTTTGTTTGCCCACAATTGTTATCACCAAATGTCACTCTTGGACCCTTTTCCTTCTTGTAGTTACTATGCAAAGCTTTACAACCTGTCATGGTCCTTGAACATCCACTGTCAAGATACCATGTGTTCAGACCCTGCATAGATGAGATTAAAAAAAGGTTAGTGATACTTGGGCATCCACATTTAAGTGGACCCCTGTGGATTGCACCTAGCTATCCACTTCATATTAGGTTGTTTATGAATGAGAGAAACAACTGTGTTATCAAAATGAGTCCACTGTCTTGAGTTACTTTCAAGAGAACAATTACTTGCCTTATGTTCTTTGCTCCCACATTTATAACTTTTTTGATTTTTGGAGCCTTTAACATGTTTTGGTAATTGCCTAAGAGATGTCTTAGCTGTTTTCTGATGACTATGGGTCATCAGCTGACAGATTTCACCATTCAGCTGTTGCAACTGATTCTGTAAACTAATAAGGTCTGTTCACAGTCACCTTAGGTTGACCCTTAGTTGTAATGAGTTTTTGATCAACTTTAGATGTGGTAGACTTAGACTTTTTGTAAACAAAAGGTCCTTTTCCCTTGGTTTCTCCTATTAAAAGAGTTTGAAGTGATGTTTGATCAGCTAAACAAACAAAAGAGGATCCATGAGCAGCTGACAGGCTATCAGTTGAGCAGTTATCATCTACTTTTTGATCAGCTGATGTAATATCATTAGCTAAATAATTTTCAGTCAGCTGAGTTCCTAAATTTAATGAATCAGCTTTCAAGGTTTGACAACAGAATGTCTCTTTGGTATCAACAAATGATTCCATTCCTTTACTTACTTCCTTTACAATTAAATTTTTAGTACTTTTGCTTTCTGTCAAAACAATAGAGCTTGAACCAACTTTTGAAGAGGTTGAATCTTTCAGCTGAGTACTTTTACTTTTGACAAATCTGTTAGTGATAATACTTTTTCCTTTTACAATCTTCTGGAAGGTAAGAGGTAAAATATTAGTTTTTTCTAAGATATTTATGTCCTTGCTAAAATCAACACAATTAGCAACTTGGGAATAATTTCCACCAATAATAGCTTGAACTTGTTTTGGAATCTGCTTATTGACACACTGAGTGGACTTCTCAGCAGATATACACCAAGATCTAACTACTTTTTGAAGGTCATTAAACTTTATTGTTGCTTCACTGGTTTCTTTTACCAAGATCTGATTAAGTATCTTTTGATTAGCTAAATCATCTTCCAGTTTTGTCATTAGTTTCAGTTTCATATCTTTAAGACTTAATCTCTCTTTTAGTGATTCTATTTCTAATTTTAGCTTCTTTTCTCTTTGAATATTTGACTGAAACTCAATACAAATATAATCAAACATAGTGTTCTTTTCATTATCTTCATAGTTAATAAAATTTCCATCCTGATACATAGAAGAGGGATCCCGGTCAGGAGAAGTACAAGCTTTAGCAGCTTTCTTCATGTCCTCATCAAAGGAACTTGTACTTGCTGTGTTGGCCATCAAACTAAGCTGAGCTGTGAGGACCTCATCTTCATCACTTGAGAGATCTTCCTCAGCCCAATCTTCTTCTTCAGCAACCAGCACCCTGTTCTGAGCTTTCTTCTTTTTCTTGTCAAGGACTGCAGCAAGAAGCTTCTTATACTTAGCTTCATAATCAATCTTGCTGTCTGAGCTTGAGGAACCCTTGAAGTCTGTGTTTCCTCTGGACTTACACTCACTGGCGTAGTGACCAGTCTTGCCACAAGAGAAACAACCTTTAGAAACCTTTGGTTTTGACATGGCTCTTTCTCCTTTGAAGGGTTTCTTCTCAAACCTCTTGACACCCTTTGTTTTCAAGAAAGGTTTGAACCTTTTAACCAACATGGAAGCCTGCTCAACAGCAGCTTCAATGCTGTCCATGTTCTCCAGAACTTCATCCCCATCAGCCACTTGCTCTTCATCAAAAGACTCCTCCTCTTCCTCCTCATCACTTGATTCATCCACCACTGCAGCAAAACTCCCAGATCTTGTATCCTTAGACACAAGGGCAGTAGATGGAGCTTTTGCAGCCTCCTTCATATCCTGGGTAGAGAGTTTCCTTTATTTCACTGATTGTTCATGATTCATAAGGTTTCCATATAAACCAACCAGTGTAAGACCCTTGATTTTCTCACCATGTTTAAGCACAGTGATAAAATGATCCCAAGATTCTGGGAGAGAGTCTAGAAACTTGTTTACAAGCTCCTTATTGCTCTTTGGAACCTCTGCCCTTCTTAAGTCATTAATAAGGCAGTTGAACCTGGTGTAGGTCTGAGTAAGACTTTCACCTTTATGAGCAAAGAAGAACTCATATTCTCTAACCAGAAGGAGTTTCTTGTTCTCCTGCACTTCTTCAGTACCTTCATAGGCAACAGTCAAAGTGTCTAGCATCTCTTTTGCAGATTTGCAATTAAGAAATTGATGATAGACATCATTTGGTAGTGAAGAGACTAAAGCTGTTCTTGCTTTAACATCAAGATTAACAAGCCTTTTGTCATCATCAGACCACTGATTTATAGGCTTTATAATCAGTCTTTCAATAGCAGGAACTTCATCAGTTGCTTCAGTAACTTGAATTGTTGAGGAAGGAACATAAGGACCTTCAGTAACAGTTTTAAGCATCACATCATCAAGGCTTGACATATAGAGAAGAACTCTACTCTTCCAGAGAGAGAAGTTCTCTCCATCAAACATTGGACACCTTGTGAGTGAGCCATTGTTGGAAGAACCGTTAGAAGCAGCACCAGGAGTTGCCATTTTGTAGTGTGGGATAGAAGCAGTTGAAGAGTAAGCAAAACAGATCTTAGATATGAGTTATCTAGCCTGCTCTGATACCAGTTGTTGGTCCCGAATGGATACTACAACAAAAAATGTTTGTAGAAGGGGGGGGGGGGTTGAATACAAACTTTAGCAAGTTAAAATTTAAGAGACTCACGGTTTACTTTTATATAATTCTTACATGAACTAGATGCGGAAAATCTAAGTTCAATAAAAGGTGGCAACTAAATTTGTCTAACACATAGACTAAGCTAATCATAAACAGCTTATGTTTAAGATGTTCAACACATGAACAAGTTTGTTACACTGAAAGTAAAATGCTAACTCTTCTAATTCTCAACAGATGAGATTTCAGTGTTCAACTCTATCTATTCGCATACTTAGCATGTTTCCATGCATGAGTATATATAAGCAAAGTGGTGTCCGGGTTGATGAGGAGAGAAGGAGACAAAGGTACTTGGTTTAATAATATTATAATAGATAAAAGTAGTGGGTGAAAGGAAGTTAACTTTACAAGCAAAGTGTGTAAAGTAAACATACTTTTCAGTAAGGGGTTTACCCACTATCTATTATTATATTATTAAAGTACTACCTTTATGTCTTGAGATAGTAAACTTCTTTTTCCATGCTTGTGCTTTAATCAACACCATGCCTTCTGAAGATTTGACTTTACCAAGTATAGAGTTGCCAGCCATACTTAGTTGAAGCAGCATATCTTCGGGATCTTCTCTTCAAAAGTATCTTTCTCTTTTTCCAGGGGATAAAGATCTATCCTTTTTGTCTCTTTGCAGATACAAAAAGTGCTAAGTACTTTTACAAAGAAAGATCTAAGGCATAATAAGAACAACACATGTTCTGCCTTTGACTAAATAAAATATTACATAGAAAAGCTATTATCTGAGTTATAGAATAGTAACTCAGCTAACAGACACTGAACTGCAAATATAATTTTGCTCAGCTAAGGATAAATGTGAAAGACTCAGCTGACTGGATTTGCTCAGCTGATCGAATTGCTCAGCTGATAACACAAATCAACGTATAGCTAATAAACTGATCAAACTAAACTGTCAGCTGATCTCAAGGGCTCAGCTAATTGTTTGAGTATGATCAACTTATGAAGAAAAGATTGGAAAAGTAGTAAACACCTTATCTGACATATTGGACGCATCAACTGATCAATGTGATTGTGTCAGCTGATCATTGATAGCTCAGCTGATCTTGAAACTTTCCTCAGCTGATGGTTTTGGACCATCAGCTGATCCATTGTAGATCCTCAGCTGATGCTTTTTGACTGATCTTTTCTTCTCAGCTGATCTTCCTGAAGCTTGTCCTTTAGCTGATACTCAGTGTTCAGCTGACACTTGTTTTCTTTAGCTAAACACTTCTTACTTATAATTTTCTTTAAGTCTAACATGAAAAACAACACATGTTTTTCATTTATCTAAGTCCAAAACTGAATATGTGGTTTTGTTAACATCAAATCCTATTTTACTTAATAGACAGGTTTGATTTAGGTTTGATATTGTTATCTCCCCAACAGTGTGTGTGTGTGTGCAATGCCGTGCTTTCGAAAAATTCGTAACTTTTTTTTCTTAAATTACTTAAGAATAACGCAACGAAATACTTTAAGTGCATCATTAGATTATAAAATGGTTACAGCCAATAAACAATCATCGTCTTAAAAACTAATATATATATATATATATATATATATATATATATATATGTGCGTGTGTGTGTGTGTGTGTTTGTGTGTGTGTGTAACGTCGTGGTTCAAAAAATTTACAACTTAATTTCTCTTAAATTACTTAAGAACAACGCAACGAAAGACTTTAAGTGCATCATTGGACTATAAAACGGTTACAACCGCTAACAGTAGTCTTAAATCTACTACGTTGCCCCGTAGTCAAGCCGTGATTTCAAAATAAAACCATTAACTTAAATTCAACCAAAAGTCCGCATTAAAATAAACCTTCTAAATAAGTCTCTATCTAGCATGCAGTTCCAACGCTCATCAGGCAACAAAGGTATATGCTACCTACATGAGTACAATACACATTTTAAGGAAACAAATATGAGTTTACGCCTAATGAGTGAGCTTAGTAGTCACCCCAAAACTATACATTAAAAACAAGGTTTTAGTTCATCAAAATGTATCCAAGTTCTCCTTTTTTGCTATTGTGTGTACATGACTTAATAAATTTCTATTGTGTGTATCGTACTTTTAATTTTTCGTTATTGTGCGTATTAAACTTTCTACTGTATGTACTAAACTTGTGTTTTTCTTATTTTATAGAACCAAAATACATACAATAGAAACAAATAAAAAGTCTGATACACACGATAGAAATCACAATTAGCAAACAAGTCACCGTGAAGATAACCAAGCTCATGAAAGACCCTTGACTCTAATCAAGATTTTTAGTCGTAAGTCAACTAAATCATAACCATGGAATCTCAAATTATGAAATCAAAAATCATGAAGATCGGAAACCGGTAATCACAAACCACATCAATTGCAAATCAATCCAATTGAAATTCACAACTCGAAAATTACATCGATCATAAACCATCACAATAAACCTACCAATTGTAAATTTCATCAACCGGGAACCAATCTTAATCGCAATCTAACAATCTTAAACCTCAACAATTGCAAACTACAAGAATGAAAAACCAAAGCCTAATAGAAAATCCTTGAAATCAAAAACCTTGGATCCGTAGAACGGGACTCAAGCCTTTAAGTGACTCAACCCTGTACATGTAAAACCCTGAAATAGGGGCTAGATAGAAACTGCTTGTACTTGTTGCTTTGTTCTTTGTACATTGACTTTAATTGGTGTTTTGTTGCTAAATGGTATGTTTTAAATGTTAACTAGTGTTAATTGTGGATAAAATGTGGTTTGTGGAAATTATCGTAAGTGGATTAAGTCGGTATATTATTGAACGGTTTTAGATAATGGTTCAAAAAATATCCCCGTTAGTTAAAACGGATAAACATAAGTGGTGTTGTAAGTTGAATAGTGGAACAAAATACCCGTGTTGGGGTATTTGACCAATTAAGTTCGGTCTTTGAGTTTCTCTTATCACCTGGAAACTTCAAACACACACTAAACACATACATACATACGTAAGTGCAAAAACACACACACACACACACACTTGGAGCTTTTGAATTTTGAAAGAGGAAATCAAGAAAGGAAGTGTTTAGCAACTGATTCAAGATTTAGGGTTTAGCAACTTTAATCATTTCTACAGTTGCTAGTGTTGGACGCTATTTTCAGAAATTCAAGCGTTGTCTTTCTTTTGGTTGAGCCATAGATCAGGTGTAGCATCTCTAAAATACAAATGGTCAATTTGGTGTAATTTCCCTTTTGATGTACTGTAACCTTTTATTTCATTTGCTAGCACCTTGCTAGCTTTATAAAAATCTCTGCCGCTAAAAAAAAACGGATTCAAGGTTGAAATCAGTTCTTGTAGCTGGATTTATCTTCTTATTGTAAGTATTTCTTGTTCAAACCTAGTTCACGAGTTTTGTGAAGGAGATGACCCATTTTAATGGTGTAAAGTAGGTTTAATGTAGTTTTTGTGTACAAAACATGTTAGTAAGCTTCTATGGGTGTTAAACAAACAGCAGAAATGATTCAAGTTGAGTTTGAGTCGATTTTTGGTATAAAAACGCGAAGAACAACTTCTGTCGGAAAACAAAGCTAATGCTTACTGTGATGACAGTGCTTGCGGCTGTAAAGGAAAGGCCTTGCGGGCGCAAGCAGATTCAAATGTCCCTTGCGGCCGTAAGCAATGAGTATTGCGGCCATAAGTGGGTCTAAGGACGAAGGAAATAACTTTGCGGGTGTAGGCATATAACTTACAGCCGAAAGCACCCAAAAAACCAAGCTTGCGGGAGTAAAGGGGATGCCCTTGCGGCCAAAAGCCATGGTCGGTTGAAAAGAACCCTTACGGGCGCAAGGGGTTTCCGTTGCGGCCGTAAGGAGGGGGGTTCTTAGGCCTTGCGGCCGTAAGGGTTGCCCCTTGCGGGCGTAACCAGTAGTACTACAGTAGTAGTTTGTAGACTTGTGCTTGAAGTTGCACTAGCTGTTGTGAATTGGCAATTAAGCGTGGACCTATTGTTTTAGGTGATTCCAAGGACTTTGGGGATTCCGACATTATATCTGCCTCTTGTGATATCGAGGTGAGTACCGGTTTCCCATGAGTCTTAGTAGGTAAGTTATCCGTTGTTCATGTTTTCATACGTGTGTTTATGAGGTATGCTGTAATATGATTTGACATGTCGTACTGTTGGACATATACGATGCATGCATGCAACTGGACCCGATTAGGTTGAATATGTTCATAGTAATTTGTTTGTACAATGATTGGTACATGCTTGAGGTCAGCCATGTGGGGTTCCGAGGGTCTCTTGGGCCACGAAATGGGGGACTAACGGTACTCGAGTGTATACACTTGGGTGTTGGCTCTGCAGGCCGCCGTTCCTTGATGAGATGGGGTTCTCGGCTATTAGCTGGAACTGGTTATGAACGGGGTTCTCGGTGTAAACCCGAACTGGTTGAGTTGATCTGACTCCCCCACCGGTGCGGTTGGTTGCGGCTGATTCCCCAGCTAGGGTCGTTGAACGGGGCTCGCTACCCTATGAGATATGACTCCGGCTGACATGATTGGGGCGCTGCAATATGATAGGATAGTTGTTGGTCAAATGATCTTATTAGTTATGATTTGATGAGACAAAGTTAAGTTTGTAAGATATGTTCTAAATATAACTTAAATAGAATTATGAAGCTTGGTCAGACTGAGCACTTATAGTGTTTCAGATTGAGCATAAGCTGAGTATAAGCTGAGCATTATAGTTGATCAGCTTAGACTATATCTTAGTCAGTTTATCTATATGTTTGATAAGCTGTATGTTACCTAAGGTATAGGTTAAATATTCAGCTTGATGTGTTTCAAGCTGAGTGACTCTGCCTTTAGGCCGAGTCAGCTCAACAGAGTTGCTAAGTCAGTACTAGCTATTTCTTATGACTTCCAAGGATGAGTTAGTCCTTATACATGTTAGTACATGTTTGATATCGAGTTAGTTCTCGATGAACTCAGCTTGATGAGTTTCAAGCTGAGTAACTCAGCCTGATGAAAGAAGTCAGCTTAATAGAATTTAAATATGTTTTGAATTCTGTTATCCTATTTCTACGGTGCGGATAGGAAGATTGCAGAATCAATATTGAAGATTGAAGACTCAAGATTGAATATTCAAGATTCAAGATATCCGGATTATCCGTTAGTTAGTTAACTGATTATGATAAGTTCTAGTTTGTTGGGATACGTAGAATAGGGCTATAAATTCTCTTAATCAGGAGAGAGGTAAATACCTAACCATACTTGATACATTGATTGTAAGTTGATCAACGTAATCAAGCATTCACAGATTGCCAACAAGAGCTCGTGTGTTCGATCTTCACGTACGTTGTGAAGTTGGTAAGTATTCAATCTTTGATAAATCCTGTTTAGAGAATTATGTGGTGTTTATAATCATTAGTTGATTATAGACAGCAAGTTTGATCAATTAGTTTGAGAGATTGAGAGATTTGAATTGTATTCGGTGTTTATACATCAAGTGTTTTATACTTGATAAGTTATTGTAATCATCTTCTTATTAATGAAACCATTCAGTTTTATTCAAGTTGATGTGTGTAACACTTTTTATTGATATGTTCAATTTTCCATAGAAAGTGTATTCAATCCCCCTTCTACATAAAACTTGCTTGTTGTTTATCTCACCAAGGGACTAACAACTCGTATTTGAGAAGGCTGAAATCTTTCATAAGTTGAATTTCAAGATTCTGAGTTAGAGTATGATGTCGACAAGCAACATTTCATCAAACTTTCCTCAGATAGATCCTAAAGGATGTCCAATGTTTGATGGATCTGATTAAGCTATGTGGAAATTCAGAGCCATGCTTTTCCTTAAGTCAATTGACACCAGAATGTATGATGTCATAACCCATGGACCTATTATCCCCAAGATTCATGCTGTTGTTAGTGACAAGTCTCCTGACAAGACTGAAAAGGAAGTCAAGAAACCTTTGGCATCTTGGACTAAAGAGGATTAAAAGTTACATTCCCTTGATGACAAAGCAAAAAGTGTTCAGGTAAATGCCCTGACCAATGAGATTTTGCATACTTTTACTCGGTGTCAATCTACAAAACAAATTTGGGATATGCTAAGTATCATAAGATCTGGTCAAGCAGCATAAGAAGAATCATCTTAACAGATCTTATGAAAACTTCTTTTCTAAGAAGAATGAAACCTTATCTGATGTGTTCACAAGGTTTCACTGCTTGATTAATGACTTGCTAAGTGTAGGCATTAAAAAGGATGAAGCTGACCTAGTGCTAAAATTTCTGGATGTGTTACCAGAGAAATTCAATGAGTAACCATAGCATCAAGGGCTGGAGGTACATTACATATGTAAAACCTACAGTCCATATATTGGTTCTTGCTTAATCATGAATATATCACAGAACACAAGAAATCTTCTCAACAACAGATGAATGACTTTCTTGAGAAAATTGAAATTGCATTAGTTGCATAAAAGAAGAAAAAGAGTTCAAAAGCCTTCATAGTTGAATCTGAGACTGAGTCAGATTCTCAAGCTGACCACTCAGACTCAGACTCAAGTGATACTGATGATGTTCAGACTATCATTGAACAAATGACTATGCTTGCCAGAAGATTGAGAAGAGCACAAAGGGGATGTAACACCCTCTCAACCGGCTTAGACTAATGATGTAATCAATTAAGTTAATCTTAAGATTTAATTTGATTATGTAAATTATTTGATAATATGTATTAGTTGATAATTAATTGTGATAATAATTTGTTTTATTATTATTATTTGATAAATAATTTAATTAATATAAATTATTATTTAGTGGGGTATGAGGTGTCACCTTACGGTGACACTTAATCAACAAAACCCACCAACACATCTCAAATGCAGGCAATTAATCAAGGTGTAGTATGTGGGTTTGATTGTGAACTCTCGGCCGAAGAACAAGAGGGATTTCATCTTCATTATTCAATCTTTGATTATCAATTGGAATATTACTGAATCTGATCAAACAGGTTAGAACAATGATTCATAGTTGTTAATTGATTAGTTGTATTCGGTTTTATTGATATATAGATGAATTCCGATTGATGTTTGATGAATCATATGAACTTAGGATGTTTGTATGTTAGAGAATTATATGAATTTATGTTCATTGCATGTTTATATAAATTCTGGAAATATATTTCTTTTTGCATGATTAAAATCAGTTGAGAATTTAAAGTTAATATTGATTTTATACATGAACTTATGAATTATTCGGAATTAAGGCTTGAATCCATCGGAATTGGGGAGTCCACATAAAATATAATCAGAATATATGGATTCCAGAGAGTTTACTCAGAATTGAGGATTAATTTCGCATGAAGTTACTCGGAATGTGATAAGTTCCGTATAAATTAATTACTGAATTGCTAATGCTTTAACACTTTATTCGGAATGCATATATGATCGGGATTGAGACATATTCAGAATTTTTGATTGCTTGGAATTAAATATATGCCTTTACTCGGTATATCATTTTGATCGGAATTTCAATGATCGGATTATATTTATTCGGAATTGCAGTTATCCGGAATTGAACATGTGTTATTATTATTCAAAATTGAATCTTTATTCAAAATTGAACCTTTTGTTTGGAATGTGCCTTTGCTCGGAATTGACCATTTTTCTGAATAGGATTATGTTCGGAATTTAACTATGATTTCATCGAAATTGAGTTGATCGGAATTGATTTTATTTGGATTTGCCCATTGCCCGGAATGGAATTTATTTGGAATTGGATTTATTCGGAATTACCCTAAACATTCGGAATTGCACTTATACGGAATCCTGACTTATCCGGAATTGAAGTAAAACTATATGAAGTGTCTTTGCTTATTCGGAATGGAGGCATTGTATTCGGAATCATGAGAATTCCGGATGTTTATTCATATTTTGGGAATTTTAAGAGTTTTTCTTAATAATCAAATTATGATTTGTTATATGTGATATATATATATATATATATATATATATATATATATATATATATATATATATATATATATATATATATATATGAGTATATACATGTGATGTATGAGTACATATGATATTTATTATGAATCAATATTGTGAAATAAATACTGACTTGTGTTCACTTAATCTCAGGAATTGAGAAGACTTAGTGAATTAGTCAGCTGAGTGTGATCCATCAGTGCCGACTATGGTGAGTAGATTTATATCCTGATGGTAAAGGATGTAACATCTTGATTGAATATGTGCTCATTGGATATGTATACATGTTATTGTGGAGGTCAGTCGTGACAGTTTTCTAGGCTGGGCTTGTTGCTTGGGGATTTACAGTATCTGATCTTGAGATGCATCTGTTGCACTCAAGGGTGCTTTTACTGTTATCCATGTTAGCAGAGCTATCGGTAAACCTATGCTTTGGCCGGCATTTGGTTGTAGGTGGTTACAACACCGCTGGTCCTCTTGAGTTTGAGCTTGATTACTTGTTGGGCTGTTAGCCTTGTACTTTGTGTGATATTTGTTCCCTCACTTAGCTTTGTGCTAATTCCCCACTAGTTTATTTTACAGATACTCCGTGGTGAGTTTTGATGCTGATGACTGGGAATATGGATAGACCAATACTCTGATATCCAAGATTTTGTTTAGAGCCTGTTTTTGTAAATTAACACTGTAGTGGTATTTTGTAAATGATAACCAGTCTAAGTTGTATTTAACTTTTGATTTTAAGTCTATTTATATGTAAATAGCTTCCGCACGCAGTTTATTGTTAATTAAAAAGTACAGTGTTACAAATTGGTATCAGAGCCCTGGTTTAAGGATTTGTATGAATGATTTGTGCAATACTCGAACTGAGGCTCTGGTCAGTCCAATATTCCCAGGGTGGGTAATTAGTAGTGTAGCTTTGAGGGTGGTTAGTGTGCTTATACTAACAGATTATATCTAAAAATTGGTGAGATGTTGTGTATAGAATAGATATGGCTGATAACGTAAACTGGACAATTACCCCTGCGTCCCCCAAGAAGAAACAATCAATCCTCCACCGCAGCTAATGAACATCACAACAGAGCTGGTACTTCACATAATGGTGAATCTGATCAGCAGGATTATGTATTGCAATGGGAAGATACTCTGCAAACTTTGAGAGATTGAGTTCAGGAGTTGGAACAGCAGCAACATCAGACTTAGTCCTCTTAACAAACTCAGACCATTCATATGCCTCAAGAGTCAGCTGTATTTACCCAGACGATACCACCTCCTGTTTACTCTGCTGCACCCTTCAATACAGTGTCAACACCATTTGGTTCTTTACCATTTGTTACTATACCACCTGTATCACAACCCCAACAACAGCACCAACCTTAACAGCAGTACTTTTTCATTCCTTGGTACCCAACTCAAGGACGATTTAAACCGAAAGGGCAATACAAGGATTTCATGGGTTGCCAGCCACCTGAGTATTCTGGAAGCTCAAATCCAGATGATACTTTGAACTTGTTAAGGGAGATGGTGAAGGCTTTAGATGCTTGCAATTGTGAGGAATCCGATAAGGTTAGTTTTGTAACTCGGAGGTTGAAGGGTCAAGCTGCAACCTAGTGAGATTCTTTGACTGCTCATCTATCTAGGGAGGTTGTGAATTCTATTACCTGGGATCAATTTCAAACCAAATTCTGTGAGCAATTCTATAATACCTATGATTTGGCTAAGGTGAAATGGGAGTTTATGGATTTGGCACAAGATAATAAGATGTCGGTGGATGAACTAATTTCAAAGTTTAATGAAAAGCTGAGGTTCGTAAAACAATGTGTCCCTGATGAGCCTTCTTAGATTGATCATTTCGTTCAGGCACTGTTGCCTGAATATCGGGGAAACACCTGAATGGCAACATCTTTAGTTCAGGCATTTACTGTTGCTAGAGCTGCTGAGGGTGATGTGAAGGTCCGGGAAGGGATGAACAGAGAGAAATGATCATTTCACAAGTCTGGTGGAAACTAGGGTAAAGGCAAGTGACAGGGAAATCAGAACCGTGGGGATCAGAAATCTAAAGGTTCAGGATCTTATTAGAATAAACCTTGGTGTGGACCTTGTAAGTCTCGGCATACAGGTCCGTGCACACCACAGACTAGAAAATGTTTGCGTTGGGGTGGATTGGGTCATGAGCCATCAGATTGTAAGTTTAAGACGAATGTTTGCTGGAACTGTCACGAGGAGGGTCACTGATCTGGGGCTTGCACAAAACAAAGATCAACAGGGACGGGGCAGGGGGTAGCCACTGTCGGGGGATCGTCTTCTGCAGGTCAGAAGCATAAGGCTGCACCTTCTGCGGATGGGAGAGCCTTCAAGATGACTGTTACAGAGGCTGCTGAAAACAGTGATGTGATCACGGGTATGTTTATTGTAAACTCTGTGCCTGCCCGTGTGTTATTTGATTCTGGTGCAAATAGATCTTTTATATCTGTAACTTTGTGTGACAAACTGAAACTGCCTGCTTCTGTGATTACTTCTCCTTTAGAAGTAGAGATAGCAGATGGTAAGATAGTTCCTGTAACTTCTTATGTGACTGGGGTGTCGATAGACATTGATGGTACTAGTTTTCCTGTAGACTGTTTGCTGATGCCTATACCTGGGTTTGACTTAGTACTACGCATGGATTGGTTATGTCTCTATAGAGCTAGTATCGAGTGTCATAAGAAACTGATTACTATTCCTTTGGCTGACGGGTCGCATGTCGTGGCTCGTGGGGATAGATCTCGATCTTCTTTTCCAATCATCTCGTATATGAAGGCTAGAAATTCTCTAGACAAAGGGTGTGCGTGTTTTCTGGCTTACGCCATTGATGTGAAGAAGGAGAAACAATCTGTTCTCGATGTTCGTGTTGTCTCCAAGTATCCAGAGGTATTTCTAGATGATATGCCAGGGTTACCACCTGTACGGGATGTTTAGTATAAGATAGATCTGGTACCGGGTACTACACCGATTGATAAAGCTCCGTATCGTTTAGCTTCTTCAGAAATCCGGGAGATGATGACTCAGATCCAGAAATTGTTAGACAAGGGGTTTATCCGTCCGAGTTCTTCGCCGTGGGGTGCACCGGTATTGTTTGTAAGAAGAAAGATGGAACTCTCCGTATGTATATTGATTACCGAGATTTAAATAAGAGAACTATCAAGAATAAGTATCCTTTGCCCAGAATTGATAATTTGTTCGATCAGTTACAAGGGGCTTCGTATTTCTCCAAGATTTATTTAAGATCAGGGTATCATCAAGTCAGAGTAGCAGAAGAAGATATACCTAAGACTGCTTTTCGTACTCGATATTATCATTACGAATCACTTGTGATGTCATTTGGTTTGACGAATGCGCCTGCAGTATTTACGGATCTAATTAATCGCATGTGCAGACCTTTCTTATACAAGTTTTTCATTGTGTTTATTGATGATATCTTGGTGTATTCGAAGACAGAGGATGAACATGATCTACATTTGAGACAGGTTTGGAGATTCTAAAGCAACACAATTTATATGCCAAGTTTTCGAAATGTGAATTATGGTTACGTGAAGTTCAGTTTCTGGGTCATGTAATTTGTCAAGATGGCATCAAAGTAAATCCATCCAAGATTGAGACGGTGATAAATTAGAGTGCTCCGAAAACACCAACTGAGATAAAGAGTTTTCTTGGATTGGCGGGTTATTATTGCATGTTTATTAAAGATTTTTCTAAGCTCTCCGGTCCATTGACCAAGTTGACTAGAAAGGATGTACCGTTCCAATAGGGTTCAGCTCAGGAAGATGCTTTCCAGACATTAAAACAGTTGTTGTGTCAAGCTCCTGTTCTTTCATTACCCGAGGGTTCGGAAGACTTTGTGGTTTACTGTGATGCTTCTCACGCTAGTTTGGGATGTGTTTTGATCCAGAGGGGTAAAGTAATTGCTTACGCTTCAAGACAATTGAAACCGAATGAACGAAATTACCCGACTCAAGATTTGGAGTTAGCAGCTGTGGTATTTGCTTTGAAACTATGGAGATATTATCTATATGGAACAAAATGTACGATTTGCACGAATCACAAAAGTCTTCAGTACGTGTTTACTCAGAAGGAATTGAATATGAGACAACGTCGTTGGTTAGAACTGATCAAGGATTATGATTGTGACATTCAGTTTCATCCGGGGAAAGCTAATATGGTTGCTGATGGACTTAGTAGAAGAGGATCTTCGGATAGGGTGAAATTTATGCGATTAGAAATCAAGTCTGAATTAGTGGATCAAATTTTGGCTGCTCAGCTTGAAGTTTTTTAGGATGAGAATCTGAAGGATGAACTGATGGTTAAATGACAACATGAGTTAACTACTGACTCGCGTGGTCTGAGGGTTTATCATGCACGCGTTTGGGTACCGAAGTTTGGTAATTTGAGAGAATTAACTCTAAATGAGGCTCATAAGTCTAGACTATCGATACATCCGGGCAGTATAAAGATGTACCATGATTTGAAGACTTGTTATTGGTGGCCGACAATGAAAACAGATATTGCTAAAATTGTTGGGACATGCCACATTTGTGTGCAAGTTAAAGCTGAACATCAGAAATCGTACGGATCATTGAAACAATTGGAAATACCTAAGTGGAAGTGGGATCACATTACGATGGATTTTGTAACTAAAGTTCCACGAACTCAGAAAGGTCATGATATGATTTGGGTCATTTTTGATAGACTGACCAAGAGTGCACACTTTCTCGCTACTGCTGAAACTGCTTCTTTGAGTAAACTGGCACAACTGTATATTGATGAGATAGTATCAAGACATGGAGTTCCGTTGTCTATTGTTTCTGACCGAGATTCGAGATTTGTATCTAACTTTTGGAATACACTACAACAAGAATTAGGATCCAGAGTGAATTTGAGTACAGCCTATCATCCACAGATAGATGGTCAATCAGAAAGAACAATCCAGACTTTAGAAGATATGCTACGGGCATGTGTGTTAGAGTTTGGGGGTTCGTAGGATTCACATCTGCCATTGGTTGAATTTGTTTACAACAATTCCTATCACTCTAGTATCGGTATGCCACCGTATGAGATGCTGTATGGTCGTCCTTGTAGAACTCCGACTTGTTGGTTGGAGGCCGGGGAAAAGCAATTTGCCGGGCCTGATATTGTACAAATGACAGCTGATAAAGTTGCTATTGCTCAAGATAAACTAAAAGCTGCAAAAGATAGACAGAAAATGTATGCTGATCTACGTTGTCGACCGGTTTTGTTTGTTGAGGGGGAAATGGTCTACTTGAAAGTCTCTCCATGGAAAGGGGTAATTCGTTTTGGTAAACGCGGGAAGTTGGCTCCCCGCTATATTGGTCCTTTCAGAATCAAATGGGTAGTTAACGATCAGACTGTTGCCTTGGATCTTCCAGATGAATTGGCAGGTATTCACGACACTTTCAATGTTTGTTATCTGCGTAAGTGCAATGTAGAGGATCAAACTTAGATTCTACCGATACAAGATCTTCGTGTTGATACGAATCAGAAACTCATTGAGGATGAACTACTTGATAGAAAAGTTACAAAACTGAGAAAGAAGTAGATACCAATGGTTTTTGTAAAGTGGAAGCGTAGTCTAGGTTCAGATTTGACTTGGGAGACTGAAGCAGATATGAGAAGCCGTTACTCTTCTTTGTTTGAGCGCGAAGAGATTCCGAGGACGAAATCTTCTTAAGGGGGTAGATTTGTAACACCCTCTCAACCGGCTTAGACTAATGAGGTAATCAATTAAGTTAATCTTAAGATTTAATTTGAATATGTAAATTAATTGACAATATGTATTAGTTGATAATTAATTGTGATAATAATTTGTTTTATTATTATTATTTGATAAATAATTTAATTAATATAAATTATTATTTAGTGGGGTATGAGGTGTCACCTTACGGTGACACTTAATCACCAAAACCCACAAACACATCTCAAATGCATGCAATTAATCAAGGTGTAGTGTGTGTGTTTGATTGTGAACTGTCGGCTGAAGAACAAGAGGGATTTCAGCTTCATTATTCAATCTTTGATTATCAATTGAAATATTACTGAATCTGATCCAACAGGTTAGAACAATGATTCATAGTTGTTAATTGATTAGTTGTATTCGGTTTTATTGATATATAGATGAATTCCGATTGATGTTTGATGAATCATATGAACTTAGGATGTTTGGATGTTAGAGAATTATATGAATTTATGTTCATTGCATGTTTATATAAATTTTGGAAATATATTTCTTCTTGCATTATTAAAATTAGTTGAGAATTTAAAGTTAATATTGATTTTGTACATGAACTTATGAATTATTTGGAATTAAGACTTGAATCCATCGGAATTGGGGATTCCGCATAAAATATAATCAGAATATATAGATTCCGGACTGTTTACTCGGAATTGAGGATTAATTCCGCATGAAGTTACTCGGAATGTGATAAGTTCCGTATAAATTGATTACTGAATTGCTAATGGTTTAACACTTTATTCGGAATGCATATATGATCGGGATTGAGACATATTCGGAATTTGTGATTGCTCGGAATTAAATATATGCCTTTACTCGGAATATCATTTTGATCTGAATTTCAATGATCGGATTATATTTATTCGGAATTGCAGTTATCCGGAATTGAACATGTGTAATTATTATTCGGAATTGAATCTTTATTCAGAATTGAACCTTTTACTCGGAATGTGCCTTTGCTCGGAATTGACCATTATTCTGAATAGGATTATGTTCGGAATTTAACTATGATTTCATTGGAATTGAGTTGATCAGAATTGATGTTGTTTGGATTTGCCCATTGCCCGGAATGGAATTTATTCGGAATTGTATTTATTCGGAATTACCCTAAACATTCAGAATTGCACTTATACGGAATCCTGACTTATCCGGAATTGAAGTAAAACTATATGAAGTGTCTTTGCTTATTCGGAATGGAGGCATTGTATACGGAATCATGAGAATTCCGGATGTTTATTCGTATTTTGGGATTTTAAGAGTTTTTCTGAATAATCAGATTTTGATTTGTTATATGTGATATATATATAAATATATATATATATATATATATATATATATATATATATATATATATATATATATGAGTATATACATGTGATGTATGAGTACATATGATATTTATTATGAATCAGTATTGTGAAATAAATATTTACTTGTGTTCACTTAATCTCAGGAACTGAGAAGACTCAGTGAATTAGTCAGCTGAGTGTGATCCATCAGTGCCGACTGTGGTAAGTGGATTTATATCCTGATGGTACATGATGTAACATCTTGATTGAATATGTGCTCATTGGATATGTATACATGTTATTGTGGAGGTCAGTCGTGACAGTTTTGTAGGCTGGGCTTGTTGCTTATGGATTTACAGTATCTGATCTTGAGGTGCATTTGTTGCACTCAAGGGTGCTTTTACTGTTATCCATGTTAGCAGACCTATCGGTAAACCTATGCTTTGGCCGGCATTTGGTTGTAGGTGGTTGCAACACCGCCGGTCCTCTTGAGTTTGAGCTTGATTACTTGTTGGGCTGTTAGCCTTGTACTTTGTGTGATATATGTTCCCTCACTTAGCTTTGTGCTAATTACCCACTAGTTTATTTTACAGATACTCCGTGGTGAGTTTTGATGCTGATGACTGGGAATATGGACAAACCAATACTCTGATGTCCTAGATTTTGTTTAGAGCCTGTTTTTGTAAATTAACACTGTAGTGGTATTTTGTAAATAATAACCAGTCTAAGTTGTATTTAACTTTTTATTTTAAATCTATTTATATGTAATTAGCTATCGCACGCTGTTTATTGTTTATTAAAAAGTACAGTGTTACAGGGGAATAGGAAGATCTGACAGAAGCAAAGAAAATAGTTTTTTTGACCCCAAGAAAGTTGTGTGCTTCAACTGTCAGAAAAAGGGACACATTGCCGCTGAGTGCAGAGTAAAGAAGGGCAAAACAGCTTCAGTAGCTGACAAGAATGCTTACAGAGCTGATAAGTACAAGAAGAAATATACTCAGCTTAAGAAAGGAAATCCTGAAGACAAGTCCAATGCTAAAGGACTTTATGCTGAAACTTGGGATACATAATCATCTACCTCAGATGATGATGACAAATGTCTGATGGCTCAAGAAGATGAAGAATTTAAAATAGATGAAGTTGATTATGGTATGTCTGAATCAACTATTGAAGCTGACATGAAGGAAGCTGATGAAAACAGCAAACTATGCGATTGGGATCCTTCCTCCATGTACAAGGTTAGTAATTTCAACTCTTACGCCGATGAAGAAAAAGTTCTTAGGTTTCATTATCTGTTAAATGACTTTAAGACCAGCCTTAAGACTTAAGATGACCTCAAAGATGAAATAACTAAGCTTAAAAATGAGATTAAGGAAAATCAAACTCTCATTACTTCTGGAAAGAAAGCACAATGTGATCTTGAATGTCAAAGACACATTAACAAACTTCTAAGTGAAGAAATTCAGGAAGCTAGGGACAAGGTTGACCAACTTCAAAAGGTCACTGAATCTTGGTGTAAGTCATCAAAGCTTGCTGAAAAGTGCATCAACCAGCAGATTCCTAAACTGTTGAAAGCTGTACTTGGAGGTGACTATCAATCCGCAGCTTATGCTGCTGATTATAATGAGATAGCAAGTACATATTTTGAGGAAGATAAACAACTGATTAAGGCTCAGAAGTTAGCCTCAGAAAAGAAACATGATCAAGGACTAAAATACAATAAGTTTGTAAAAGCAAAGGATCATGGATATAAGTGTTCAACTTCAAGACATCATAGTAAGTCTGTGTATGATAGATTGGGCACTCAGCCTATTAAAAAAACCTGTTATTGAAAGGTTAAATCCAAACCCTTTCAAAAGAAAACATTCTCTGTCCAGTTCAGAGAGAAGCTTTAAGAATAGGAAGACAACTGTAAGTCAGAGGTCATATCACAATAATAATGGTAAGTCTAAAGTTGTTGAAACTGGTAAGTCCAGAGAACATGAAAAAGGTAAGTATAAAGTCAATAAAAGAGATGAAAATAAGTTTGTTGGTCAAACTTCTCATCAAAAGGATAATAAGCCTACATGTGACAAAGGTAAGTCCAAATCAATAACATCAGGTGAATCAACTTGCAAAGAAAGTTGAAAAATTATCCACAACCTATAATCCTAAAACTGAGAGAAATTCTCAAAAGGATTATTGGATAACCTACCCCCTGTAGTTACTAGTAGAAGAAAGTGCTACAAATGTGGAGGTAGGGACATGAGGCCAAAGAGTGTGATAGTGAAACTCTAAGGCCTGAAAAGAAACAAACTGATCAGCCTATGCATGACTCAACACCCGCTTAAGCTGACAAGCTAGCTTCACAAAGATGAATCAGCTAAGTGCTCATCATCTGAACCTACTTTAGAGAGGGTTCCTAAACAAAACTAATATGTTTAGTTTTTCATGTGCAGGGTTCAAGTAAATGATACCTGGACAGTCGATGCTCAAGGCACATGACATGGTAGAAAGGACTTCTAAATGAATTCCAGGAAGATGAAGGTCCTAAAGTAACATTTGGTGATAACTCCCATGGAAGAACTAAAGGATATGGGAAGATGCATGCTGGCGAGGTTACTTTCCAGAAGGTTGCATATGTTAAAGGTCTTAAACACAATCTGATAAGTATCAGTCAATTATGTGATAAAGGCAATGTTGTTACTTTTAGAAAGAGAGCAGGAACAATCTACAATGCAAAGGGTAAGCCAATGCTAATAGCAAAGAGAGAAAGAGATGTGTATTTGTTGGGAAGATGATCTCATCAGTTGAGATTTGATGAGACAAAGTTAAGTTTGTTAGATGTGTTCTAGATATAACTTAAACATAACTATGAGGCTTGATCAGACTGAACACTTATAGTGTTTCAGACTGAGCATAAGCTGAATATAAGCGGAGCATATGTTCGATCAGCTTATACTATATCTTAGTAGGATCATCAATATGTTTGATAAGCTGTGTATGTCACCTAAGATATATATTGAGCTTTCAACTTGATGTGTTTCAAGCTTAGTGACTCGACGTATATACTGAGTAAGCTCAACAGAGTTGCTAAATAAGTGCTAGCTAACTCTTAGGACTTCTAAGGATGAGTTTATTAATATACGTGTTAGTTCATGTTGGTTTTCGAGTTTGTTCTCGAAGAACTGAGCTTGATAAGTTTCAAGCTGAGTAACTCAGTCCGAGTAAGAAGTCAGCCCAAAGAAAATTTAAATATGTGTTAAATTTATCTTGTTAACTCTCTATATCTACGGGAAGGATGAGAAGACTACAGAATCAAGATTGAAGATTGAAGATTCAAGATTCCGAGTAATCCGTTAGTTAGTTAGCAAATTAGGATTAGTCCAGTTTGTTAGGAACCGTAGGAACAGGATTATAAATACTTATCATCCTGATAAGTTTTGAGGTACGACTACAACGATGATTACGAGTAAGTGTTGCAGAGCCAAATACCTCACCTCAACTGTATGTGTTACGATTCTTGAATCACTGTTTGTCAGTTCAACGTGATCAAGATATTCACAGATTGCCAAGCTATTCATGTGTTCGAATACTCACATTAGTTGTGAGATTGGTAAGTTTTCAATCTGTGATCAAATCCTGTTTAGAGAGTCATCCAGTATCTATAATCATTAGTTGATTATAGATAGCTAAGTTTGAAAGATTGAGAGATTTATATTAGGTGTTTACATATCAAGAGTTGCTTACTTGATAGAGTCTGTAATCATCTTCTTATTAATGAAAAGCAAAGCATTCGATTGTGGTTTGATTTACTATGTGTAACACTTTATTTTGACTTGTTCAATTTCCGCATAAAGTGTATTCAACCCTCCTTCTACACATTTGTTGCTTGTTGTTATTCTCACCAAGGTACCAACAATATCTACTTCATCTCAAATCTGTAGATCCTTATACTGAAACCTACTTATATTCTCAATCTGTTCCTAAGCTAAGTTGGCTGTGGCGTAAAAGATTGTCACATTTGAATTTCAAATATATAAATAAGTTATCCAACAAAGACTTAATCTCTGGATTGCCAAAGATCACATTTGTCAAAAAAAATTGTGCTCAGCTTGTGAACAAGGGAAACATCATAAAGGGTCTTTTAAGTCAAAGCAAAACTTTTCAATAACAGACCCATTGCATATGTTGCATATGGATCTGTTTGGACCCATAAGTACTCCAAGCCTAAGTGGCAAGAAGTATACCTTGGTGATAGCTGATGAGTTCTCTAGATTCACCTGGGTAATATTCCTTAAAGCCAAAAGTGAAGCTGCCCTGGATATAATAAGTTTTATCACACAAGAAGTGTTGCAAAAAGGTAAGTATGTTAAGCAACTCAGAAGTGATCATGGGACTGAGTTTAGAAACTAACCCTAGAAGGCTTTTGTGAACAAAAAGGAATAATACAAAATTTCTCTTCAGTTAGAACTCCTCAACAAAATGGAGTTGCTAAAAGAAGAAACAAAACCTTAATGGAGGCTGCTAGAACAATGCTGTGTAGGCAGGATTGAAACTCTATTTTTAGGATGAAGCTGTTGGTACAACATGTTACACCCAAAATAGATCAATCATAGTCAAAAGACATGGAAAAACTGCATATGAAATGTATAAATCAAGAAAGCCCAATATAGGTTACTTCAATGTATTTGGTTCAAAATGCTATGTGCTGAATCAAAGAGATCAGCTCCATAAGTTGGAACCTAAAGCTGATCCTGGAATTTTTGTTGGTTACTCCCTAATCTCCAAATCTTACAGAGTATATAACTCAATGAGAAAGGCAATAGAAGAATCAATTCATGTCTCCTTTGATGAAGACAGTTTTGATCAAGCTGACAAAGTTTAAGCTGACTCAGTAAGTCTGAGTGAGCCTGAAAAGCCTGAGAAAACCAAAAGGTCCAATCCTATGCATGTCATAGATGGTGAAGACAGTGATGAATAGTTTGATGACAATGCTGCAATTGAGACTGAGCATTTAGGTTCACCTCAGAGTCCTCAATATCACTCAAGTCCAGAACCACAATCTCCCACTACAACCTTTAAGTTCCTCAAAGATCATCCTCAAGATCAAGTGATTGGTAATATTCAAGAAAGAGTGACCACCAGATCAAAGGCAACAGCAAACTATGCAGCATACTTTGGGTTTCTATCTCAAATGGAACCAAAGAATACTGAAGAAGCCTTAGAGGGTGAAGATTGGATTGAAGCAATACAAGAGGAATTAACTGAGTTTGAGTGAAAGAAGGTATGGAATTTCGTCCCAGCCCCCAAAGGTCATACAATTATAGTGTTGGTCCCTTGGTGAGAATAACAACAAGCAAAAGGTGTGTAGAAGGGGGGTTGAATACACTTTGTGCGGAAATTGAACAAATCAAATAAAAGTGTTACACAAAGTAAATAAAACCACAATCAATCAAATGCTTTCATTAAACAGATGATTACAATTCTTTGAATAAGAAGATGATTACAATAACTATCAAGTAAGCAACTCTTGATATATAACCACCTAATATAAGTATCTCAATTTCTCAAACTTAGCTATCTACAATCAACTTATGATTATAGATACTGACGACTCTCTAAACAGGATTTACACATATTGATAACTTACCAATATCACAACTAATGTGATTATTCGAACACACGAACAACTTGGCAATCTGTGAATATCTTGATCACGTTGAACTGACAAACAGTGATTCAAGAATCGTAACACATACGGTGAGGTGAGGTTTTGGCTCTGTAACTTGTTTCAGAATCGTACCTCTAAACTTATCAGGATGATAAGTATTTATAGTCCTGTTGCTACGGTTCCTAACAAACTGGACTAATTCTAATTTGCTAACTAACTATCGGATAACTCGGAATCTTGAATCTTGAATCTTCTTATCTTGAGTCTTGAATCTTCAATCTTGATTCTGAAGTCTTCTTATCCATCCCGTAGATATAGAGGTTTAAAACAGAATTCAAAACATATTTAAATTCTTTTAAACTGACTTCTTTAGTCAGGCTGAGTTACTCAGGTTGAAACTCATCAAGCTGAGTTCGTCGAGAACAAACCCGAATTCAAACATGAACTAAGATGTATAATTGTTAACTCATCCTTAGAAGTCTAAAAAATTTACTAAAACATATTTAGTAACTCTATTGAGCTGACTCAGTCTTCACGCTGAGTCGCTCAGCTTGAAACTCATCAAGCTGAAACTCAATATATATATCTTAGTTTACGCACACATCTTATCAAACATATTGATAATCTTACTAAGATATATTCTAAGCTGATCGAACATATGCTCTGCTTATATTCAGCTTATACTCAGTCTGAATCACTATAAGTGTTCAGTCTGACTAAGCTTCATAATTTTGTTTAAGTTGTATGTAGAACGCATCTTACAAACGTAACTTTGTCTCATCAAATCTAAACTAATGAGATCATCTTCCCAACAAACTCCCCCTATTTGATGATGACAAAACCATCAAACAGTTCTTAAGTTTGTTTAACAGAATTATGTTTTAAATCTCAAACTCATTAAGATTTTATATTTGAACTAATCAAATATCAATTGAACTTATCAATTTTAATTGAACATATCAATTATAAGTGGAACAAACCAACTTTCAGTTGAACACACCAACTTTTAGTTGAACACACCAACTTTTAGTTGAACACACCAACCAATTAATGAATAAGAACTTATCAATTATTCATTTTGCTTAACTTATCAGACTTATAAATATGAACACATCACAACACAGTTGAACATATCAAACTTTGTACTTGTATTAATTGAACTAATCATAATACAAAATAAATGATCACTTAGATCATGCACACTAAGTGCTTACAAAAATATTAGAACTAATCTAATAGAACTAATCTATTTATCTTTTGAACTCAGGATGTAGAACCTCCCAAAGAATGATTTCTCTATTGATTTCTTCTAGGAGGCTTTAAGCTTCTGCATCCCCTCTGAGTTCTCTCTGTTGCATTCTGATGATCTTATTCAGCTTATACTTTACAAAATGATTTGAGCTATCACCACAGCAACTTCTTATATGTATGGCATCCCTAGCTTTTAAATAACATATCTCACTCAGCTTGATAAAGCTGGGATTGCCTGCCTGATCCTTAAACATGAATCCCTGAACAGGTGTATCAATACCTTGGTTTTCTTTAAACTCTACACCTTCAGGTATCTCTAATAAGCTCTCCCACTGCAGACAAGGAACTGGAACATATCTCAATTCCTCAGCTCTATTAATCAGCTTAGAAACTTCAGTAATGATCTCTTGCTTGATTTGGATTTTCTTGAACTTCTTAAGCATCATTAATATTCTTTGCCATTCTATGTAGCCCATCCTGTGAACATATCTCAGGTCCATCCCCATTGTAGATTTATCTTCAAATTCAAAGTTGAGGATGATGGCTCCATCAATTTTGCTCAAGGTCATGCCTTTGATATCTTTACCGGAGCTCCTTCTGAAATAGCATTCTTGAACTTCTGCATCTATGTATGGGATATGATCAGGTCTTGGACCAGTGTATGTAGCTTCATCTTCAGCCAAAGCCTTTCTCTGTTTTTCTTTTTCTTGGTCCTTTGCCTCCTTTTCTTTTCTCTTCCTTAGCTCTTCAAGCGAAATGCCTAACTCATTGGCTTCCTCTTGTTCGAGCATTTCAATCATAAGCCTTGTGGCTTTATCCTCTTCTGTTTCTTCCTCAGTTTCAGAAACACTGTCAACATCAGGTTCAGATTCTTTTACCTTTTGTCTCTTAGCTGCAGGTTCCTCTTTATTTATTTCCAACTTCAGGAACAGACCAAACTGAGCAGCAACATAATCTTTCAGCTGCTGGATGCCTGAGGAGGCAGTGTCAGTGTGAGGAGAGTCTTTGGGTGCATCATCTAAAGGTTGTTGTTACCTTCAAATTCATTTGCACCAGAGTCTGGACCCTGTAAATCACCTTGGTTTGAAGATGAAACATTGACCGGTCGTGCGATAGGGTGTGAGAAGTGAAGAGAAGTAACGGGGCTCGAAATGTGAAGTGTATGGGTTGGTGGTTGGCTGATTGGTTTGGAGGGGGGTGATTGACCCTGGGGATTGGTCATATATTCAATGTCACCTAAGTGTGTCTGCTTAGGCACAGTAGTGGGCTCTCCCATGGCACTGGAGAGTGTAGGCTGAGTAGACACCACACCCGGATAAGGCTGTTGGGTAGTAATGAGCCTCGAGGTTGACACCTGAAGAGTAGGCGTCTCCCCCTCAACTCCTGCCGGTGGAGGGATCAATGTGATCTCAGCTCCAGTGATGCCTTTCGGAGTGGGACCACCTATAGTAGTTTTACGTGTATAGGTTTGGATATTCTCCCTAGCAGGAGTGGGCAAGCTAGGGGTGGCTTCAGAGTGGGATTGTAAATGGAATGAAGGTGGAGGAGATGAGTTAGAATGGGTTGGGCTTACCACAGCCTTATCTCCAAAAACAGATGGAGAATAGTGAGAAGAAAGATAAAGTGGAGTGGTCTTACCAGAAGCAGCTTCAATGGTTGCTGGTTTAGCTTGAGCAGAGTGCTCAGCTTAAACCTTGGTGTCAGCTTGGGAAGCTCCCCCTTGATTCGATCCCTCTTCTTCACTTTCTGAAGAAGCTGCCTCGGCAATAAGAAGCATAGGTGCACTCAAACCTTCTTGCTCCAGGAAGATGTCATTGTTGAACATCTTGGGGCTGAGTGTAGGAGACAGGAACACATCCTGTGTAGCTTCATATAGTGCTATCGCTAGCTCGGCTTCAAATGCCACGGACAGGTACCTAATGAAAGGCACATGAAGATCCCTTGTGGTCTTCATCACTTGGTCCCTGAGCTCGTTGAATATGAGCTGTGCATAGTCTAAGTTCCGAGCAAAGTTTATATTGTACAGCAGCTGCATCTCGAACTCGTTAACGTGGTCCAAACCTCCAACCTTAGTACCATGTGAACGGATCACTGTGGACACCATGAAACCCCAACTGGTTGGAAAGGTGGCCTTCTAGATGACACCCTCTGTTTGTGGGTGTCCCAATCTAGGTAGGACAGACCTAGCCACATGTCTCGTCACCGCAGGCTCGAACACATCAGATTGAGGGAGTTGAAAAACTTCCCTTAGCTTATCGACGGTGAGAGTAATGGTCCTCTCCCCCTTCAGCACTGTGCCTCGGATTTTGGCAGAGGTTTGGTCGTAGACACACGTGTACCAAAACTCGAGCAGATACTGAGGAACCATATGTAGAGGTGCTCCAGGAAAAGCGAAGGCCAATGGGCATTTTCGAATGTAATCGACCCATGGTTCGTATCCTCTGTTAAGCTTGCGTTGCGGGATTGCAAGACAAGCACGCTGATTGTTGATTTTGATCAGTGGCAATTCGTTGTTCTTGAACGCAACACCTCTTACCATTCTGTCACTTAGAATCAGAACAGTTCCTTCCATCATTGAAATTTGAAAATTACATTGAGTAACTTTTCTGTATTCGCACTGAGCAAATGAAATCGCACTGAGCGATGTAGGGTTTTGAGAACGATGAAGCGAGTAATCGCACTGAGCAAGTGGTTATTTGCGAATGGTATTTCAGAATGTGAGAAGTTTGTTTTGTAAGCGTAAACTTCTCTAAACCGAATAGAGTCGGTATATATACCTTTCCGAGGAGAGAGAAAAGTTACCGTTGAACACCCTTTTTATCCGTTACACCGTAAAAAAAATTCCGGCTTAATGTAACAGTGAGAGGGTAGAAACACATCATCTTGCAACGGATACAAGTGTAAAATAATATTATTAACTCGTAATAAGATTATAAACACTGTTGTATTACACCAATAACGAATTAGTATAATACGCGATGTTGAGACTTACTCAACTACGCACTTGCATATGAAGTAATCACACTCAGTAAGTAAATCATAGTTTGGACACACCAAGATGAGGAAACTAATCACTCCGCGTGAATTAAGCACTTAGCTTGATATCATTACTCAGCTTGAGATTGATACTCAGCTTGAGTTTTAGCACTCAGCTCGATTTTGAGCACTCAGCTCAGACTTTATGACACTGAGTCATTTATGTTTGAGACTCACTCAAACTATATAATAACTACACTAAGTAGTTAAAATATGTTTGGAACTCACCAAACATGTGAACTCATCATTCAGCTTGACAGGTATTATAATTTATGAAAACTTATTTATAAACTATGCACTCAGCTTAAGACACTTAGTCTTTGTCAAACTGAAAACTCAGATTCTAGACACTTAGGTAGGGGTTGAGCATACCCAATTTACTTAGCAGATACATACACCTCTTTTCAACAAGGGGTTTATTGAAAATATCTGCTAATTGGTCATCAGTGGAAATAAATTTAATTTTAACTTTACCTTTTTCCACGATGTCCATGATGAAGTGATGTCTAATTTCAATGTTCTTGGTTTGTGAGTGGAAGACTGGATTGTAAGTGATGGCTATTGCACTTTGGTTATCACAGAAGATAGGAGTTTTCTTGAAACTCATGCCAAAGTCTTGAAGCTGATGCTGCATCTACAGAATTTGAGCACAACAGCTTCCTGCTGTAACATATTTAGCTTCATCAGTTGAGGTAGCCACTAAGTTCTATTTGTTACTAGTCCAGCTGACTAACTTCCCTCCAAGCATTTGACATCCTCCAGTAGTTGATTTTCTGTCTAACTTGCACCCAGCATAGTCACCATCTGAAAAACCAACTAACTCAAATCCAGAGTCCTTTGGATACCAAAGACCTAGATTTGGTGTACCTTTAAGGTACCTAAAGATCCTTTTCACAGCTTGAAGATGTGATTCTTTAGGATCTGCCTGATAATTTGCACAAACACATGTAGCAAACATAATATCAGGTCTACTAGCTGTCAAATAGAGTAATGAACCTATCATTCCTCTATAGGTAGACTGACACACAGACTTACCATCTTAGTCTTTACTCAGCTTGACAACTGGTGACATGGGTGTTTTCATGGTTGAACTTGAATCAAAACCATATTTCTTTATCAAATAAAGAACATACTTGCTTTGATTCATGAATATTCCATCAGGCTTTTTTTGAATTTGCAGGCCTAGGAAATAAGTCATCTCACCCATCATACTCATCTTGTACTTTTGTGACATTATTTTGGAAAACCACTCACACAGAGATTCATTGGTAGAACCAAAGATAATGTCATCCACATAGATTTGTACAAGAATCACCTGTCCTTTACTCTTTCTAATAAAGAGTGTCTTATCTATACTACCTCTGGTGAAATCCATTGATAGTAGATAAGTGGACAGAGTATCATACCAAGCTCTTGGAGCTTGTTTAAGACCATACAAAGCCTTGTCCAACTTATTGACATGATGTGGAAACTTTGAACTTACAAAGCCAGGAGGTTGTTTCACATAGACTTCCTCCTAAAGTTTTCCATTTAGGAAAGCACTCTTCACATCCATTTGATAGACTTTGAAGTCTTTATATGCTGCATAAGCTAAGAACAGCCTTATGGCTTCAATTCTAGCAACAGGGGCAAAGGTCTTACCATAATCAATTCCTTCTTCTAGCAACAGGGGCAAAGGTCTTATCATAACCTGGCTTTGTTCCTAACTATCACTCCATCATTGTCCATTTTATTTCTATAGACCCAGTTAGTGCCTATAATTGAATGATCTTTGGGGGCAGGGACAAGGCTCCAGACTTTATTTCTTTCAAATTCATTCGATTCCTCTTTCATAGCTTCAATCCAATCCTCATCTTCTAAGGCTTCTTCAGTCTTCTTTGGTTCCATTTGGGATAGGAAACCAAAGTGAGCAGCATCGTTAGCTGTAGCCTTGGATCTGGTCATGACCCTCTCTTGGACATTTCCAATAATTTGATCTTGAGGATGATCTTTGAGGAATTTGAATGTTGTAGTAGGAGAGTCTGGTTCTGGATCTGAGTGGTGTTGAAAGCCCTAAGGTGAACTTATCTCCTCAGTCTCAACAGCAGCATTGTCAACAAACTGATGATCACTGAGATCCTCAGTCTGAGTGACTTCAGCTCCAAACGGATTAACGAACTCATCATCTTTCTCAGCTTGAGAGTCCCTTGGAGCTTGTGATGATTTCTTTGATGAACATACATCATCATCACTGTCAGCTCCTATGACATACATAGGATTTGATGAGTTGGTTCCCTTAGGCCTTTCAAACTCACTCAGACTAACCAAGTCAGCTTGACTGTTATCTTGATCAAAACTGTCTTCATCAAATGAGACATGAATTGATTCTTCTATGGCCTTTCTCCTCGTATTATATATTCTATAAGACTTGGAGATCGAGGAATAACCAACGAATATTCCAAGATCGGCTTTAGGTTCCAACTTATGGAGCTGATCTCTTTGATTCAGCACATAGCATTTTGAACTAAAGATATGGAAATAACCTATATTGGGCTTTATAGACTTATACATCTCATATGAAGTCTTTCCATGTATTTTGACAATGATTGACCTATTCTGGGTATGGCAGGCTGTACTAACAACTTCATCCCAGAAATAGAGTTTCAATCTTGCCTCACATAGCATTATTCTAGCAACCTCAATTAAGGTTCTATTTCTCCTTTCACCAACTCTATTTTGTTGGGGAATTCTGTCATATGAGAAATTCTGTAATATTCCCTTTTGTTCACAGAAGCTTTCAAGGGTAGAGTTTTTGAATTCAGTCTCATGATCACTTCTAAGTTGCTTTACAGATAAACCTTTCTGCAACTCTTCCTGTTTGATAAAACTGATTATCTCCAGGGCAGCCTCACTTTTGGCTTTAAGGAATATTACCCAGGTGAATATTGAGAACTCATCTACTATCACCAGTGTGTACTTCTTGCCACTTAGGCTTGGAGTACTTATGGGTCCAAACAAATCCATATGCAACATATGCAATGGGTCTGTTATTGAAAAAGTTTGCTTTGATTTAAAGGACCCTTTATGGTGTTTCCTGTTCACAAGCTGAGCACAATTTGTCTTTGACTAATGTGATCTTTGGTAATCCAGAGACTAACTCTTTATTGGACAGCATATTTATATTTTTAAAGTTTAGATGAATTAAGATCAAGTAGATACACATCTTTTTCTCTTTTAGCTATTAATACAGGCTTTCCCTTAGCATTATAGATTGTTCCCGCTTTCTTCCTAAAAGTAACTCTATTGTCTTCATCACATAATTGACTGATACTAATCAGGTTGTGTTTGAGACCTTTGACATATGCAACTCTATGGAAAGTGACCTTGCCTGCTTGCATCTTCCCATAGCCTTTAGTTCTTCCATGGGAGTTGTCTCCAAATGTTACTTTAGGACCTTCATCTTCTTGGAAATAACTAAGAAGTCCTTTCCACCCGGTCATGTGCCTTGAGCATCCACTATCCAAGTACCATTTACTTGAACCCTGCACATGATATGAAAACTAAACACATTAGTTTTGTTTGGGAACCCATTTCTTGTTGAGTTCAGATGAGGAGCACTTAGCATCTCCATCTTGTTGAACTGACTGTTCAGCTTGAGCAGGAGCTGAGTCCTGTGTAGGCTTATCAGTTTGTTCTTGTTCAGGCCTTGAGATTCCTGCATCACAGTCCTTAGCCTCATGACCTCTACTTCTGCACTTGTAGCATCTCCTTATTCCAATGATTACAGGATGTAGAGTGTTTAATAATCCTTGTGAGAACTTGCTCTCAGTCTTAGGATTATATGTGGTGGATAACTTCTCAACTTTCTTTGCAAGTTGATTCACATGATGATCACTGACTTTGGACTTACCTTTGTCAGGTCTTTGTTTGTTATCTTTTTTATTAGAAGTTTGACTAACAACCTTCTTTTCCATGACCTTGGACTTACCTTTGTCATGACTACTGGACTCACTAGTTTCAACAGGCTTGGACTTACCACTGTTGATCTTCTTGGACTTACAAAAGATCTACAACTTTGGACTTACCATTGTTGTACTTTGACCTCTGACTTACAGTGGTCTTCCTATTCTTGTAACTTCTCTCCAAGCCAGATAGAGAATGTTGTCTTTTGAAAGGATTTGGATTAAGCCTTTCTATTACTGAAGTTCTTTGAATAGGCTGAGTGCTTAATCTTTCCAGCACAGACTTACCATACTGTTTGGATGTTGAGCACTCTTCTCCATGATCTTTAGCCTTTACAAACATATTGTATTTAAGGTTTTGACCATGTTTCTTCTCTGAGACTGACTTCTGAGACTCAATCAGTAGTATATCCTCCTCAGAGTCTGTACTTGCTATCTCATCATCAGCTACATAAGCTGCAGTTTGATAGTCACCTCCAAGCACAACTTGTACCTGTTTAGGAATTTTTGGTTTATGCACTTTTCAGCAAGCTTAGATGACTTACACCAAGGCTCAGTGACCTTTTGAAGTTGGTTAGCTTTGTCTTTAGTTTCCTGAAGTTCTTCACTTAGAAGTTTGTTAATGTGTATTTGGCATTCCAGATCACATTGTGCTTTCTTACCAACATCAATGAGAGATTTATTTTCCTTAATCTCATTCTTCAGTTTAGCTATCTCAGCTTTACGGTTATTTTGAGACTTAAGGATGATCTTGAAATCATTCAGCAGATAATCAAAAGCAAGACCCTTTTCTTCGTCGGTGTAAGAGTTGAAATTACTAACCTTATACATGGAAGCAGGATCCCAATCACTGAGCTTGCTGTTTTCCTCAGCTTCGTTCATGTCAACTTCAAAAGTTGACTCGGACATACCATAATCAACTTTGTCAATTTCAAACTCTTTATCTTCTGGAGCCATCAGACATACATCATCATCTGAGGTAGATGATTCTGTATCCCAGGTTTCAGCATATAGTCCTTTTGCACTGGGTTTGTCTTCAGGCTTTTCTTTCTTGAGCTGAGTATATTTCTTCTTGTATTTATCATCTCTGTAAGCATTCTTATCAACAACTGATGTTGATTCCACCTTCTTTGATCTGCACTCAGCAGCAATATGTCCCTTCTTCTGACAATTGAAGCACACAACATTCTTGGGATCAAAGGAACTCTTCCATTTGCCCCTGTCAAATCTTCTTCTTCCCCGTTGAGCTCTTCTCAAGCGTCTGGCTAGCATGGCCATCTACTCAGTGATAGTATGAATATCATCAGTATAACTTGAGTTTTAGTCTGAGTGGTCAGCTTGAGATTCTGACTCAGTCTCAAATTCAACAACTAGTGCCTTGGAACTTTTCTTCTTTTTCTGTGTAACCAATGCAACTTCAGTTTTATCCAAAGACTCCTTGAGTTGTTGTTGAGAAGTTCTTTTGTGTTCAGTGATCTGTTCATGATTTATGAAGAATCCATAAATGGACTACAGGTTATACAAATGCAATGTTCCTCCAGCCCTCAGTGTTGTGGTCACTTCAGTGAACCTTTCTGGTAACACATCCAGAAACTTCAGCACGAGTTCAGCTTCATCCTTCTTAATGCCTACACTTAGCAGGTCATTTATCAAGCAATGAAACCTGGTAAACACATCAGCCAAAGTTTCATTCTTCTTTGAAAAGAAATTTTCATATGATCTGTTAAGATGGTTCTTCTTTAGCTGTTTGACCAGATCTGTGCCCTCATATGTAACACTTAGAGTATCCCAGATCTCTTTTGCAGATTGACACCCAGTCACTGTGTGCAAGATCTCGTTAGTAAGGGCATTTGCCAGAACACTTTTAGCCTTGTCATCCAGATTGTAGAGTTTCCAATCTTCATCAGTCCAGGATGCAACAGGCTTCTTTACCTCTTTTTCACTCTTTTCTATTTTATCAGCGGACGTATCAATGACAACAGCAGAGATCTTGGGGATTATTGGTCCTTTGATAATGACATCGGACATACGATTGTCAATGGACTTGAGAAACAGCATGGCTATAAACTTCCACATAGGATAGTCAGATCCATCAAATATGAGACATCCTTTGACAGACATTTGTGAAAAGTTTGAAGAATTGTTGCCTGCTCTGATACCAGTTGTTGGTCCCTTGGTGAGAATAACAACAAGCAACAGGTGTGTAGAAGGGGGGTTGAATACACTTTCTGCGGAAATTGAACAAATCAAATAAAAGTGTTACACAAAGTAAATCAAACCACAATCAATTGAATGCTTTCATTAAACAGATGATTACAATGCTTTGAATAAGAAGATGATTACAATAACTATCAAGTAAGCAACTCTTGATATATAACCACCTAATATAAATCTCTCAATTTCTCAAACTTAGCTATCTATAATAAAATTATGATTATAGATACTGACGACTCTCTAAACAGGATCTACACAGATTGATAACTTACCAATATCACAACTAATGTGATTATTCGAACACACGAACAACATGGCAATCTGTGAATATCTTGATCACGTTGAACTAACAAACAGTGATTCAAGAATCGTAACACATACGGTGAGGTGAGGTTTTGGCTCTGTAACTTGTTTCAGAATCGTACCTCTAAACTTATCAGGATGATAAGTATTTATAATCCTATTGCTACGGTTCCTAACAAACTGGACTAATCGTAATTTGCTAACTAACTATCGGATAACTCGGAATCTTGAATCTTGAATCTTCTTATCTTGAGTCTTGAATCTTCAATCTTGATTCTGAAGTCTTCTTATCCTTCCCGTAGATATAGAGATTTAAAAAAGAATTCAAAATATATTTAAATTCTTTTAAACTGACTTCTTTAGTCAGGCTGAGTTAGTCAGCTTGAAACTCATCAAGCTGAGTTCGTCGAGAACAAACCCGAATTCAAACATGAACTAACATGTATAATTGTTAACTCATCCTTAGAAGTCTAAAAAAATTACTAAAACATATTTAGTAACTGTATTGAGCTGATTCAGTCTTCACGTTGAGTCGCTCAGCTTGAAACTCATTAAGCTGAAACTCAATATATATATCTTAGTTTACGTACACAGCTTATCAAACATATTGATAATTTTACTAAGATATAGTCTAAGCTGATCGAACATATGCTCAGCTTATACTCAGTCTGAATCACTATAAGTGTTCAGTCTTACTAAGCTTCATAATTCTGTTTAAGTTGTATGTAGAACACATCTTACAAACTTAACTTTGTCTCAACAAATCTAAACTAATGAGATCATCTTCCCAACATATAGGCACTAAGTGGGTCTATAGAAACAAGATGGACTAGGATGGAGTGATTGTCAGGAACAAAGCTAGGCTAGTAGCACAAGGGTATAGACAAGAAGAAGGAATAGACTATAATGAGACATTTGCCCCTGTTGCTAGAATTGAAGCCATTAGGCTGTTCTTAGCTTATGCAACACATAAAGACTTCAAAGTCTATCAAATGGATGTGAAAATTGCTTTCCTAAATGGAAAACTTCAAGAGGAAATCTATGTGAAACAACCTCCTGGCTTTGTTAGTTCAAAGTATTTACATCATGTCTATAAGTTAGACAAGGCTTTGTATGGTCTAAAACAAGCTCCAAGAGCTTGGTATGATACATTCTCCAAATATTTACTATCAATGGACTTCACCAGAGGCAGTATTGATAAAAAAACTCTTCATTAAAAAGAGTAGAGGACAGGTGATTCTTGTACAAATTTATGTGGATGACATTATCTTTGGTTCTACAAATGCATCTCTATGTGAATGGTTCTCCAAAGTTATGTGAAAAAGGTACAAGATGAGTATAATGGATGAAATGACATATTTCCTAGGCTTACAAATTCAACAAAAGCCTGATGAAATATTCATAAATCAAAGAAAGTATGTTTTTTATTTGATAAAGAAATATGGTTTTGATTCTAGTTCAACCATGAAAACACCCATTTCACCTGCTGTCAAGCTGAGCAAGGTCTCAGATGGAAAGTTGTATGTCAATCTACCTATAGAGGGATGATCGGTTCATTACTTTATTTGACAGCTAGTAGACGTGATATAATGTTTGTTACATGTGTTTGTGCAAGATATCAGGCAGATCCTAAGGAATGATATCTTCAAGCTGTGAAAAGGATCTTTAGGTACCTAAAAGGTACACCAAATCTAGGTCTTTGGTATCCAAAGGACTCTGGATTTAGGTTGGTCGGATTCTCTGATCTTGATTATGCTAGGCGCAAATTAGACAGAAAATCTACAACATGAGGATGTCAAATGCTTGGATGGATATTAGTAAGCTGGACAAGTAAGAAACACAATTAAGTGGCTACTTCAACTGCTGAATCTGAGTATGTTGCTGTAGGAAGTTGTTGTACTCAAATTCTGTGGATGCAACATCAGCTTCAAAACTTCGGTATGAATTTTAAAAAAACTCCTATCTTTTGTGATAACCAAAGTACAATAGCCATAACATATAATCCCATCTTCCACTCAAGAACAAAGCATATAGAAATCAGACATCACTTCATAAGAGACATCGTGGAAAAAGGTAAGGTTGAAATAAATTTTATCCCCACAGATGATCAAATAGCAGATATCTTTACAAAACCTCTTGATGATGAAAAGGTTTTATTATCTGCTAAGTAAATTGGGTATGCTCAACCCTTAGATAACTTTCTATAACTGAGTTTCAGCTTGCGTAAGACTAAGGGTCTTAAGCTGAGTGGGCAGTTGATAAATATGTTACAATCAACTACTTACTTAGTCAAGCTGAGTGATAAGTTCACACATTTGGTTTGTTCCAAACATGATTTAACTACTTAGTGTGGTTAAAATATAAGTTTGAGGTAGTCACAACGAAAAATGACTAAGTGTCATTGATTCTGAACTGTGTGCTCAACTCGAGCTGAGTGTTAATGTTGGTCCCGAATGGATACTACAACAACAAATGTTTGTAGAAGGGGGGTTGAATACAAACATTAGCAAATAAAAATTTAAGAGACACACGGTTTACTTTTATATAATTCTTATTGATGTTAATCAAGAATTACATGAACTAGATGCGGAAAATCTAAGTTCAATAAAAAGTGGCAACTAGATTTGTCTAACACATAGACAATGATAATATTAAACAACTAATGTCTAAGATGTTCAGCACATGAACAAGTTTGTTACACTGAAAGTAAAATGCTAACTCTTCTAATTCTCAACTTATGAGATTTCAGTGCTTTTCAACGCCTATTAGCATGTTTCCATGCATACATGAGTATATATAAGCAAAGTGTATCCGGGTTGATGAAGAGAGAAGGAGACAAAGGTACTTGGTTTAATAATATTATAATAGATAAAGTTAGTAGGTGAAAAGTAAGTTAACTTTATACACAATGTGTGTAAAGTGAAAATACTTTTCAGTAATGAGTATACCCACTATCTATTATTATATTATTAAACTACTACCTTTATATCTTGGAAAAGTAAACTTCTCCTTTCATGCTTGTGCTTTAATCAACACCATGCTTTTTGAAGATTTGACTTTACCAAGTATGGAGTTGCCAGCCATAGTTAACATCATATCTTCGAGATCTTCTTTTCAAGAGTATCTTTCTCCTTTTCGAGGGGATAAAGATCTATCCTTTTTGTTTCTTTGCAGATAAAAAAAGTGCTAAGTACTTTTACAAAGAAAGATCTAAGGCATAATAAGAACAACACATGTTCTGCCTTTGACTAAAGAAAATATTACACAGAAAAACTATTAATTGAGATGTAGAATAAATACTCAGCTAACAGACACTGAACTGCAAATGTAAATTTGCTCAGCTAAGGATAAATGTGAAGGACTCAGCTGACTAGATTTGCTTAGCTGATCGAAATGCTCAGCCAACAATAAAAATTAGGGTATAGCTAACCAACTGATCAAACTAAACTGTCAGCTGATCCCAAGGGCTCAGCTAATCGTTTGAGTATGATCAACTTATGAAGGAAAGATTGGATAAGTAGTAAATACCTTATCTGACAGATGAGAGGCATCAGCTGATCAATGTGATTGTGTCAGCTGATCCTTGATAGCTCAGCTGATCTTGAAATTTTCCTCAGCTGATGATTTTGAACCATCAGCTGATCAATTGTAGATCCTCAGTTGATGCTTCTTGACTTGTCTTTTCTTCTCAGCTGATCTTTCTGAAGCCGGTCCTTTGGCTGATACTCAGTGTTCAACTGATACTATGATACGTCAGCTAACACTTCTTTCTTACAATTTTCTTTAAGTCTAACATGGAAAACAACACATGTTTTTCATTTAACTAAGTCTAAACTGAATAAGTGGTTTTGTTAACATCAAATCCTATTTTAATTAATAGACAGGTTTGAGTTAGGTTTGATATTGCTATCTCCCCAACAATCTCCCCCTATTTGATGATGACAAAACCTTATCTATTTAAGAAGAATCAGTTTGACTAGAATTTGTAAAGATAAAACTTTTAAGTGCATTTTTGGTTACCTAGCTATCTATTTTTGGTAACTCTTTAATATATGTTCCCTGATGTTCTGTTTTTGGGAATCTTTTCATTTATGAAGTACCATGTTCTGTTTTTGTGGTATCTTTTCTATCCTTTTTCTGTTTTTAGGATTTTTGATATTTTCTATATTTACACTATGTGAGCTATCTACTAAGAGTCATCTATACTAGCATTTTAGCTAAGTAGTCCATGATCAAAGTTTCAAGCTTGATTACAAAACAAAGAATTTACATGAGAGTTTGTACAGTGAAATCTAACTATGAGTTAAACTAAGTACAGAATTTGAACTATTCTAGGAATTGAAGAAACAATACAACTAGTCTAGTTATGAAGTGTGGTCTTTATTCCCACCAAGGTTCTTCTTTAACATCTAGAAGTCTGTTTAGAGGATTAGCAGCCAACAACTCTTCAGCTCTTGCTTGAATCAGATTTTCAAAATGTTCACTTCCTGTCTGTTCCCTTGTTAAATGTGCAGCTTGAAAGATTAATTCTGCAGGGGCTCTTCCTAAGTCAGTTTCTCTTAGGAATCTCCAAACACCAGCTCTGTCTTTGAAGAAAATCCCTCTCTCAGGTTCAGTTATATACTTAAACATTTCTGGCTCAATGTTGGAGGGCAAAGCAGTGTTGAAATTTTCATATGCAGACAGGTAAGGATGATCAGGATTAAGTATAATCCGTTCAGCAGGTACAAAAGCTTTGGAGGATTTCTTGAAGGCATCCTCAATCACATCAATGTGTTCCACAAATTGATCATGAATGCATATCCTGTGGTAAACAGCCATTCTGATCCAGAATTCGAATTTGTTTATGAACCTTGGGGCAATTTCACTTTTGGATTTAAGGAGGTGGTACAGAGTCTCAATCATCTCAGTGAAGAAGAACAGTTTGCAGTGATGGATATAGGCATTCTCATGTGTTTGTCTTTCATCTCTTCTTATTAATCTGAGATATGGCCCTTCATCTGTTCCCTTATATGGAGTGACTCTGAAAATGAGATTTGGATCCTTTCTTTCTATCAAGTTCTTCTTGTTATCCAAGACCTCTTTGATCTCCCTTTCAGATTGCTGAGTTGTAACTCCAAAGTTAAACTCATGCAATGCTTGAATGGCTTCTCTGTGAGTTCTTCCTCTTTTAGGAACTTTCTTGACAGAAGGATCATCTTGCTGTGATGCAACCTATGTTGGATGTGGTTGAGAGGATAGCATGATGATTTCTTCTTCTTGTAATTCTCTCAATTCATCATCAGTGACACCAACTGCAGCAGCAAGATCCTCAGTGGTAGTGAAATCCTGGTGTCTCTCTTTGGCTTTAAGAACTTCTTCAATGGTTGAACCAAGAGCAACAGCCAGTTCACTTAACTCTCTGAGATTTTCATCCTCTTGATGAAGTTGCTCTTCCTTCCTTTCTTCTGCTTCAATCTCCTCAGCAGACATAATTTTCTTTCCTTTTCTCCTTGATGTGCTGGTGGGAGTTGGTTGACTTGGTTGAATTGGAGAGGAAGCTTGGACTGTTGGAGCTGTTGTAGAGGGGTTCTGCTTCTTTAAGTTTAACAGAGAGGACATAGGCATTTCATCTTCATCATCATCATCAGAATCATCAGATGGTAGTTCAATTGGAGCACAGGATTCACCTTGCTTTGATTTCTTTGCGCTCTTCCTTCTAGCTGCTTGTTTTAATCTTCTTTTAGGCTTAGCAGGTTGCTCCCCCTCAGTTGGATTCTCCCCCTCAACATCTGATTTTCTTTGAGCTTCTGTTTAATTGGGGGCAGATGCACCTTCTGCTTGCATAGCCTGAACCTCAGCTATATATGCATCAACAGCTGCCCTTATTGTTTCAGGGGAAGGTTCTCTTACTGACTTCTTTGACTTCTCCCCCTTTTTGTCATCAGCAGAGGAGGGAAAAGTAGTAGGCTTAGCAGGGGCACTAGTGCGTGGGAAAGGATGAGGTTGGGTAGCTGGGGAAGGTGTACAGTTGGGGATGAGAGGTCTAAGCCTTATGATGGCATTAGTGATGTTGGTGAACTCTCTAAGAGTGTCACTATGCCTTTGCCTTGAGTACTGGCTTAGTATGGTTACCTCATCATCAATGGTATGAAGAAGAGAGGGTACTCTGAGAATAGAGTCAGGGATGGATACAGATATGTTAGGTGGTGAAGGCCTGAGGGTGGAAAGTTGGGTTAGAAGGTTAGAGATGGTTTGGTTTAGGGTGGTAATGGTTTGATTGGAGATGGTAGGTGAAGGAATAGGAGTAGGATTAGAAGTTTGGGTAAGAAGTTGATCCAATTTGGTTAGAATTGGTGAAAGATCAACCGGGGCAGGGGTGGGTTGGGATTGGGATTGGGTTGATTTGAGTGACTCAATCTCTTGGGTTAGATGAGAGAGTTGAGTTTCTGTTTCAGTTTGGAAAGAGGTAAAAGAGGCTTGAAGACTATCCATCTTTTGAGAGATAGATAGTAAGCTTTGAAGGAGTTGGGGTGAGGGTTCAGAAGAAGTAGAGGGAATGGGTTTAGAAGATGTGCCAAGAACTGGAATTGATTGTGGTCCCTCACTTAGACCTTGGTATAGAGGCCTAAGATCACTGGGAGCAGAAATTGTACCCTGTACCAATGGCTGGTTTATGCCACTAGTATTGATAGGTAGTGTACTAGGATGTGTAAGAATTGAATCAAAAATAGGTGCAAATATGTGAGTATGAGTGAGGGTTGCACTCAAAGGGGTATCCCTTATTACAGTAGCAAGTTGTTGTGAACTTACTAAGGGAAAGGCTTGACTCAATTGGGTTGTAGACACAGTATGACCTTGGGAGGAGGTCTGTCTTTCAATGGCATCACCCTGTTGGGAGGGTGACCCAGATAGTAGGAGTCCCATTGTTACAGGTGCACCTTGTTGGAAAGATACACCCACTGGTTATAGGGTTGTATCAACTTCCATAAGCTCCCCCTCAACATAAGAGGAAACTATAGGAGTTGAGGTCAAGGGTGCATTGTGCAATCCCTCTGAGATAAGTGCAGTGTGCACCATCTCTAATAACCTTGTTTCTATTTGGGTTACAAAGGGAGTAGAACTAGTGACTGTTGGGAGTACACTAGAGCTTGGTTGTTGTGGGGGTGTTACAATTGGAGGAGAGGTTGGGTTCTCACTGGTGGGGTTTACCAAATGAGTTTCCTCAAGGGTGGTAGAGATTATACCTGAGATTGCTGAGTCTTGCTGATCTCAATCAGTTGAATAAAATTGTCAGAGATTGTGTCTTCCTCAGCATCATCACCATCAGCTGCATCACCACTTTGTTGATTTTGTGGAGTACTTGAGCCGGAAGTAACAGGGAAATGTGCGAGTGGCATCCCAATTTGAGAAGATGAGGAGGTGGTATCTTGAACGTTTTCAGCATAAGTAATTCCAGCATCACCACCATGAAAGTCATCATCTCCCTCATCATGATCATCTTTATCACTGTCAGCACTACTGTCATTATCACCCTCAGCATCAGGATTAACTGGCTCATCCTGTGCTGGTTCATCAAATGAATTTTGGTCAGCAGAGACCATCAAATCATCATCCCTTCCTTCTTCCTCACCAATGGCTTCATCTTGAGCATGAGTCATAGAATCCTTAGAATGATCAGTGATTATATCAGGAGACTCAGAATCATCAGCCATTTGTCCCTCAATATTCTCAGCATCAACTTCCTTTTCATTTTCAGCATCTTCAGCAACAACATCAATCAACTCTTGCATTTGATCAGTGATAGCAGGACCTTGAAATTCCCTTATCAAAGTGAAGGTCTTTTGACCCATTTGAGGAATGGTCATTGTATCCAAAGTAGCAGCAATTCCAGCAAATTGTTCCCATTGAAGGTGATGAAGTACAAGCAAGCTTAAATACCTTATGTAGGGAACAACAGTCCTTGTTGATTTCTTGGTTGTAGCAAGAGTGATTTTATCCACCATTTCTGAGAATATGACTTGAGCAAAGTCAATATTCCTCCCTGTGACCAAAGCATGAAGAATCATCAATTCAGACTGATTCATTTGGTCATGACTCCCAGATTTATAACCGAAGCATTTGATGATCACACCCGCCAAGTATTTCCGTGGATGTCCCAGCACAGACAATTTATACTGACCATGGGTAACTGGTGCATTATATCCAATCAGGGGTAAAACCTCCAAAACTTGATCCAGTGGAGCAAATGGTTGATACGGAGCCAAGTTGGGCAGAGAAATGGCTTGTCGAAGAATGTTGATGTTGATGGAGCCATTCAAACAAGTACAGGTAATGAGATTTTGATCAAGATGGTACCTAGCAGTGTACCACATCTCACCAACAATATTTTGAAATATGAAGAAAGGATGAGCTGAGAGACAAGGAAACATGGGATGAGTAGTGATAAATGCGACCATGGGTTCATATCCCTGGTTTGCTTTGCTCGTGGGAATGTCAGTGGTGATAAGAAATTTGTTTGGATGTATGATGATTTCTGAGTTAGGAGCGACATTCTCTCCAGGAATAGCATTTGGAGTAGCAGCAGGATTGAAGATCACCATGATTACAGAGTGAATGAAGTTTGAGTAACGAGAGTTTAGGGCTTGAAAGTTTGAGAGAGGAAGAGTGTTTGGGAATTTTGAAAGCGTAAGAAATGAAGAACCGCTCAAAACACTTTATATCTTCCTTGGAAACCTAAACTGTTACACAAATATTTTCCAAATAGCAACTGTCACGTCTGCAAAAAGGTAAATAAACGGATAAGATAATAAATACACGGACTACTAACGGACAATATAAAAAACATTAAAAACTACCTAGTAACGTAATAAATACAAATGAGAAATTAATAACATAAGTGTGAGGACACAGTATTTTTGACTTTTGAAAATCATCAGCTGACAAACGAGAGTGTCAGTTGATCCATGTTTAGATAAAATAAGTGTCAGCTAATGAGTGCACTTAGCTGAGCTTCTAAGCCTTAGCTGATGGTTTATCAGCTGAGGTATAGTGTCAGCTGATGGTAGTCAACTGACATAATTCCATTAGCTGATTTACCATTAGTAAAATATGTAGAAGCTGAAATAAGTACCTTGTTTCACACACTAATAAAATTATTTTCTCACACAAAACTAACTACATAAGAAATGAATATTTTACAGATTTAACTTGCCAAGTTTGGATATTAGGAAGTTGAACCGAGACTCATCCAAAGGTTTTGTAAAAATGTCAGCTAATTGAACATCAGTGTTTATATAGTGTATTGAAACTTTCTTTTTCTGCACATTATCCCAAAGAAAATGATGTCTGATTTCAATATGCTTAGTTTTTGAATGCAAAACAGGATTGTTAGAGATAGATATGGCACTTGTGTTGTCACACAGAATTGGGGAATTTTCAAACTGTATGTCATAATCCAGTAGTTGATTTTGTAGAGCAATTGAGCACAGTAGCTTCCAGCAGCAATGTATTCTGCCTCAGCTGTAGAAGTTGAAACAGAGTTCTGTTTCTTGCTTGACCAGCTGACTAATCTTCCACCTAATAATTGACAACCCCCAGATGTACTCTTTCTGTCTAGTGTGCAACCTGCAAAGTCAGAATCAGTGTATCCAACTAGCTCAAAATCAGAGTCTTTGGGGTACCAAAGACCTAGATTAGGAGTTCCTTTGAGATACCTGAAAATCCTTTTAACTGCAGCTAAGTGAGATTCTTTGGGATCTGCTTGGTATCTAGCACAAAGACATGTAGAAAACATAATATCTGGTCTACTTGCAGTGAGGTATAAAAGAGACCCTATCATACCTCTATAGGCTGTAATGTTCACTGATTTACCGTCAGTGTCCTTTCCAAGCTTTAAGGCAGTGGACATGGGTGTTTTCATTGAAGAACAATTTTCAAACTCAAATTTCTTAAGTAAGTCATTTACATACTTTGTTTGATGAATGAAAATTCCATCAACCTCTTGTTTGATTTGATGACCTAGAAAATAGTTTAATTCACCCATCATGCTCATTTGATAATTATCAGACATGAGTTTGGAAAACTTTTTGCAAAGATCAACATTTGTAGACCCAGATATTATATCATCTACATATATCTACACTAGTATTACATCACCCTTGAATTTCCTTATGAATAGGGTGCTATCTATGCTTCCTCTAGTAAATCCTTTAGTGGTCAGAAAAGAAGAGAGGGTATCATACCAGGCTCTTGGAGCTTGCTTTAGACCATACAAAGCTTTGTTCAAGAAATAGACATGGTCTGGCTTGCTAGCATCCTCAAAACCAGGAGGTTGTTTGACATACACCTCTTCCTTCAATTCTCCATTGAGGAAAGCACTCTTAACATCCATTTGGAAAACTTTGAAGTCCTTGAAGGAAGCATAGGCTAGAAACAGTCTTATTGCTTCAAGTCTTGCAACAGGGGCAAAGGTTTCATCATAATCGATTCATTATTCTTGACAATACCCCTGAGCAACTAGTCTTGCTTTGTTTCTGATGATTAGCCCTTGTTCATCCATCTTGTTTCTGAACACCCACTTAGTACCAATGATGGATTTGTCCTTTGGTCTTGGCACCAAATTCCATACATTGTTCCTAGTATATTCAGCCAATTCTTCTTGCATGGAATTTATCCAGTGAGGATCATTTAGAGCTTCATCTACCTTCTTTGGTTCAATCATAGAAACAAAACCTGTGTATAAACAAATATTGCAAGCTTTTGATCTCGTTAGTACAGGTGCTTCTATATTACCTATGACTTGGTCAATTGGATGATTTCTGAGGTCCTTGTAGGCATTTTGGATTCTGGGAGAGTTTGGATTTCTTTAGATTAAGGGAGTTGAACTTCTTTGGTTTGGGTCAGCTGATGAGACTTCTGGTTGATCAGCTGACATAATTTCAGGAATGTCAGCTGATGAAACTTCTACTGAAGAAGGAATGTTTGATATGGAATTAGAATCCATTGATGTTGAAACATGATTCCCATCATTCAGTAAAAGAGTGGGTTGTTGTGTGGAAATGCTTAGTAAGTTTGGAACAGGTTCATCTAAGTCATCTGTGTCAGCTGATGAGATTGGATCAGCTGATGGGAGTGGATCAGCTGATACTGGAGTGTTATCTTCAGTATGCAGCAAATCATTAAATTCCTCACCTGTAGATGGATTAGTAGAACAGGAAGTAACAAAGTCATTATCATTAAAACTTACATTGATTGATTCTTCTATTACCTTTGTTCTGATGTTGTAAATTCTGTAAGCTTTGGAGATCACAGAATATCCAACAAACACACCTTCATCAGCTTTTGGAGCAAACTTCTGCAATTGATCTTTCTAGTTCAGAATGAAACACTGACACCCAAATATGTGCAGAAAGCTGATGCTAGGCTTCCTTCCCTTGAGCACTTCATAAGGAGTCTTGTTGTACCTCTTGATTACAAGGGATCTGTTCTGAGTAAAACATGCACAGCTGACAGCTTCAGCCCAGAAGTTGAATCCTAAGCCACTCTCACACAGCATGGTTCTTGCAGCTTCAATCAAAGTTCTGTTTCTTCTTTCAGCTACACCAAACGAAGTCTTGTGCTACTTTCCCTTCTCACAGGCAGAACAAGGTTTAGGCTTAACATACGTCAGTGAAGGTAGTCCTGACACTAGTTCACCCTTGCTCAACTTGTTAATGTTTTTGAAGTTTAAATGGGAAAGCCTTTTGTGCCATAACCAGTTTGTGTCTGTTACAGACTTGGTATACAAACAGGTTAACTTGGATGGATCACCAGAGGACATATCAAGAGTATATACATCCTTGGTTCTTTTTGCACAAATTATTGTTTTAACTTCTTGATCTAAAATGGAACCACCTGTCTTTGTAAAGAGGACTTTATGATCACCATCACATAGCTGACTTATGCTGATGAGATTGTACTTAAGCCCTTTAACATATGATACCTTGGACAAGGTTAGGTTCCCATTATGAAGTTCTCCGTAGCCTTTTGTTTGCCCACAATTGTTATCACCAAAGGTCACTCTTGGACCTTTTTCCTTCTTGTAGTTACTAAGCAAAGCTTTACATCCTGTCATGGTCCTTGAGCCTCCACTGTCAAGATACCATGTGTTCATCCCCTGCATAGTTATGATTGAAAAAAGGTTAGTGACACTTGGGCATCCACATTTAAGTGGACCCCTGCAGATTGCACCTAGCCATCCACTTTATACTAGGTTGTTTATGAATGAGAGAAACAACGGTGTTATCATAATCAGTCCGCTGTCTTGAGTTACCTTCACAGTTATCGTATGCTGTTTTTGGTGTCTGATCGACTGAACTATCTTCAAATGGTGAGGAAAGCAACTCATCCCAGTTTTCTGAAGAAGTAGTATTTTGATCTAAGTGTGTTGACTGAAGATCTAACTCATCAAAAGTGACATCCATTGTCTCAAAGATTGTTTTGCTTTTGAGATTGAAGACTCTGTATTCCTTTCAAATGCTGGAGTACCCAAGAAATATTCCTTCATCAGCCTTGGGAGCAAATTTACTTGGATGATCTTTACTATTCAGAATGAAACAAGTACTGCCAAATATTCTCAAATGACCAACATTTGGAATTTTGTTGTGCAGCAATTCATAAGGAGTTTTCAAGAGCCTTTTGACTACCAGAGATCTGTTTTGAGTATAACATGCTGTATTGATGGCCTCAGCCCAGAAACATAATGATATCTTTGCTTCAGCAAGCATAGTCCATGCAGCTTCGATTAGTGTACGATTCTTCCTTTCAACAACTCCATTCTGTTGAGGTGTGTATGCAGCTGAAAAATTCTGAATGATTCCATTTTCTTCACAAAAGTCTTCAAGAGTTCCATTTCTAAATTCAGTACCATGATCACTTCTTAGCTGCTTAACATGAGTATCGTACTGACAATTCATTCTGATGATAAAGCTAATTATGATCTCTACTGTTTCACTCTTTTTAGACAGAAAGAATACCCAAGTGAAACGTGTATATTCATCCACGATCACAAGAGTGTATTTCTTACCACTGAGACTTGGAGTGCTGACTGGACCAAAAAGATCCATGTGAAGCAGTTGAAATGCTTGATTGATCTGATCACAGTACTTTGATTTGTGAACAGACTTCTTTTGCTTTCCTTTTTCACAAGCATGACAAACTTTATCTTTCACATAATTAATCTTAGGCAATCCTTTTGCTAACTGCCCTTGTGCAAGTGTACTCATATTCTTGAAATTCAGATGGGACAATCTTTTATGCCATAACCAATGCAATTCTTTAACAGACTGAGAAATGAAGCATACATCTGAGGGAGAAGTGACTGAATTAAAATCGAGAACGTACATATTATCTATTCTCTTGGCTTGAAGGACTTCAGTGCCTTCTTTGTTTCTGATAGAACACTTGTATTTCTTGAAAAGAACAGAATAATCCGCATCACACATCTGGCTTATGCTTATCAGATTATGCTCGAGTCCAGTAACGTGAGCGATATTTTTGATGTGAATAACGCCTTTCTTCAGTTGACCGTATGCATCTGTTTTTCCACATTTTCCTCCACCAAATATAACTTTTGGACCATCAACTGGAGTAACTTTTGTTAGTAACGATTTGCACCCAGTCATGTGTTAGGAGCATCCACTGTCAAGGTACCAGGTATTATTTCCTTGACTTTCCTGCACAAAGTAACAAAGAGTTAAACCAATTTGTGAACCCACCTGCTGATGGGCTCAGAGGAAGTATTACAAGTAGCAACAGGAGCATTACATAATTTGGCTTCATGACCTCTAATACCACATTTGTAACACTTACTTGTACATTTGGTATTCTTATGATGTTTGGCACTATCTTTTTGAGAACTAGATCTCGTTAATTCCTTTAACTAAATCATCATGATCTTCAGTGTTGATTCAAATTTTTGAAATTTGTTCAACCTCTTTGACTTTGGTTTATCATATTGAGTACTCTGTTTTCAGATCTTTTAAACTTTTGACTGTGTTTTGAATGGTTAGATTCAAGTGAAGTCTCAGCTTTCAGACTTTCAGTGATGATGTGAACAAAAGGAGATTCAGTTTTAACCAAAGCTATGGGTTTAGGTTCAGTGAAATTGGAAAGTTCAGATTCAGTAATCAATTCAGATTCAGTGATCACAGACCGTTCAGATTCAGTGGATTTGGAAAAATCTTGCTGAAGATCATTCTATTTTTCAAAATTATCGGAGGATAACTGTATATTTCTGATTTCAGAATTTGTCTCCTCATTGAATACAGGAACATTATTGTCTGGCTTAGTGAATCTTTTATAAAGCATATATGAGTTTCCTATGTTTTCACATGTGAACTCACTGAAAAACATTTCATCAACAGTTTTACACTTTTTGCTGAATGAGGCAGCTTCTTTGATTTTTCCTAACCCAACTCTTTCTCTCTGAATGATCATTTGATGATTGATACTTTCAAAAGCAAGTTTGTTTGGACTAAGCCAGAGATCAATGATGGATTGACGATCTTTAAGTTTATTGTTTGTTAACGAAAGCTCAGTTTTAGCCATTTTTAGTTCATTTGCTAATAATTCTAGATGACATTTCAAGGCACAGGCTTCTTGAACAAGAGTATCATTCTCAGTTTCAGTTTTCTGAATTTGGATCTGTTGATCAGAAAAGATTTTCTTGATTTTGTTTTGTTCACTATGAGTAGAAATTAAATCAGACACCAAGTAAGAAAACATATCATTTTTCTCATTTGAATCATAATTCTGAAAGTTTGATACCTTGTACATCATAGAGGAATTCCAGCCTTCAGCTGAACTTAATCGTTCAGCAGTAGCTAGGTCTTTCTTGAACTGGCTTACAGTAGCCATCAGACATATATCGGGCTGAGCACACCCTGAAAATTCTTCTGCGAACATAGCTTTTTCAGATTCTTCATCATCATCAGAAGTGTCGGAATCAGTCCAGTTCAATTCTCCAGCTATCATAGCCTTTTCTTTCTTCTTTTCAGACGAGCTTTGATTTTTTAGCTTCAGTGCTTTGTACTTGGACTTGTACTTGTCAGCCTTTGACGGATAACCCTTAGTTGGAGTCTTGACAACACAATTTGTGGCAAAGTGGCCAAGCCTACCACACTTGTAACATTCCATTTTAGATTTATCAGCAGCAGATTTGAAGCTTCCTGACCCTGGATTATTGGTTTTAGCCTTGAATTTTAAGAACTTATTGAAGTTCTTCATGATGAAAGCTCGTTCAATCTTGAACTCCGGATGACCCTCTTCATCTGCAGCTTCCCAGTCATTCTCTGTCTCTGTGTCAGAATCATCAGAGGATTGCTGAGTTGACACTTCAGTTTCTGCCACGAGAGCTAAGCTCTTTTTAGCTGATCTCTTCAGCTCCAGTTTCTGAGCTCTAGTTTACTCATCATTCAGCAAAATACCATACAGCTTCCTCATATCCAGTTTTCTCAGCTTGTTGTTGGTTCTGAGAACTAAACACATAGTATCCCACTCACTGGGAAGAGCATCCAAGAATCTGTTGAGAATCTGAATTTTCTCTCTTTCAACACCAGCTTCTAGCATATCATTCAGTAAACAAGTGAAACTGGTGTAGACTTAAGTGAGAGTCTCAGAATCCTTAGCACCAAAGCTTTCATACTTTCTGATGACATTTGTCTTCTTGTTTTCTTTTACTTCTTCAGTTCCTTCATATGCTATACACAGAGCATCCCACATATCCTTAGCAGTTTTCAGAGAGGATATTATGTGATAAACATCATTTGGAAGTGAGATGGCAATGTTGTTTCACAGCTTAGCATCCAAATTTACCTGTCCTCTGTCTTCATCAGTCCACAGGGTTCTTGGTTTTGGAAGAGATTCCAGTAGTTCACCTTCATCACTCATGAGTGAGATGGTCTTCGGAATGATGGGACCGCTCTCTAGAACAGACAAAGACATGGTATCCAGGTTTTCAAGATAGAGAAGCATTCTTCCCTTCCAGCTAGAAAAGTTTTCAGAAGAGAACTTTGGTGGTTTACTGGAGGAACCATTGTCATTATAATCAACTTTAGATATCTCGGCAGATCTCAAATCATAGAAGAATTTGAACCTGCTCTGATACCAATTGTTGTTCCCAAAATTATGAATAATACTAACTAAAGGAAATATTAAGTGCGGAAAAAGTAGTTATAAGAACAGTAAGAAATGTCTAAAGTTTGTTAATATTGGTATAACGAACTTTACAGACTAGAATTTAAGAAGAACAAACTTCTTAAATTCAACTAACACTTAAGAACAGACTTGAGAGAATACAGACGCACAAAGCTCTTGCAATATCTGAACAGACAGAATTCGCAAGCACTCTTCTCTATTAAGAGAAGAGTATTTATACATTTCCCTTATCAATCCTAACCGTTGAACTAGTGACACACGTCACAATCTTGTAGATTGATAAGTAACAGATTTCCTCAAGCATAACCATCTTGAAAGTGACAGCTGATGACGTCACCGAGAGGACCATCTGCTAAAGATAAACTTCAGTAGACATAAACTGAAAGTTTCAGAGATGAAACTTTCAGTTCTTCAGATGAACCTTATTTGAGACGAGAGGCAAATCTTCAGAAATTATCTTTTGCTGAAATCTTCTTAGAATACTTCAGTACTGATGGAGTGTAAACAAATCAAGACTAACAAACACTATGTTTGATTATCTGTGTGTTGAGTTTCAGTCAAATATTCAAAGAGAAAAGAAGCTACAAATAGAAATAAAATCACTAAAAGAGAGATTAAGTCTTAAAGATGAGAAACTGAAACAAATGACAAAACTGGAAGATGATTTATCTAATCAAAAGATACTTAATCAAATCTTGGTAAAAGAAACCAATGAAGCAACAATAAAGTTTAATGACCTTCAAAAAGTAGTTAGATCTTGGTGTGTATCTGCTGAGAAGACAACTCAGTGTGTCAATGAGCAGATTCCAAAACAAGTTCAAGCTATTATTGGTGGAAATTATTCCCAAGCTGCTAACTGTGTTGATTTTAGCAAGAACATAAATATCTTAGAAAAAACTGATATTTTACCTCTTACTTTTCAAAAGATTGTAAAAGGAAAAAGTATTATCACTAACAGATTTGTTAAAAGTACAAGTGCTCAGCTAAAAGACTCAATCACTTCAAAAGTTGATTCAAGTTCTATTATTTTGACAGATAGCAAAAGTACTGAAAATTTAAATGTAAAGGAAGTAGTAAAGGAATGGAATCATTTGTTGAGACCAAAGAGACATTCTATTGTCAAACCTTGAAAATTTAAATTTAGGACCTCAGATTACTGAAAATTCCTTAGCTAATGATGCTACATCAGCTGATCAAAAAGTAGATGATAACTGCTCAGCTGATATCCTGTCAGCTGATCATGGATCCTCTTCTGTTTGTTTAGCTGATCAAACTTCACTACAAACTCTTTTAATAGGAGAAACTAAGAGTAAAAGACCTTTTGTTTACAAAAAGTCTCAGTCTGCCATACCTAAAGTTGATCATAAACTCATTTTTACTAAGGGTCAACCTAAGGTAACTGTAAACAAAGACCTTATCAGTTTACAGAAACAGTTGCAACAACTGAATGGTGAAATCCGTCAGCTGATGACCCATAGTCATCAGAAAACAGCTAAGACATCTCTTAGGCAATTTCCAAAATATGTTAAAGGCTCCAAAAATAAAAAATATTATAAATGTGGGAGCAAAGAACATAAGGCAAGTAATTGTTCTCTTGAAGGTAACTCAAGACAGCGGACTGATTATGATAACACCGTTGTTTCTCTCATTCATAAACAACCTAGTATAAAGTGGATGGCTAGGTGCAATCTGCAGGGGTCCACTTAAATGTGGATGCCCAAGTGTCACTAACCTTTTTTCAATCATAACTATGCAGGGGATGAACACATGGTATCTTGACAGTGGAGGCTCAAGGACCATGACAGGATGTAAAGCTTTGCTTAGTAACTACAAGAAGGAAAAAGGTCCAAGAGTGACCTTTGGTGATAACAATTGTGGGCAAACAAAAGGCTACGGAGAACTTCATAATGGGAACCTAACCTTGTCCAAGGTATCATATGTTAAAGGGCTTAAGTACAATCTCATCAGCATAAGTCAGCTATGTGATGGTGATCATAAAGTCCTCTTTACAAAGACAGGTGGTTCCATTTTAGATCAAGAAGTTAAAACAATAATTTGTGCAAAAAGAACCAAGGATGTATATACTCTTGATATGTCCTCTGGTGATCCATCCAAGTTAACCTGTTTGTATACCAAGTCTGTAACAGACACAAACTGGTTATGGCACAAAAGGCTTTCCCATTTAAACTTCAAAAACATTAACAAGTTGAGCAAGGGTGAACTAGTGTCAGGACTACCTTCACTGACGTATGTTAAGCCTAAACCTTGTTCTGCCTGTGAGAAGGGAAAGTAGCACAAGACTTCGTTTGGTGTAGCTGAAAGAAGAAACAGAACTTTGATTGAAGCTGCAAGAACCATGCTGTGTGAGAGTGGCTTAGGATTCAACTTCTGGGCTGAAGCTGTCAGCTGTGCATGTTTTACTCAGAACAGATCCCTTGTAATCAAGAGGTACAACAAGACTCCTTATGAAGTGCTCAAGGGAAGGAAGCCTAGCATCAGCTTTCTGCACATATTTGGGTGTCAGTGTTTCATTCTGAACTAGAAAGATCAATTGCAGAAGTTTGCTCCAAAAGCTGATGAAGGTGTGTTTGTTGGATATTCTGTGATCTCCAAAGCTTACAGAATTTACAACATCAGAACAAAGGTAATAGAAGAATCAATCAATGTAAGTTTTAATGATAATGACTTTGTTACTTCCTGTTCTACTAATCCATCTACAGGTGAGGAATTTAATGATTTGCTGCATACTGAAGATAACACTCCAGTATCAGCTGATCCACTCCCATCAGCTGATCCAATCTCATCAGCTGACACAGATGACTTAGATGAACCTGTTCCAAACTTACTAAGCATTTCCACACAACAACCCACTCTTTTACTGAATGATGGGAATCATGTTTCAACATCAATGGATTCTAATTCCATATCAAACATTCCTTCTTCAGTAGAAGTTTCATCAGCTGACATTCCTGAAATTATGTCAGCTGATCAACCAGAAGTCTCATCAGCTGACCCAAACCAAAGAAGTTCAACTCCCTTAATCTAAAGAAATCCAAACTCTCCCAGAATCCAAAATGCCTACAAGGACCTCAGAAATCATCCAATTGACCAAGTCATAGGTAATATAGAAGCACCTGTACTAACGAGATCAAAAGCTTGCAATATTTGTTTATACACAGGTTTTGTTTCTATGATTGAACCAAAGAAGGTAGATGAAGCTCTAAATGATCCTCACTGGATAAATTCCATGCAAGAAGAATTGGCTGAATATACTAGGAACAATGTATGGAATTTGGTGCCAAGACCAAAGGACAAATCCATCATTGGTACTAAGTGGGTGTTCAGAAACAAGATGGATGAACAAGGGCTAATCATCAGAAACAAAGCAAGACTAGTTGCTCAGGGGTATTGTCAAGAATAATGAATCGATTATGATGAAACCTTTGCCCCTGTTGCAAGACTTGAAGCAATAAGACTGTTTCTAGCCTATGCTTCCTTCAAGGACTTCAAAGTTTTCCAAATGGATGTTAAGAGTGCTTTCCTCAATGGAGAATTGAAGGAAGAGGTGTATGTCAAACAACCTCCTGGTTTTGAGGATGCTAGCAAGCCAGACCATGTCTATTTCTTGAACAAAGCTTTGTATGGTCTAAAGCAAGCTCCAAGAGCCTGGTATGATACCCTCTCTTCTTTTCTGACCACTAAAGGATTTACTAGAGGAAGCATAGATAGCACCCTATTCATACCTCCTGCTTCTTCAACACCCATTTTCACAAATACTTCTTCAAAAATACCTATTCCTGAACCTATTAATCACGAAATACCACTGATTGAACTTGAATTTCAGTCTCCTTCAATGACTGAAGTTTCTACTGATCCTTTTCTTGAAATAAACTCTTCTATTTCTGAAACAACAATTGTACCTCCTCCAGCTGATAATCCTTTACCTCCTAATAACAAGTGGACTAAAGCCCATCCTATCGATCAAGTCATTAGAGATCTAGATGACGGGATTCGTATTAGAAGTTCTGTCACTACAGGTTTTTGCATGTTTGTTGAGTTCATTTCTCAAACTGAACCTAAGAAGGTTAATGATGCTTTAAAAGATGCACATTGGGTTTCAGCAATGCAAGAAGAACTGAATGAATTCACAAGAAATAAGGTATGGAATCTCGTACCACCTCCTACAAATCAATCTGTGATTGGAACCAAGTGGGTGTTCAGGAACAAGAAGGATGAATCAGGGGTAGTAATCCGAAATAAAGCCAGACTTGTTGCCAAGGGATACTGCCAGGAAGAAGGAATTGATTATGATGAAACATTTGCTCCTGTTCAAGAATGGAAGCAATTCGTATATTTCTTGCTTTTGCTGCTCATAAAGGATTCAAAGTTTATCAGATGGATGTCAAATGTGCTTTTCTCAATGGCGAACTGAAAGAAGAGGTATATGTTCAGCAACCTCCCGGTTTCGAAAATCCCAAATATCCAAATCATGTATACAAGCTAGACAAAGCACTGTATGGATTAAAACAAGCACCTCGAGCCTGGTATGATACTCTTTCAGCATATCTTCTTAAAAAGGGCTTTAAACGAGGTACAATTGATAAAACTCTCTTTCTTGGTCGTGAAAAAGGTGATTTGCTTCTTGTTCAAATATATGTTGATGACATAATTTTTGGGTCTACTAATGAAAATTTGTGTAAGAAATTTGAAAGAATCATGACCAAAAGGTTTCAAATGAGTATGATGGGTGAGCTAACTTACTTTTTAGGACTTCAGATTAAGCAAACTGAAACTGGCATTTTTATCAATCAAGGTAAGTATATTTCTGAATTACTGAACAAGTTCAATTTCACTGAATGTTCAGTCATGAAAACTCCCATAACTCCCAAAACCAAGTTAACTGCTGATCTTGATGGAAAAGCAGTTGACTTGCCCACTTTTCGAGAAATGATTGGTTTTTTGCTTTATTTAACTGCTAGTAGACCTGATATCATGTTTTCTACATGCTTATGTGCCAGATTTCAAGCAAATCCAAAAGAATCTCATATGTCTACCGTTTCAAGGATTTTCAGATACCTGAAGGGTACTCCTCATCTGGGTCTTTGGTATCCCAGAGACTCGGGTTTTGATCTAATGGGTTTTTCAGATTTTGATTACGCTGGTTGTCATTTGGACCGAAAGAGTACTACTGGTGGATGTCAGCTGCTCGGACGCAAACTAGTCAATTGGCAAAGCAATAAACAAAATTCAATCTCACTATCCACTGTTGAAGCTGAATATATTTCAGCAGGGAGTTGTTGTGCTCAAATTTTATGGATTCAGCATCAGCTTGCTGACTATGGTGTTTCGCTAGTCAAGACTCCCATCTACTGTGACAACACCAGTGCCATAGCCATCTCCAACAATCATGTGCTTCATATGCGAACCAAGCATATCGATGTTCGTCATCATTTCATCAGAGATCATATTGCAAAAAATAATATTGAGCTGTACTTTGTTCCGACTGAACACCAATTAGCTGATATCTTTACAAAAGCTTTGGATGAAGCACGATTCAAATTTCTTGTTTCTGAACTTCGCATGCTGAACTACTGACTGAAGAATAGTCAACTGAACTCCTCTACTGAAACATGGTCTACTGAAACATAATCAACTGAACTTCTCATTTGAATATCTTCAGCTGCAAGGTAAGCATTCTTTTTACCTTTTTTTAATAAAATATGTACTGGATTTGTAGTCGTTTGGTTAACTCAGTTTATCTTTATTTGGGGTAGCATTTATTACAACCGTCATTTCATGTTCAGTATCCCTCCAAATAATGATTACTTCTTCTCTTTATTTATCCTTGCTTATCTCTTTGTTAATCTACTCCACTTCATTCTCACTTCTTTCATCTTCTTCCCTCCCTTTTCTCTTTTCGTAATTTTCACTCATGGAACTTACATTCATCGTTGTCAATCACCCTTTTCTGTACACCATCACCATACAGATCAACAATATTGGAGTTGGAGCAACATTTCAAATCGCCGTTAATCTTCTTGATTAACTAGCATTGGCGATCATCTTTTGGCGTGGATGCATTTCTTGTTCATCTTTTTGCTTTAGCTTATTTTTGTTGAATGCTCCACTGTAAATGTATTGTTTAATCTATCTTTAATGAATGCAGTTTCTATGAGTTGTTCCGTGTTCTTCGTTGCTTTCTTCATATTATTTTATTTAATAAGTCAATGTAATTCTTAGTTATTTTCACTTAATGTTGTTTCCCTGAAATACCCTGATTAACAGCCTTTCATATAACAATTATTAACTGTTAATAAATAACAATTATACACATATACAATTTTTTTTAACTATGGTTAGTTTATGCGGTTTCATCCAACGGTTACATTTCAATTAAATTGAACCTATTTTTTTTTTGACCTCGCCGTTCTTTTCTCTTTTCTTCGTTAACCGCCCTCTACCTCTCAAACCAATATAACGCTCTATCATCTTCTTCCTTCTTCTCTCTACTGTTTCTTATTTTCCTTAGACATACTTTTCTTCTCTCAAATCATCATGTCTCACCCTGTATCCTTGTGTGTTCATCTCCCAGCCTCTGTTGTACCAATCATCTCCAATGATGACATTGTTTTCAAATCCAACAACATTTCTGTATCTCTCTCTCCTGTTTCTTCCAAATCTAAGTTCTTCAATCTCATAAACTTTCTTCGTCATTGCCCGATCAACTATGCTTTAACCGCCCAAATTCCCATGTTTGAAGAGCATCTTTGTGAATTTTGGATGACTGCTGCTGTTATCAATGAGACCTCTGAAAACCCCAAAATTGCTTTCACCTTGCTGAACGGCAAGCAAAAATGTCGTATTGATAAATACTTTCTTGCCAAAACCTTGCATCTACCCACTGATGATGAGTCTCCCTGTGATCCTTTCAAAATATCAGCAAAGGATCTTATTGTTGATTATCTGAGGCTGCCTGAAACTTCCTACATCAAAGGAAAAACCCTTGTCCGAAACAAACTCCCAACCATCTGGTGCAGTTTCTTCAGTATTCTCTCCTTCTGTATGACTGCTAAAACTGGGGGAATGGATCAAATCGCTGACAATGTACTGAGTTTAGGTCATGCTTTGATGTATGATATAAAGGTCGACTATGCTGCTTTTGTCTTCAATTGAAACAATTTTAAAGAACAAAGCAAGATTGAAGCAAAACCTTCAACTGGTGATCAACAGAACCTTAATGATAAGGCTCTGATACCACTTGTCAGGATCGGATATAGATTATATCAAATAACAAGAACTAACTTTAAAAAATCAATCAGAGTAAAATAAAAGTTAATCTTTAACTATGATCACAATCAATTAAGAAGTTGCGGAATCACACTTAATTGATTAAAGAAGGTTTTAAACAAAGATTAATTCAATCAAACAGTAGTTTTATTAACCAACCAGAATGATTACAAAAGCAAACTTCACCCCCAATCTAACTTATTCTGTTAGACGAAGAACACAGACTGTTCTTAGGTTTCAACAAGAAACTTAGAGGCTAAACACTTTCAGAAAAATAAATAACAATAAGAACAAATGCTTTGAATAATAAGATCAAATCGTCGTACTAAATTGATCATCTAATGAAGTATATATAGACTCTTGATCCTCCTTGAATTGTTGACAGTTAGGTAATCTTCTATCTTCTGAGATAATCTTGATAATCTTCAAAGTATTTCGGGATATCTTCTAAGATAGGATTTTCCAAATATAACTCAACAGAAACTGTTTAATGAACACAACAGTTCTTTAGTCTTCTAACAGTCTTCACTTCAAGGTCTTCTAACAGTTTTGACTTTGCCAACTAACAGTTCTGAACTTTTGTACCAGCAATTGTAAAACTTGCAGCAACTGTTAGTTACAACTGTTTTCGCAATTTCAACTAACAGTTCCAAACTGTTTGTCAATATTCTTCTAACAGTTTTGAATTGTTTTTCACAAAGTCCATTAACAGTTTTAACTTTGCATCTTCAACAGTCTTAATGCCTTAGCTAATTTCCCAACAGTTATTAATTCATGAGGCATTATGTTTGAGTCAGTCTCAAATTATATTTTTATACCGATTATGTATTGGTGTAATACAACAGTGTAAATAATATTTTTGTCATTCAAGAGTGTTAGTTAACCAAATTATCCGTTGGAATATGATGCGTTTCGTCTCGATTCCTGTTATATCTATCCATAAGTTAATTAGTGTAACGGATAAAAAGGGATTTCCAACGGTAACTTTTCTCTCTCCTCAATAAGGTATATATATCGATTGTAACTGACATTCAGAAGTTTACGCTTACTTTCTCTCATCTTTCTACTTCTGCAATACTCAATATACCTTCTCCAAACACCTCAATTGCTACGTGCAATTAAACGTTCATCCGAACTTGAAACCCTCATCGCTCAGTGCGAAATACGATATTACTAAGTGTGAATCGAATTCAAATCTAATTATTTTACGATGGACGGGATCATTCTCAATCTTAGTGATCGATTGGTACGAGGTGCTACATATAAGAACAACGGAGTGCCGTTGATTAAAATTAACAACTCTTAGAAGATGCACCCAAATCTCAACCTACTAAAGCTGCTTTGGATGAAATTAAGGGTCTAATTAAAAGTTAGTTTGATATATTGCATCTTAAGAGGAGAAAGACCAAGAAGAAATTGTTATCCTTGTAGGACCATGGGTTCTAAACTAAAACACCCTAATGCTAGGACTGATCTAGGATGAGAAATAGTGCGGAATATCTATTTCCCAAACCTCCTAAGGATTCTAAGATCTGCTTAGGTGTCCGGCACACAGTTAACACGAAGAACACACAGAGTAGGACGAAGAACAACTCTAAGAACTCACATAGAATGCTTAAGGCTGCCCTTGGATTCGAGATTAACAGTAAGTTCGCGATTACCGAGGTTAAACGTACGATTACGAAGGCTCACTAAGGCTTAAGGTCGATTTCCGGTAGTTATATGCGGTTACGGACGATTACCTCACGATTTCCCTCGCTAATATGAAGTTAATCAATATTTATAGTATGGAAAACGCGTTTACCTTAAATAACTTTCACTACGCACGTGATGCAACGCACTGCGCACGTAGTGAGTCTAGTACGCACGTACCAGTTGTTTTAATAATAATTAATTTAACTTTAATCGACCACCTCACCACGCACGTAGTGAGCTCCACTACGCACGTAGTTAGCTCATCACGCACGTGATGACCTTCACTCATACTTAAACTTCCGAACACATATCAACACATGATTAAGTACTTGTAAGCTTAAGACAAACATAAGTAACCCCTTATAATGTATAAACATGCAAACCATTAATCATAACACATTTGAATTAACATTTCATGTAAACATGTATGTATTGGATTGATAAGAACTAGGGATTTACAATTATGCACCAACAAACTCCCCCTAAGACCTAGTTCTATCAACAAAACTTGCACTAAGCAAAATACACAAAGCAAAATGCACAAAGCAAAATGCATATAAGAATACCTTTCGTTATGCCCTTACCTGCACTACTCATGTGGTAAGTAGTAACTCGTGCGTAGAGGCTTCATTACGCATGATCTAAAATCCTCACATGCGAATCTTGATACTGTTAGTACTGCACTCAGCACACACCGGTTAGTAACTTCAATGCAAAACAAAAGCTTTTAAGCACACGAAAACACAAGAAACTATATATAAAAGAAATAAACACACCAAAAGAGATAAGAACATACCAAAAATCTTTTTGTATTTTTCTGAAAACAAAGAAAATGAAAACGCAGACTGTAAACAAATTAAATCCTGAACACTAAGAGACAGAAATGAAAACACTAAAGATTTGCAAAAAGTAAATTACTGAAATTAAATTTTTTTGTGAGAAGGTTCCAAGATGGAATCAGTACCAGCACATCTATACTTAGTTATCATTCATTTCAGAACCTTAGACACAAACATACTCTCTCAATTTCTGTCTGTCAATCTAACTTTCCTCAGATAATGACAGATTTGATTTCAACATTTTCTGATTATCTAGAACTGAGTACATGGTTAAGACTATCTCTTTTAAAATCTCACAGTGTTTTGACTCACTCAGTAGGATGCACAACTTGAGTACCTAACCACCATGCTTATGTGCTTTGTGATTTTGTCAACGCATTTTATGCTCTTTGACATGGAGGTCAATTTTTCACCTCTTCTGATAATTTCTGTTGAGCTTTTGTCACTGCATTTTATGCTCTTTGACAATTCAAAACTAATAGATCTATCTGTTGAGCTTTTGTCACTGCATTTTATGGTCTTTGACAATTCAACACTAATAGATCTATGTATCTATTTCTTTTGACATCTCAGATTGTGGTCAATTTTTCACCCTCTTTTTACATTTTGCTCATTGTCATCTAAGCACATTTGGTATGGTAACAGGTGTGTGCACCAGACTAAGTTAGTCTCAACTGTTATTGACTTGTAGACTTGGAATGTCTCGATAGTTTGAATCTTTGATGGATTTTCACATTCATAACCACTTATCAGCCTAGACTCTCATCATATGCCTTACATGCCATCTGTTTCTTATCTGATTTGACTCAAATTTTCAGACAGTTTTCTCAAGAATATGTACATGCCTTCAGTCCTAATTTTACTAGACATACTTTGTATTGAAAGCCAGTGTACCATCATTTTCCATTTGAGTTGGATCAACTTCTCATTTTTGTTTTTCTGATTTTTTTTTATTTTCTATGTTTTTCTGATTTTTTTTTTGTATTTTCTATGTTTTTCTGATTTTTTTGTATTTTTTATGTTTTCTGATTTTTTTTTGTATTTTCTATGTTGTACCTATCTCCCCCTATAATACTAAAAGAAATAAATACCAAGAACAGAGACACACAGACAAAGAAAATAAACACACAGAAAATAGCCACACATGCACAAATACGAGAAAGACATTAAGTTGCATCATCAGAGACAACCTCACACTTGGTTTTCATCCCGTTTTCATTCACTAAGAACAAAAACCTGGGTACCCTGCACAAAGAGTAAAAAGTTACTTAGCATTAGGAACCCAAGCCCGAATGGTCATGGGTTTCCCATCTTCTCCAACAATTGGCATGTTAATCCAAATACTAGTAGCTTTGAAGTTTGCATTGGGGTCTGAACTATTTGACATTTTGGGTTCACGTTTATTGATCCATTTTAAGTCTTGACGGGGAGTAGCCTTGTGATAAACACTAGAAGCATTGATCACCTTATGAAGCGGTTCCTTCCCCATCTGACTAACCTTGAAACTTTTGGGTTTACTAGAAGTTTCCCCAACAGTCCTTTTGAGTTGATGAGGGGCAGTTGATTTTTGATTATTTTGATTAAACGTTTTATTTTTCTGAAAATTTTCAGAAAAATCAACTTTCCCCCTTCAGCTCTGTTGTTGCTGATCACACTCATAACTGAGGTGACTAGGTCTCCTGCACACATAACAAATCCTGGTTGATTGATGTTTTGCAGGATTATGTGGCACTTTTAGCTCAACTTGACATTTTGACTCTACTCCTAAACCACATTGTTTTGGCAAAATTTTAACTTCTTCATAAGGACGGGTTGCAGGAGACTTTGCACCCTCCTTTTCTATGGTTCGGAGTGCTGCTTGCACCTTTTTTATTAACGTGCCTTGTCCAGAAGAATTACCTAGAAGTTTTCTCATACCAGATTCAGGCTTTTCTTCTTGTTTGACTTCTTTCTTCTGAGGCTCACCAACTTTCCCTTTTAACTTTAACTCAGATGTTGAGGTTGATGCAACAAATTGATCAACCTTAGGAGGAAGTTGGTCAGCTTCAGAAAAGACATCTGTTTTCACCAATTGGTTCAAAACTGGTGGTGGACATTTAGTGTATGCCTTTTTGTCTTTCTCTGAATCGGAACCTTGAGGTCTCCGGTCGATTATGTGCTCAAATAGATAAGATGAAGTTGAATAACTTTTTAGTTTATGATTGAGAGTCTCATAATCTACCTTAGAACTAGCAAGGTCTCGCTTCAGTGTATCTATCTGATTGATGTAGAAAACTATGGCATCCTGTTTGTTTAGCAATGCTACCTCTAGTTCTTTAATCTGTTTGTTCTGGCTTTCAATTTTATCTTTTAGTGTCTTTTCCCTACCTTTAATGATTGAATTTTCATGCAATTTAGAGGTAAGATCACTGACTTGAGATTTCAAAGATAAAATATTTTGCACATAGTCATTGCACGAAGCACAAGGAATGCCAGAATTGTTACTTACCTTTGAATCAGCAGGTTTGCCAGTCATGCACGCCTTAAGATTTTCTGATTTAGTTTGAACAATCACTGGCGTTGGTTCGGCAGCTGGCACTGAAACTGGTTTAACCTTGTACTCATCAGTAGACATCACTGAGTCTTCCTTACTGGCAACAAGTTCATCATCAGCTTCCTTCACACTATCTGCTTCAGATTGTGAATCATCATTCAGATCTTGAACACTGACCAGGTTGGTCTCAACAACTTCGAAAGCATCATTATCTTGAAAATGTACTGACCACTCTATCCCCTCATCTTTCTGAACAACTACCATTGCCTTAGATGATCCCTCATGAGATGTTTCAGCTTTCTTTGGGGTAGTGGAAGTTGATGATTTTCCAGGAGATGTCCTGAATGGATACTTGGGTCCTGAGTTCTTTGGCTTTTCACATTCTCTTGCAAAATGACCCTTTTCTCCACAGTTGTAGCAGGTTACAGCTGATTTGTCGAAGCCCAGCTTTGTATCCTTAGTTGTTGTAATCTACATCCCAGTTCTCTTGACCAAGGCCTTTGCTCTCCTTACCAGATTAGCATAGGACCATAGAATGTCCTGTCATTCCATTTCATCGTTGTCTATCTGGTCATAATCTTCCTGAGTCAGGTAGGCATTTCCGATTTTACCCTTTAGCAGATCATCATATGAGGTGACCAAAGCACTAAGCATCCCCATATGCTCCTTTACTTCTTCAGTGCTGCCATGCTTGAAATGCTCAGTGTTTAAGGCAGGCATAGACGTTTTGCTTGAAGAAGCAGAATATGGTGGTCCACTTGTAGTTTCAGGAGTAGACTTGCTTGAAGAACAAAGGTTGGATGTAAAGGCTGTCTACAATGGAGCATTTGATGAAGTGATGGGAGAAGCAATGGGTCCAGTACAGTATAATGAGGGATTTTGCACATAGCTGCTCAATCTGTCCAGATTTTGCTCCTCCTGTTCATGCTCTTTCAGCTTAGTAATGAAGTCATTCAGATCCATGCCCTCAAAACCTTCACCATTTTTCAGAATCATAATGAACGGCCTCCAGCTTTTGGGTAGTGCCTTGGATAAAGTCTCTACTTGTTGTCTTTCTGAGATCTGCACCCCCAAACTATCCATTTCACTGAGAAGATGGTTGTATCTGTTGATCAGATCTGGAAGCTTTTCATTCACGTATGAGGTGAAGTGGTCAAACTCTTTTCTCAACTGTGAGGCCTTAAGTTCTTTCAGAGATGCATTCCCCTCGTTCCTCTTTTGTAGCGCATTCCACAAGGAACGTGACGTTCTATACCGTCGGAACTGGTGGAAGATCTCATTAGGAATGGCTTGGATCAAATAAGAGTAGGCTTTCTTCTCAGCATCATAAGCCTTCCTCTGATCGTCACTCATCTGATCATAGGGAACTTCGATATTCCCTTCACCTTTAGGCACGACATAATCAGCAGAAATGGCCCGGTGCAACCGTGGATCAACCCCATCGATAAATATTTCAAAACGTGGTTTCCAGAATGGGTAATCTTCCATGGTTAGCAGTCTAGGTACTTTATTTATCCCGCCTTGTTCATTGTCCATTATTAAATTACTTAATGCAGTTATAGTTTGTTTGGCAGCCATAGCACTCATGTCAGACATTTTAACAAACAAAAGCTCACACTGACTAAGGTACGCACGGAGTAGGTTATCAATACGCACGAGATGACCACACACTACGCACGAACCAAAAGGCTAGGAAAACTGTCACACAGACTCAGGTACGCACGGAATGGAAATTTAGTACGCACGAAATGACTTCAGTACGTACGTGTTGGAAAACTTGTTTGACAATAAAATATTTAACACAAAGATTTAATACGTGCGAAGTGTGAATCACTACGCACGGGTTGATGACCCACTACGCACGGTCAGACAGACAAGCTACTGAAGATTCTAGAGTACCAACAACCCATTACGCACGGGCAGAAAATCAATACGCACGTAATGCGAGTCACTTCGCACGGCTAACATTCAACAGTTTAGACCTTTTAACGTAAAAACTTAAACTTTTTGACCCAAAAATACCCTGTTGACGATAATACGCACGAAGAAACACTTAGAAAATGACAAAACGAAAGCACCTAAATGACCAAAACGACACCTAGATCACGAAACCTAAGGAAAAGTGATCAATCAAAGCACCTGGCTCTGATACCACTTTGTAGGACCGTGGGGGTTCTAAACTAAAACACCCTAATGCTAGGACTGATCTAGGATGAGAAATAGTGCGGAATATCTATTTCCCAAACCTCCTAAGGATTCTAAGATCTGCTTAGGTGTCCGGCACACAGTTAACACGAAGAACACACAGAGTAGGGCGAAGAACAACTCTAAGAACTCACATAGAATGCTTAAGGCTGCCCTTGGATTCGAGATTAACACTAAGTTCGCGATTACCGAGGTTAAACGTACGATTACGAAGGCTCACTAAGGCTTAAGGTCGATTTCCAGTAGTTATATGCGGTTACGGACGATTACCTCACGATTTCCCTCGCTAATATGAAGTTAATCAATATTTATAGTATGGAAAACGCGTTTACCTTAAATAACTTTCACTACGCACGTGATGCAACGCACTGCGCACGTACTGAGTCCAGTACGCACGTACCAGTTGTTTTAATAATAATTAATTTAACTTTAATCGACCACCTCACCACGCACGTAGTGAGCTCCACTACGCACGTAGTGAGCTCATCACGCACGTGATGACCTTCACTCATACTTAAACTTCCAAACACAAATCAACACATGATTAAGTACTTGTAAGCTTAAGACAAACATAAGTAACCCCTTATAATGTATAAACATGCAAACCATTAATCAAAACACATTTGAATTAACATTTCAAGTAAACATGTATGTATTGGATTGATAAGAACTAGGGATTTACAATTATGCACCAACAATCCTCATTGGATTCTTTGGAAGTAGAGGTGACTAGACTTAAATTTGTGGTGGCTACTCTAAAACAAAAACAGACTTCAACCCTTATTGATGATGACAAAAAGGAGGAGAAGATTCAAGAAAAGGCTGAGCCAGTACCAACTGAAACCACAAAGGGGCCATCTCAGGTTGTGGGGAAGAAAGAGAGAGAAACAGAAACTGAAGCTGAGCTTACTACAAAAGCTAAAGGCAAGAGACCTCAAACAGTCAGCTCAGAAGATATAGAAGTCCCAAGAAAAAGTAAAAGGAGAAGAATGATTCTTGGTTAATCAGATTCAGATGAAGATTTCACAGGCAATATGACCTTGAAAAAAAGGGCTACTTAGATGGCTATTGAGAGAATAGAACAACAAGATACTGATCAGCTTGGGATGTATGTTGAAGAACTAATAAGAAGACAGCAGAATGTACAAGTTAAGTTAGCTAACATTCAGAATGAGAAGTTAATGAGGGAGCAGGCTTGGGCAGAACAGATTAGAAAATAGAATGAGGAGTTAGTCAAACTTAGACTGTCTATAGAGCCAAAGGAAGAAGAAGTAGAAGAAGTAGAGCTTCCTATTGAAACTCAATCAGAGGACATTACTCAGTGTTATGTCAAGACATATTTTTCTTCTCTAATTAAGTCACTCAAGCTAAGTACAGTCCAAGGGATTGTTAGTCTAGAGTGTGTCTTAGAAAATGGTGAAACAGCTTCCCTGGATCTAAGTTAGATTCATAGACTGGGATATTCTGAATAGAAACAAATAGCCACACTCATCAAACAGATGGAAAAGTCCTCTGTTAGAAACCAAGTAAAGGATGAGATTTTAAGGCTTCTAACTAAATCTGACATGATTGAAGCCATACCCAGATCTGAAATAAGAACTCTACTAACTTCCTTTCACAAGATAGAAAAGAAGAGGTTGTCAAAGCCAGCTGGATTAGCCACATTGGCCAAGCATGATTACGATCTTCCTGAAGGCATGGAGTTTCAAGAGAACACTTATGTTGAACAGCCTCAGAAAGGATACATATACTTAGATAGAAATGGTAATCAATGCTTTCAGTCTGATGCTGCATTATATATTTGTGGGGTAGCTCAAGTGTTAGCTCTAAGACTAATAGTGGAGAAAACTGAACAAACTAGTAGGTTCAGTTATAGAATAAACAGAGCAATTAGGTCACAAAAGGATGAACTTCAACACTTGCCAAATCTGAAAGAACTTCTTGAAGTCATTGAAAAGGAAATTAGAGAGTTTGAATAATAAATATTAGATTAGTTCTAATATTAAAATTTTGTAATAGATTAGTTCTATTGTAACTATTAGATTAGTTCTAATATTTTGTAAGCACTAAGTGTGTATGATCTAAGTGATCACATTTTTGTATTCTGATATGTTCAAGTTAAATGCATATAAGTATTATTTTTATATGTTCAAATGTTTATGATATGTTCAAATGTTTATGATAAGTTCAAATGTTAATGATATGTTCATATTTGTTAGTCTGATATGTTCAGCTTGAATGAACAATATGATAAGTTCATGTTCATTAATATGATTGGTTGGTATGTTCAACTTATAATTGATAAGTTCAATTATAATTTGATTAGATCAAAAATTAAATCTTAGTAAGTTTAAGATTTGAAACATAATTCTATTCAACAAACTTAAAACTATTTGATGGTTTTGTCATCATCAAATAGGGGGAGTTTGTTGGTCAAATGATCTTTTTAGTTAAGATTTGATGAGACAAAGTTACGTTTGTAAGATATGTTCTAAAGACAACTTAAACAGAATTATGAAGCTTGGTCAGACTGAGCACTTATAGTGTTTCAGACTGAGCATAAGCTGAGTATAAGCTGAGCATTATAGTTGATCAGCTTAGACTATATCTTATTCAGTTTATCTATATGTTTGATAAGCTATGTGTTACCTAAGGTATATGTTAAATATTCAGCTTGATGTGTTTTAAGCTGAGTGACTCTGCCTTTAGGCCGAGTCAGCTCAACGGAGTTGCTAAGTCAGTACTAGCAAACTCTTATGGCTTCTGAGGATGATTTAGTCCTTATACATGTTAGTACATGTTTGATATCGAGTTAGTTCTCGATGAACTCAGCTTGATGAGTTTCAAGCTGAGTAACTCAGCCTGATGAAAGTAGTCAGCTTAATAGAATTTAAATATGTTTCGAATTCTATTATCCTATTTCTACGGTGCGGATAAGAAGATTCCAGAATCAAGATTGAAGATTGAAGACTCAAGTTTAAAGATTCAAGATTCAAGATATCCGTATTATCCGTTAGTTAGTTAACAGATTAGGATAAGTTCTAGTTTGTTGGGATACGTAGAATAGAGCTATAAATTATCTTAATCAGGAGAGAGGTAAATACCCACCAAACTTGATACATTGATTGTAAGTTGATCAACGTAATCAAGCATTCACAGATTGCCAACAAGAGTTCGTGTGTTCGATCTTCACGTATGTTGTGAAGTTGGTAAGTATTCAATCTGTGATAAATCCTGTTTAGAATATTATGTGGTGTTTATAATCATTAGTCGATTATAGACAGCAAGTTTGATCAATTAGTTTGGGAGATTGAGAGATTTGAATTGTATTTGGTGTTTATACATCAAGTGTTTTATACTTGATAAGTTAATGTAATCATCTTCTTATTAATAAAAGCATTCAGTTTTATTCAAGTTGATGTGTGTAACACTTTTTATTGATTTGTTAAATTTTCCACCAAAACTGTATTCAACCCCCCCTTCTACACAAAACTTTCTTGTTGTTTATCTCACAAGGGGACCAACAATAGCCCTGTGTGCTGTTCCTATATGTGATAGCTTTTTTATTGATGCTTATGTGTAATCTGTGCTCACTAGCTAGTTGTAGCTAATGGTACATGATTTCCCTTTTTCGCAGGTTGATGTTAGATGGCCTGGTGAGGCGGGTACTGATTGTAGTTTGTCGTAGATATCTTTTAGGGAACACACTTGTTGTACTTTTTGGATCCGATGGTCGGTTTAGTCGGTAACGGTTGTCGGTTTGAACAGATCCGGTCCAGAGATTTTGGAGGCCCTATACAATTTCACAGAAATACGCCCTATAACTAATTAAGGTAAATAATAAAATTATTATAACACATAATACTCATTAAACAGATTCATAATCTAATAATTATTAATTCATAATTAGACATTAAACTAAAGAATTCAGATAATCAGAACACTACTACACTAACCTGAGATTCAGATTATAAAAATAGACTCGAATTGTCCAAATCTCAAACAAAATAAAGCCTCTCTAAGACTGTAACAAAAAATCAAAAATCAAGCATTAATAAATAAAGAATCAGAAATAGAAGCATCTAATGGACTAATTTGATAAGTTATAACTTATAAATCTAGAAATAGAGTAGAGAATAGATATGAATATCTTCTGTTACCTTCGACTTCGAGGCTTGTATCAGCTCTTCGATTACTTGTGCTTTCTGCCTTCCAACAGATATGAGAGTTGAGAGAACAAAATCAAATGTAGAGTGTTTCTCGTGCACAGAGTGTTTCTCATGTAGAAGAATCGTCAATCGAAGGTAGTGTTTCTCATTAACAGAATCGATGTTGAGTGTTTCATCTTCGGTTGAGGATCAAGAATCGATGGGTAGTCTTGAAAATTGTTTCTGGAAAAGTGGAACAGGAAGTATCGATGATCAATCGTTGTTTCGGGAACCATCAAAGTCGATTGATGTTTGCGACTTCTGTTTCGGGAACCGTCGAAGTGTCGATTGATGTTTGCGACTGTGTTGGATTGCGTGAAGTCATGAATGTAACCGGTTGAAAGGGAAAAGCCTAAGCCCTAACCTACTTTGGGTAAACTAGTTTGGACCTTTTAACATTTGTGCCATGAATAAATATATATATATATATATATATATACATGTGGATATCAGAAAATTGAGGACCTTATGAGTTATTGGCCCTGTGCAAGTGCACATTGACTCCCTTTTAAGTTATTGGGCCCTGTGCAAGTGCACCATGTGCAGCATGTGTTAAAGGTCCAAACTAGGTTACCCAAATTAGGTTTGGGCTTAGGCTTTGCCCTTTGAACCGGTACATTCACGCCTTAACACAATCCAGCACAGTCGCAAACATCAATCGACACTTCGACGGTTCCCGAAACAGCAGTCGCAAACATCAATCGACTTTGATGGTTCCCAAAACAGTTATTGATCATCGATACTTCCTGTTGCACTTTTCCAGAAACAATTTTCAAGACTACCCATCGATTCTTGATCCTCGTCTGAAGATGAAACACTCAACATCAATTTTGTTCATGAGAAACACTACCTTCGATTGACGATTCTTCTACATGAGAAACACTCTGGCTACGAGAAACACTCAACATTTGATTTTGTTCTCTCAACTCTCATATATGTTAGAAGGCAGTAAGCACAAGATACAAGCCTCGAAGTCAAACGTAACAGAAGATATTCATATCTATTCTCTACTCTGTTTCTAGATTTATAAGTTATAACTTATCAAATTAGTTCATTAGATGCTTATGTTTCTGATTCTTTATTTATTAATGCCTATTTTTTATTTTTTGTTACCATGTTAGAGAGGCTTAATTTTGTTTGAGATTTGGACAATTCGAGTCTATTTTGATTATCAGAATCTCAGGTTAGTGTAGTAGTGTTCTGATTATCTGATTTTTTTAGTTTAATGACTAATTATGAATTAATAATTATCAAATTATGAATCTGTTTATTGAGTATTATGTGTTATAATAATTTGATTATTTACCTTAATTAGTTATAGGGCCTATTTATGTGAAATTGTACAGGATCTCCAAAATCTCAGGACCTTCTCTGTATATGAGAACATTGTGCTGAAAAAGTCTTCATTGGTAATCCATCATTTATTTAATATGTACACATGTTAATTTGTAACAATATTTTTTAACTTACATTATAGTATAAACATGTAAAAGTTTACTAATTCAAATTATTTAGCACATTCCTGCATGCATGGTTTGTACGTGCATACAAGATCAATAATTATACATATAGGCATATCCGACTTATGGAGCTTATAATACTAGAAGGAATTTGTCATTCTATAATGATACACGGGGGATGGTTATGTGTCAACAAAATATGAATGACAAGATTTTGTGACATTGGATCATCAAAATCAATCTGGACCATTGTATCATCAAAATCAATGGATGAGATCTAATAATGGCAAAACTATAATTATCATGTATTAATTTAAAAAGAAAATTGCAAACATAGAAAATACCCCCCAACAACCTACGAATTTAAATAAAAAAACCCAAAAACTTTAAATTGTCATAACTTTTTTAGTTTTGTGAATTTAAACAAAAAAATTATACTAATCTTTTAGTTTTTTAATCCTCTTTCAAACAAGATCACTCTTCCCATATTTTTCTAAATTTTTTTTAACATGAAAATTTTGTTTCCATTTGGGCAGCAGGTAGTGTTTTTATCGGATTTTGCATTTTGGGTTTGAATGTGTAATTTTGCATTTTGGTGTGTATTTTCATTGAATCATGTTGGACTTGTATTTTGCATTTTCATGATTTTTGCATTTTGGAAGCATCTAGATGACCTGCATGTTTATATTTTGTGTTTTTCGTTTTTTGCATTCTGCATTTTACATTCTACGGATTTTGTATTTTGGTTTTGAATGTGTAATTTTGCATTTTTGGGCTGCATTTTTCATTGAATCAGTTTTGGGTTTGCATTTTGCATTTCATATTTTGTATTTTGGAAGCATCTGGATGACCTGCATGATGATATTTTGCATTTTTTGATTTTTTACATTTTGCATTTAGTATGAACACAACTCAAAATGCAAAATTTGCATTTCAAAAAAAAGTTTCTGAAATATATCAAGCCCGGTCTTGTTTGAAAGAAGACGAAAAATTGAATCTAACGGTATATTTTTTTGGTTAAAATTGTTAAAAACGAACGAGCTATAATCTTTTAAAGGAAGTGGGGTTTTTTTTAAATTTGTTAGGGGTCGCTGGGGCTGTGAGGCGACGATAATATATATATATATATATATATATATATAGGGTAGGGATAATGTTAGATGTATATTAGAGTAAGATGGGTAAGATGGAAGGAGAACCGTTAGATTTGGCTTGATGGTCAACACTCTTTGGTCAAAAATTGATGAGCTGACCTTTAAATTACATCAGCTCCAAGGGTAAAATGGGAAGAAAACACAAATAAACTTCTTATCAGTTACAAATCTCGTTACAGTAGGTAAATATTGATAAAAAATGATGATCACATTTATTGAAATATATTGATAAACAGAGAACACTAATTCAAATCAAGAACTTGATGAACAACTAGAATAGACAAGATTAATAAACTGAAAACCATAATTCTCACAAAATCTAGTATTCATCAAATGAGAACATTCATTCAAAATTGGTATTCATAAATAAACCAACAAACAAATCCATGAACATTTAGCTTCTTAAACTATATGTTGGAAAAATGATCTCATCAGTGAAGATTTGATGAGACAAAGTTAAGTTTGTAAGATGAATTCTACATACAACTTAAACAGAATTATGAAGCTTAGTCAGAATGAACACTTATAGTGATTCAGACTGAGTATAAGCTGAGTGTAAGCTGTACATATGTTTGATCAACTTAGACTATATCTTAGTAAGATTATCAATACGTTTGATAAGCTGTGTGAGTAAACTAAGATATATAAATATTGAGTTTCAGCTTGATGAGTTTCAAGCTGAGCAACTCAGCGTGAAGACTGATTCAGCTCAACAGAGTTACTAAATATGTTTTAGTTAATTCTTTAGACTTCTAAGGATGAGTTAATAATTATACATGTTAGTCCATGTTTGAATTCGGGTTTGTTCTCGAATAACTCAGCTTGATGAGTTTCAAGTTGAGTAACTCAGCCTGACTAAAGAAGTCAGTTTAAAAGAATTTAAATATGTTTTAAATTCTCTTTTAACTCTCTATATCTACGGAAAGCAAAAGAAGACTTCTGAATCAAGATTGAAGATTAAAGATTCAAGATTCAAGAGTCGGAGTTATCCGATAGTTAGTTAGCAAATTAGGATTAGTCCAGTTTGTTGGGAACCGTAGTAACAGGATTATAAATACTTATCTCCTGATAAGTTTAGAGGGACGATTCTGAAAAGAAGTTACAGAGCCAAAAACCTCACCTCACCGTATGTGTTACGATTCTTTAATCACTGTTTGTTAGTTCAACGTGATCAAGATATTCACAGATTGCCAAGTTGTTCGTGTGTTCGAATAATCACATTAGTTGTGATATTGGTAAGTTATCAATCTGTGTAAATCCTGTTTAGAGAGTCGTCAGTATTTATAATCATAAGTTGATTATAGATAGCTAAGTTTGAGAGATTGAAAGATTTATATTAGGTGGTTATATATCAAGAGTTGCTTACTTGATAGTTATTGTAATCATCTTCTTACTCAAAGTATTGTAATCATCTTTTTAATGAAAGCATTCGATTGATTGTGGTTTGATTTACTTTGTGTAACACTTTTATTTGATTTGTTTAATTTCAGCAGAAAGTGTATTCAACCCCCCCCCCCCCTTCTACACACCTGTTGCTTATTGTTATTCTCACCAAGGGACCAACAATTGTGTATTCAAATCGCATCGTATATCAATTGTGTATTGGTATACTTTATCAGTGTTTCTACTATAATTATTCGTTAATTATAATATTTTACAATTGTATCCGTTGGAAGATGATATGTTTCTACCCTCTCACTGTTACATCAAGCCGGAATTTTTTACGGTGTAACTGATAAAAAGGGAGTTCAACGGTAACTTTTCTCTCTCCTCATAAATGTATATATACCGACTCTATTCGGGTTAGAGAAGTTTACGCTTACAAAAAAAACTTCTCATATTCTAAAATACCTTTCACAAATAACCACTTGTCAGTACGATTACTCGTTTCATCGTTCTCAAAACTCTACATTGCTCAGTGCGAATACAGAAAAGTTACTCGGTGTAATTTTCAACTTTCAACGATGGAAGGAACTGTTCTGATTATAAGTGACAGAATGGTACGAGGTGCTGCGTTCAAGAACAACGGATTGCCGTTGATCAAAGTCAACAATCAGCGTGCTTGTCTTGCAATCCCTCAACGCAAGCTTAATAGAGGATACGAACCATGGGTCGATTACATTCGAAAATGCCCATTGGCCTTTGCTTTTACTGAAGCACCTCTATATATGGTTCCTCAGCATCTTCTCGAGTTTTGGTACATGCGTGTCTACGACCAAACCTCTGCCTCAATCCGAGGCACAGTGCTAAATTGGGAGAGGACCATTACTCTCACCGTTGATAGGCTAAGGGAAGTTCTTCAACTCCCTCAATCTGATGTGCTCGAGCCTGTGGTGACAAGACAGGTGGCTAGGTCTGTCCTACCTAGAATGAGACACCCACTAACAGAGGGTGTCATCAAGAAGGCCACCTTTCCAACCAGTTAGGGTTTCATGGTGTCCACAATGATCCGTTCACTTGGTACTAAGGTTGGAGGATTGGACCAAGTTAACAAGTTCGAGATGCAGCTGCTGTACAATATATACTTTGCTCGGAACTTAGACTATGCACAGCTCATCTTCAACGAGCTCAGGGTCCAAGTGATGAAGACCACAAGGGATCTTCGTGTGCCTTTCATTAGGTACCTGTCTGTGGCATTTGAAGCCGAGCTAGGGACAACACTATATGAAGCTACACAGGATGTGTTCCTCTCTCCTACACTCAGCCCAAGATGTTCAACAATGACATCTTCCCGGAGCAAGAAAGTCTGAGTATACCTATGCTTCTTATTGCTGAGGCAGCTTCTTCAGAAAGTGAAGAAGAGGGATCAAATCAAGGGGGAGCTTCCCAAGCTGACATCGAGGTTCAAGCTGAGCACTCTGCTCATGCTGATCCAGCAACCATTTAAGCTGCTTCTGGTAAGACCTCTCCACTTTCTCTTTCTTCTCACTATTCTCCATCCGTTTTTGGAGATAAGGCTGTGGTCAGCCCAACCCAGTCTATCCCATCTCCTCCACCTTCATTCCATTTAAAATCCCACTCTGAAGCCACCCCTAGCTTGCCCACTGCTGCTAGGGAGAATATCTGAACCTATACACGTAAAACTGCTATAGGTGGTGCCACTCCTAAAGGCATCACTGGAGCTGAGATCACATTGATCCCTCCACCGACAGCAGTTGAGGGGGATACGCCTACTCTTAAGGTGTCAACTTTGAGACTCATTACAACCCAACAGCCTATACCGAGTGTGGTGTCTACTCAGCCCACACTCTCCAATGCCATGGGAGAGCCCCCTACTATGCCTAAGTAGACACACTTAGGTGACATTGAATATATGACCAATCCCCAGGGTCAATCACCCCCCTCCAAACCAATTAGCCAACCACCAACCCATACACTTAGGTGACATTGAGCCCCATTACTTCTCTTCACTTCTCACACCCTATCGCATGACCTGTCAATGTTTCATCTTCAAACCAAGGTGATTGACAGGGTCCAGACTCTGGTGCAAATGAGTTTGAGGGTCTACACCATCCCTTGGATGATGTACCCAAGTTCCAACCCACTCAAGTTGACTTGGATAATTTGCTAACATTCTTCAATAGTCAGTTTGATGCATTGCACCTTGAAAGGAAGAAAGCAAAGAAAGATATGCTGATGATCCTTGATAATCTGGATGAGGAGGTGCTAATGTTAAAATCTATTGTTGCTACCTTAAAAAAACAAAATACTTCCACCCCTATTGATGATGACAAAAAGGGGGAGAAGGTTCAAGAAGCTGAAGCTTTACTACTATTGGCAGAGGGAGCAGATCAGATTGACGGGGAGAAAGAAACAGAGAAAGAACCTGGGCTGACTGAGAAAGCAAAAGGCAAAAGACCAGTAGTGGTCAGCTCAGATGAATCAGAAGCCCCTCAACAGAAAAGAAGAAAAGTGATTTTAAGTGAATCGTCAGCCTTAGATGAAGACTCTACGGATAAAATGACAATACAAGAAAGAGCTTCACTTATGGCAGTTAGAAGATTAGAACAAGAGGAAGCTGACCAGCTTGGGATATCAATTAATGAATTAAGAAGAAGAGAACGGGATGCTCAAGCTGTGTTAGCAGAGGAGAAAGAGAGAAGAGAAAGAGATTGGGCTGAACAGATCAAGAAGCAGAATGAAGAGTTTTCTAGACTCAGACTGCCAATCGTGCCTAAGGAGGAAGAAGTAGAGGAGCTTCCTGTCCAGAGTCAACCTGAAGGGGAAGACATAACTCAGTGTTATACAAGGACCTATTTCTCCTCTCAAATAAATACACTAAGGTTGAGTTCAGTTCAAGGGATCATCATTCTAGAGTTTGTCTTAAGAAATGGTGAAACATCTTCTCTGGAGATGAGTCAACTGCATAAACTGGGATATGAAGAATGGAAGCAAGTAGCTATACTTATCAAGTGGATGGAAAAGTCCTCTGCCAGAAATCAAGTTAAAGATGAGCTGCTAAGGCTACTTGCAAGACCTGATTCGTTGAAACTCATACCCAGATCTTAGATTGTAACCCTACTAACGTCCTTTCACAAAATGGGGAAGGGCAAGTTGAAAAAGCCAGCTGGATTAGCAAAAGCAAATAAGTACACTCTGAATCTTCTTGAAGGCTTGGAGTTTAAAGAAAACACCTATGTGGAAAAGCCTGAGAAAGGATTCATGTACCTGGATAGGAATGGAGAACAATGCTTCCAGTCTGATGCGAACATATACACTTGTGGGGTATCTCAAGTGTTTGCTCTAAGACAAATTGTGGAAAAGACTGAACAAACTGCAAGATTCAGATACAGAATAAATAGAGCGATCAGATCTCAAAAGGATCAGCTCCAACATATACCTAATCTGCAGTAAATCCTTGAAGAAATAAATAAGCAGATTAAGGAGTTTGAAGAGCTGCATCCAGAATAGATTAGTTCTAATATTTTGTAAAGCACTTAGTGTGCATGATCTAAGTGATCAATCCAATTTGTATTATGATTAGGTCAATTAATACTAGTATAAAGTTTGATATGTTCAACTGTGTTGTGATGTGTTCATATTTATAAGTCTGATGAGTTCAGCAAAATGAATAATTGATAAGTTCTTATTCATTAATGTAATTGGTTGGTGTGTTCAACTAAAAGTTGGTGTGTTCCAATTTAAATTGATAAGTTCAATTAAAATTGATATGTTCAATTAATATTTGATCAGTTCAAATATAAAAATCATAATAAGTTTAAGACTTAAGACATAATTCTGTTAAACAAACTTACTAACTGTTTGATGGTTTTGTCATCATCAAATAGGGGGAGTTTGTTGGGAAAATGATCTCATCAGTGAAGATTTGATGAGACAAAGTTAAGTTTTTAAGATGAATTCTACATACAACTTAAATAGAATTATGAAACTTAGTCAGACTGAACACTTATAGTGATTCAGACTGAGTATAAGTTGAGTGTAAGCTGTACATATGTTTGATCAGCTTAGACTTGTAAGATTATCAATACGTTTGATAAGCTGTGTGAGTAAACTAAGATATATAAATATTGAGTTTCAGCTTGATGAGTTTCAAGCTGAGCGACTCAGCTTGAAGACTGAGTCAGCTCAACAGAGTTACTAAATATGTTTTAGTTAATTCTTTAGACTTCTAAGGATGAGTTAATACATGTTATTCCATGTTTGAATTCGGGTTGTTCTCGAAGAACTCAGCATGATGAAATTCAAGCTGAGTAACTCAGCCTGACTAAAGAAGTCAGTTTAAAAGATTTTAAATATGTTTTAAATTCTGTTTTAACTCTCAATATCTACGGAAAGGATAAGAAAACTTCCGAATCAAGATTGAAGATTCAAGATTCAAGATAAGAAGATTCAAGAGTCCGAGTTATCCGATAGTTAGTTAGCAAATTAGGATTAGTCCAGTTTGTTAGGAACCGTAGTAACAGGATTATAAATACTTATATCCTGATAAGTTTAGAGGGACGATTCTGAAAAGAAGTTACAGAGCCAAAAACCTCACCTCACCGTATGTGTTACGATTCTTGAATCACTGTTTGTCAGTTCAACGTGATCAAGATATTTACAGATTGCCAAGTTGTTCGTTCGTTCGAATAATCACATTAGTTGTGATATTGGTAAGTTATCAATCTGTGTAAATCTTGTTTAGAGAGTCGTCAGTATCTATAATCATAAGTTGATTATAGATAGCTAAGTTTGAGAGATTGAGAGATTTATATTAGGTGGTTATCTATCAAGAGTTGCTTACTTGATAGTTATTGTAATCATCTTCTTACACAAAGCATTGTATTCATCTTTTTAATGAAAACATTCGATTGATTGTGGTTTGATTTACTTTGTGTAACACTTTTATTTGATTTGTTCAATTTCCACAGAAAGTGTATTCAACCCCCCCTTCTACACACCTGTTGCTTGTTGTTATTCTCACCAAGGGACCAACACTATAACATACCATTAAATTTTTTTGATGAAATTCTATATTCACTGTCAAAACCTATAAATTACACAATAAGAATTTCATGAATAATAAGATCTTTGAACAAATGAATACAAAATACCTTGAAACAACTTGAATATCTAGTGAATCAAGAAAATTAGACAAACAAAAACTAAACTTAAAACTGATGAATCAAAGCCTTCTAATAACCAATCGAAATATAATTTTCAGAACTTTGGACAAATAAAACTGATGAACAAAAAACTGATGAAATCCTCTGATAGAAGTGATGAATTCCACTTCTGAATTCTAGCGTCGATGCTTAAAAAACCAAACAAAAATTTCATTTCCAAATGATATTATTCAATTTTTCAGATCTGATGCTTAAATACCAGCGTGACAGTGTCGATACTTAGAAAAAAAATCATTTCCAGATCTGATGCATAGAAGTGATGAATAAGTAAGACTGTATCAGAGGAAATTGGGGTTTTCTCGTTGACGCAAAAAGGTTGCAACTATCTGATGGACATATACAGCCGATTTAGGCTGTTGGCGGCGAAGACAAGCAGCGGTGGTGGCAGTGAGGCAGTGGGAATCAATGACAAGCAGCGGCGGTAGTTGTAGTGGTGGCCGGTCATCGCAACACGTCCCGCAGTGGGCGTGGCAGTGGGAATCGATGGCGGACGGGGCTGATTAGGCTTTGCCGGTTACCGTGGCCGGCGATTATAGAGGAGGCCATCGACTATGGGGAGGTCACAGGAGAGGCATCTACAGAGGAGAGAGGCGTAGTGTTAGGGTTGGGTGAGATTGTGAGAATCATATAACAGCTGTTGATAGAGATAATTAAGGGAGAAAGTACAAATGTCTAACCTACCCTTTTATTAAAAATGCCACTTGTCAGCTCCTAAATCCTTCTTACCCATCTTATTAATTTTTACATCTTATTTGATCTCTACTATATATATATATATATATATATATATATATATATATATATATATATATATATATATATATATATATATATATATATATATATAAAATTTTTTTATTTCAATTTTTCTTTTTTGCCCCTAAACTATGTGCCACGTGTCATTACAAGAGAAGATTCTTTAAGTTCTATGTTTAAGGGAAGTTCTTTATATATATATATATATATATATATATATATATGTGTGTGTGTGTGTGTGTGTGTGTGTGTGTGCAAAAATTCAAACGAGAACTGTTTTTCGTACGAGAAATGCGGAAACTATTTTCTATGCCATTAATGACTCATTAATAAGGGTATTTTGGTAATTTATATATTTACCCAACCGTGAATTGCGTCCGGGTGAGCCTCATTAATTTGCAAAGCTTGATTTTTTCGAAATAACCCTCATTAATGTTTCATTAATGAGCTATTAATGAGTCATTAATGAAACTTTAATAAGCCGCCAAAAAATCTTAGCAATTGATTAATATTAATCAAGGGCTAAGATTGTTTCTCGCACGAAAAACAGTTACTTCACCTTATATATATATATATATATATATATATATATATATATATATATATATAAAAGGTGAAGTTATATATAGAATTTCCCTTAAACATAGAATCTAAAAAACTTGGTGATGACAAGTTGGATTATGATTAGGGACAAAACTAAAAAAAAAACAACACGTGCCTCTCTCCAGCCACCCTTGACCCTCCAGCCAATCTTTTTTTTTTTTTTTTTTTAAACCCTCAATTTGAAATGATCATAACTCTTCGTTTTTAAGAATTTAAGCAAAAAAATTATATAATTAGATTCTGTTTTTCGTCCTCTTTCAAACAAGACCAAGCTTGATAAATTTATAAAACTTTTTTTTAAATGCAATTTTTATAAAATTTGCATTTTCATCTGGGTTTAATTTCAAAATGAAAAATATAAAAAATTGGAAAAGCAAAATATGGAAGATGCAGGTCATGCAAATGCTTGCAAAATGCATATTATGAAAATGCAAAATACAAACCCACAACTCTACACAACACTACAATGCAGACCAAAATGCAAATTACATATTCAAACCCAAAATGTAAATTCCATACACAACACTACGATGCAAATTACATATTAAAAATTTGCATTTTCAAAAAAAAAATAGAAAAATATAGGAAAAGTGGTCTTGATCGAAAGAGGATTAAAAAACTAAATGATTGTTATGATTTTTTTGCTCAGATGCACACAACTTAAATAGTTATAACAATTTAAAGTTTTAAGGGGTAATTTTTTTTTAATTTGAAATAGGAGAGGAAATTGACGTGGGTTTTGTGGTGGGGGGAGGGGGTGGGGGGGATTTTTCATGCTAGCCCCTCACATATTCAGTTATCATATATAATTTTCTTATAATTACAAAATTATCATTTGTTAAATTTTATCCATTAATTTTGATGATTCAATGATACAGATTAGTTTTTTAAATTTTTTTTGTTTAAGACATGATTCTTTAATGATTAAAATCTTTTAATTATCAACTAAGCAAAATATTAAAACTTTTAACCTTTTAAATAAACTTTAAATACTGATTAAAATCTAAACTTTATTTTAAATATATAGGAAAAATTCGTTTTCCTTTTAGTTATAGTTTTTGATTACCTAAAAGGAAATAAAAAGACAGGTGGATTTAAAATTTATCGAAAGGATTAACAAAAACTTATTTTTTCTTTCTTCAAGATTCCCATCACACAAAATAAGCCCAAGAAATAATAAAGAACTAAATGTTAACTTAGAACATATCACAAAATTAAGAATTTCAAATTAAGGAGCCGCTTTTTAAATTTTATTGTTAAATTATTCATATAAATCATAAACTGGACCACGCTAGTTTTAACAAAGATACACTCTTTATTAGATTAGACTTATAAAACTCAAAACTTAAATATATATATATGTGTTGGTCAAATGATCTCATCAGTTGAAATTTGATGAGATAAAGTTAAGTTTGTAAGATATGTTCTGAATATAACTTAAACATAATTATAAAGCTTGATCAGACTGAGCACTTATAGTGTTTCAGACTGAGCATACTCTGAGTATAAGCTGAGCATATAGTTGATCAGCTTAGACTATATCTTAGTAAGATTATTACTATGTTTGATAAGCTGTGTGTGTCACCTAAGATATAGGTTGAGTATTCAGCTTGATGCATTTCGAGTTGAGTGACTAAGCTTCTAGACTGAGTCAGCTCAACTGAGTAGCTAAGTAAGTTCTAGCTAACTCTTATGTGACATCTAAGGATGAGTTAGTCATTATACATGTTAGTACATGTTTGATTTCAAGTTTGTTCTCGAAGGACTCAGCTTGATGAGTTTCAAGCTGAGTAACCATCCTGACAAAAGAAGTCAGTTTAAGAGAATTTAAATTGGATTTAAATTCCTTTTACTCTCTATATCTACGACATGGATAAGAAGATTCCAGAATCAAGATTAAAGATTGAAGACTTAAGATAGAAGATTCAAGGTTCAAGATTCCGGGTTATCCGTTAGTTTGTTATCAGATTAGGATAAGTTCTAGTTTGTTAGGATCCGTAGGAACAGGATTATAAATACTTATCTCCTGATAAGTTTAGAGGAACAACGATAACGAGTGCCAGACTGTAATCTCACCTCAACGTATTGATCGTATGTGTTACGAATCTTGATACACAGTTTGTAAGTTCAATGTGATCGAGAAATTTACAGATTGCCAACATTGTTCATGTGCTCGATCTTCACTTCTGTTGTGAAGTTGGTAAGTATTCAATCTGTGAATAAATCCTGTTTAGAGAGTCAGTTCGTATCTATAATCATAAGTTGATTATAGATAGCAAAGTTTGAGAGATTGAGAGATTTGATTTACATTAGGTGTTTACATATCAAGTGTTGCTTATTTGATTGTTAATGTAATCATCTTCATATTAATAAAAGCTTTCAAATTTATGTGGTTTGATATGTATTAACACTTTTTATTGATTGGTTGAATTTTCCGTAGAATGTATATTCAACCCCTTTTCTACACATTAGTTGCTTGTTGATACTCTCATCAAGGGACCAACAACTGGTATCAGAGCAGGTTGAACGATTTCATAAGTTGAAAGTTCAAGATTCTGAGAAAGTATACAATGTCGACAAGCAACAATTCATCAAACTTTCTTCAGATGGCTGCTAAAGGATGTACCATATTTGATGGATCTGATTATGCTGGACTAGTAAGAAACAGAATTCAGTGGTTGCTTCAACTGCTGAAGGTGAGTATGTTGCTGCAGGTAGCTGTTGCGCTCAAGTCCTGTGGATGCAACATCAGCTTCAAGATTTTGGTATGAGTTTCAAGAAAATACCTATATTTTGTGATAACCAAAGTGCAATGGTCATTACATATAATCCAGTCTTCCACTCCAAAACAAAGCAAATAGAAATTAGACATCACTTCTTCTGAGACATCGTGGAAAAAGGTAAAGTTGAAATCAAATTTATCTCTACTAATGATCAATTAGCAGATATATTTACAAAACCACTTGATGAAAAGAGGTTTCTATATCTGCTAAGTGAATTGGGTATGCTCAACCCTTAGATAAATCTCTAAAACTGAGTTTCAGCCTGACAAAGACTAAGTGTCTTAAGCTGAGTGCACAGTTTATGGATAAGTTTTCATAAACTGTCTATCTTGTCAAGCTGAGTGATAAGTTCACACCTTCGGTTTGTTCCAAACAGGTTTTAACTACTAAGATTGGTTAAAATATAAATTTGAATCAGTCTCAAATAAAAATGACTAAGTGTCATTAATTTTGAGTTGTGTGCTCCACTCAGGCTGAGTGTCAATCTCAAGCTGAGTGGTAAGACCAAGCTGAGTGCTTGACTCACGCTGAGTAATAAGTTTCCTTAGCTTGGTAAGTCCAAATAATGTTTTAATTACTGTGTGTTTTTAATTCATGCAACATTATGCTTGAATCAGTCTCACATTTTGTTTTTACGCCGATTAGGTATCGGTGTAATTAAACAGTGTAAATAATATTTTTGTAAGTCAAGAATGCTATTTTACATACTTATCCGTTGGGAGATGATGTGTTTCTACTCTATTACTGTTACATCAAGCTGTAAGTTCGTTAGAGTAACGGCTAAATAGGGATTTCAACGGTAACTTTTCTCTCTCCTAAAAAAGGTATATATATCGGTTGTAACTGAAATTCAGACATTTACGCTTACTAGACTTCTGATATACTCACTATACCTTCTACAAACCACCTATTTCTAAGTGCAGTTTACCGTTCAATCAAATTTCAAGCCCTAATCGCTCAGTCCGAATTGCGTATTTACTCAGTGTGACGCAAAAACATTCTACGATGGACGGAACCATTCTTAATCTAAGTGATCGAATGGTAAGGGGTGCTGCCTTCAGGAACAACGGATTGCCGTTGATTAAAATCAACAATCAACGTGCTTGTCTTGCAATCCCTGAACACAAAAGAGACAGAGGATACGAAGCGTGGGTGGATTATATTCGCAAATGCCCACTGGCATTCGTTTTTACTGGAAAACCGGTTCATGTGGTTCCTCAGCACCTACTGGAGTTCTGGTGTATGTGTGGGTTCGACCAGGACAGCGGCGAAATTCGAAGTACTGTGCTGAATGGAGAGAGAACCATTGCTCTCACAGTGCAAAGGCTAAGGGAGGTTCTACAACTCCCTTAAAACAATGTGTTCGAGCCTGCTGTGACGAGGCAGGTGGCAAGGTCTGTCCTACCCCGAATGGGTCACCCAGAAACGGAGGGTGTAATAAAAGGCCACCTCTCCAACCGGATGGGGTTTCATGGTGTCAACAGTGATTCGTTCACTTGGTACCACGGTTGGAGGACTAGACCAGGTTAACGAGTTCGAGATGCAGCTGATTTACAACATCTACTTCGCAAGAAATCTGGATTATGCACATGTCATCTTTAATGAACTCAAGGTCCAAGTGATGAAGACCACGAGGGATCTTCATGTACCATTTATAAGGTACCTGTCCTTGGTATTTGAAGTTGAGCTAGGGACAACACTTTATGAAGTTGGGTAGGATGTGTTCCTTACCCCAGCACTCAGCTCTAAGATGTTCAACAATGACATTTTTTCAGAGGAGGAGGGTCTTAGTGATCCTATGCGATGGATAGTTGAGGGAGCTTCATCTGCAAGTGAAGCCGAGGAGTCCATTCAAGGGGGAGCTTCTGACGCTGAACCAGCAACTCAAGCTGAGCACTCTGCTCAAGCTGAGCCTATATCTGAAGTTGAGGGTGATTCAACTTCATCATCATCCTTCCTTCTTCCATCTTCAGAGTCTGCATTTCTTGGCAGAATCTGTAAAGGTTTGACTCTTCCTCTCTCTACTTCTACTCACTTTTCTCCATTATCCTTTGGAGACAAGACTGTGATAAGTCTAACCCAGTCTATCCCATCTCCTCCAACTCCATTTTATTATAAATCTCAATTTGCAGCCAACTTTGGTGTGCCCACTGCTACCAGGGAAAATATCCAAACCTATAACAGAAAGACGGCCCAAGGTGGTGCCATACCTCAAGGCACCACTAGAGTTGATATCACATTGATACCTCCAATGGCAGGAGTTAAGGGGGAGACACCTACTTTTAAGGTGTCAACCTCAAGGCTCATTACAACCCTTAAGCCTAGCCAGGGTGGTATGGTGTCTACTCAGTCCACACTCTCCAGAGCCATGGGAGAGCCTACTACTGTGCCTGAGCAGACACACTCAAGTAACATTGAAATTATGACCAATCCCCAGGGTCAATCACCCCCTCTCACCGAATAAGCCAACCACCTACCCATACACATCACGATTTGAACCCAATTACTTCTCTTCACTTCTCACACTCTCCAACATGACCTGTCAATGATTCATCACAATACCAAGGTGAATTACAGGTACAAACTATGGTGCACATGACTTTGAGGGTATATACCAACCCTTGGATGATGCACCAAAGTCCCAACCTTCTCAAGCTGACTTCGATGATATATTGACATTTATTAAAGGTCAGTTTGACACATTGCATCTCAAGAGAAGAAAGAACAAGAAGCATATGTTGCTGATACTGGATTCATTGGATGAAGAGGTGCTGAAATTGAAATCTGCAGTGGCTGCTCTAACACAACAACAACCTTCGAACCCTATTGATGATAACAAAAAGAAGGAGAAGGTTCAAGAGGCTGAAGCTGAGTCCGTTCAAGCTGAGGCTTTGTTACTACTAGCTAAGGGAGCAGAAAAGCCAGCTCAGATTGAGGGGGAGAAAGGAAAGGAAACTGAAACTGAAACTGAGTTGGCTGAAAAGGCTAAAGAAAAAAGACCTGTAGTAGTTAGTTCAGAGGATCAGACTCAGATGAAGACTCTGCAGACAAAATGACTTTACAAGAAAGAGCTTCTGTATTGGCAGTTAGAAGAATGGAGCAACAGGATGCTGATCACCTTGGGATGTCTATAAACGAACTAAGAAGAAGGCAAATGAATTTACAAGCTGAGTTAGCACCTGAGAAAGAAGCAAGGGAACAGGCTTGGGCTGAACAGATATGAAAGCAGAATGAGGAATTAGTTAGACTCAAACTGCCTATTGTGCCTAAGGAGGAAGAAGTAGAAGAACTTCAAGTCGGAAATCAACTAGAGGAAGAAGATATCACTCAGTGTTATATCAAGACACACTTCTCCTCTCAGATCAAAACACTCAAGCTGAGCACAGTCCAAGGGATCGTCATTCTAGAGTTCATCTTAAGAAATGGTAAAACACCTTCCCTGGAAGTGAATCAACTCCACAGACTGGGATATGAAGAATGGAAGCAGGTAGCCATACTCATTAAGCAGATGGAAAAGTCTTCTGCTAGAAATCAAGTAAAAGATGAAATCTTAAGGCTGCTAGCAAGAGCTGATGCGATGGAAATCATACCCAGATCTGAGATAGTAACCCTACTGACTTCCTTTCACAAAGTTGGGAAGAAAAAGTTATCAAAACCAGTTGGATTAGCAAAAAGAAACAAGTACGGTCTTGATCTTCCTGAAGGCATGGAGTTTAAAGAGAATACTTATGTTGAAAGGCCTCAGAAGGGATTTATGTACTTAGATAGTAATGGTGAACAATGTTTCCAGTCTGATGCATCAATTTATATATGTGGCGTATCAAAAGTATTAGCTCTAGGATTAATTGTGGAGAAAACTGAACCAAATGCCAGGTTCAGATACAGACTGAATAGAGTTATCAGATCACAAAAGGAACAACTTCAACACTTGCCAAATCTGCAAGAACTCCTTGAAGAAATTAACAAAGAGATCAAAGAGTTTAAACAGTTGCATCCTGAATAGATTAGTTCTATTTGTAATTATTAGATTACTTCTAATAATTTGTAAGCACTAAGTGTGCATGATCTAAGTGATCAAAATCTTGTACTCTGATATGTCCAATGATTACAAGTATTAGTTTGATATGTTCAACTGTTTATGATAAGTTCATATTTTTTAGTCTGATGAGTTCAGCTTGAATGAATAATTTGATTAGTTCATATTCATTATTATGATTGGTTGGTATGTTCAACTTATAATTGATATGTTCAACTTAAAATTGATAAGTTCAATTAATATTTGATATGTTCAAAAATAACATCTTGGTAAGTTTAAGATTTAAAACATAATTTTGTTCAACAAACTTAAGAACTGTTTAATGGTTTTGTCATCATCAAATAGGGGGAGTTTGTTGGTCAATTGATCTCATCAGTTAAAATTTGATGAGACAAAGTTAAGTTTTTAAGATATGTTCTGAATATAACTTAAACATAATTATGAAGCTTGATCAGACTAAGTACTTATGTGTTTCAGACGGAGCATATGCTGAGTATAAGCTGAGCATATAGTTAATCAACTTAGGCTATATATTAGTAACATTATTACTATGTTTGATAAGCTATGTGTGTCACCTAAGATATAGGTTTAGTATTCAGCTTGATGCGTTTCGAGCTGAGTGACTCAGCTTCTAGAGTGAGTCAGCTCAACAGAGTTGCTAAGTAAGTTCTAGCTAACTCTTATGTGACTTCTAAGGATGAGTTAGTCATTATACATATTAGTACATGTTTGATTTCAAGTTTGTTCTCGAAGGACTCAGCTTGATGAGTTTCAAGCTGAGTAACTCAGCCTGACAAAAGAAGTCAGTTTAAGAGAACTTAAATTGGATTTAAATTCCTTTTACTCTCTATATGTACGGCATGGATAAGAAGATTCCAGAATCAAGATTGAAGATTGAAGACTCAAGATAGAAGATTCAAGATTCAAGATTCCGGGTTATCCGTTAGTTTGTTAGCAGATTAGGATAAGTTCTAGTTTGTTAAGATCCGTAGGAACATGATTATAAATACTTATCTCCTGATAAGTTTAGAGGAACAACGATAACGAGTGTCAGAATCTAATCTCACCTTAAGCTATTGATCGTATGTTTTACGAATCTTGATACATAGTTTGTAAGTTCAAAGTGATTAAGAAATTCACAGATTGCCAACATTGTTCGTGTGTTCGATCTTCACGTCTGTTGTGAAGTTGGTAAGTATTCAATCGTGAATAAATCCTGTTTAGAGAGTCAGTTCGTATCTATAATCATAAGTTGATTATAGATAGCAAAGTTTGAGAGTTTGAGAGATTTGATTTACATTAGGTGTTTACATATCAAGTGTTGCTTACTTGATTTTTAATGTAATCATCTTCTTATTAATGAAAGCATTCGATTTCATGTGGTTTGATGTGTGTTAACACTTTTTATTGATTGGTTCAATTTTCCGCAGAAAGTGTATTCAACCCACCTTCTACACATTACTTTGCTTGTTGATACTCTCACCAAGGGACTAATTATATCACACAGTGGAAACGAATTATAAACATAAATAAAAATTCAAACTTTAAAACCCAAAATGATCTTTTTTACCTCAGGTGCTCAAGTGTTACGTGGTATTACCAACGAGATCCTTCTAACTGGAAAATCAACCAACAACACGAACTCTTATCGTACATATAGTACCCGACTTAGGAAACCTGAAACCCCAAAAGGCTGTTCGCCCATAGCTTTTTCTGAGAGAGAGGAAATATTTGTTTATCAAAAACTTGTAATATCCTTACCTTATATATACAAACACAGTAAATTGATATACAAACACAGTAAATTGATATACAATGATATGTATTTGAACTTGGAAATCTGAGATGTTTGTACATACATCGACACATATATATAGACACAGGAAGGTGGTTAGCTGGTATCTGCCTTGCCATGCTGGCGGCGGTTGGCGGCGGTTCTCCACAGGCCTGCCACCGTGGCAGCCTTTTCCCTTCCTTTATTTATGTTACATGCATACTAATATTGTACCTAGCATATAATTACAGACATAATATTGTTTCATAATAAACTAAACAAACTTAATTAATGAATATACTAATTAGAGGTCCAACATTCTCTTCCTTAATTAATATTTTCATTAAACAAATTAGTGTCTTTGTTGATCTTGAAACTATAATGAAAAAGTCATCATCTTCGCGGTCTTCAGTCCCTTTCCTTGTTCCATCGTCCTTCTTGATGCTTGATTCTCCTTCGTCCTCCACTTCTTTCACACGTCCATCAATCTCACAAGCTTTTGCAACTCCGTCTTCGTCATGGCATCCATTGCCCGTATCACCTTGATCCCCGAGACCATCTCCATACAAGCTTGACTCTTGATTGATTCTCCATGAACCTAATGCATAGAATTCTATAAGCAAGAACAAATACTGGTTGTAAATGTCTTGTAGTGCATCTCCAAAGAAATCAAGGTATCCAAATTGCATCGTAATTTCGTTCCATCTATCATCCCTTGTGATAGACTCATGTCCTCCAAAACTTGCTACCAACTTGTAGAGTGCAAACAAAGAGACTTCAACCCCCTCAAATTTTAGTGGCGTCGCGAGTTCCATCCCTTTCTTCTTCTCATAAAACCATTCGATTGCTTCATGGAATTTCTTGTCAAACAGCTTTCCATCACATGCTACAATTCGATCATCGTGTGCCATCCTCATAAATGATATGAAATCATTATAGTTCTCGATCTTTAAACACACTTTCCTTCCATCTATGTCGATCACATCCACACATCCATTCTTGTACCGCTCGACGTGAGAAATTCACAATAACCATCATCCTTGAAGTCTATCTCGAACCCTTGTTGTATCAATTATTTTACACTCAACACATTCACATTCAATATACGAGTGTAAGCCACATGTGCAATCTCATAAATTGCCTCGTTTGATTCCACTTCGACTTGACCATACCCGTGAATCTATATCTCAAGTCCTCTTTATCAATTGACTTCAAAACATGATTTGTAACTAGTGTATAAAATGTAATGGGAAGTCATGTGATTCGATATTGTTGAATTAAAGTACCACATCGAATTCCATGTCTTTCCATCCGTTCCCTTGACCAAATAGTCACATCGAATGAGAATTCGATCGAGGGCCGGTGATGCTATCCCAAAATCAACAATAGTTGAAGTTGAATCATGATTTTTATCAACACTTTTTTGAATTTTTCATTGGGCAATCCCTTGCATGATTCCCAATCTCGTGACACCGATAGCAATTCACCTTTCTAAATCGTGATTCCCCGATTTCACTACCTGTTTCCTCGTAAAGATGAACAAGTACGACAGTAAGAGTAGAGAGTATATATTGGGCTTCAGGAGAATAAGTTTGAGAAGGATGAAGGCCTAGAAAACAATGAAAACAATATGTTAGAAGACTTACAGGGACGAGGCCCTGTAAGCCACTCCGACGCTCAAGTTAGTCATGAATATGGTAAAGAGCTTAAAGGAGAGTATTAGGGCAGAGAAGGTGCATACCTTTATAAGAGACGGTAGTCTCTTATTTATAGATTGAGGGTCTCTAAGTGGACCGTTAAGATGATGGACAGGTGTCCCGATCTCTTGTGGGAGACCAGAAAGGTTATACTTTTTCTGCTGCAAATGGGATCTGCTCCCCACTATCAGTGTCAGCCAATCATGTGACTGTTAATAATACTTTTTGATAGGATTTGTGTGCATAACCATCGAACCCTGATGATACGCCCAATGGGGTAAAACACTCTAGGGTCACACCTGTGAGGGTATGTAATTCAAGTAAGAAAATTCACACAGTTCGGAGATGGATATTATGACAATTAGTCATAAACCAGTATTGAGAGTTGGGAAAATAACCAGGTTAATATAGTTGACAAGAATATATATATTTATTAGTTAATAAATATATATTGTCGATTATTGGATTAATATCTTGGATATTAATTAAAAAGGTTATTGTTACTAATTGTTATTATTATTAAAGAGGATAAAACATATTAAAGAATTATATATATATATATATATATATATATAATGTTGATATATATATATATATATATATATATATATATATATTATATTAATAATAAAATAGTTTAAAAGGTTTCCTAATTAAAGATAACTAGATAAGTTATCTATAAATAGGAGTTAAACCATAACAATTAGAAAAAATAAATCATTAATCTAAAAACGCTCTCCCCCCCCCCTCTCTCTCTCTCTCTCTCTCTCTCTCTCTCTCTGAATCGGCGGCCGAACCCCCTCCCAAAGGGTGGTGCCGATTTTGATGATTCTTGGTGCAAGGGATCAAGTACAAATTGAGTGTGGATTAAGCCTTTCTAGCGGGTGCTTGTTATACCTCATCATGAGTGGATTAAGCTTGAGCAATTCAGGTATATTTTCATCTAATATGTTTTTAGTGATGTATGGTGAAATCGATGGATGTAATATGTGTATTAACACATATATCGATTTTCATTTTATAACTGTAGGATTGATTACATGCTTAGTTTTATGTTTAATTCAATCGTGGTTTTCCTTGCATGATTTCTGTGCAAAAGGCTATATGCCTATGATCAAGTTTTTCGATTTCATATATACTGGATATATACACATGTGGGAAACTAAGATCTGTTTAATCCTTTAGGATTTTAGGATTAAGATTATTATTCTGTTTCCGCCTATGTGAATAATAACTGTTTTTGATTGTACAATTCTGAGTTGGTTCAAACCAAGTTTTGTTGTGAATCAGGATAACTCAAGTATGAATTGTAATCTGTAAAACCCAACAGTGGTATCAGGGCCTCGGCTCAGTTTATCACAGTGTGTTAGAATATCTGTTACTATCATGTTTTTAAATATTATTTGTGTATATGATATTTTTCGAAAATCATGAGGATTGAACAAGTTGATGTTGAATCCTAGCTTATCTAAAACAATTTGATTTTACATAAGGTTTTTAGATTTAAACCTTTGATCAGAAAGGCAAACCAGTTAGGTTTGACCGGTTAAAGGATTAAATCAATAAACAGGTTATTTTTGAAAAAAGTAAATGTTTATCTCTTATACATGCTTTTTCGAAAATTAGGGATAGGCCCTGAGCCAATCTCAGTTTGTTGTTTAAATGTATATTTTATTGTTTTATATTTTTAATCAGAAAAGTTGAACCAGTTAGGTTTGACTGGTTAAAAGGAATTAAAACTATAAAAGGTTTAATTTTTGTGTGATTGATTATATATATGTATATATATATATATATATATTAACCAATTGTGTTAATATGGCTTATTTAAGGTTTTTTTGATCAAAAGCTAGTTGAGTTTAAGATTAAAAGGATAAACCTTAAATTTAAAGAAATCCCATTTTATCAACGAGTTCTATGTTGATAATTTTGATTTCAAAATTTAATTAATGAAACAAGTCATGTTTTGGAATTTTAAATTTTGAATAATAAGGGAATTTCTAGAATTAATTATACATATATATATTCGGATCATAAAAATTATCCGAATTAAAGATTAAACCGAAAAATGGCCTAAGGGGGTACACGGCCCAAATAGGTCCTCAGTCCGAGAGGATTTTCGGCCCAAGGGGCTATTCGGCCTAAGGGGTACACGGCCCAAATGGGTCCTCGGCCCAAGAGGTTTTTTGGCCCAAAGGGGATATTTGGCCCATGGTGGTTTTCGGCCTAGTTAGCGGCGCGAACCACGTGGTCACGACCGGTTATTGGGTTTTTGCCCAATAAGTCATTTTTGGCCCAATTGGGGTTGAATTGGATAGTTCGTTAATTTAATTTCATAAAAAGCCCAAGTTTTATTTTAATTTATAATTGTTTTAAATAAAATGGGTCTATATGAATTTAAAAGGGTTTAATAAACTTAATGGGCTTTATGGCCCAATTAGGTGAATTCAAGAATGGGCTTAGGCCCATTGGGACTTAGATGATATATTGGGATTTTAATTCGGACGAAATAATAATACAAGGTATTTAATATATATATATATATATATATATATAAATATATATATATATATATATATATATATATATATATATATATATATATATATATATATAAAATATTATGATTAAGACGTTATTTTAACTAGTTGAGTTAAAATACAAGTTTTATTATGCTTTTAGATTAAAATATAAGAAACAACCATAATGGTGTATTGTTATTATTATACAATATAAGCAAAGAAAAAAATCTTTAATCGGGTAAGTGTTTTAGGATTAAAACACATTTTGATATGATAGTTATTATACCAATAGGTCTTAATGATTAAAGTGATTTGACAAGTTTTGTCAAAAGTTTCTCATCTCGAATTAACAGCTTGATTAGTTTAAGAAGGTTGGAGAAAAGGTGTATACTTGCATTACTATTATTAATGCATCGTTGATTATATATATATATATATATATATATATATATATATATATATATATATATATATATATATATATATATATATATATATATTGTTGTTGTTGTTGTATATGTATGTGAATTGGTTGACTTGTATACTAAAAGTTGCATTAGTATCTTTAAATCACATTTGTAGTTTTTCATGTCAACTACAAGTTTTTGATTTAAATAAGTCAACAGTATATTCTTGTTGTGGTTGGACATGTAGGTTATAGGTTTTGCCAACTTAGACCTGTGGTTGTGTTGTTTTTCCTTCTTTTTTTTCTTTTGGTTTTGGGGAGGCCTGCGTGCCACTTACAACCACTTTCTGCAATGTAAAAGTATTTCAGGGAGGCTTGCGAGCCACTTACAACCCCTCTCTATAATGTAATTGTAATAGAATAGGTTTATGTTATCTAGATTAGATGGTTGTTACCAAAACCGAAGACGAAGGACTTTACAAAATGGAGGAACCAAACGGAGTTGCTCGGGTTAAGACCGAAGGTGTCAAGGCCAGTGGGAGCAAGAAGAACTTTCCATTAGATCCAGCCACGGGATCTAACTAGTATAGTTGTCCTTAGATTGACCCCCTAGGACATAGTTGGCAAAACTATAACACATTATTAACTGCGCGGTTGTGCTTTAATTTTATGTCCTTTTATGCAATAAGGCTGGCAATTTGGGTAGGGTTCATGTTATTGGGTTCGTGTCGTTCGGGTTCGGGTCAGTTTCGTGTCGACCAAATTCCGACCCATTTATTTTCGTGTCAGGTTCGAGTCGTGTCACTTTTTTTTGTCTCAGGTTTGGGTCGTGTTTCGTGTCGACCCATTCCCGTCAACTGTATTTGACGAGTATTTTTTAAATAAGATTTTCGAATACAATTTTCGGTTAAGGGTTTCGAATACCGTTTTCAATTACGGTTTTCCATTACGGGTTTTGATATAGTTTTCGATTACGGGTTTCGAATACGTTTTCAAATACGGGTTTCGAATACCGTTTTTAATTAGGGTTTTCGATTACTGTATTCAAATTCATTTTTCGAGTACAGTATTCAAATTCGGTTTTCATTATAAATTTTTCAAATTCCTTGTCTGTTCCCAATTTTCGCTACTAACTAGTGAATAAATCACAGATTAAAATATCGAATACCAATAAAATTTAGTAGCTTTAATACAAAGTACTAACTAGTGGACAAACTATGAAATTAAATAACCTAAAGGAAATTATCTAAATTCAAAAGACAAGTCTTCTTTTCCCTTTTTCCGTTGTATTCTCGGATTTAAACCATGATGTGATATTATTTAGGTTTATATCTTTTATTGTTTATTTAAGTTTTTAGATTTTAAAGGTTTTTATACTTTTGTTTATCAGATTTTATTGCCTAAGATGTCACTCCTTTAAAGAATATTTTATAATTTTTAGTTTTACCCTTATACGGGTCAATTTTGGGTTGTCGGGTTTACCCTAACCCGACCCATTTATTTTCGTGTCACCTTCGTGTCGACCTGCTTTTGACCCATTTCGGGTTCGTGTCACTTTTTTCGTATCCGGCTCGGGTCGTGTTTCGGTTGGGTCAGGAATTGCCAGCGTTATATGCAACTATAAAATTGAAGTAGGTGATTAATAATGGTCTTTATTAATCAAGAGGTAAAACCACATATATGATAAAATTTGTATACGAAAACAACACTATAAAATTTTAATATTTATGATTGTCGTATCAGCATTTTAAAAACAGTTTGTTTTTCAAAATGGTTTTGTCATAAGTCGTATTGTGTACCTAGTTTAAGGTATACTAAGATATACGAGTTTATTTTAAAAACAAGATAGTTTTTAAAATGGTTTTACAAAACTGAAATCAAGTTTTTTTAACTTGGATAAAACCAACAAAAATCTTAGACCAGTAGTGCTACCCAGCTAGTAGTACACCTTTCCTGCTCTCGGTACCTTGGTATGTTGTCGTGCCGAAACCGTGCACACCGGGGTTCAAACCGACGTGGGGAGGGGGTGAAAGACTTTGCGATTCCCTGATGTAACGGGCTAGAGTTCACCCTGTCCTAGGTGGTGCGGTCTATTTTGGTAATTCCCTGATGTGACGGGCCCAAAGTCTGCATAGCGTAGAGATAAACATACTTAGATAGTTTAATCTAAAAATCTCTACAAGGTCTAGGAGTGGTATCAAGTTAGATAAGATTGGTAAAGGAACCTACCTACCTGATATAGCACGGGGTTGGTGTTGGCGTGCCCAAACCGTGCACCAACACGTGTGAAATAAGGATCCTAGGGCTAATACTTAATCATTTAAGGGTTTTTATGAATTTGTATTTAGCAAAGTCTTATTTGTGTTACTAATTGGACTACATGATAAAAATTGTAGATGGCAAACATTGCCAACACAAACAACCTCTCACTCCGCTCCATCCTAGAAAAGGATAAGCTTATGGGACCTAGTTTCCTCAACTGGGAGCGCATTGTGCTCAGGCATGAAAGGAAATGGTATGTCCTGGAGGAACCAGTGGGAAATTCCCCGGCCAATAATGCGAGGGCGGATGTTAGGGAGGATTACCAGAAGCGTGTCAGTGATGTGCTAGATGTAAGCTGCCTCATGCTTGCAACGATGAGTCCAGAGTTGCAAACATGTTGGTGCATATTTGTAAATCCCTAGTTCATATCAATAAAATATATTCATAGTTTATTAATTCAAATGTGTTTTGATTAATGGTTTGCATGTTTATACATTCTTAGTGATTCTATGTGATTATCTTAAGCTTACAAGTACTTAATCATGTGTTGATGTGAGTTTGGAAGTTTAAGCCTGTGTGAAAGTTCATCACGTGCGTGATGTGTTCACTGCGTGCGTGGTGAGTCCACTACGTGCGTAGTGAAGCTCAACTCGCACGTGCTGATTAAGTCGGTTAATAGGTAATTAATTAACATTAAAATATTTAAGGTCGTGCGTATTGAACCGACTACATACGCAGTGCTCTGCACCACGTGCGTAGTGAAGATTTTACTCTATAAATAGAGCTTAACCCCGCATTAGCGTCTGTAATCGTTTGTAACTACGCATAATCACTTTCTATCGTACGACTTTGACCTTATCCGACCTTAAGCCTTAGTCATCGCGACTTTGACCTCCTAATTCGTAATCTTAGTGATCAATACAAAAACCAAGGGCAACCTAAAGCATCTCTGTGTGAGTTCTTAGAGTTTGTTCTTGTTTCTACTCTGTGTGTTTCTTAGTGTTACTGTGTGCCGGACACCTAAGCAGATCTTAGAATCCTTAGGAGGTTTGGGAAATAGAAATTCCGCACTATTTCTCATCCTAGATCAGTCCTAGCATTAGGGTGTTTTATTTTAGTTTAGAACCCCGTCCCCCAGCGGTCTTACAAAGTGGTATCAGAGCCTTGTGCTTTGATTGATCACTTTTCCTTAGGTTTCGTGATCTAGGTGTCGATTAGGCCTGTGTGTTTTGTCCTTTTCGTCGTTTTTAATCGGTTGTTAGGTCGAAAATAGGTCTTGTTGCGTTAAAAAGGTTGTGTTTTTACGTTAACTGTTTGAGTGTTACCCGTGCAAAGTGATTCCCTGTGCGTGCGTAGTGACCTTAGTGCGTGCGTAGTGTGTCGTTGATCCTCTAGAATCTTCGATAGGCTGTGTGCTTTGTCCGTGCGTAGTGGATCATCAATACGTGCGTAGTGATTTCATTTCGTACGTATTGATTCTGTGTGTTAAACATTTTCTTAAAAACTATTTTAAGTACTCCGTGCATAGTCAATTCAATCCGTGCGTACTAGGTTCTCAGTTCGTGCATAGTAGAGTCTGTGTGTTTTCGTGTCAGTCCGTACGTAGATATTTCACTACGTGCGTAGTTCTGTGAGTTCGTTCGTACTTCTTTCCATCTCGTGCATAGTGTGTGAGCTTGTTTTTAGTCTCTTTCTAAAATGTCTGACATGAGTGCAATGGCTGCCAAACAAACAATAACCGCATTAAGTAACTTAATAATGGACAACGAACAGGGAGGCATTAATAAAGTACCCAGACTACTAACCATGGAAGACTACCCATTCTGGAAACCAAGGTTTGAGATCTTTATTGATGGAGTAGATCCAAGGTTACATCGAGCAATCTCTGCAGACTACGTTGTGCCTAAGGGTGAAGGGAACATCGAAGTTCCCTATGATCAGATGAGTGATGATCAATGAAAGGCTTATGATGCAGAAAAGAAAGCATACTCCTACCTGATACAAGCTATTCCGAACGAGATATTCCATCAGTTCCGACGGTACAGAACGTCACGTTCTTTGTGGAACACATTACAAAAGAGGAACGAGGGGAATGCATCTCTGAAAGAGCTCAAGGCATCCCAGTTGAGAAAGGAGTTTGACCATTTCACTTCTTATGTCAATGAAAAGCTTCCAGATTTGATCAACAGATACAACCATCTTCTTAGTGAAATGGATAGTCTGGGGGTGCAGATTTCCGAACGCCAACAAGTGGAGACTTTGTCTAAGGCACTACCAAAGAGCTGGAGGCCTTTCATCATGATCTTGAAGAATGGTGAGGGATTTGAAGGAATGGATCTAAATGACTTCATCACCAAACTTAAAGAGCATGAACAAGAAGAGCAAAATCTAGACAGACTAAGCAGCTATGTGCAGAATCCATCGCTATACTGTTCTGGACCCATTGCTTCTCCAGCCACCTCATCCAATGCTCCACTTCAGACAGCTTTTACTTCTAACGTTAGTTCGTTAAGCAAGTCTGCTCCTGAAACTCCTAGTGGACCACCTTATTCTGCTCCTTCAAGCAAAACGTCATTGCCTGCCTTAAACACTGAGCATTTCAAACATGGCAGCACTGAAGAAGTTAAGGAGCATATGGGGATGCTTAGTGCATTGGTCACCTCGTATGATGATTTGCTCAAGGGTAAGATCGGCAATGCCTACCTGACTCAAGAAGATTATGACCAGATCGACAACGATGAGACGGAGCGACAGGACATCCTATGGTCTTATGCTAACTTGGTGAGAAGAGCAAAGGCCTTGGTCAAGAAAACAGGGATGCAGATTACAGCAACAAAAGATACGAAGCTGGGTTTTGACAAGTCAGCTATAACCTGCTACAACTGTGGAGAAAAGGGTCATTTTGCAAGAGAATGTAAAAAACCAAAGAACTCAGGACCCAAGTACCCTTTCCGAACATCTCCTGGAAAATCTTCAACTACCACTACTCCAAAGATGGCTGAAACATCCCATGAGGGATCATCCAAAGCAATGGTGGTTGTTCAGAAAGATGAGGGGATAGACTGGTCAGTGCATTTTCAAGATACTGATGCTTTCGAGGTTGCTGAGACCAACCTGGCCAGTGTTCAAGACCTGAATGATGACTCACAGTCTGAAGCGGATAGTGTCCACGATGTCAGTGATAACGAGTCTGAGCTGCCTACTGATGAGCACAACGTTACTTCAGCCGCTGTGCCAGCTGCCGAACCAACGCCAGTGCCTGTTCAACCTGAACCAGAAAATCCAAAGGCGCGCATGACTGGACAAGCTTATGCCAAAGTAAAGATCATTCCTGGTCTTCCCTGTGTGTCCTGTAACGATTATGTGAAGACCATAGTATCATTGAAATCACAAGTCACTGAGCTAACCTCTAAACTGCATGAAAACTCTATCATTAAGGGTAGAGAAAAGACTTTAAAAGATAAAATTGAAAGTCAAAACAAACAGATTAGAGAACTAGAGGTAGCTTTGCTAAACAAACAGGATGCTATTGTTTTCTACATTAATCAGATTGATACTCTAAAATGGGAACTTGCTAGCTCCAAGGTCGATTATGATACTTTAAATCAGAAATTAAAAAGTTACTCAACGTCATCATATTTATTTGAACACATAATTGACCGAAGACCACAAGGTTCTGTTCAGGAGAAAGACACCAAGACCTATTCAAAATGTCCACCACCAGTCTTAAACCAACTGGTGCAATCAGATGTTTTCGCTGAAGCTGACCAACTTATTCCCAAGATTGATGCACCTTTTGCTTCAACTTCAAAACCCGATTTAAAAATGAAAGGGAAAGTTGGTGAGCCTCAGAGGAAAGAACCTAAACCAGAAGAAAAACCAGAACCTGGTATGCGAAAACTTCTGGGCAGTTCTTCTGGTCATGGCTCTCTAATGCAAAACGTTCAAGCTGCACTTCGAACCATCGAAAAGGAGGGTGCTAAGTCTCCGGCAACCCGTCCTTATGAAGAAGTCAAAATATTACCTAAACAAAGTGGTTTAGGAGTGCAGCCCAAGAGTAAAGTTGAACCAAAGGTGCCATATACCCAAGCCAAACCTTATTCTACCAGGGTTTGCTATGTGTGCAGGAGACCTGGTCATCTCAGCTATGAGTGTGATCAGCAGCCTCAGAGCTCAAGGGGAAAAGTTGATTCATCTGAACCTGCTCAAAAAAAAAAATGTTTAATCAATCAAATCAGAAATCAACTGAACCCCCTCAGCTCAAAAGGACAATTGGGGAAACTTCGTGTAAACCTACGAGTCCTGAGGTAAGTCTGAAAGGGAAGGAGCCGATACATAAAGTCATTAACACGTCAAGTGTTTACCATAAGACTCCTCCCCGTTCAGATTTGAGATGGACAACAAAATCTGAACCTAAACCATCCAGTAATCCAGATACCAAGGCAGAACCCAAACCTCCTGGTATGTGGATTAATGTGCAAATTGTGGGAGAAGATGGGAAACCCATGACCATTCGGGCGTGGGTTCCCAATGCTAACTAACCCTTTACTTGTTTGTGCAGGGTGCTCATCGGTATAACACGTGGATTGCGGATAGTGGAGCATCCAGGCACATGACAGGCGATCTGAACCTTCTATCAAACGTCAGAAAAATAAAAGGAGGCTATGTCAGCTTCGCTGGAGATAAAGGGGGACACATCACCGCTCAGGGATTCTTGTCCAATGGGAGAGTGAGCTTTGAAAAAGTCAATTATGTCGAGCAGCTAGCAAACAACTTTCTATCAGTCTCTCAGATATGTGATAAAGAGTTTAAGGTGATGTTCGATGACAAACAGTGCTATGTGCTAAAGAAGGAGTACCAAATTCCCAAAGACATGATCTTAATGTCAACTCCAAGACAAAATGACCTTTTATGTCTTGGATATGTCCAATGCTTTGGTGAAAGATGTAGAACACCAATGTTTTCTCACAAAGGCCACTGAGAAGGATTCAGTGTTATGGCATAAGAGGATGTGTCATTTAAGCCTGAGAAAGATGAATCACTTAGTGCATCATGAGCTGGTAACGGGAGTCAATCTGAAAAGCTTCCATCTACCAGACAAATGCATTTCATGTAAAATGGGGAAGCAGACGAAGAAACCCCACAAGTTGAAAAAGTACCATTCCATTTCAATCCCGCTTGAACTACTTCACATGGATTTATTTGGTCCTGTGCGGTACAAGAGCATTCATGGAGATAGGTACTGTCTGGTAGTCACTGATGATTATTCAAGATTTTCCTGGGTTTTCTTCTTAAAAGAGAAGTCTGAAACGTTTGAGACATTAGAAATCATGATCAACAAGTTAGAAAATATCTATAAGCTGAAGATCAGGAAACTCAGATCAGATAATGGAACAGAGTTCAAGAATCAGAAGATGGAGAAGTTATGTAATGAGAAGGGTATCCAACATCAGTTCAGTGCCGCATACACTCCTCAAATGAATGGAGTAGCTTAGAGGAAGAATCGGACCTTAATAGAGGCAGCACACACCATGCTTACTGACTCTGCTTTGCCCGTAAGGTTTTGGAACGAAGCTATCGCAAATGCTTGTTACACACTTAACCGGGTCTTAGTGGTCAAACGATTAGGAAAGACATGTTATGAGCTGTTGAATAACCGGAAACTGAATCTTAGCCATCTTGAACCGTTTGGCGCTCCGTGCACTATGCTAAAACGGGAAGCAGAGGGAAAGTTCAGTTCCAAGGTAGAAAAAGGGTTCTTCTTGGGATACAGCATTCCGAACAAGAGGGTATACAACTTAACGTCTAACTGTGTGGAAGAGTGGTTTGAAGTGGATGTGCAGAGAAATTCTTCTCCTCCGACAAAAACTGGTGATGCCTGGCTGTTTGACTATAATAATCTATTTGACTCATTCAACCTGCCACCAGTAGCCTTAGAAGAAGATATTGCAATACAAATGTTATATGATCTTCACAACTCTTCTGACGGTGCCCCATCAAACCTGCCCTCGAGTACTGCTATACCTATTCTAAGTGATGCTGATTCTGATTCTGAAGATGAGCCGCATACTCCACCAGACAAGGGGTCGCAGGGTGAGAGTTCCTCCAATGATCAAACGTTAACACTTGAGGAGACACCTGTGGTCACTAACCTGGAAATAAATGTCGATGCTCAGTTACAGAGATCAAGTAGAGTAGATAGAAACCATCCTCCTGAACAAATTATTGGGGATCCGTGTTCTCATGTTCAAACCAGGAGGCAAGTGGCTACACTATCTGGGTCTACTTCTTCAGAGTCACCGGGATTAAAGCTGATGCAAGACTTCTCAGATCTGGGTGCAAATTTGGTTCAGTCTGTGGACTTCACACAATGTCTATGTTCGGGATTTCTCTCCCAGATTGAACCAAAGGATCATCTTGAAGCTCTCAAGGATGACTCTTGGATTAATGCTATGCAAGAAGAGTTGCTTCAATTTCAGAAGTTGAATGTATGGCGCTTAGTGAACAAACCCAAGGGAGCTAAATGTTTTGGCTGCAGATGGGTTCTGAAGTGCAAAAGAGATGATCAGGGGGTGATTGTCAGGAACAAGGCAAGGCTCGTTGTTCAGGGGTTCAGACAAATTCCTGATATAGACTACACTGATGTGTTTGCTCCAGTTGCTCGGCTGGAAGCTATCCTGTTATTTCTCGCATTTGCTCGCACAAACACTTTAAAGTGTATCAAATGGATGTTAAAAGTGCGTTCCTGTACGGAGAAATTCAAGAGACGGTGTATGTCAATCAACCTCCGGGGTTTGTAGATCCTATTCATCCTGACAAAGTATACTTTCTGAATAAGGCGTTGTATGGGCTTCATCAAGCACCGCGAGCATGGTATGAGACCCTCTCTCAATATCTGACTGATAATGGGTACCGGAGAGGAACCATCGACAAAACATTATTTATCAAGGGTGATGATAAAGTCTTGATCTTGGTGCAAGTATATGTGGACGATATCATTTTCGGTTCTCCCAATCCGATTCTGTGTGAAGACTTTGCAAGGATTATGAAGGAAAAATTCGAAATGAGCTCAATGGGAGAGATGAAGTTCTTCCTTGGCCTTCAAGTGGAGCAGACCGAGACAGGGATTTTTCTACATCAGTCGAAGTATGTTGCTGACATCTTAGCCCGTTTTGAAATGTCTACTGAGAAGACTGCTGCAACACCTCTTCCCATTAACCATGACATGTCTCCAGATACTGAGGGGGAATTGGTGAATGAGTCTCTCTACCGAGCGATGATTGGATCTTTGATGTATCTCACTGCATCCAGACCAGACATCATGTTTGCAACATGTCTGATGGCAAGATACCAATGCAAGCCCAATGTCAAGCATCTGATGATTGTCAAGCGGATCTTTCGCTATCTGAAGGATGCTCCTAATCTTGGACTGTGGTATCCATATAATGATAGCTTTGAGTTGACAGCTTACAGTGATTCAGACTATGGTGGATGCAAGAAGGATCACAAATCTACCTCTGGGGGTTGCCAATTTCTCGGATCACGTCTTGTCACATGGCAGTGTAAGAAGCAGACTGCAGTTGCTCTCTCTACGTGTGAAGCTGAATACATTTCGGCGGCGAGCTGCTGTTCTCAAGTCATCTGGATTCAACAACAACTACGGGATTACGGTTTGCAATTCTCTACTACTCCCATTTATGTTGATAACACTGCTGCTATAGCCATCACTAAAAATCCCGTACAACACTATAAGACCAAGCATATTGGTATCAAATACCATTTTATACGGGACTGCTGGGAAAAGAAATTAATTGATGTCGTGTCTATCCAAACTGAATTTCAAAAAGCAGACCTGTATACAAAGGCATTTGATAAACCCCGATTTCTATTCTTAGTGAATGAAAACGGGATGAAAACCAAGTGTGAGGTTGTCTCTGATGATGCGACTTAGTGTCCTTATTCGTATTTGTGACTGTGTGTCTATTTTCTGTGTGTTTATATCTCGTTTGTCTTTCAGTTTATTTTCTGTGTGTCTTTGCGTTTCTACGTTCTTAGTTTTTAGTTTCTTTAGTATTTTAGGGGGAGATAGCTCAGAAAACATAGAAAATACAAAAAAAAAATTAGAAAACATAGAAAATACAAAAAAAAAAATTCAGAAAACATAGAAAATAAAAAAAAATCAGAAAACATAGAAAATACAAAAAAATCAGAAAACATAGAAAATACAAAAAAAATCAGAAAAACAAAAATTAGAAGCTGATCCAATTCAAATGGAAAAATGATGGTACACTGGCTTTCTATACAAAGTATGTCTAGTAAAATTAGGACTGAAGGCATGTACATATTCTTAAGAAAACTGTCTGAAAATTTGAGTCAAATCAGATAAGAAACAGATGGCGTGTAAGGCATATGATGAGAATCTAGGCTGATAAGTGGTTATGCATGTGGAAATCCATCAAAGATTCAAACTATCGAGACATTCCAAGTCTACAAGTCAATAACAGTTGAGACTAACTTAGTCTGGTGCACACACCTGTTACTGAGTGAATCAAAATACTGTAAGACTTTGAAAGAGATAGTCTTAATCATGTATCCAGTCTATACAATCTGAAAATGTTGAAACAAAATCTGTTATTATCTGAAGAAAGATAGGTTGACAGACAGAGTTTAAGAGAATATGTTTATGCCCAAGGTTCTGAAATGAATGATTACTGAGTATAGACGAGCTAGTACTGACTCCATACTGGAACCTTCTCACAAAAAGATTTAATCTTCAGGAATTTACTTCTTTTGCAAATTTATTCTGAGTTAATTTCATTTCAGTTATTTTCATTTCTGTCTTTTATTTTTAAGTCTTTAAATAATTGAATTTAGATTCCCAAAAATAAGTTGTTAATAGTTTGCATTTTTATCTCGTTTCTGTTTAGAAAAATACAAAAAGAGTTCTAGTATGTTCTATTTTCTCTTAGTGTGATTTGTTCTGTTTACCTTTCCTTCATCTCACTTTGATGTGTTTTGCTTAAATGTTTATAAGTGATCTTGAAGTTACTGACAGTTTATTGCTGAGTGCAGTACTAACAGTATTAAGGTTCACAGATGAGAAACTCATTTCATGCGAAATGGAACCCCACTAAGCCCGAGTTACAGCTCACATCGTGCGTAGTGCAGGTAAGGGCATGACGAAAGGTATTCGTTTAGCATTTTGCTGTATGAATTTTGCTTTGTGCAAATTTTTGCTTAGTACATTCTGCTGTGTGCATTTTGCTTTGTGCATTTTACTTTGTGGAATTTTTGCTTAGTGCAATGGTTATTGATAGAACTAGGTCTTAGGGGGAGTTTGTTGGTGCATATTTGTAAATCCCTAGTTCATATCAATAAAATATATTCATAGTTTATTAATTCAAATGTGTTTTGATTAATGGTTTACATGTTTATACATTCTTAGTGATTCTATGTGATTATCTTAAGCTTACAAGTACTTAATTATGTGTTGATGTGAGTTTGGAAGTTTAAGTCTGTGTGAAAGTTCATCACGTGCGTGATGTGTTCACTACGTGCGTGGTGAGTCCACTACGTGCGTAGTGAAGCTCAACTCGCACGTGGTGATTAAGTCGGTTAATAGGTAATTAATTAACATTAAAATATTTAAGGTCGTGCGTATTGAACCGACTACGTACGCAGTGCTCTGCACCACGTGCGTAGTTAAGATTTTACTCTATAAATAGAGCTTAACCCCGCATTAGCGTCTGTAATCGTTTGTAACTACGCATAATCACTTTCTATCGTACGACTTTGACCTTATCCGACCTTAAGCCTTAGTCATCGCGACTTTGACCTCGTAATTCGTAATCTTAGTGATCAATACGAAAACCAAGGGCAGCCTAAAGCATCTCTGTGTGAGTTCTTAGAGTTTGTTCTTGTTTCTACTCTGTGTGTTTCTTAGTGATACTGTGTGCCAGCACCTAAGCAGATCTTAGAATCCTTAGGAGGTTTGGGAAATAGAAATTCCACACTATTTCTCATCCTAGATCAGTCCTAGCATTAGGGTGTTTTATTTTAATTTAGAACCCCGTCCCCCAGCGGTCCTACAAAACAAACATGATGGATACATCAGCCTATGATATGTTCCATCAGCTGAGGAACATGTTTCAAGAACAGGCTCGTTCAGAGCGTTAAAATGTCACTAAGACTCTTAACACTTGCAAGATGGCAAAGGGCACTTCGATTAGTACCCACGACATGAAAATGAAAGGGTACATGGACCACTTGGAAAGGCTTGGACACCCGGTCCGATTGTAGCTTGCAACGGACCTGATTCTTAACTCGCTGTCGGACGACTACAAGCCGTTCATTGTGAACTAGAACATGAATAGCATGGAGAAATCCATTGTTGAGTTGCATTCCATGCCTAAGACAGCAGAGTCAACTCTGGGTAATAAGTCCAAGGATGTCCTGGTGGTGGATACTGGAGCTGCTAAAAAGAGGAAGGGGCGCAATGGCAGGGGTAAGGGTAAAACTGAGCCATGATCATCTGTACCCAAGGCCAAGGAAAATGTCAAAGGCAAAGGCAAGGGTAAGAAGTTTAAACCGAATAAAGCGAGGGCCGAGAACCGGTGCTTCAAGTGCGGTGAAGTTGGCCATTACAAGGCCAATTGCCCGAAGCGTCACGAGGGTGGCGGAAACGCCACAGGTACTTTCGTTGACTAACTTCAGTATTTTTCTTTCAACTTATTTTATATAAGTGGTGTTTTTGACTTTTTGCGATCATTTATTGCAAATTGGGCAATGAAAAGCAAAGGATTCCTTGGAATACTAAAAAGACGATGCGCGCGGATGAAGGATATTTATAATTCATATTTTACTTATTTTGAACTGTTTGATTTAAAATATGTAATGGTCACTTTTTAGACTCTTTTGGTTTTATTAAAAGTTTTTGAATTATTGGTTGATATATCCTTGTGCGCACCTAGTGATTATATCTAGTCAAGATTGACTAGAGGATGACTAACAAGTCATAGTTTTTGACTTATTAGTGTTTTAGTCTTTTTGCATTGGTTGCCATTTGAATAATATGATTAATATTGTTGCTTGACTATAACTTATTGAATTACTTGAGATAACATAGCTTGTGTTATGTATATATGTTAGATCTGTAATTATGATTTAGATCTAGACAATATTTTGTATAAAATCTATGTTTTAGATTACTAGTATAAATACCTTGTAAGCTTACATTTATTGTAACTTTGGAATATATTGACTATACAAACACACACTTTAAGGTGTTCTATGCAAACTCTCTCTACTAGATTCATGATTGTACGCATATAATACCTTTCAATTGGTATCATGATTGGTTTCTGAAGTGATTCAAGCAAGAACAACTCCAAACAGTGAAGATTTGATCTAATTTTCGAGGTTTTTGAAGAACTTGCTCACCTACGGGTTTGAATCTGATTTTAGAGTTCTGATGGATTAAACCTATTGATTTGTGGTTCTTTGGAAAGGATATTATCTACAAAACACTCGTTGATTGGGTTCTGATTGATTCAAACAACAGATTTGAAGATATGACCATTTGAAGATCTCGAAGTTCTTGAAGCAAAATCTCAGAAAATCTGACTTCTTGTGTTAAAGTTTGAGATATTATGGAATAGGAGTGCTCATTTGATTGCTGTGAACTGATCTGGAAGTTTGTAGAACAATTGGAAAATTTTCAGTTGAAAATTTGAATTTCAAATCGAAAATTATGAAGCAGTCGGAATCCTCAGTTTGAATCACCAGGAATTCCCTTGAATCAACCGGAATTCATCATTCCAAGTAAAGTTTTGATAGGAATTATTCAATTCCTTGTCATTCTGAAAGAGAATCTTACATTCCGGGTTAATTTTACTCGGAATACATTTGACCGGAATCCAAGTTTTGACAAGAATTGTTGTTTTCCTCAGAATTAACAACACAAATTAAATCGGAATTGAATTTTACCAGGAATTCAAGTTTCACAAGGAATTCATGTTCTCGGAATTGAATTTTACCAGGAATTCAAGTTTCACAAGGAATTCAAGTTCTCGGAATTGAATTTTACGAGGAATTCATGTTTCACAAGGAATTCAAGTTCTCGGAATTGAATTTTACCAGGAATTCAAGTTTAACAAGGAATTCAAGTTCTCGGAATTGAATTTTACCAGGAATCTAAGTTTCACAAGGAATTCAAGTCTCTCGGAATTGAAGTTCAAATCGGAATTCAAATTTAATCGGAACTGAAACAATCGGATTGTCTGATTCACTCGGAATTCTTAAAACAGAATCAATTTGATTGGATTTTTGAATTCTATCGGAATTTAGTTGTGCTAATTGGAATTCACCACTCGGAATTCAACACTTAGAAATTTTTTGAAACTTTAAAGAAACCTTTCAGAGCAAGATCCCAGAATGAGTACTTATAGTGAAACTCTTTCCTTTGGTTCAGACACAAAATATCCGGTTCTGTACCGTGGAGAATATAACGTGTGGAAAGGAAGATTTATGGATTTCATTGAAAATAATGAAAAGTATGGAGAGTTGATGAAGCTAAGTATCCAAGAATGGAATGGAATTTTTAGGATTGATCGAGAGGAAGATCTAACCAACAATCCTCCAATTCAGGCAGTTCACCGTCTCAAGACTCCTGCAGAATATTCAGCTGAAGACAAACTGAGAGCTACTGTAGATCAAAAAGCAAAGTACTACTTAAAGCATGGCTTGTCAGCAGAGTTCTACATTAAGGTCAACGGGCTTAATACTGCTAAAGAGATCTGGGATGAAATTCAGAAATAGATGGAGTGAACTGAGTCTGGGGTATGGATCAAAGAAACAACCCTTGTAAATGCATTTGATCACTTCCATTCTCGTGAAGGTGAAACTCTAGTGGATACTTACACCAGGTTTTGTAAATTGCTTAATGATTTGAGGAATCAAAAGCTGGATAGCTATTCTGACTTGACAAAGAACACTAGGTTCCTTAATTCACTAGGACCTGAGTGGAGAACCCAAGTGACCATTTACAGCAAATGAACCAAAAGGTTCTAAATAAAGTCACTCACCACATGATATTTAAGGAGCTCAATCAATATCAGGATAAGGTTGGTGTGGGTTCTCAAAAAGAGAATGTTGATCCACTGGCAATGGTGGTAAATGAAAGAAAAGGCAGATCCTCAAGTAGATCCTTGAAGCTGAAGCAAATCCAAGAATCAGAAACTTCTGAGTCTGACACTGATGAATCGGCTGACAACGAGAAAGTGATGCAGGCTGTAGCTTATCTCACAAATATGCTTCAAACCCAGTTTATCAAATCAAAGATAACAACCATCCTCTCACATCTGGATCTCGGAGAAGAGACGACAAATACCAGAGAAATGACGGGGTAAACTTGGAGAAACGCTATGAAAGGAAGATACAGTCTGCACAGCCCAAGAAGTGTTACAACTGTGGTAGCACTGGGCATGTTATCAAGGACTGTAAAAAGCCAAAAGTGAAGGACTCTGAATATTACAAGGCAAAGCTTAATCTGATCAAGAAACAAAATAGTGGAACAATTCTTCTTGCAGAAGAGGATCAGTTTCTGTCCGATACAGATGAAACAGAGGAGGATAATGAGGTTCATGCACAATTTGTATTGATGGCTCAGGTGAAAGAGTTTGAGTTTCTTGAGAGTGATGGGGAAAGTGAGGATGAGGATGCTGGTTCAGTGTTTATTGGGTGTGAAACTTCTGGAGGATGCAGTGATTGGTGAAGCTGACACGGGTTTCATGGCAATGATTGACGAGTTTGATCTAGAAAATGAATATGAGAGTGACAATGAAGCTGAAGAAGCTCCTTCCAGCACCAATTCACTTTCTACAGAGTCTGAGTCTACTGCTGAGAAGGTAAATCTCAATGACTCTCATATCTCTGCTGATCATATCATGACTTTGGTTAATCAAGTGCAAATCTTAACTGCTAAAAACTAGAAACTGCAAAGACAAAACCTCAATCTTAAAATGAATCAAGCCGTCTCATCTGAACATACGTCCAAACTTAGTCAACTCCAAGAAATAATCAAACAAAAAGAAGATGAGTTAGGTAAGATTCAAGAGGAAACCGAAAGAAAAGTTCATGACTTAAAAGCTGCAAAGCTGAGTGCAGAAATTAATCTGAATCTAATTTTAGAAGAAAAACTGAACTTGCAAACAAAAGTGAATAATCTTGAAGAAGCTTTTAGAAAGAAACCCACAACTCGCCATTCAATTTTCAAGAGTCTGACACCAGATACAAGAAATAAGTATAAGGGTTTAGGGTATGATGACAGTGACTTCTTTAAGAAAATCAACTGCACTCAGCTATATCAGGCTGAAAGAATGAATCAAGGTTTAACCGAAAAGATGGTGTTTGTTGCTGAAGAGGAAGTAAAACGAGAAGAAGCATTCAAAAGAAAAACCACAACAAGATGTCAACAACCATTTAATTATGACTCATTGAATGCATCATATGCAGCAACAGATGGATCACCTTTCAAAAACAAATCTGTTTTTCATGCAGAGAGTTTCATTTTTCAAAAACCTGAACAAACAGTCACATCTTACGCACCACGTGTGTATATTCCACATATGGAATTACAGCGTCGTCAGGAAATTCTGGAAACAAACTGCATAATTAACAACATCATGCTTGAGATAGATAATCTAATTTTGTAAGAATAGTTGTTTCACACACAATCTTCCGCTGCTCATGTTCATAATTTTAACTCTGAATTTGTGAATCAACTGCAATTTGAAAATAATGTTTTAATTAATCAAGTTCAAGAATTTTCTAAAGAACTAGAACAAGCACACAAGAAGGTTAAGAATCATGAAATAACCATAATTCAGCTGTGTGATGATTTGAAAACAAAAGTGAATGAATCTGAAAAACCAAATGTTTCTAATTTAGAACATTTAGATAGTGCACACATTCTTGTTCCTCAATTCATTACATACGAAATAGAAAAACAACTGAAAGATGAGAAAATCAAGCGGCTTTTGGCAGAAATAGATTTAGGCTGGAGTGTTAAGATTCCTACTTGCCCAAAAGCTTGTAGAGAATTTGTGGCCCACAAATGCAATCAGTTCTACGACTCAAACAGTGTTCATGAAAAAGGGTCTACTTCAGGCACCAAGCCTTCAACATCTGCATCATCTTCTTCTGTAACTTCAACAATTCCCAAAAGCGCTAACACATCTTCTACTCTCTCTTCTAAATTAGATAAATCAAAACGTCAAAGTTCCACAAGAACTTCTGTCAAACAAGAAGTGAGGAAGATTGTTAAGACTGAAGTACAACCAGTAGAGAAGAAGAAGGATGTTTCCAAATCATCTGTGAAGCCATGAGTTGAGGAGAAGAAGCATAAGCAATCAACAAGTTCAAGAAAGCACTATTTCTTACCATCTTTTTGTTCAATTCATAAGAAAGTTTGTTTGTCTAATTGTAAATCTGTTTTGAACTGGAAAGTAAAAACTGATACTGTCTCAAATTGTAAATCTGATATTCCAAAACCACAAATTGTAAAAGTTGAAACTTTTTGTGCAAGTGTTGGTTGTGTTGAGGGACATTGTATCAATGCATGCTCAAATCATCAAGAGCGAATGCTGAGAGGATTCAAATCTATTCCCAATTGGAAGAATCCTGAAGAAGATATGGTCTTTACTTGGTTTGTTAACCATACAGGCTATATTATCCATCAATGGATTAAGAAAAGTGAACTGAGATTTCTCCTACGCAAATATGCTCATCGAAGGATGCCCATGTTTCCGGGAGAATGGGAAGAACATTTGGAAGTAATGCGTATAGTGGCTGCTTTCGAGAGAAAAGCACAGTTACAAAAAATTGAAGTGGAGAAACTCAATCGGAAGTTGAGACAAATTTTTCTGAATAAAACTAAGCAACCGGTTGCATAATCAACAACAAAATCAGTTTGTACTCAATCTCATCTTTTGAAAAATAAAAACAAACCAGTTTCTAAAGTTGCTCACAAATCACACAAACCACAATCATCATTCAAAGCTAAATCAAACAAACATAAAACAGCTAAATCTGTTCACAACACTGCTCACCATGTCAACAGACATGTGCAGTCATCGCAACACACTTTTCACAACAGAGGTAAAAACAAATCAATCAAAACAATCAACTCTGTTGTTCATCCACATAACAAACCATCCATAGTCCCCCGCACTCAAATTAATCAAAAGTGGCAAATCAAACAGGTAAAGAAAATTGAATCGGTGATTAATGAAACTGTGATTTTCCCTGTTTCTATCTCTAACCTGCCTAATTCCATTTCACAATGGGTAAGGTCATCACCTTTTGTTTCTGTGTGCAGCAGAGTAATCTTTGGTACATGGACTCCGGGTGTACAAAACATATGACCGGCGACAAGGGTCTTCTCAAACACTTTGTGGGGAAATATTCTGGAAATGTCAAGTTTGGGAATGACCAAGTTGCACCCATCCTCGGGCATGGGGTTTTAGAGACTGGAAATGTTCGTATCGAAAAGGTGTCATATGTAGAGGGGCTAAGACACAACCTATTCTTAATCGGTCAGTTCTGTGATAAGGGAATGGAGGTCATGTTCAAGAAGAAATACTGCTCTTTGAGAACTGAGGAAGGGACAAAAATTCTGGGAGGAAACAGAAAGTCGAATCTTTATACTATTGACTTATCTGGAAAAGCATCAAGTTCGTGTGTTTGTCTGCTTTCAAAAGCTGCTTCAGATTTGAACTGGTCATGGCATAGGAAGCTGTCCCATCTCAATTTCAAAAACATCAACAAGCTTGTAAACGGGAATCTGGTCCGAGGTATCCCTAAACTGAAGTTTGAAAAAGAGCATATGTGCAAGGATTGTGAGCTGGGGAAGTTAAAAAGAGTCCCGCATAAGGTTGTTCAAATTTCAACAACATCAGCTCCCCTCCAAATGATTCACATGGACCTCTGTGGACCTATGAGGGTTCAGTCCAGAAATGCGATAAGATACATACTGGTGATGGTGGATGACTATTCTCGCTACACATAGGTTCGGTTCGTAAGTCACAAGTCTGAAGTGCCACAACAGATCATTCTATTTCGGACTAAGCACAAGACACTGCAAGGACAACCTGTGAAAGCAATCCGTACTGACAATGGCACAGAATTCAAGAATAGGACTTTGGATTCTTATCTTGATTCTGAAGGCATAACACATCAGTTTTCAGCAGCCTATACTCCAAAACAAAATGGAGTTGTTGAGAGAAAGAATAGAACACTGGTTGAAGCTGCGAGAATGATGTTACAATATTCCAAGTTGCCACTATCATACTAGGCTGAGGCTGTCAATACTGCATGCTACACCCAAAACAGATCCCTAATTCACTGTCGTTTCAATAAAACTCCTTACGAGCTGTGTAACGGAGTAGTGCCTAATATCAAATACTTCCATATATTTGGTAATAGATGCTTCGTTCTAAATGAATCGGACAAACTATCTAAGTTTGATCCAAAAGCTGACGAGAGAATCTTTTTGGGGTATTCAACTGACAAAAAGGCTTTTCGAATCCTAAATCGGAGAACTAACATAATTGTTGAAAGCATAAATGTTACGTTCGATGATTTAGTAAATTTAAATTCTTTGACAGCTAAACCTTCACATTCCAAAAATCCTGTTTATCAAGCTAATCAATCTGATAATAAACACATTCAGAGAAACAGAAGAATCGGTTACAATCACCACACCTTCTGTTGCACGGGACAGTGATCTGGAGAGTTCCGAGTTCGAAGCTACTAATAGTCCTTTTCTATAACAACGAGCAACTTCTCCTGCTGCAACAGATGAAAATGTAAATCCGTTTACTGAAACAAAAATGCTAAATCCGTTTGCAACGGAAGTTTCCTCAATTGATGACTTCATACAGGTCCGATCCCCTGAACCTGTCTGGTTTAGAAGTCATCCCGAAACTTAAGTAATAGGTAGTTTGAACGCCGGTGTTTGAACTCGCTCTGCGACCACCAATGAATGTCTAAATATGAAGTTTCTGAGTATGATTGAGCCTACTCGAGTATGTGAGGCTCTAGAAGATCCATACTGGATTCTTGCTATGCAAAACGAGTTAAATCAGTTCAAACGCTTGAAAGTCTGGCGTTTAGTTCCCAAGCCTGAAGGAAAATCGATCGCGGGAACTAAATGTATTTTTAAGAACAAGAAAGACTCTGATGGAGAGTTGTGTGAAACAAGGCAAGGCTGGTTGCTAAGGGGTATAATCAGTAAGAAGGAATCGACTATGATGAAACCTTTGCCCCAGTAGCACGTTTGGAAGCTATCATATTATTTCTGGCCTATGCTGCATACAAGAACTTCAAGGTTTTCCAGATGGACATTAAAACTTCTTTCCTCAATGGTAAACTCAAGGAGGAAGTCTACGTCAGTCAACCTGAAGGTTTCGTGGATCCCAAACGCCCTCATCACGTATATATTCTAGACAAAGCGCTATATGCATTAATACAAGCCCCGAGAGCTTGGTATGATGAGCTGTCAGACTATCTGCTGAGCAAGGGCTATGTCAAAGGGACCACAGACACTACTCTATTGAAAAAGCAGATTGGTTCAGACTACATACTAGTACAGATTTATGTAGACGATATTATTTTTGGGTCAACTAGTCCAAATTATGGTGATAATTTCGTGAATACCATGAAACAGTGACTTGAAATGAGCATGATAGGGGAAGTTAACTTTTTCCTCGGATTGCAAATTTCCCAATTCAACCATGGGATTTTTATCAATCAGTCAAAATATATAAAAGATTTATTAAAACGTTTTGAAATGTTTGATTGTTCACCAATGTCTACACCCATGGGTGTCAAATCAAAACTATTTGCTGACCCTGATGGCAAATCAGTATATTTAGAAACATTTCGTGATATGATCGGTACTTTACTATACTTGACTGCTAGTAGGCCTGACATAATGGTTGCTACATGTCTCTGTGCTAGATTTCAAGCCAATCCTAAAGAGTCACACTTGTTAGCAGTTAAAAGAATTTTTAGATATCTTAAAGGTACCCCAGATCTAGGTTTGTGGTATCCTAGAGATTCTGAATTTGAACTAATTGCATACTCAGATTCTGATTATGCAGGGTGTATGATTGACCGGAAAAGTACATCAGGCAGTGCACACTTTCTGGGAGACAGACTGGTATGCTGGGCCTCGAAGAAGCAAAACTGCGTCTCGACTTCCACCACGGAAGCTGAGTATGTTGCTGCTGCCAGCTGCTGTTCTCAAAGTATGTGGATCCGCACACAACTGTCAGATTTTGGGCTAGACTATTCTCACATTCCGCTGATGTGCGACTCTCAGAGTGCAATTGCATATCATGTAATCCCGTGCATCACTCCAAAATGAAACATATCGACATTCGGTATCACTTTTTAAAGGATTATGTTGAAAAGGGCTTAATAGAATTAAAGTATGTCAATACTGAAAATCAACTTGCTGACATTTTCACCAACCTGTTGGATGAAAATCGTTTTAACACTCTTGTATCAAAATTGGGCATGTTGAATTTGAGTATTTGACAGTACTTTAAGTCTAATAATCAAGATTTGCACAGATAGGTGCTTCAGTTCAGGGGGAGTTAAATCTGAATTGACAAGTTATGAATTACTGAAGGTTTATACTTGTAGGGGGAGAGTTGTTTTCATAATTGTTTTTATCTTTTTTGTTTAAATTTGAAAAACTCAAAAACATCTCAAAAATTTTAAAACCCAAAAACATGTGCAAAATGTTTAGAACGGCTAAAAGATTTTTTCTACTTTCTCAAATTAATGCTGGATTTGAGGGGGAGATTTTTTTATATATTTTCTTTGTCTTTGATTTTGATGAAAATTCATCAAAAATGGTCATGAAAATAAAAGTCTAAATTTTCACAAGTTAAAATTTGATAGGAATGTCAAATTCCTATTAAAAAGGTAGGAATTGTCAATTCGCTAAATGCAAGGAATTGAAGATTCTGACTCTTTTTAAGTCGGAATCCGACTCATTTGAGTAGGAATTCATCATTCCGAGTCTTTCAGTCGGAATCCGTGAAACCTTCTTTGTTTAAATGCCAAAATGCTCGGAATCTTGACTTTTTCTCGGGTTTTCAAATTTTTCACTCTCTCAAACGACCTTTTCTCTCCGTACAATTGGATTTTCAAAAGTTTCGGATTACGTTGATTTTCTCCGATCTAACTCGGATTTCTTGTGCGAATTCAGTGGTACAATCTTTTTCTTCTTCTTCATAGTATAAATCTCTGTATTTTAGATCTGTACTTGAGAAAACCCTAACTGTTCTTCATGAATCTGCTTAATTTCATGCTTTGTTGGTGTTAATTAGTGAGTAATTGTCAATTGCATGCTTAGATTCATTGTTTGCCATGTTTTAGTGTTAGAAATTAAGGGTTTGAAAATGTTTTGAGTACGATTCGTTTAACTGTTCTTAGTTGTTTTAGTGTTTCTGGGTTACGGGTTTAAAACTTACAAATGGCATGTTACATGAACTTGTTTGGGGGTAGTCTAGGAAGTAAAAATGCTTCAAATGTTATAGGCTAGACTCGTTGTTCATTGATTTGGTGAAATCTTACTTTTGTAATTTCTGAGTTTGAGTTTGCAAAGGACTGTTATGAATTAGTCGGAATGTCCAATTCCGACTGTTTCATCACTTGATGAAATACAAACTGTTTTCTCGGAATTCTCAAATGCTCGGAATTGAAAATGCTCGGAATGATCATTTAACTCGGAATGACCATTTTACTCGGAATCTTCAAATGCACGGAATGACAATTTAACTCGGAATGATCATTGTGCTCGGAATGATCACTTTGATCAAAATTCACAATTTAAAAGAAATTTCAAATTGCTCGGAATGTCTATTTACTAGAAATTCCAAATTGCTCGGAATGACTACTTTAGTAGGAATTCAATTTGATCGGAATTCCAACATGATTGGAATTTCCAAATCAATAGGAATTCCAAATTTTCTCGGAATTCTAGATAACTTTTCACTCGGAATAAAAGGTTTTAGTCGGATTTAAGGCTAAATTTCTGTCGGAATCCTCAATTCCGACCAAATACTTAGCATTTTTGGAAAAAATTTCAAATTTTTAAAATTTTCAAAGTTTTTCAAAAGAAAGGAATAATTGTCTATTATCTTATCTGATGGATATTTGATGAGTAACCATGGGTGTGCTTATGTTTTATTGAAGATGGCTAACCCTGCTAATCCTGTAAACCCTCCTGCATTTGTTCCTTCTGAACAACTGTTTCCCTCAGCTAATTACCTTCCTTCACTTCTAAACAATCAGTGCTTTGACTCAATCACCACCACTACCCAATTCCCAATTCTTTCTGAGCTCATTGAATCCCATCCATTAAACCACCTCTTTTCATATAACCCTACTGCTGACGGGGAAGAACCTCACATACCGGAGGTTTATGTGCAACAGCTATGGCATACCATGCATAACATAGTTAATGATGAGGGTGAGGAGCAAATTGCTTGGCAAATTGAAAATTTTGAGTTCTCTTTTAACGTTGATACATTAAGGAGAATGCTGAGACTGCCATCTGAGGCCGACACCTATGCCTAAAAGACAAAGTTTGATCCTATGCCATCTAGCAAGGCAATCTATGCTCATGTGAAGGATCTAGCATGCACATTTCAAGAGATCCAACTTAGTTCCAATCTGGCAGACACTGTATGCTATCATCAACAGATGCCTCACAAGTATATCTAAAGGAGTTGATGGCGGGAGTTCGAGTGCATTTCAAATTCTGGTTGCCATGGTCAAACATTGGCACATAGACTACGCGTCTATTATATTTCAAGATCTGCACAAGGTGGTTCATCAGAAACAAATTTCACTTCAGGCTAAGAATTTTCTACCGTATCCCAGGTTCCTCTCCATGATTGTTCAAAGTATCATGCTACAACATCCAAATGAAATTAATAAGGGAGATGATGATCCAAAGCCTTCAGGCTTATGTTATGCCTGCTGAGCTGATAATATTGATGGATCTTCATGATCCAGTTGTAGAGGCATATGTGAGTGAAAACAATGTTGCTCTTCCGGATCGGCAAGAACCTGCTGATCCTACCCCAAGAGCTGTAGAACCTGAGAGTTTAGAATCTAGTGGTCAGTCGTCTTCGGGTGACACTGATGGGGGTGAGTCGAGTAAAAATTCTGAGAGGGGTGCAGAAGTTGTTGTCGGTGATGTGAGTGTAGGTGAGGGAGATGAGGATGATTATATGCCAATAAGAAAATTCATTGAAAAGTCTCAGTCTCAGGAAACACCAGATCAGAGTGTAGAGCTTAATGTTGAAACTATGATTATTAAACCTGAGGGTACCAATAAGGAAGCACCTGTGTATGAACATGATGATCTATTTGATATTGATGCACTAGACACTGGGGGCTTGTATGACAATCTGGCTATTGCTGCTCAAGTGAACGTAGATGAAGATGATCAGTTAAAAGAAAATGAGAGTGTGTTGGGAGGAAAAGAAAATGAGAGAGCTAAGGGTTCTCCAGCCATAAATAGCCGGGAAACCACATCTACTATTGGGGATGACAAAGTCATGCCTAATATTGAACCAGACTCTAGCATCCCACCAGAGCAAGCACAGACCCCTCCCAGCCACTCAGTTTCCTCTCAAAAGAACATTGTTTCATCTTTTCACGGGGACATAGCACATGAACTACCGAAGTCTCATTTGGAGGCAGTAGTTATTGAAAAAGGAACCACTTCTCCCCAGGTTTCCGACGTTCAATTTGATGTGCACATTGAAGACACTTTCATTTCAAACATCAATAACACTTTCGTAGCACCTAGTGATCTCTTGAAAGACACTAGCGGAACATCTATAGAAGGCACTACTGATAGTGTCCTTCAAGGATTAGATGGAAATCCCACCACAGTCAATATCGGTCCAGCTGTGAACGTAGGTGGCTCAACTTCTGAAGGATTTGTTCCTCCAGTTGTTCAAGTCTCAACGGGTAATCTCAGTGATCCAGGATTTGTTACACCACCAATTGTTACTCGGGTTGCCTCAGAATTTGTTTCTAAGGCTGACCTTGAAACTGCTTTGTCTGAAGTTCATGCTAAGATGGATAAAATGCACCAGGATTTAAATTCTAAGGTTGATGTTTTAAATGAGAAGTTAGATAGGCTGCTGGCTAAACAAGGGCCTGATGTGTCGGTAGAGGAATTTGTAAGGATCGGATATTACCAAATATCAATAACAAGAATTATCTTTGAGAATTAAATCAGAGTTGTATAAAGATAATCTTTCAGTTTGATCACAATCAACTAAGAAGTTGCGGAATCACACTTAATTGATGTTTAAGGTTTAACACAAGAACAATTCAATTAATCAACACAATAAAATACTTTCAAACACCAGATGTATTAAAAACCTATTACGATTATAATAATCACCAACACCTCTAATCTAACTCTTTTGTTAGACGAAGAACACAACTTGTTCTTAGGTTTCAATGAAACTTAGTGGCTAACACACTTTCTGAAAGCAAATTAACAATAAACTATGAATGCGTAGAATAATCAAATCAAGAAGTACTTCTAATACGATATTCTATTCCAAGTATTTATAGACTCTTGATCCTCCTTGAATAGTTGACAGTTAGGTAATCTTCTATCTTCCGAGATAATCTTGATAATCTTCAAATTTTGATAAAGATATACTTCAGATCCACGAAGATAGTGATTTCCATGATTAGCTCAACAGAAACTATTTGTTGAATGAAACAGTTCTGGTCTTCTTCTAACAGTCTTCTCTTCAAGGTCTTCTAACAGTTGTAAACACTTGAACTAACAGTTCTGAACTTTGTACTAACAGTTGTAATGCTCACAGCAACTGTTACTCACAACTGTTTTTCATACTTCACTTAACAGTTTGCAACTGTTTTCACAAATTTCCTCTAACAGTTTTACCTTTGCATGTCCAACAGTTTCCATTACTTAGCAAATTTCCCAACAATCTCCCCCTAACTTAAAGTATTGAGCAATACATTTAAGTTGTTTGTTTTAAGGGTTCAACCATAGAAAAATTAACATAAGCAAAGAAAATATTAACATTAATTATGCAAAGTCAAACTGTTACAATCAAAACATAAAAAGAAAAATTACTTTTTACTTGACTGAATGAGCTCCAACCTTTCCTTCACCCTCTTCATCAGATCCTCCTTCATGTTAGCATGGCCAAAGAACTTTGCTTTCAACATATACATAAGCTTTATTTTACCATGATCAACAAACTCAAAATCAAACCACTAAGTTTGTCCCTTTCCCATCACCATATGATATACTCTTGACTTGTCATATACTTTCATAGAAATTATTGGGAAGGCTTCATCAATTATCAACATGGGCATTATTCCCAGTGGATTGCATATACTAGTTAAGTGCCTCATCAAAACTCTGATTTCAATTTCTGCATCTCCCCCATAGTGACTTATTCCATATGCATACATCTCTTGAATATCCCTTCTAGTCACACTTTCCATTAGATGCAAGAAGCTAGCATAACTTTCTATTGGCTCTACTTCTCTTACAATGGTCACCCCTTTCTTCCCAGTTTCAATCCTTAGAAGTTCGAATCTTCACTCAGTGATGTGAGATTTTTGGTCTAGTTGCTCTGCCACAAGTTTATCTATTCTTTCTTCCACATCCACCCTGAGTCTGTCTTGTAGGATGGTTTGAACAATACCAGCTTTAGTTTGAACTATTTCGGATTGTTAAGACAGTTGAGGTTGAGCTGTCTGCTTTTTCTTCTCAGCTGCTGGCTTAGGAGGTGGATCTGGTTTCTTCCTTATAACTCTTTTTCTTTTTACTCCCTTACCAGCTTTCTTTGCCTTTTCTTCTTCATCTATTTCAGCAGTGAATTCATCAGCAAGCTGTTGAGCCAATTCAAGATCTTTCGGTTCTTGTTGCTTAAGCTCAGCATCCAGCCTTTGTGCTAATTCACGATCATGCTCTTCTTGTTGTTCTTTGGTGAGCTTTAGCTTAGAAATATCAACCACAACCTCCTTTCCCTTACCTAGCACAGGGGGCATCCTTTCATCTTTCTTTCCTTCAATAATTGCAATGCCTTTAAACCCTGGCTTAGGTGCAAGTGGTTCAAGTTTTGAGACTTTGCCATCTAACCACCCATCATCTATCTTTTGAGCCATTTTGAATGTGCTGATGTTAAGAGTTTCAGCACCTATTTCAATCAGATGATTCTGCTTAACCTTTGACCATGTTTTGAAAACATCTGTTGTTGGATAATCTCCTGTCATAATCATTTTGTTTATCAAAACTCTGTCAACTGCTGACAACCTTTCTTCTTCTTCAACTGTTTGAGAACTAGCAGCTGTTTGTTATTAAATTGGAGCAACTGTTGTCTCTGGAGCTGCAACTGTTTGAGTATCTGGTGCAACTGTTTGTTCAGTTTGCACAACTGTTTCAGCAACTGTTGGTTGAATCACCACTGGCTTTAAAGATTTCTCCCCCTTTTTGATTGGAAATGTCTGAGAAGGGGTTCTTGCACTTGTTGTGGACTTTTTGAGCACTAGATCATGGGCTTGAAGGACATCAGTAGCCTTCTTCAATGTATCTGACAGAAACTTGATCTGTTTGTCTTGCTTGATAATGTGCTCATTGTGCTTGGCCAAGAGCTTGTCTTGTAAAGAGTTCCTCTTCTTGAAATAAAGGAAAGCATCAAAAAATGGTACAAGTTCTGGATTCGTCAATGCTTTAAGTTTCATACTTGCCTCAATGTCAGCCAGTGTTGCCACTGTGAATATATCATCGGCAGATAGAACTGGTGGGTCACTCCTTGAAGTTCCCTCACCAGTACCCCTTTTTTCTTGGTACTGGGGATTTCCAGAAGCTGTTTGACCAGCCTCTGTTGCCGTGGTTGAGGTCTTAGCAATGTTAACACTGGCCTGCTCATCCCTTGCGGATGAAACAGTAGCATCAGCCTCAAGAACCACATGATCACCCTCTAGTGGAGTGATCACCTTCTCATCGTGCCTGGGAGACAGCACTATGGTTTCCCTTTGAATATTCTGCACAGGTGAATGCACCTGTGTAGGGTTAACAGTTTGGGGATTGGAGACGGTGGTGGAAGGAGCACCAACAGTTCTCTTTTTCTTTTTAAACGTTAAGAGTGTCGGGGCTTGTGTTGTAGCTTGAGACAAGGTAGCAGAGGGGGATATTTGAGTATCATGAGCTGTGGGTTCTAGAGTTGGAGGTGTAGCAATAAGTGGGGCTTCATGCTCAACTCTAGCAGCTCTGTATTAACATAGATTTGAACAAGCAAAATCAGAGTTGTATTACCAAATATCAATAACAAGAATTATCTTTGAGAATTAAATCAGAGTTGTATAAAGATAATCTTTCAGTTTGATCACAATCAACTAAGAAGTTGCGGAATCACACTTAATTGATGTTTAAGGTTTAACATAAGAACAATTCAATTAATCAACACAATAAAATACTTTCAACCACCAGATGTATTAAAAACCGATTACGATTACAATAATCACCAACACCTCTAATCTAACTCTTTTGTTAGACGAAGAACACAACTTGTTCTTAGGTTTCAATGAAACTTAGAGGCTAACACACTTTCTGAAAGCAAATTAACAATAAACTATGAATGCGTAGAATAATCAAATCAAGAAGTACTTCTAATACGATATTCTATTCCAAGTATTTATAGACTCTTGATCCTCCTTGAATAGTTGACAGTTAGGTAATCTTCTATCTTCCGAGATAATCTTGATAATCTTCAAATTTTGATAAAGATATACTTCAGATCCACGAAGATAGTGATTTCCATGATTAGCTCAACAGAAACTGTTTGTTGAATGAAACAGTTCTGGTCTTCTTCTAACAGTCTTCTCTTCAAGGTCTTCTAATAGTTGTAAACACTTGAACTAACAGTTCTGAATTTGTACTAACAGTTGTAATGCTCACAGCAACTGTTAGTCACAACTGTTTTTCATACTTCACTTAACAGTTTGCAACTGTTTTCACAAATTTCCTCTAATAGTTTTACCTTTGCATGTCCAACAGTTTCCATTACTTAGCAAATTTCCCAACAGAATTGAAATCTCAGTTGTATGTAAAGCTGATGGCTAGACCAGATACTAATGAAGAAGATGCTACACTGGTTGATTTACTAAGAAATGAATTCAAGAAATCATATTTTGAAAGTTTTAAGAAGGAAATGAGAGATAGCATGGCAGCCTTTAGAGTTGCTTATCACAAAAGAATGGATGTTATTGATCCAAATAAGGATGTTGAGGGTGAGCCAGTTGGTCAGGGGAGCATGTTACTGAGGAAGAGGCTGATATTAATGCTGCTATAAGGGCCTCTCTCGAAACTTTTCAGACACAGGCACAAGGATCTAAAAGAAAACATGATGATCATGATGACGAAGATCAAGAACGTCATGAGGGGGAGAAACGTGCTGCTATTGTGCCTGTGGCATCTTTAATCTCAAAGTTACCTGCCTCGTCATCTCAAAGCAAGCAAACACCAACACCAGAGAGAGGCAGAGGTAAAGGTAAAGGAAAAAGGAAATTGACCTTAGTTGATGAAGAAGAAGAGGATACAGATAGACAGGTGGATGATACATATGACTTTCTTACTGGTGCAGGTTCAGAATTTCATGTTTATGGGTCATTTGTAGCAGAAGCTGGTGAACATGAAAAAGAATTAACTTTTCAACAATATATAAGCAAAATCAAAGAAACAAGAACTGTGACAACACCAAGGGTTGAAAATCCTGAGGTAGATGAAGTTCCTACTCCTGAGCCGTTCAACATTTCAAATGTGCTGAGGATAAACAGAGAAGTTGCTGACTTGTTTCCTCCATCTCCGGGCAAATTTAGAAAAACTGCAAGAGATCTGTTGAAGGAACGAGAGAAACAGAAGAGGTTAAGAAAACTGAAGCGGGGTGCTGAATGGAAAATACCAAAAGGTTACAATCCGGATCCAATCTTAACTTCAAGCATGAGAGATGTCAGAAAAAGGGTGGTACTGACTACAAAGGCCTTGAACAAGACAAACAAATATTGGAAGTCTTCTTATGTTGCTGTTGCCTTTCTGGAAGAAAATATCCCAGAGATTTACAATGATCAACTAAAAGATGAATTACCTGTTAATCTGCTGGGAGTCACAGATGTTGCTGAAGCCGGTAAAAGAGTATTATTGAACTGGCATGGGCTCTCAAGGAAAGAAGTAGCAACAAAGCATCCAATAACAAAAGTCAAGTGTTCTCTTCGTAAAATTCTTAATGTGATCTCGGTGTACTTTCATGTTCTAAGATTAGATCAGAAAACCTATGGATTCAGCTAAGTAGACTTGAAGCACCTAAGCTTAGAAGATGTTGAATATATCGAAGAAGTACTTGAGGCCAAGAAAACCAGCTCTCTTGCTAACAATGCAGGCTACAAGATCTTGTTGGAATTTATGAAACAAAGAATCAGACTTGCTGAAAGAACTGATCTCCAACTTGGTGCTGAGGCAGACAAAGCAAAGATCAACGTCTTGAAGCCGAACACCTCTCATCCTAGAATTGAAGAGCTTGAAATGTTTCAAACTATTTGGAAGGATGATCAGACAGGAGAAAAAGATGATGGTATTGTATTATTTAACAGTAAAATGGAGAAGTTCTTTTTTAGAACCAATGACCTCAATGCATATTCAGATGGTTCACTCAGAGTCTGGCTAATCAAGATTAGAGAGCACAGCTTCAGTCTCAAGGATGACTTTGATCAATCTACAAGAGTAAGCTTGACTGATGTTATGGAAAGGATAGAAGTCAAAATGCGAGAAAGAGTTGCTCTTCGTAGATGGCAAAGAATTCTAGGTGAACGAAACATCGTCTAGATCAAATCAAGGGGGAGATTGTTAGATCTGTAATTATGATTTTGATCTAGACAATATTTTGTATAAAATCTATGTTTTATCTTACTAGTATAAATACCTTGTAAGCTTACGTTTATTGTAACTTTGGAATATATTGAATATACAAACACACACTTTAAGGTGTTTTGTGCAAACTCTCTCCACTAGATTCACGATTGTACTCATATAATACCTTTCAATATTAGAAAGCCTATCTAATCAAGTAATTGTAAGTTTCTATGAAAACAAGTTTGTTGGGAAAATGATCTCATAAGTTAAGATTTGATGAGACAAAGTTAAGTTTGTAAGATAAGTTCTAAATACAACTTAAACAGAATTATGAAGCTTAGTCAGACTGAACAATTATAGTGATTCAGACTGAGTATAAGCTGAGTATAAGTTGAGCAATTGTTCGACCAGCTTAGACTATATCTTAGTAAGATTATCAATGTGTTTGATAAGCTGTGTATGTCACCTAAGATATATTAAGCTTTCAGCTTGATGTGTTTCAAGCTGAGTGACTCAGCGTGAATACTGAGTCAGCTCAACAGAGTTGCTAAATAAGTTCTAGCTAACTCTTAGGACTTCTAAGGATGAATTTATTAATATACATGTTAGTTCATGTTGGTTTTCGAGTTTGTTCTCGAAGAACTCAGCTTGATGAGTTTCAAGCTGAGTAACTCAGTCCGAGCAAGATGTCAGCTTAATGAAAATTTAAATATGTTTTAAATTTATCTTTTAACTCTCTACATCTACGGAAAGGATAAGAAGACTCCAGAATCAAGATTGAATATTAAAGACTCAAGATAAGAAGATTCAAGATTCAAGATTCCGAGTTATCCCATAGTTAGTTAGCAAATTAGGATTAGTCCAGTTTGTTAGGAACCATAGACACATGATTATAAATACTTATCTCCTGATAAGTTTAGAGGTACGACTCAGAAACAACAACGACGACTAAGTGTTGCAGAGCCAAATACCTCACCTTAACCGTATGTGTTACAATTCTCGAATCACTGTTTGTCAGTTCAACGTGATCAAGAAACTCACAGATTGCCAAGCTATTCGTGTGTTCTAATACTCACATTAGTTGTGAGATTGGTAAATTTTCAATTTGTGATTAAATCCTGTTTAGAGAGTCGTCAGTATCTATAATCATAAGTTGATTATAGATAGCTAAGTTTGAAAGATTGAGAGATTTATATTAGGTGTTTACATATCAAGAGTTGCTTACTTGATAGAGTCTGTAATCATCTTCTTATTAATGAAAAGCAAAGCATTCGATTGTGGTTTGATTTACTGTGTGTAACACTTTATTTTGATTTGTTTAATTTCCGCAGAAAGTGTATTCATCCCCCCTTCTACACATCTGTTGCTTGTTGTTATTCTCACCAAGGGACCAACAACTGGTATCAGAGCAGGCTGAACGATTTCATAAGTTGAAAGTTCAAGATTCTGAGAAAGTTTACAATGTCTACAAGCAACAATTCTTCAAACATTCCACAGATGTTTACCAAAGGCTGTCCCGTGTTTGATGGATCTGACTATCCTATGTGGAAGTTCAGAGCCATGTTGTTCCTCAAGTCCATTTACAATCGTATGTCTGATGTCATTATGAAATGACCGATTATCCCCAAGATCTCTGCTGTTGTCAGAGATACGTACGCTGATAAAACAGACAAGAGTGAAAAAGAGGTAAAGAAGCCTATTGCATCCTGGATAGATGAAGATTGGAAACTATTCAATCTGGATGAAAAGGCTAAAAGTGTTCTGGCAAATGCCCTGACTAACGAGATCTTGCACACAGTGACTGGGTGTCAATCTGAAAAAGAGATCTGGGATACTTTAAGTGTTACATATGAGGGCACAGATCTGGCCAAACAGCAGAAGAAGAACCATCTGAATAGATCATATGAAATCTTCTTCTCAAAGAAGAATGAAACCTTGGCTGATATATTTACCTGGTTTCATTGCTTGATTAATGACCTGCTAAGTTTAGGCATTAAGAAGGATGAAGTTGAACTCGTGCTGAAGTTTCTGGATGTGTTACCAGAAAGGTTCAATGAAGTGATCACAGCGCTGAAGGCTGGAGGAACATTGCATTTGTATAACCTGCAGTCCATTTATGGGTTCTTGCTAAATCATGAACAGATCACTGAACACAAAAGAACTTCTCAACAACAACTCAAGGAGTCTTTGGATAAAGCTGAAGTTACATTGGTTGCACAGAAAAAGAAGAAAAGTTCCAAGGCACTGGTTGTTAAATTTGAGACTGATTCAGAATCTCAAGCTGACCACTCAGACTCAGACTCAGGTGATACTGATGATGTTCAGACTATCACTGAGCAGATGGCCTTGCTAGCCAGATGTTTGAGAAGAGTTCAACGGGGAAGAGAATGATCTGACAGGGGCAAAGGGAAGAGTTCCTTTGATCGCAAGAAGGTTGTGTGCTTTAAATGTAAGAAGAAGGGACACATTGCTTCTGAGTGCAGATTCAAGAAGGAAGAATCAGCATCAGTTGCTGATAAGAATGCTTACAGGGCTGATAAGTATAAAAAGAAATATACTCAACTCAAGAAAGCAAAGCCAGAAGAGAAAGGACTTTACGCTGAAACCTGGGATACAGAATCATCTACCTCAGATGATGATGTTGATTATGGTTTGTCCGAGTCAACTTTTGAAGCTGACATGAAGGAAGCTGAGGAAAACAGCAAGCTCAGTGATTGGGATCCTGCTTCCATGTATAAGGTTAGTAATTTCAACTCTTACACCGATGAAGAAAAGGGTCTTCCCTTTGACTATTTGCTAAATGATTTCAAGACCATCCTTAAGTCTCAAAAGGACCTTAAAGCTGAGATAGCTAAACTGAAGAATGAGATTAAGGAAAATAAATCTCTCATTGATGTTGGTAAGAAAGCACAGTGTGATCTTGAATGTCAAAGACACGTTAATAAACTTCTAAGTGAAGAAATTCAGGAGGCTAAAGTCAAAGCTGACCAACTTCAAAAGGTTACTGAGTCTTGGTGTAAGTCATCAAAGTTTGCTGAAAAGTGCATAAACCAACAAATTCCTAAACATGTACAAGCTGTACTTGGAGGTGACTATCAAACTGCAGCTTATGTAGCCTCAGAGAAAAGATATGATCGAAACTTGAAATACAATATGTTTGTGAAAGCTAAAGATCATGGAAATGAATGCTTAACATCTAAACAGTATAGTAAGTCTGTGCTGGATAGATTAGGCACTCAGTCTATTCAAAGAACTTCAGTCATAGAAAGGCTTAACCCAAATCCTTTCAAAAGACAACATTCTCTATCTGGCTCGGAGAGAAGTTACAATAATATGAAGACCACTGTCAGTCAGAGGTCAAATCACAACAATGGTAAGTCCAAAGTTGTAGATCTTGGTAAGTCCAAGAAGATCAACAGTGGTAAGTCCAAACCTGTTGAAACTGGTGAGTCTAGTAAGCATGACAAAGGTAAGTCCAAGGTCATGGAAAAGAAGTTTGTTGGTCAAGCTTCTAATAAAAAGAATAACAATCAAAGATCTGATAAAGGTAAGTCCAAATTCAGTAAGCATCAAGTGAATCACCTTGCAAAGAGAGTTGAAAAGTTATCCACTACATATACTCCCAAGACTGAGAGCAAGTTCTCACAAGAATTATTAGACACTCTATCTCATGTAATCATTGGAAGAAGGAGATGCACCAAGTGCAGAAGTAGAGGTCATGAGGCTAAGGATTGTGACGTTGAAATCTCAAGGCCTGAACAAGAACAGGCTGATCAGCCTACACAGGACTCAGCTCCTTCTCAAGCTGAACAGTCAGTTCAACAAGATGGAGATGCTATGTGCTCCTCATCTGAACCCACCAAAAAGTGGGTTCCCAAACAAAACTAATGTGTTTGGTTTTATATCATGTGCAGGGTTCAAGTAAATGGTACTTGGATAGTGGACGCTCAAGGCACATGACTGGGTGGAAAGGACTTCTTAGTGATTTCCAAGAAGATGAAGGTCCTAAAGTAACTTTTGAAGACAACTTCCATGGAAGAACTAAAGGCTATGGGAAGATGCATGCTGGTAAAGTGACTTTCCAGAAGGTTGCATATGTTAAAGGTCTTAAGCACAATCTGATCAGTATCAGCCAGTTGTGTGATGAAGACAATATAGTTACTTTTAGGAAGAAAGCAGGAACAATATATAATGCTAAGGGAAAGCCTGTATTAATTGGTAAAAGAGAAAGAGATGTGTATCTACTTGATCTTAATTCTGCTGATCCCTATACTGAAACCTGCTTGTATTCCCAATATGTTCCTAAGCTTAGTTGGTTATGACATAAACGATTATCACATTTGAATTTTAAAAATATAAATATGCTATTCAATAAAGAGTTAGTCTCTAGATTACCAAAGATCACATTTGTCAAGGACAAATTGTGTTCAGCTTGTGAACAAGGGAAACACCACAAAGGGTCCTTTAAATCAAAGAAATTTTTTTCAATAACAGACCCATTGCATATGTTGCATATGGATCTGTTTGGACCCATAAGTACTCCAAGCGTAAGTAGCAAGAAGTACACACTGGTGATAGTAGATGAGTTCTCAAGATTCACCTGGGTAATAGTTGTTAAAGCCAAAAGTGAGGCTGCCCTGGAGATAATTAGTTTTATCAAACAGGAAGAGTTGCAGAAAGGTAAGTCTGTAAAGCAACTCAGAAGTAATCATGGGACTGGGTTCAGAAACTCTACCCTTGAAAGCTTCTGTGAACAAAAGGGAATATTACAAAATTTCTCATCTGTCAAAACTCCTCAACAAAATGCAGTTGCTGAGAGGAGAAATAGAACCCTAATTAAGGCTGCTAGAACAATGTTGTCTGAGGCAGGATTAAAACTCTATTTTTGGGATGAAGCTGTCAGTACAGCCTGTTATACTCAAAATAGATCAATCATTGTCAAAATACATGGTAAAACATCATATGAGATGTATAAGTCTAGAAAGCCCAATATAGGTTATTTCCATGTCTTTGGTTCAAAATGCTATGTGCTGAATCAAAGAAATCAGCTCCATAAGTTGGAACGTAAAGTTGATCCTGGAATATTCGTTGGTTATTCCTCAATCTCCAAATCGTACAGAGTATATAACACTAGGAGAAAGGCCATAGAAGAATCAATTCATGGTTCATTTGATGAAGACAATTTTAATCAAGCTGAGAAAAGACAAGCTGACTCGGTCAGTCTGAGTGAGCTTGAAAGGCCTGAGGAAACCAATATGTCAAATCCCATGTATGTCATGGGAGATGATAGTGATGATGATGTGTGTTCATCAAAGAAATCATCACAAGCTACAAGAAATTCTCAAGCTGAGAATGATGATGAGTTCATCAACCCCTTTGGAGCTGACGTCACTCAGACTAAAGATCTCAGTGATCATTAGTTTGTTGACAATGCTGCGATTGAGACTGAGGAGATAAGTTCACCTCAGGACTCTCCACCTCACTCAGATCCGGAACCAGATTCTCCAACTACAACATTCAAATTCCTCAAAGACCATCCTCAAGATCAGATCATTGGAAATGTCCAAGAAAGGGTCATAACCAGATCAAAGGCTACAGCTAACTATGCCACGTACCTTGGTTTCCTATCTCAAATGGAACCAAAGAAGACTGAAGAAGCCTTAGAGGATGAGGATTGGATTGAAGCTATGCAAGAGGAATTAAATGAGTTTGAGAGAAATAAGGTCTGGAACCTTGTCCCTGCCCCCCAAAGATCATTCAATTATAGGCACTAAGTGGGTCTATAGAAATAAAATGGATAAGGATGGAGTGATAGTTAGGAACAAAGCCAGGATGGTAGCACAAGGGTATAAGCAAGAAAAAGGAATCGATTATGATGAGACCTTTGCCCTTGTTGCTAGAATTGAAGCCATAAGGCTATTCCTGGCTTATGTAGCATATAAAGACTTTGAAGTCTTTCAAACGGATGTGAAGAGTGCTTTCCTAAATGGAAAACTTCAGGAGGAAGTCTATGTGAAACAACCTCCTGGCTTTGTCAGTTCAATGTTTCCACATCATGTCTATAAGTTGGACAAGGCTTTGTACGGTCTTAAACAAGCTCCAAGAGCTTGGTATGATACACTGTCCACTTATCTACTATCAATGGATTTCACCAGAGATAGTATAGATAAGACACTCTTTATTAAAAAGAGTAAAGGACAGGTGATTTTTGTACAAATTTATGTTGATGACATTATCTTTGGTTCTACTAACGATTCTCTATGTGAATGGTTCTCCAAAATAATTTCACAAAAGTACAAGATGAGCATGATGGATGAGATGACTTATTTCCTAGGCTTACAGATTCAACAAAAGCCTGATGGAATTTTCATCAATCAAAGCAAGTATGTTCTTGATTTGATAAAGAAATATGGTTTTGATTCTAGTTCAACCATGAGAACACTCATGTCACCAGCTGTCAAGCTGAGTAAAGACTCAGATGGTAAGTCTGTGTGTCAGTCTACCTATAGAGGAATGATAGGTTCATTACTCTATTTGACAGCTAGTAGACCTGATATCATGTTTGCTACATGTGTTTGTGCAAGATATCTGGCAGATCCTAAAGAATCAAATCTTCAAGCTATGAAAAGGATCTTTAGGTACCTTAAAGGTACTCCAAATCTAGGTCTTTGGTATCTAAAGGACTCTGGGTTTGAGTTAGTTGGTTTTTCAGATGCTGACTATGCCGGGTGCAAGTTAGATAGAAAATCAACAACTAGAGGATATCAACTGCTTGGAGGGAAGTTAGTAAGCTGGACCAGTAAGAAACAGAACTCAGTGGCTACTTCAACAGCTGAAGCTGAATATGTTACAGCAGGAAGCTGTTGTGCACAAATCCTATGGATGCAACATCAGCTTCAAGACTTTGGTATGAGTTTCAAGAAAACTCCTATCTTATGTGATAACCAAAGTGCTATAACCATAACTTACAATCCAGTCTTCCACTCAAGAACCAAGCACATTGAAATTACACATTACTTCATCAGGGACATCGTGGAAAAAGGTAAAGTTGACATTAAATTTATCTCCACTGATGACCAATTAGCTGATATCTTCACTAAACCACTTGATGAAAAGGGGTTTATATATCTGCTAAGTGAATTGGGTATGCTCAACCCCTAGCTAAGTGTTTAGAATCTGAGTTATCAGTTTGACAAAGGCTAAGTGTCTTAAGCTGAGTGCACAGTTTATGAATTAGTATTCATTAACTGAAACCTGTCAAGCTGAATGATGAGTTCACATGTTTGGTTGGTTCCAAACAAGTTTTAAAGTAATCAGTGTAGTTAGAAACAAGTTTTAGTAGGTCTCAAACATATATGACTAAGTGTCATTGATTCTGAGGTGAGTGCCCAAAATTGAGCTGAGTGCTCAAACTCAAGCTGAGTATCAATCTCAAGCTGAGTGATGATATCTAGCGGAGTGCTTGATTCACGCTGAGGGATTCGTTTCCTCAGCTTGGTATGTCCAAAAATTAGATTTAACTACTCTGTGTGATTAAGTCATTGTGCACTATGTTGAGTCTGTCTCACATTTTGCGGTTACGCTGATTATGTATCGTGTAACATAACAAGTGAAAAGTTATATTATTGTAAGTCAGTAATATAATTCTATAAAGTTATCCGTTGGAAGATGATATGTTTCATCTCAATCACTGTTCCATTGCACTGTAAATTTGTTACGTGTAACGGACAAAAAGGGATTTCAAACGGTAACTTTTCTCTCTCCTCGAAAAGGTATATATAACGAACCAAACCGATTTTAGGAGGTTTACGCTTAAAATTCGCAATTCTAAACCTCTCCTTTACTTCCATACCTTTCACAAACACTTCCAATTGCTCAGTGCAACCTCTCGTTCATCTATTGTCTAAACCCTAATCGCTCAGTGCGACTTTAGAAATTCCTCAGTGTTACTCAAGCTTAATTCGACAATGGACGGAATCATTCTAAATCTCGGTGATAGGATGGTTAGAGGTGCTACGTTCAAAAACAACGGGATGCCGGTTCTTAAAGTAAACAATCAACGTACATGTTTGGCAATCCCTGAACGTAAGAGGAACAAAGGCTATGAAGCCTGGGTGGATTATATCCAAAAATGCTCCCTGGCATTTGCTTTCACTGGAGCACCACTGCATATTGTTCCACAGCACTTATAGGAATTCTGGTACACTTGCGTCTATGACCAGAACAGGGGAGAGATCACTTGCACTGTTCTAAATGGGGATAGAACAGTTGTCATAACTGTACATCGGCTAAGGGATGTTCTTCAACTTCCTGCAAGTGATATGTTTGAAGCTGTTGTTACTAGGCAAGTGGCGAGGTCAGTCCTACCCAACATGGGTCACCCGCAGACTTAGGGTGTTATAAAGAAAGCCACTTTTCCAACCATCTGGGGTTTTCTGGTGTCAACAGTGATTCGGGTTAACGAGTTTGAGATGCAGCTGCGGTACAACATGTACTTTGCGAGAAACTTAGACTATGCACAACTCATCTTCAACGAGCTCAGGGTCCAAGTGATGAAGACCACAATGGATCTTCATGTACCTTTAATAAGCTACCTGTCCTTGGCATTTGAAGCCGAGATGGGGACAGCACTCTACGAAGCTGATCAGGATGTGTTCCTGTTTCCTACACTCAGCTCCAAGATGTTCAATAATGGCATCTTCCCCGAGTAAGAGGGTCTGAGTGATCTATGCTGCTGATAGCTGAGGCAGCTTCACCAGAAAGTGAAGAAGAGGGCTCCAATCAAGGGGGAGCTTCTCAAGCTGACACAAAGGTTCAAGCTGAGAACTCTGCTCAGGCTGAACCAGCAAATATTGAAGCTGCTTCTGGTAATACCTCTTCACTTTCACTTTCTTCTCATTATTCTCCATCCACTTTTGGAGATAAGGCTGTGGTAAACCCAACCCAGTCTAACCCATCTCCTCTACCTTCATTCCATCTAAAATCCCACTCAGAAGCCACCCCTAGTATGCCCACTGCTACTAGGGAGAATATCCGAACCTATACAAGAAAAACTTGCATAGGTGGTGCCACTCCTAAATGCATCATTGGAGCTGCATCATTGGAGGTGAGATCACTTTGATCCCTCCATAGGTAGGAGTTGAGGGGGAGATCCTACTCTTAAGGTGTCAACCTCGAGGCTTATTTCAACCCTACAGCCTAAGCCGGGTGTGGTGTCTAATTAGCACACACTCTCCAGTGCCATGGGAGACCCCATTATTATTCCTAAGCAGACACACTTAGGTAACATTAAATATCTGACCAATCCCCAGGGTCAATCACCCCCCTCCAAACCAATCAGTCAACCACCTACCCATACACTTCACGTCTCCAGCCCCATTACTTCTCTTCACTTCTCACACCTACATGCACAACCTGTCAATTTTTCATCTTCAAACCAAGGTGATTCACAGGGTCCAGACTCTGGTGCAAATGTATTTGAAGGTAAACACCAATCTTTAGATGATGCACCCAAAGACTCTCCTCAAAATGAAACTGCCTCCTCAGGCATCCAGCAGCTAAAGGACTACAATGTTGCTCATTTTGGTCTATTCCACCTAAAGCAGAAGAAGCATAAATGTCAAATCTATCAGAGGCTTGAGAAGCTGACAAAGGATGTTAAGGAGATTGCCTCTGCAGTTGCTGCACTCCAACAACAAAGGACTTCAAACCCTATTGATGATGACAAAAAGGGGGAGAAGGTTGAAGCTGAAGCTGAAGCTGAGTTAATTCAAGCTGAGGTTGAAGCTCTACTAGTACTAGCTAAAGGAGCAGAGAGGCAAGCTCAGGCTGAGGGGGAGTTAGAAATAAACAAAGAGGACCCTGCAGCTAAGAGACAAAATGTAGCAGAATCTGAATCTGAAGCTGACAGTGTTTCTGAAACTGAGGAAGAGACAGAAGAAGAAAAAGCTACAAGAGAGCTAATAGAGATGCGTGAGCAAGAAGAAGAAAATGAGTTTGGCATCTCTGTAGCTGAACTGAGAAAGAGAAAAGAGAAGGAGTCAAAGGACCAACAGAAAGAAAAGGAAAGAAAAGCTTTGGCTCAAGCCGAAACTATATACACTGGTCCAAGACCTGATCTAATCCTATACTCAGATGCAGAACTGCAGGAATGTTACTTCAGAAGGAGCTTCAACAAAGAGATCAGAGGAATGACCTTGAGCAGAGCAAATGGAGCTGTCATTCTCACTTTTGAGCTTAGTGACAATTTAACAGTGGGAATGGACCTGAGATACATTCACAGGATGGGCTACATTGAATGGCAAAGGATAATGATGCTGCTCAAGAAATTTAAAAGAAGTCAGATCAAACAAGAAATTCTATCTGAAGTCTCCTAGTTAATTGCTCGAGTTGAAGAACTGAGACATGTTCCAGTTCCTTGTCTGCAATGGGAAAATCTGTTCAAAATGCCTGAGGGTGTAGAATTCAAGGAAAATCAAAATGTCAACACACCTATTCAAGGCTTTATGTTCAAGAATCAGGCAGGCACTCCTAGCTTTATCAAGCTGAATGAGATTTGTTATTTAAAAGCTGAGGATGCCTTGAAAATCAGAAAGTATTATGGCGATGATGATTCGAATCAACTAATAAAGTATAGGCTGAACAAGCTCATCAGAATACAACAAAATGAACTAAAAGGAAATGAAGAAGCTGAAAGACTACTAGATAAGATCAATAAGGAGATCAGTATTTGGGAGCTTCTACATCCTGAGTTCATTAGATAAACTAATCAGATTAGTTCTAATGTAAATATTAGATTAGTTCTAGTATTTTAGTAAGCACTTAGTGTGCATGATCTAAGTGATCAATATTTTTGTATTATGATTAGTTCAGTTAATACAAGTATAAGTTTGATATGTTCAACTGTGTTATGATATGTTCATAATTATTTGTCTGATAAGTTCAGCTTAAATGAATAACTGATTAGTTCTTATTCATTAATGTATTTAGTTGGTGTATTCAACTAAAAGTTGGTTTGTTCCACTTATAATTGATAAGTTCAATTAACATTGATAAGTTCAATTAATATATGATTAGTTCAAATTTAAAATCTTGATAAGTTTAAGATTTAAAACATAATTCTGTTAAACAAACTTAATAACTGTTTGATGGTTTTGTCATCATCAAATAGGGGGAGTTTGTTGGGAAAATAATCTCATAAGTTAAGATTTGATGAGACAAAGTTAAGTTTGTAAGATAAGTTCTAAATACAACTTAAACAGAATTATGAAGCTTAGTCAGACTGAACATTTATTGTGATTCAGACTGAGTATAAGCTGAGCATATGTTCGACCAGCTTAGACTATATCTTAGTAAGATTATCAATGTGTTTGATAAGCTGTGTATGTCACCTAAGATATATTGAGCTTTCAGCTTGATGTGTTTCAAGCTGAGTGACTCAGCGTGAATACTGAGTCAGCTCAACAGAGTTGCTAAATAAGTTCTAGCTAACTCTTAGGACTTCTAAGGATGAGTTTATTAATATACATGTTAGTTCATGTTGGTTTTTGAGTTTGTTCTCGAAGAACTCAGCTTGATGAGTTTCAAGCTGAGTAACTCAGTCCGAGCAAGAAGTCAGCTTAAAGAAAATTTAAATATGTTTTAAATTTATCTTTTAACTCTCAACATCTACGGAAAGGATAAGAAGACTCCAGAATCATGATTGAAGATTGAAGACTCAACATAAGAAGATTCAAGATTCAAGATTCCGAGTTATCCGATAGTTAGTTAGCAAATTAGGATTAGTCAGTTTGTAATGAACCGTAGGCACATGATTATAAATACTTATCTCCTGATAAGTTTAGAGGTACGACTCAGAAACAACAACGACGACTAAGTGTTACAGAGCCAAATACCTCACATCAACCGTATGTGTTACGATTCTTGAATCACCGTTTGTCAGTTCAATGTGATCAAGAAACTCACAGATTTCCAAGCTATTTGTGTGTTCGAATACTCACATTAGTTGTGAGATTGGTATGTTTTCAATCTGTGATTAAATTCTTTTTAGAGAGTCGTCAGTATCTATAATCATAAGTTGATTATAGATAGCTAAGTTTGAAAGATTGAGAGATTTATATTAGGTGTTTACATATCAAGAGTTGCTTACTTGATATAGTCTGTAACCATCTTCTTATTAATGAAAAGCGAAGCATTCGATTGTGGTTTGATTTACTGTATGTAACACTTTATTTTGATTTGTTCAATTTCCGCAGAAAGTGTATTCAACCCCCCTTCTACACATCTGTTGCTTGTTGTTATTCTCACCAAGGGACCAACAAAGTTCAAGTTTTTGAACTAGAGTTAAACACTAGAAAATGATAGTCATTATTTTTTCTAAGGATGTGTTTAAGGAAAAACTTTTGTGAGCTTGATTATAATAGGGATTATAATCAAGGAGAGCTCACATGTTTTTAAGTAAGAATCTATACAAGTGTTTTCATTCTTGTGATAATGTAAAGTTTGGAAACCAATTTCAGTAATAGAAAATAGTGGATATTAGAGAAAATCCAAGTTTAAGGTTTTGGTAACTTTAAGATTCTTATTTGAAATCGAAGTTGTAGATTTATACTTAAAATCAGTGTTTTGACTTTTGTATCAAGTTTGACCAAGTCTACAGGGTTTTTTTAAGTAATGTTATGTTTTCATAATAGTCAGTGGGAGCAATTGACCTACGCTAAGATATTTATCGGGTTTTTGGATAAATTAATATACATGTATGTATATTCGCGTAGAAGTAAGTAAGTGCTTAGAGAAGCATGGAAATTACTAGCTTGTTGTTTTTCAAGTACATATATAATCTTAATGACGGGAGTTTAAAGTTACAGAATGAGTCCAGGTAAATGGACTAGTCCCAGGAAGTCATAATTATATATTGAAATTCAAAGTCACAAATATTAACATATTAAAAGGAGTTTAGTGTTGGAAATAATAAACAGATTATTAGATAAGTGCTTTTACACTGGATATCTAAATTTGTTTACAAGGCGATGTAAGCAAAAGGGTTTATTATTTCAGTGTATTTCTTGGAATAGAAAAGCAAGGAGTTTAATCCAGTTCTCCAAGTTTTAGATGATGTGATAAAATTAGAAAGACTAGACTTCTTTTTCAGGGTTTGCGGAAAAACAATTTGTCTAGCAAAATGAGTGGGAGCACTAGTTAATGTATACTCATTTTTAGTTCATAGTAATGTTGTGGTTTCAAGGCGAGATCCGTGATAAGTCCACTTGAACCAACATAGTAATACAAATAGACGCGGTGAATTGATACAATGGATCAACATTAATTTTATACTATATTCCAACATAGTATGTTTTGGTAATATCCATGAATAATAGGATTATTATTCAAAGAGCTTATCCGTGACTACCTATCTTGGTGGGAACCTCGATTAGGGAGATAATAACGTCATTGTAATCCTTGGTGGAGATTCATAGTTATTGAAGATAGCTACCAGGAGTGTAGGCCAAGGATGTACTGGTATTCACCAGGGGAGTGGATATCAGATTGTGACATCGTGTAGAATACTACGTGGTTAACGAGTCAGAGGTATTTGGCACATAGGTTTTCCTCAAGCCTAAGGTATTTAGTTTGGGATGCGTAGACTTCTATTATTTGGATCGCACCTAACGCTACGCCGTAACTGGGTAGTAATAACGGGCATGTCTGGTATCAGTGGAAAGCGTGTTGCCAAATGCAGATATGTGAGAGGCATTCTGCACCTCCTTTTCAGGAGAGATGTTTCCGGGCCTCTTGACTGATGTAGACTGTGGAAAAGCATGGCCATGCCCAAACGAACTAATATGTTCTTTGTACTTTATCACTCACTCGAAATTGGATAGTCGAGAAATGATTCTGAGTGTTCAGAGTTGACTCATTCCATGCTCACACTCACAATTGAAACGTCGCGATGCAGAGGGAAAAGCCTAAAGTATACCCGATCATAAGACAGGGGGTTCTTATGAAGTTTTGATTATAAAATAGTTAGTTTTCTAAATTATAATACAGTTTGTTTTGTAAAGGATATGATTATCACATCTGGGTATAAGAGTTCTTATGTGCTTGGTTACCCTAAGAACTTGTCTAGAAGCACCCTTAGGTCAGTATCATCAAGACCACGGGTTGATAGCACGCACAAGTGGGACTCTAATAGGATTTGTGTGCATAACCATCGAACTTTGATGATACGCCCAATGCCATAAAACACTCAAGGGTCACACCTGTGAGGGTATGTAATTCAAGTGGGAAAATTCACACAGTTCGGAGAGGGGTATTATGACAGTTAGTCATAAACTAGTATTAAGAGTTGGGAAAAAAACCAGGTTAATATAATTGACAAGAATATATATATATATATTTATTAGTTAATAAATATATATTGTCGAATATTGGATTAATATCTTGGATATTAATTAAAAAGGTTATTGTTACTAATTGTTATTATTATTTAAGAGGATAAAATTTATTAAAGAATTATATATATATATATATATATATATATATATATATATATATATTAATATATTTTATATTAATAATAAAATGGTTTAAAAGGTTTTCTAATTATAGATAACTAGATAAGTTATCTATAAATAGGAGTTAAACCATAACGATTAGGAAAATTGAATCATTAATCTAAAACACTCTCTCCCCTCTCTCTCTCTCTCTTTGAATTGGTGGCCGAACCCCCTCCCAAAGGGTGGTATTGATTTTGGTGATTCTTGGTGCAAGGGATCAAGTACAAATTGAGTGTGGATTAAACTTTTCTAGCAGGTGCTTGTTATACCTCATCATGGGTGGATTAAGCTTGAGCAATTTAGGTATATTTTCATCTAACATGTTCTTGGTGATGTATGGTGAAATCGATGGATGTAATATGTGTATTAACACATATATCGATTTCCAGTTTATTATCGTAGTCATGATTACATGCTTAGTTTTATGTTTAATTAAATCGTGGTTTGCCCTGCATGATTTATGCGCAAAAGGCTATATGCCTATGATCATGTTTTTCGATTTCATATATACTGGATATATACACAGGTGGTAAACTAAGATCTGTTTAATCCTTTAGGGTTTTAGGATTAAGATTATTATTCTGTTTCCGCCTATGTGAATAATTACTGTTTTTGATTGTACAATTCTGGGTTAGTTCAAACCAAGTTTGGTTGTGAATCAGGATAAATCAAGTATGAATTGTAACCTGTAAAACCTAACATTTTTCGTACGGCCGAGGATTTGCTCCCCACTACTAGTGTCAGCCAATCATAGTGATCCTACGTGTGTTTGATTTCAGAATTGGCACGCCTGATCTAACGAATGACTTGGAGGCACGTGTTTTGGCTCACTCCAGGAATGAATCCGTTCTCGAAGATTATCCCTGTGCCAGGCCTGCAATAGTGGGGGCAAGTGTATGCCAGGCCCGGGGTATATCTTCGTGAGTTCAGGCTTGTTTCCGGAACAGTCATTCTCGTAGCTTCACTGTGCCAGACCTGCGATGGTGGGGACGAGTGTTCGGCAGGCCTGGGGTGAATGTTGGTGAGTTCAGGTCCCAGCTTTGGACTTGTGTTGGCTTTATGGACACTTCGGCTTTATTTAGATTCAGTCTAGGTCTGTAATAGTTCTGGGCTTAGATGAGGACATCAGGCTCTTATTAGGCCTGTAGTGGTTTGGGTCCTAGATGATTTGGGCCCTGGACGTGGGTACATCATGAAATCCCCCAGTCTAGTTTGCCATGACTAGTTATGGTAAGCTAGACTCCATTTTGCGAAGTGAGGGCTATTTTGTCATTTTCGTCAGATAGCTGTTTCCCATAATTTTCTTGACAGCTAGGTATGGCGTGTGGTAAGTGCGCGTAGGCCGTTTTCCGGCTCGTGTCAGTTATGACGTCATGATTGACAGGGACGCGTAACGGCTTGTCTTTTCCAATTACACCGGTTTAAATTTCCAGCCCAACTTAGTTGTCGGGTGAACCGCCTTTTCGATTTCCTGGGTCGGGTCTATGGATTGTTATATATAGTCCTTTCCGTTGAGTCTTCACTTTTGCGCGAACAAACCTCATCAGAGCTAACTCTTCTTGAGACCTTTCTTCTCGAAGCTTTGTTCCTCGGACTTTTCTGCTTCCATCCTTTGAGGTACCCTTCTAATCCTTTACTTCTCTTTCTCCTCTGTTAATTATGAGCAAAGTTGGTTTTCCGGTGGCGGAGGTTTTTCCTAACTTCACGCAGAAACATTTCAACACCTTAATCCATGATCATCCATGGATTACTCGCTTTCACCCTTCCATTCCTCTTGCCCACGAGAGGGCTGATAGGCCCCCGGCCAATCGCACCGCCTTTTATCTATCGTACGCCAAGGAGGGTAATCTTTGCCTTCCGTTCACCCTTTTTTTCTTGAAAGCCCTTCGCCACTACGGCATACGGTTTTCTCAGCTTCATCCTTTAGGTCTGGCTAAGTTAACAGCTTTTGAGGCTGCCAGCAAGGGAGTCCTCACCAGGGCAAGTGTGACGGTTTTTTGGGCCCTCTTTCGCCTGCTTGCCTCCGGCTCCTGGTTTACTTTCGAGAAAAGGAGGCAGCTGGCAAAGAAGTTTGTGTTAAAGAGTAAGGAAAAGGGCCTGAAAGACTGGAAGAAGCACCGGGTCTGGGTTGATGCTACTACAGATGTTTTTCCGGAGGGTCACGAGAGCCTTCTGATCTGGAGGACTAAGGATGAAGTCATGCTGAGGGTAAATCGCGAGCCGGTGCTTACTGGTAACCGGATGACAGTGTTTGAGCCCCTAGCCGACCTGACGTTTCACCTACATCCCTTTAAGGGGGTTTTCTGGTTCTGACTGGGATTAGCCAGCACTAGCCTAATACTCGTAGGCCTAAGATCCGTCGTGCTGGCAGGGGTAAATACTCCCTTCAAACTTTGAAGAACTATTTATTTACTTTTATGAATACTAACCCTGATGTTTGTTTTGCAGCCATGAGCATTCTCGAGTATATGCAGGCTGCCATTGAGACCATCATCCAGGTCATCCCCATGACCCAGGATGAGGAGGACAAGGCTCTTCAGGCCGATGCTGAGGACGCTGCTGTTGCTGCTACTGCCACTTCTGGCAGTGTTGTGACGGAAAGGGAGGAGGAGGTTGCCAGTGATGAGGAGCACTTGAATGAACTCAGGCGGTGTGAACTACTCGCCTAACGACATGCTGATGAGGCTGCGGGGGGCAATGGTAAAGAGGGCCAGGGAACATCCGAGCCTGGTGAGCGAAGCCCCATTAAGTATTTTCATTCTTATGCTTTTAACTGTCTTGTTTTCTTAACTCTTCCTTTTGTGTAGGTGTTGAGGTGCTTGAGATGCCAACTCCCGTCTCTGTGGTCCCGGCTTCGACCTCCGCTCCTACTGGTGGTGATGCCTCAGGGAGTGGACTTGCGCGCTTCCGCGGATGTTGCCCCTAGACCCGTTTCTACTGGCCCTCTTCTAGGGGTGTGAAGAGGAAGGCGGGGGTGGTGAGGATAGGTTACCCAAGAAGCCTACCCAGCCTCTGCATGTTGTTGAACAGTTGTTGAAGGAGCTCACCTCTCGATGTAAGCCTTTTGCCTCTTTTTATCCTTTTCTCTTGTTTATTCCAGGACCTTTATTCTGACTAGTGTATTTATTGTAGCGAACAGCCTTCAGGCGCTCTCCTTCCTCAGGAGCAGGGGGATCAATGGGCACCCAGGTTTTCTCTTCCTGGGACTTTCGATGGTCATGACGCTGCTCAGAGTCGTGCCTTTTTTGACGGGTTACTGCATTCTACCCGACTGAACCAGGCGTCTTCGGCTTCCTTGTTGGAGACCCTAGATCATGCTGATGAGAGCATGTTTGAGACGCTCGTAAGTTTTTCCGATACCCGCCGCCGCTTAGTCAGATCACGTTTAACGGCAGCGCGATAGATGGCCAAAGAGGGTGATGTTCACCGCCAGGTGGAGGCTGCCAATGCCAAGTGCCGTGCTAGTGAGGATCATCTGGAGAAGGGCAAATCAGCGCTCCTAGATATGTCCCAGAGGGTTAGGGAGGCGGAGCTAAGGGCTCGGGCCTCCGCTAAGGAGGTTAAGTCCTTGAAGTTGCGGCTTCAGGATTCTGAATGTTTAAAGCTGCGACTCCAGGCTGCAGGGAAGAGGGCGCAGGAGGCGGAGGAGAGGGCAAACGTCCTTGGAATGGAAAACCTTGACATGAAGCAGGATTCCCTCGCCGTGGGCAAGGAAAGGGATAACTTGTTTTCCCGCCTGGAGAATACCAAGGAGTCCTATCAGTCCCTGGGCAAGGCTTTTGAAAATCTTCACGGGCACGTCTCTTCCGTGGTAGGGGGTCTTCTGTCTCTCTTCGCCAAGCTGCAGGGCTCCAAGCAGTATCGCGAGCCATATGGTGCTCTATATGATGTGGCCATCCGCCTGGGTCGGCATCAGGCTGCTTCAGAGCTAAAGAAGGCAGTCCCAGGCATCCCGGACGACTTGGTGTCGAAGTTTTTAGATACAGGACTATGCCAAGCAATGGGGAGGCGGCGAAAGGGATTGCCCCTTCCTTCAGGAGTTGTCTGGGATGATCAACAGTACCTGGGCGGACTTGGAGAAAGTAGAGCCTGATGTTTCTGCCTTCTCCAGCAGTGCTCCCTCTTGAAATTTTTGCTTTGTTTGTTATTGTAACCCTTCGGGGAGTTTCCATATGTAATTACTTCCTTGTTATTTAATGAATAGGGGCAGTCCCCCAGCTTTTCTTATAAGCGTATTAATTATTTAGCACTGGTGTTGGGCAATGCCCGTATTTATGTATGCAACTGTTGATTTTGTAGTCTAAGGCTAGTAAAAATCATGGATCTCGCCTGCATATGTAACACCGGGTTTTACGAGCTTAAAATCAGTAATAATTTAAACTTTTAAAGCTTGTTCAACAACAGTATGCAGCGGAAACTAAAAACTGATTATAAATATAAAGTGTTGTTATCCGACTTGGCGATTAATAACCTCATAAGCCAAGTCTCAAAACGAACCGGTATTACCGTACTATAAACCGACCATCGGATCACAAGTAAATAAGCATAATAAAGTAGTGTTCCCAAAAAGGTAATTACAAATACCAATAAAGACCCGTCTCACTAGGCTGCCTACTCTTTACCTGTGAAAATAACCTGGCGGAGTACATGTTGCACATAAGAATCAACAAGCGTGCAATCAAAATTCAGGAAAGCACACAGTTCAATTCTATCACATCGCGGAGTGCCAATATGTCAGCAGGAGTCATATCTCGCAGGGTTACAAGTCCCGCTCAACAACTCTAACTGGGGAATCAGCAACACCAATCCACACTGGTGGGGGAAGCGAAGAGCAGTCCACCCAGCGTGTTATGTAGCCATCTGGGCTCAAGCCAGATCTTGATCATAAACCAAGACCCCGAGGTAGTCAAGAAACGGCGGTCCTACAGAACCTGAGACACGGCGTGCACCACCGAGCCACCGTTGATCCCGAATTACCAGCCATCTAGGCCCTCAAGGGATCCAGCCGCATTATAGCTAGCTAACATCAACCGTGTCGGGAACTGATATACAACCCTCCGAGTGTCCGGACATAATTACATAAACAAATAGCTTATCCAATCAGTATCCAATTTCATGCGTGCATATAATCACAACAATTACTGTTCATCCTAGTGAACAAAACATGAGAGTATAACTTAATCATAACATACACTTACCACATGATTCATGTCACAATTATTCATTTACTTTCATAGAAATTCTAATCATCAGAAGCATGGTATATCACATCATAACATACCGTCGCACGCACACGTAGAAACCTCAATTACACGTTTAAACACACAAGGGTTAGCACTACTTACTGAGCCTCATGGGAAACCGGTACTCACCTTAAGCTCACGATAAGCTAACACAACAATCAACGTCTTCTGATCCTTCAAGAACACCTAACACGTCACACAACACTGGGTTATCGCTTAACATTCAACAACCTTCGACTAAAACACGCGTCACAATTCTAATATCACTGGACAGGGTCCTACGGCCGCAGAGGATATGGCCTACGGCCGCAGAAGACTAAATAACCCTTCTACGGCCGTAGGAATCATTGCCTACGCCCGCAGGGTTCCTTTTCTAATGAACAAGGTCATATGGCCGCATTGACTTCCCCTACACCCGTAGAAGCTGTTCTTTGGGTTCCTAAGTCCGTAGGTTATGTACCCACGCCCGTAGGCTTCGTTCCTTCACCCGTACGTGGTAAACCACATAAAACACCCTCCTATGGCCGCATGAACCACTTACTATGGCCACAGAAGACTTAATTTCAACAAATCTTAAAAACACCCTCCTACGGCCGTAGAAACCTTTTCCTACGGCCACAGAAGGCTTAATTTCAATATTCCTGAAAAACACCCCCCTACGGCCGCATAAACATTTTCCTATGGCCTCAAGAATACTATGGTCCCTACGGCCACAGGAACATTTCCCTACGGCCGCAAGAAGGTCCTGCACAGCAGACTTCCTCCCTATTCGAACACAGCAGCTGTTTTTCACGTTTTTCATACCAAAATAACCAAAACTCAATTCCAATCGTTTATACTCATTGTTTACCATCACTTGAAGTTTACAAACACATTTTAAATGAAAACCCACAACTTGTATCCATTATACACCATTAAAATAGTGTTTCTCCTCCAAAACACCAAACTAGGTTTCAAGGAAAATGAACACTTACAATTTGAAGATACAAGAATAGATTAAACACTTCAAACAAAGATATGGACTTCCTTGCTACTGATTTCACTTGATTCCTCTTCAAAATCTCAACCAAAAGAAGTGTGTATGTGTTTGATCTTGTATGTACGTATGTTTGTTTGGTTTTGGTGTCAACAGGGGATAAGGGAGAACAAGGAACCGACTCTAGGGTTATTTAATTAAACACGGGGTATTTTGTTCCCCTTTCCAACTTACAACTTGTCACACGCTAACCCGTTTCAACTAACGGGGATATCTACGAAATCATTACGCGAAACTGTTTAACATTTTATTACTTTTACTTATTAACTCTAACTTTCACATAACACCTCATATATCCGCTTTAACTAACCAATAACTCAAGTTAATAACTAAAACACTTAATTAAAGTCAAGGTACAACCACTTGAGCATGAAGTACCACTAGGTACTACTAGGCCCATTTTCAGGATGTTACAAATCTACCCTCCTTAAAGAGGATTCCATCCTCGGAATGCAACCTCGATCATACACATAGTCATATGTACCACGATTATCCAACATTGGACAACAACCACAACTGATACAAAAAATATTACACAAAACTTTAGTCATTTCACTAACTACAACGTTACAATACACTAAACATACATATCATACTTATACGTGTCTCACCTAATCGAAATAAAACTACCTATGACTATCTCAGAGTTTGCACAACATTTCAACTAGTTAGGATACTCTGAGGAGTCATGCCAATACTAACTACACTCGTAACAAAACTTACCCAAACACTCTTTGGCATAGTGTCCCGTGAGCCCACACTTGTAACAAACTTTCTCTTTATACCTGCATTCTCCAGCATGATTCTTACCGCAAATTTCACATGCAACTCTAACTCTAGATCCTCCAGTTTCAGTTTGTGTTTTTGCTTTCTTAGTTCCCTCGTCATTTTCTTCTTTCAACCTTTGAAATTCTTCTCAAACCGCGCTTTTAACTTCTCTCCTCTTTTCCGTTATAACTGACGGCATGTTTCTGCGAAAATATTTATCAAACTGGTTAGACATCACCTCCCGGAAATGTCGCATAGGTATAGCTCCACGTATATTCCCATATACAGAGATATGATCCTGAAGCTCTCCTATAGTAATCAGATCCAAGGTCTCCTCATGTGTTTCCTTATTTTCAGCTTGCTGATTTATGTTTCTATTCATATCTCTGCAACAAAAGAACTCTTAATCAGTATAAAGACAACTTCACTATACACATTCTTTCTTAATAAACCGTTCAAGTGTCACTTATTATTATCCGAATTATATTTTCACACCTCTTGTTCGGATTTACTAACTTCTTCCTTAGCTTATCTTTTACCCTTAAACAACCAGATAATACGAATACCACTCTCTTATCATATTTCACAGACTAGGGTAGATATCTAATCTAATTTCATCAATATCTATAACAATTCCAAGAACATAATTAACAACTATTACTGCTTGATATTAACAAACCTTACTTTAAATGAGTCAGTAGACACAGAACAGACATTTACAACCCCTTACAAAACCACCAATCTACAACATTACAAAAACAAAACTACCGACTCTTGAACTTACTAGTACAGTTACAACAAAACTACCAAAGAGAACACATAACTATCCCTCCAGCTGGCTTCCTATGTCGTCACTAGGGATGCCCTTCCGTTGTCACAGGGAGCATCTTCATTCTTTGATCACACGAAGATCCGTATACTCTCATGCCTCGTCTTGCAGTACAATCCATAATTTTAGGCCCCGGCTTAAGACACTTGTAACATACACCTTGTTCAAATTTACATTTTCTCGTCATGTATCCTATTTCCCCACATTTAACGGTGGCTTTAGTACAATCTCCGATGCGATAAGCACGGCATCATAAACACCAAGGACCATCAAACCTCGGCCTTTTAGAGGAACCAGATTTCTCAACCGCAGAAGACTGTCCTTGTGAAGGACCAGACAGCGGTAACTTCCTCTTCTTAACCTTGACCTCGTGATCACCCTCATGCTGGAGATACTCTCCTTCCACTCTAAGAGCTATCTTAAAAGCTTGGTCAAGATTAACAGCAACTACTACTTTAGCACGATACTCTAGTGGCAGCATTTTGACAAACGTTCGTATTTTCGCATTCTCATCAGGTAACAACTAGGGTACTAACTCCATTATATTGGCAAAGGCATTGATAAGACTTTTCACAGATCTGTCTCTTTTTTGGAGACTATCGAACTCTTGTTCCATGCGTTCCATGTCATAATCCGTAAAATATTTCATCATCATTCTCTCACGGAATTGCTCCCAAGTTAGCGTATCCAACACCTTTTTACTAACCGAGGCTTTCACAGCATTCCACCACGAAGAAGCACACCCCTTTAACTTACTTACCACGTATCTAACGCGATATTCCGGTTCACAGTTGCACAACATAAATGTATGTTCCATTGCTCGATGCCACCGTATAGTAGCAATAAGACTAGCATTACCCTTAAACTTCAATGGGTTACAGGAAAGAAATTTCTGGTAAGTACAACGCTCACGAACTTCATCTTTAGTCACTAGAAGCAACAACTCTTTTGCCAGCTGTAGTTCTCCTTCCAACCGTCGAACATAAACTTCTCGCTCTTGCTCACGCCTCAAACCCTCGGAAATGTGACGAGAAGTTTCACCTTCCGCTTCAAGACAAAGACGAGCCATTTCATCTCCCACTTGAACAACATCTTGCTCAGTACTATCTTGCTGACCCGACATTTCAGCTTACTACTGGTAAGAGAAGAAGTATGTAACATGAGACTTATTCTCAAACCACTAACACGACAAGTTAGTTCACAACACATAACAATCACATAACACTCACACTCAACCCCAATTATCCCGCAGGGAACACTTAACGATGGTCGGGCACGAGTTGAGATTGAATATGTTTACAAGTGCCCGATTCCCTCAAACTTAAGCTCTGATACCTATTTGTAACACCGGGTTTCACGAGCTTAAAATCAGTAATAATTTAAACTTTTAAAGCTTGTTCAACAAAAGTATACAGGAAAAATAAACACTGATTGTAAATATAAAGTGTTGTTATCCGACTTGGCGATTAATAACCTCATAAGCCAAGTCACAAAACGAACCAGTATTACCGTACTATAAACCGATCACCGGATCACAAGTAAATAAGCATAATAAAGTAGTGTTCCCAAAAAGGTAACTATAAATACCAATAAGCATCCGCCTCATTAGGATGCCTACTCTTTACATGCGAAAAAGGTAAATCATGAACCGGTTAACTACACTAGCTAGTGTGTACAGGTTGCACATAAGTATCAAGAAGCATGCAATCAAAACTCAGGAAAGCACACAGGGCTATCCTATCATATCGTGGAGTTCCAACATGTCAGCAGGAGTCATATCTCACAGGGTTGCAAGTCTCGCTCAATGACTCCAACTAGGGAATCAGCAACACCAATCCACACTGGTGGGGGAAGAGAAAAGCAGTCCACCCAGCGCGTTACAGAGCCATCTAGGCTCAAGCCGGATCTTGATCATAAACCAAGACCCCAAGGTTGTCAAGGAACGACGGTCCTGTAGAACCTGAGACACGTCATGCACCACCGAGCCACCGTTGAACCCGAATAACTAGCCATCAAGGCCCTCAAGGGATCCAGCCGCAATATAGCCAGCTGACATCAACCGTGTCGAGAACTGATATACAGCCCCCCGAGTGTGCAGACATAATTACATAAACAAATAGCTGATCCAATCAGGATCCAATTTCACGCGCGCATATAATCATAGCAATTACTGTTCATACTAGTGAACAAAACATGCGAGTATAACTTAATCATAACACACATTTACCACATGATTCATGTCACAATTATTTATTTACTTTCATAGCAATTCTAATCATCATAAGCATGGTATATCACATCATAACATACCTTCGCACGTGCACGTAGAAACATCAATTACACGTTTAAACACACAAGGGTTAGCACTACTTACTGAGCCTCATGGGAATCCGGTACTCACCTTAAGCTCACGATAATCTAACACAACGATCAACGCCTTCCGATCCTTCAAGAACACTTAACACGTCACACAACACTGGGTTATCACTTAACACTTAACAGCCTTAGATTAAAACATGCGTCACAATTTTAACATCACTAGACAGGGTCCTACGGCCGCAAAGGATATGCCTACGACCGCAAATGACTAAACAACCCTTCTACGGCCGTAGGAATCATTGCCTACACCCGCAGGGTTCCTTTTCTAATGAACAAGGTCCTACGGCCGCATGGACTACCCCTATGCCTGCAGAAGCTGTTCTTTGGGTGCCTAAGGCCGTAGGTTATGTACCCACGCCCATAGGATTCGTTCTTTCACCCATAGGTGGTAAACCACATAACACACTCTCCTATGGCCGCATGAATCACTTACTACGGCCACAGAAGACTTAATCTCAACAAATCTGAAAAACACCCTCATACAGCCGCATAAACCTTTTCCTACGGCCACAGAAGGCTTAACTTCAATATTCCTGAAAAACACCCTTACAGCCATAGGAACATTTCCCTACGGCCACAGGAAGGTCCTGCACAGCAGACTTCGTTCCTGTTCGAACACAGCTGCTGTTTTTCACATTTTTGACACCAAAATCAACCAAAACTCAATTCCAATTGTTTATACTCATTGTTACCATCACTTCAAGTTTACAAACACATTTTAAACGAAAAATCACAACTTGAATCCATTATACACCATTAAAATGGTGTTTCTCCTCCCAAAACACCAAACTAGCTTTCAAGGAAGAAGAACACTTACAATTTGAAGATACAAGAACATATTAAACACTTCAAACATAGATATGGACTTCCTTGCTACTGATTTCACTTGAAACCTCTTCAAAAGCTCAACCAAAAGAAGTATGTATGTGTTTGATCTTGTATGTACGTATGTTTGTTTGGTTTTTGTTGGGAAAATGAGCTCATCAATTAAGATTTGATGAGACAAAGTTAAGTTTGTAAGATGTGCTCTAAATATAACTTAAATAGGATTATGAGGCTTGCTCAGACTGAACGCGTACAGTGTTTCAGACTGAGCATAAGCTGGATATAAGCTGAACATATGTTCGATCAGCTTAGACTATATCTTAGTAAGATTATAAATGTGTTTGATAAGTTGTGTATGTTACCTAAGGTGTATGTTGAGTATTCAGCCTGATGTGTTTCAAGCTAAGAGACTCAGCGTATATACTGAGTCAGCTCAACAGAGTTGCTAAATAAGTTCTAGCTAACTCTTAGGACTTCTAAGGATGAGTTAATATTATTATACATGTTAGTTCATGTTTGTTTTCGAGTTTATTCTTGAAGATTGAAGATTGAAGACACAAGATAAGAAGATTCAAGATTCCAGATTCCAGGTTATCTGTTAGTTAGTTAGCAAATTAGGATTAGTTCTAGTTTGTTAAGATCCGTAGGAACAGGATTATAAATACTTATCATCCTGATAAGTTTTGAGGTACGACGACGACTACTACGACTAAGAGTTACAGAGCCATAACTTAGTTTCACCTCAAACCGTATGTGTTACGAATCTTGATTCACTGTTTGTCAGTTCAACGTGATCAAGATACTCACATATTGCCAAGTTATTCTTGTGTTCGAATATTCACATTAGTTGTGAAATTGGTAAGTTTCCAATCTGTGATTAAATCCTGTTTAGAGAGTCATCCGGTATCTATAATCATAAGTTGATTATAGATAGAAAAGTTTGAGAGATTGAGAGATTTGATTTACATTAGGTGTTTACATATCAAGTATTGCTTACTTGATAGAGTCTGTAATCATCTTTTAATTAATGAAAAGCAAAGCATTCAATTCTTGTGGTTTGATGTGTGTTAACACTTTTTATTGATTTGTTCAATTTTCATAAGAAAATGTATTAAACCCCCCCCCCCCCCCCCCCGCCCTTCTACACATTACTTGCTTGTTGACCTTCTCACTAAGGGACCAACAGTTTTGGTGTCAACAGGGGATAAGGGAGAACAAGGAACAGACTCTAGGGTCATTTAATTAAACACGGGGTATTTTGTTCCCCTTTCCAACTTACAACTTGTCACACGCTAACCCGTTTCAACTAACGGGGATATCTCTGTAATCATTACGCGAAACTTCTTAACATTTTATTACTTTTACTTATTAACTCTAACTTTCACATAACACCTCATATATCCGCTTTAACTAACCAATAACTCAAGTTAATAACTAAAACATTTAACTAAAGTCAAGGTACAACCACTTGAGCATGAAGTGCAACTAGGTACTACTAGGCCCATTTTCAGGATGTTACAGCATAGGCCTTGCCAGACTTTCCGGAGCTAGTGATGGCCAATGGCCATACCTTCGCTTTTAGGGAAGCTCATGGCTCCGCCCTACCGGTCTTGTGTTTTCATAGAAAAATGTCATAGCTAGATAATTCAAAACAGGTAGTAAATAGATAATGGTAGGTGAGTGCCTGGCTTTCATATATTAGATAGTACCAGATGGGTTTAATACAACGAGTAGTATCAGGTGAAGACCTGGGTTTTATACATAACATTTTTTTAGATTAATAACATGCCATGACCTGGGAATAGGGAAGCCGTCTACATTGGCAATCGTATGTTCTATGTCATCACTAAAGGACCTATCATCCCCAAGATATCTATTGTTGTTAGTGATACGTCCATTGACAAAACAGACAGAAGTGAAAAAGAAGTAAAAAAGCCTGTTGCATCCTGGATAGATGAAGATTGGAAACTATTCAATCTGGATGACAAGGCAAAGAGTGTTCTGGCAACTGCCCTGACCAACGAGATCTTGCATACAGTGACTGGGTGTCAAACTGCAAAAGAGATCTGGGATACGCTAAGTATTACATATGAGGGCACAAATATGGTCAAGCAGAAGAAGAAGAATCACTTGAATAGATCTTATGAAAACTTCTTTTCAAAGAAGAATGAAACATTGCATGATTTGTTCACAAGGTTTCATTGCTTGATAAATGACCTGCTAAGTGTAGTTGTTAAGAAAGATGAAGCTGAACTTTTGCTGAAATTTTTGGATGTGTTACCAAAAAGGTTCCATAAAGTAACTAAAGCACTGAGGGCTGGACGAACACTACATGTGTATAACCTACAGTCCATCTATGGGTTCTTGCTCAATCATGAACAGATCACAGAGCACAAGAAAACTTCTCAACAACAACTTAAGGATTCTTTGGATAAAGCTGATATAGCATTAGTTGCACAGAAAAAGAAGAAAGGTTCCAAGGCTTTGGTTGTTGAATCTGAGACTGAGTCCGAATCTCAAGCTGACCACTCAGACTCAGACTCAGGTGATACTTATGATGTTCAGACTATCACTAAGCATATGGACATGTTAGCCAGATGTTTGAGAAGAGCTCAACGGGGAAGAGGAAAATATGACAGGGGCAAAGGGAAGAGTTCCCTTGATCCCAAGAATGTTGTGTGCTTCAACTGTCAGAAAAAGGGACATATTACTGCTGAGTGTAGATCAAAGAAGGTAGAATCAGCATCAGTTGCTGATAAGATTGCTTATAGAGCTGATAAGTATAAAAAGAAATATACTCAGCTCAAGAAAGCAAAGCCAGAAGACAAAGGACTCTACGCTGAAACCTGGGATACGGAATCATCTATGTCAGATGATGATGATATTTGTCTAATGGCTCAAGAAGATGAAGAGTTTGAAATTGATGAAGTTGATTACGGTTTGTCTGAGCCAACTTTTGAAGCTGACATGAAGGAAGCCGAGGAAAATAGCAAGCTTAGTGATTGGGATCCTGCTTCCATGTACAAGGTTAGTAATTTCAACTCTTACACCCATGAAGAAAAGGGTCTTGCATTCGATTATTTGTTAAATGATTTCAAGACTAGCCTTAAGTCTCAAAAGGACCTCAAAGCTGAGATAGCTAAACTGAAGAATGCGATTAAGGAAAATCAATCTCTCATTGATGTTGATAAGAAAGCACAGTATGATCTTGAATGTCAAAGACACATTAATAAACTTCTAAGTGAAGAACTTTAGGAATCCAAAGATAAAGTTGACCAACTTCAAAAGGTCACTAAATCTTAGTGTAAGTCATCAAGGCTTGCTGAAAAGTGCATCAACCAACAAATTCCTAAACAGGTACAAGTTGTATTTAGAGGTGACTATCAATCCGTAGCCTATGCAGCTGATGAGGATGAGATAGCAATTACAGACTCTGAGGAGAATAGACAACTGATTGAGTCTCAGATGTCAGCCTCAGAGAAGAAACATGGTCAAAACCTTATATACAATATGTTTGCAAAGGCCAAAGATCATGGTAATGAGTGCTTAACATCCAAACAGCATGGTAAGTCTGTGCTAGATAGATTAGGCACTCAGCCTATTCAAAGAACTTCAGTCATATGAAGGCTGAATCCAAATCCTTTCAAAAGACAACATTCTCTATCTGGCTCAGAGAGAAGTTACATGAATAGGAAGACCACTGTAAGTCAGAGGTCAAATCACAACAACGGTAAGTCCAAACTAGTGGACCTTGGTAAGTCCAATGAGATCAACAGTGGTAAGTCCAAACCTGTTGAAATAGTGAGGCCAGAAAGCATGACAAAGGTAAGTCCAAAGCTATGGAAAAGAAGTTTGTGGGTCAGTGAGCATCAAGTGAATCAACTTGCAAAGAAAGTTGAAAAGTTATCCACTACATATAATCCTAAGACTGAGAGCAAGTTCTCACAAGGATTAGTAGACACTCTACCTCCTGTAATTAATTGGAAGAAGGAGATGCTACATGTGCAGAAGTAGAGGTCATGAGGCTAAGGACTGTGATGTTGAAATCTTAAGGCCTGAACAAGAACAGGCTGATCAGCCTACACAGGACTTAGCTCCTGCTCAAGCTGAACAGTCAGTTCAACAAGATGAAAATGCTAAGTGCTCATCATCTGAACCCACCAAGAAGTGGGGTCCCAAACAAAACTAATGTGTTTAGTTTTCATATCATGTGTAGGGTTCAAGTAAATGGTACTTGGATAGTGGATGTTCAAGGCACATGACTGGATGGAAAGAACTTCTTAGTGATTTCCAGGAAGATGAAGGTCCTAAAGTAACTTTTGGTGACAACTCCCATGGAAGAAGTAAAGGTTGTGGGAAGATTCATGCCGGCAAGGTGACATTCCAGAAGGTTGCATATGTCAAAGGTCTTAAACACAATCTGATCAGTATCAGCCAGTTGTGTGATAAAGACAATATAGTTACTTTTAGGAAGAAAGCAGGAACTATATATAATGCTAACGGTAAGCCTGTATTAATAGCTAAAAGAGAAAGAGATGTGTATCTACTTGATCTTAATTTTGATGATCCCTATACTGAAACCTACTTGTATTCCCAATCTATTCCTAAGCTGAGTTGGTTGTGGCATAAAAGATTATCGCATTTAAATTTCAAAAATATAAATATGCTATCCAATAAAGAGTTAGTCTTTGGATTACCAAAGATCACATTTGTCAAGAACAAATTGTGTTCAACTTGTGAACATGGGAAACACCATAAGGGTCCTTTAAATCAAAGCAAAAATTTTCTATAACAGACACACTGTATATGTTGCATATGGATCTGTTTGAACCCATAAGTACTCCTAGCCTAAGTGGCAAGAAGTAGACACTGGTGATAGTAGATGAGTTCTCACGATTCACCTGGGTAATATTCCTTAAAGCCAAAAGTGAAGCTGCCCTGGAGATAATAAGTTTTATCAAACAGGAAGAGTTGCAGAAATGTAAGTCTGTAAAGTAACTCAGAAGTGATCATGGGACTGAGTTCAGGAACTCAACCGTAGAAGGCTTTTGTGAACAAAAGGGAATATTACAAAATTTCTCCTCAGTCAGAACTCCTCAACAAAATGGAGTGGCTGATAGGAGAAATAGAACCTTAATTGAGGCTGCTAGAACAATGTTATGTGAGGCAGGACTGAAACTTTATTTTTGGGATGAAGCTGTCAGTACAACCTGTTATACCCAAAATAGGTCAATCATTGTCAAAAGACATGGCAAAACAGCATATGAGATGTATAAATCTAGAAAGCCCAATATAGGTTATTTCCATGTCTTTGGTTCAAAATGATATGTGCTGAATCAAAGAGATCAGCTCCATAAGTTGGAACCTAAAGCTTCTCCTGGAATATTTGTTGGTTATTCCTTAATCTCCAAGTCTTACAGAGTGTATAACACCAGGAGAAAGGCTATAGTAGAATCAATTCATGTCTCATTTGATGAAGACAGTTTTGATCAACTAAGAAAAGACAAGCTGACTTGGTTAGTCTGAGTGAGCTTGAAAGGCCTGAGGAAACCAATATGTCAAATCCTATGTATGTCATAGGAGATGATAGTGATGATGATGTGTGTCTATCAAAGAAATCGTCACAAAGTCCAAGGGACTCTCAAGCTGAGAAGGATGATGAGTTTGTCAATCCCTTTGGAGCTGAAATCACTCAGACTGATGATCTTAATGATCACCAGTTTGTTGACAATACTGCTATTGAGACTGAGAATGTTCGTTCACCTCATAGTTCTCAACATCACTCAGATCCAGAACCAGATTCTCCAACCACAACATTTAAATTCCTCAAAGATCATCCTCAAGATCAAATCATTGGAAATGTCCAAGAAAGAGTTGTGACAAGATCAAAGGCTACAGCAAACTATGCTGCTTACTTTTGTTTCCTATCTCAAATGGAACCAAAGAAGACTGAATAAGCCTTAGAGGATGAGGATTGGATTGAAGCTATGCAAGAGGAATTAAATGTGTTTGAGAGAAACAAGGTCTTGAGTCTTGTCCCAGCCCGCTAAGATCACACAATTATAGGCACCAAGTGGGTCTATAGAAACAAAATAGACAAGGATGAAGTGATAGTTAGGAACAAATCTAGGCTGGTAGCACAAGGGTATAAGGAAGAAGAAGGAATCGATTATAATGAGACCTTTGCCCCTGTTGCTAGAATTGAAGCCATAAGACTGTTCTTAGCTTATGCAGGATATAAAGACTTCAAAGTCTATCAAATGGATGTGAAGAGTGCTTTCCTAAATGGAAAACTTTAGGAGGAAGTCTATGTGAAACAAGGCTTTGTATGGTCTTATACAAGCTCCAAGAGCTTGGTATGATACAATGTCCAACTATCTACTATCAATGAATTTCACAAGAGGTAGTATATATAAGACACTCTTTATTAAAAAGAGTAAAGGACAGTGATTCTTGTACAAATCTATGTGGATGACATTATTTTTAGTTTTACAAATGAATCTCTATGTGAATGGTTCTCCAAAATAATGTCACAAAAGTACAAGATGAGCTTGATGGGTGAGATGACATACTTCCAAGGCTTACAAATTCAACAAAAGCCTAATGGAATATTCATCAATCAAAACAAGTATGTTCTTGATTTGATTAAGAAATATGGTTTTGATTCAAGTTCAACCACGAAAACACCCATGTCACCAGCTGTCAATCTGAGTAAAGACTCAGATGGTAAGTCTGTATGTCAGTCTACCTATAGAGGAATGATTGGTTCGTTACTCTATTTAACAGCTAGTAGACCTGATATCATGTTTGCTACATGTGTTTGTGCAAGATAACAGTCAAATCCTAAGGAATCACATCTTCAAGCTATGAAAAGGATCTTTAGGTACCTTAAAGATACACCAAATCTAGGTCTTTGGTTTCCAAAGGACTCTGGATTTGAGTTAGTTAGTTTTTCAGATGCTGACTATGCTGGGTGCAAGTTAGATAGAAAATCAACAACCGAACGATGTCAAATGCTTGGAGGGAAGTTAGTAAACTAGAATAGTAAGAAACAGAACTTAGTAGCTACTTCAACTGCTAAAACTGAATATGTTGCAGCAGGAAGCTGTTGTGCTCGAATCATGTGGATGCAGCATCACCTTCAGGACTTTGGTATAAGTTTCAAGAATACTGCTATCTTTTGGGATAACCAAAGTGTATAACCATCACTTACAATCCAGTCTTCCACTCAAAAACCAAGCACATTGAAATTAGACATCATTTCATCCGGGACATCATGGAAAAATGTAAAGTTGACATCAAATTTATCTCCATCGATGATCAATTGGCAGATATCATTACAAAACCACTTGATGAAAATAGGTTTATGTACTACTAAATGAATTGGGTATGCTCAACCTCTAGCTGTGTGTCTAGAATTTGAGTTTCAGTTTGATAAAGACTAAGTGTCTTAAGCTGAGTGCACAGTTTATAAATAAGATTTCATAAACTGAAAAATATGTCAAACTGAATAATGAGTTCACAAGTTTGAGTTAGTCTTAAACAGAAATGACTAAGTGTCATTGAGTCTAAGCTATGTGCTTAACTCAAGCAGTATGATTGGTTCACACATTTGCTTCATGCATTCATCCGTTCATATTAAAACCCTAAATTGCTCAGTGCGATTTTACAAACGCTAAGTGCGAATCTTACTTTGCTCCGTGCACTTTCAACAGTTACTAAGTGTAATTCATCAATGGACGGAACCACTCTAGTTCTCAGTGATCAGATGGTACGAGGTGCTCAATTTAAGAACAATGGAATGTCGTTGATTAGAATCAACTATCAATGGGCCTGTCTTGCAATTCCAGCACGGAAACAAGGTAGAGGATATGAGGCGTGGGTGGACTACATTCGTAAATGCCCCCTGGCATTCGCTTTCTCCGGCGCACCACTCCATATTGTTCCACAACATCTTTTAGAGTTCTGGTACACTTGTACGTATGACCAGAACAGGGGAGAAATCATAGTCACTGTTCTAAATAGGGATAGAACAGTTATCCTTTCGGTGCAGCGGCTAAGGGAAGTTCTTCAACTCCCTGAAAAAGATATGTTCGAAGGTGCTGTTACTAGGCAAGTGGCGAGGTCAGTCCTACCCAACATGGGTCACCCGCTGACTGAGGGTGTTATAAAAAAGACTACTTTTCCTACTGGTTGGGGCTTCATGGTGTCCATGGTGATTCGTTCACTGGGAACTAAGATTGGAGGCCTGGATCATGTGAATGAGTTCGAGATGTAGCTGCACTACAACATGTACCATGCCAGAAATCTGGACTATGCACTGCTCATCTTCAACGAGCTCAAAGCCCAAGTGGTGAAGACACCAAGGGATCTCCATGTACTAATCATAAGGTACTTATCCCTGGTGGTGGAAGCTGAGTTGGAAGAACAACATTATGAAACTAGACAGGATGTATTCCCTACCCTGGAAATCAGCTCAAAGATGTTCAACAATGACATCTTCCCAGAGCAGGAAGGTCTGAGTGACCCAATGCGATGGATAGCTGAAGGAGCTTTTCTGACAGTGAAGCTAAGGAGTCGGATCAAGGGGGAACATCTGGAGCTGAACCAGATCATCGAGCTAAGCAGACAGCTCAAGCTGAGCCTTCCTCTCCCTCTGGTTCTAAGTCATCTTCAGAGTCTGTATTCGTTGCAAGACCAACACAAGGTACAACTCCTCCTCTCTCAACTTCTTCTCACTTCTCATTTGGAGATAAGACTGTGGTAAACCCAACCCAGTCTAACGCATCTCCTCCACCTTCTTTTCAACTCCAATCCACAGCCAGTGCCCACTGCTACTAGGGAGAATCTCCAAACCTATAACAGGAAAACTGCCAAAAGTGATACCACTCCAAAAGGTATCACTGGAGCTGAAATCACACTGACTCCTCCACCGGCAGGAGTTGAGGGGGAGACGCCTACTCTTAAGGTGTCAACCTCGAGGCTCATTTCAACCCTAAATCCTAAGCCGGTTGTGGTGTCTACTCCGCCCACACTCTCCAGAGCCATGGGGGAGCCTGTTACTGTGCCTGAGCAGACACACTCAGGTACCATTGAAAGAATGACCAATCCCCAGGGTCAATCACCCCCCTCCAAACCAATAAGCCAACCACCTACCCATACACTTCACATTTCGAGCCCTGTTACTTCTCTTCACTTCTCACACCCCGATGCACGACCTGTCAATGTTTCATGTTCATACCAAGGTGATTCACAGGGTCCAAACTCTTGTGCAAATAAGTTTGAGGGTATACACCAACCCTTGGATGATGCACCCACGTTCCAACTCTCTCAAGCTGACTTGGACGATTTGATGAATTTCTTTAAAGGTCAGTTTGATAAATTGCACCTAAAGAGAAAGCAAACTAAGAAGGATATGTTGATGATTCTTGATTCTCTGGATGAGGAGGTGCTAAAATTGAAATCTGTTGTTGCTGCCCTTCAACAACACAAGACTTCGCCCCATGTTGATGATAACAAAAAGGGGGAGAATGTTCAAAAGGCCGAAGCTGAGTCTATCCAAGCTTAAGCTTTATTACTATTGGCAAAAGAAGTAGATCAGATTGAGGGGGAGAAAGAAATGGAGATAGAAGATGAGTTGACTGAAAAGGGTAAATGCAAGAGACCAGTAGTGATCAGCTCAGATGAGTTAGAGCCCCTCAGCAGAAAAGAAGAAAGACGATTCTTAGTGAATCAGGCTCAGATGAAGACTCTGCAGACAAAATGACAATACAAGAAAGAGCTTCTCTATTGATAGTAAGGAGGATGGAACAAGAAGATGATGACCAGCTTGGGATGCAATCAACTAGTTAAGAAGAAGACAAATGGATGTTCAAGTTGTGTTAGCTGATGAGAAAGAAGCAAGAGAACAGGCCTGGGCTGAGCAAATCAGAAAGCATAATGAGGAACTAGCAAAACTCAGACTACCTATTGTGCCCAAGGAGGAAGAGGTAGAAGAACCTCTTGTTCAGGATCAAAAAGAGGAGGAGAAACACCTTGAACATCCATAAACTGGGATATGAAGAGTAGAAGCAAGTAGCTATACTTATTAAGCAAATGGAAAAGTCCTCTGTCAGGAATCAAGTTAAAGACGAAATCTTAAGGCTACTTGCAAGAGCTGATGCGATGCAAATCATACCCAAATCTGAGATAGCTACCCTACTGACTTCTTTTCATAAAGTTGGAAAGAAGAAGCAAACAAAGCCAGCTGGATTAGCAAATACAGATAAGTACAGTCTTAATCTTCCTGAAGGCGTGGAATTCAAAGAAAATACCTATGTGGAAAAGACTCAGAAAGGATTCATGTACTTGGACAGAAATGGTGAACAATGCTTCCAGTCTGATGCAAGTATCTATACATGTGGGGTATCTCAAGTGTTTGCTCTGAGACAACTAGTAGAAAAGACTGAACAAACTGCCAGGTTCAGATACAGAATTAACAGAGCAATAAGATCACATAAGGATCAGCTTCAACACTTGTCTAATTTGCAAGAAATCCTTGAAGAAATCAACAAGTAGATCAAGGAGTTTGAAGAGCTGCATCCTGATTAGATTAGTTCTAATTTTGTAAGCACTAAGTGTACATGATCTGAGTGATCAAAACCTTTGTATTTTGATATGTTCAATAAATACAAGTATTAGTTTGATATGTTCAACTGTGTTATGATATGTTCATAATTATTAGTCTGATTAGTTCAGCTTGAATGAATAATTTATTAGTTCTTATTCATTAATGTGTTTGGTTGCTTTGTTCAACATTCCACTTATAATTGATAAGTTCAATTAAAATTGATAAGTTCAATTAATATTTGACTAGTTCAAATGTAAAATCTTAATAAGTTTGAGATTTAAAACATAATTCTGTTAAACAAACTAAAGAACTGTTTGATGGTTTTGTCATCATCAAATAGGGGGAGTTTGTTGGGAAAATGATCTCATCAGTTAAGATTTGATGAGACAAAGTTAAGTTTGTAAGATGTGTTCTAAATATAACTTAAACAGAATTATGAGGCTTGGTCAGACTGAACGCGTACAGTGTTTCAGATTGAGCATAAGCTGAATATAAGCTGAGCATATGTTCGATCAGATTAGAAATATCTTAGTAAGATTATCAATGTGTTTGATAAGCTGTGTATGTCACCTAAGGTATAGGTTGAGTATTCAGCCTGATGTGTTTCAAGCTGAGAGACTCGGCGTATATACTGAGTCAGCTCAACAGAGTTGCTAAATAAGTTCTAGCTAACTCTTATGACTTCTAAGGATGAGTTAATTATTATACATGTTAGTTCATGTTTATTTTCGAGTTTGTTCTCGAAGAACTCAGCTTGATGAGTTTCAAGCTGAGAAACTCAGTCCGAGCACGAAGTCAGTTTAAAGAAAATTTAAATATGTTTTAAATTTATCTTTTTTCTCTCTATAACTACGGGAAGGATAAGAAGATTCCAGAATCAAGATTGAAGATTGAAGACTCAAGATAAGAAGATTCAACATTCAAGATTTCGGGTTATCAGTTAGTTAGTTAGCAAATTAGGATTAGATCTAGTTTGTTAGGATCCGTAGGAACAGGATTATAAATACTTATCATCCTGAAAATTTTTGAGGTACGACGACTACTACGACTAAGAGTTACAGAGCCATAACTTAGTTTCACCTCAAACCGTATGTGTTATGAATCTTGGTTCACTGTTTCTCAGTTCAACATGATCAAGATACTCACAGATTGCTAAGTTATTCGTGTGTTCGAATATTCACATTAGTTGTGAAATTGGTAAGTTTTCAATCTGTGATTAAATCCTGTTTAGAGACTCGTCTGGTATCTATAATCATAAGTTGATTATACATAGCAAAGTTTGAGAGATTGAGAGATTTGATTTACATTAGGTGTTTACATATCAAGTGTTGCTTACTTGATAGAGTCTGTAATCATCTTTTTATTAATGAAAAGCAAAGCATTCAATTCTTGTGGTTTGATGTATGTTAACACTTTTTATTGATTTGTTCTAATTTCCCCAGAAAGTGTATTCAACCCCCCTTCTACACATTACTTGCTTGTTGACCTTCTCACTAAGGGACCAACAGTTTTGGTGTCAACAGGGGATAAGGGAGAACAAGGAACATACTCTAGGGTCATTTAATTAAACACGCGGTATTTTGTTTCCCTTTCCAAGTTACAACTTGTCACACGCTAACCCGTTTCAACTAACGGGGATATCTACGGAATCATTACGCGAAACTACTTAACATTTTAATACTTTTACTTATTAACTCTAACTTTCACATAACACCTAATATATCCGCTTTAACTTACCAATAACTCAAGTTAATAACTAAAACACTTAATTAAAGTCAAAAAAACTTCAGCATGAAGTACAACTAGGTACTAATAGGCCCATTTTCAGGATGTTACAGCATAGGCCTTGCCATACCTTCTCTTTTAGGGAAGCTCATGGCTCCGCCCTACCGGTCTTGTGTTTTCATAGAAAAATGTCATAGCTAGATAATTCAAAACAGGTAGTAAATAGATAATGACAGGCGAGTGCCTGGCTTTCATATATTAGATAGTACCAGATTGTGATATGGGTTTAATACAACGAGTAGTATCAGTTGAAGACCTGGGTTTTATACATAACATTTTTTGAGATTCATAACATGCAACGACCTGGGAATGGGGGAGCCTCTCTTATGATGTAGGGTCCTTCCCATGCCGGTGTGAGTTTTCCAAGCGCTAGGGCCAGACTTCCTTTCTTTTTTTCGGAACACAAAATCTCCAGGTTTGAAGGTGCAGGGTCGTACCCGCTGGTTATAGTACTTGGAGATTTCTCTTTTCCTTTCTGCTTCTCGGATTGCTGCCCTGTCTCTTCGTTCTTCAGTCAACATTGTCTTGATACAGAGTTCGTCATTATTTCTTTCTTCAAAGCTTATCTGAGTTCGACTTGTGGCCACTAGTAGCTCGGGTGGTATGACCGCTTCTGTCCCAAACACCAGGCTAAAAGGTGTTTCACCTGTGCTACGCTTTGATGTTGTTTGGTGTGCCCATAAGACACTTGGCAGCTCATCTACCCATGATGACTTGTGTCGCCCCAGCCTGGTTTTGATTCCGTGTACCAGATCCTTGTTGGTTACTTCGACAAGACGTGGGTACGCCATCACTACCGAAGTTCCAATCTTTTAAAAGATTTGTCAACTCTTGACAACCATTGTTAACATGTTGTGTTTTTTCACCATTCTTCATCCTTTGTTTTCCAGAAATAACATTTTTTTTTTGAAAAAACCAACTTACTTTTCATATTCGATTTTTAAGTTTCTGGAAGTCAATTTCTTCCCTTTCATTGGCGTACAAGTATCAGATGCATAAACCATACCAGATGGGATATACCCAGTATGCATTCTTGTTGTTTTGCGTGAATAGTTCCCGATCTGATCTGCTTTCCCTTCTCTGCGATATTGCCCTTCTGTCCCAACCATTTCTTTTTCAAAATCCTTTTTGACGAGTCCAATAGGCCCATTTTCGAGACGCCTGAAGGCGATGCCCTAAGGCCTGGTTTCGAGCGATAGTAGTTTTGCGTAGGGGAAGGGTGTCGACAATCCTTTTGTGCGGGGGAAGGATGTCGACAGTCCTTTTGCGCAGGGTTAAACGTTCGACAGTTCCTTGCTGAAGATTCCAATCGACATGCAACAAGTCCTTCACCGGTCCCTTCGATTTCTCGTTTTCTTTCCGTAAGTATTCCATAATCGGGATCGAAATCAGGATCGAGCCTTGGGCTCTGATACCATGTTCAATAGTATTGGGGGGCGGGCAAAAACGGGGTTGTATTCTTCCGTCTTAGGCATGATTTGCAAACGTGAAACACAAACACAGTAAATTGATATACAAACTGAAATGTATTTGAACTTGGAAATCTGAGATGTCTGTACATACATTGACACATATATATAGACACAGGAGGGTAGTTGGACGGTAACTACCTTGCCATGCTGGCGGCAGTTCTCCACAGGCCTGCCACCATGGCAGCCTCTTCCCTTCTTTTATTTATGTTACATACATGCTAATATTGTACTTAGGATATAATTACAGACATAATATTGTTTTATAATAAACTAAACAAACTTAATTAATGAATATATTAATTAGAGGTCCAACAATATATATAAATTAGATAACTATCTAATTAAGAATATATATTATTCAAAACAATAAAACTTGATTAATTACCAAATTTAAATTTCAAAATACATACTTATTAAATATTATTATAATCGGCCAAATATTAGATACACACACACACATATATATATATATATATATATATATATATATATATATATATATATATATATATATATATATATATATATATATATATATATATATATATATAATTTCGACTAAATACATATATAAATATGTATTTTTGGCCCAATATTAAATAATAAATGAGAAAAGCTAAATGGTTTAAACTAAAATATTTAATTTTTTTTTGAGTATCTTAATAAATTATGTATATATATTTATTAATTAATAAATATGTACCCATATTAATTAATACTTGGTGTATAAAAACTCTCTTATTTGAAATACTGATTGATAATAACTAAAATAAATCATCCCTCTCGGTATCGTTGTATTACTATTCGATTTTACAGGTATTTATAGTTGTGACCCTTGAGTCTCTTATGATGTTGGATGTGACATCACTAGTTTGCTAACTATGCACATTAATCTAACATCCTTTTAGTTGACAAGGGATGTGTTTTTTGAGACAGGCCATCTAGTAAACCGTGTAAAGGAACATGAGACATGTTCAAAATGAGGCGATTCGTGTCATCCCTACATGGCAGAAGTCATGTAATAGAGCTTTAGACTGTGTATGGTGATGCTAGTAAAGAAACACTTGCCTTGTAGAGTTAGGGTTTAACACTGGCATGACATGACATGAGTAGCTGTGTAAAGTGGCCGTATATTTTAAACACGGGGCATGTTCTATGCCATGTAGGATACTATTAGAGTTTTGATTGAACAGTTGAGATCTGAATTAGAGTATAAATTCATGTAGGTGATCATTGGGGAAGAATTGTTGATTACTTTTCTATCAACAATGGATTAAAACACCATTTAACTTTCAAGGTGAGTTACATGATCCTTACCAATGAAGTAGTTGCATATGTGTGTCACGTATATAGTGTTTATTAATGATATGATGATTGTGTGAGAATTATATGAGATGTGATAACGAGATGATTGCATGAGTGGCAACCTATAGCTTGAGTTGAGTGGCAATTAATTGTCTGAGTTTCTTAAGTGGCGAGTTGCTAGCATGTGTGGCTAATTATTAGCATAAGTGATACTGTAATAGACTCAATGGTAGATTTTATAAGACTTGTGATAATTTATGTTGATGATTGCATGCATAAGTGATATGTGTCAAATTTATTTGTTATTTTGTGATCATGTATTCACTAAGCTTCGTGCTTATTAGTGTTGTTATTATATGTTGTAGGATTGGTTAAAGAGAAGTCTCTAGTTCGAGATGACAGCTCATGGCTTGCGCTTGCTATATTTTTAAAACATTAAATTATTTTTGTAAATGTATTTTCTTAAAAAAAATCGGGTTCTTACAAGTGGGATGGAGTGAGATGAGAGAAAAAGAGATGATGTGATACTAATGTAACATGCAGATTAGAAATGAAAGGTTTTAGTATTGTCAACACTTACAAAAACTATCAACCCAAAAACCTTATGAAATGTGTCACTTAATTGGTTTATTACATTAACTTTTTATTTTATATAAAAATCAACTCATATGTAAGTTTTCATTCGCTAACTCCATCAAACCGAGGATCTAAAATCTAAATCTTATAGGATGAGGTTGGATGTAAATCTTTTGATCTTATAGTTAAGATCCAAAATCTTACATAAGATGTTATGTCTATAGAGATCGAACCGAGAATCTACGTGCATGACTCGGGTAAACCGAATCATAAGATGACAAGATTTTAAAAAATCTAGATCAAGAATTTAATAATGGTAACAAAAACTGCTATTTCATTTGTTTTCTATTCAAAATGTCGTGCTTTTTTATTCTTATCTATTTGATTAGTCATAAAAAGTGTTCAAATAAGTATCGATACAAACTCGATCACAATAAAAAAAAATATGGTTGAAGCATAAGGATTTAATTATTTATAACAAATTTTCTAAATAATTATTAGCTAATTAGCAAGAGGGGTGGTTTTGCTTACTATTTAAAACATTCACAACGTGTTATATTTTAACATAAAAACCTTTCCAGTCCCGCACACGTCATACTTGTAAATTAGTTACATCAATAATTTCGATTACAATATCTTATATTAATTAATTAATTAAATTATTATTATTATTATTATTATTATTATTATTATTATTATTATTATTATTATTATTATTATTATTATTATTTGTTTTTCATCGTGAATAAAATCATTTGCCCGCGTCAAATCATACAAAGCTAAACCACAAACAATAAAATCCAAAACTATATTAAATACATATCATTTTGGCAATTTAAGTGTTTTATATTTACGCTTTTTTTGAAAATATTACGGACGCTCATAAGAGATTAAGTAATTAAGGTATTTCATCTTTCTTGTCACAACGTGATATGAGCGTTAAATTGCTCCTTCTCCTACGTCTTATCTTCTATCTTTCAACATATTAATATCCATCTTATTTTCAATACAAAACATGTTGTATGAGAAAGAGATAGATAATGTGTAAGAGAGATAGAGAGATGAGACTGGGTGAAAGTTTGTGGACACGGGTGAGGAATGCACGGGGATGTGTCACTACAAGAAAAATGACTTTTAGGTACCACAAAAGTCGTCACCAAAAATCAAAAAGTCGTCCCCAAAGGTTTTTAGGGACCACGGTCGTCCCTAAATCGTCCGTGTCTAAAAGCTCGTCCCTAAAAGTTTCTTTTAACACCACATTAATTTAAAAAATTATATAAGTTTAATATTTTCTAACCTTTTAGACACCACTTGTTGTCCCTAAATACCTCTAAAATATTGGCGCTTATTTTGCTAATGGGGGGAAACTTCCCGCCCTATTTTTAGGGAGCACATGTTGTCCCTAAATCTTGAAATTTTTTCGGTTTTATGAAAATAGAATTAGGGACGACTGGTGGTGTCAAAAAGTATATCTTTAGTGACCACAATATGTTGTCCCTGAAAGATTGGTCCCTAAAAGAAACATTTCTTGTAGTGTGTTGGTGATCTATGGTTCCTAGTTCCTACTTCACCATATCGGCCAACTTGCGAAGCGACTTACATATACTATCGCTCTAATGAATGTTTGTAAAAATACATATCATTATCTCTTAAAACTTATACTACAAATTAACAACAAACAAATGTACTCAGCTCCTGTGAGAAAAAAAGTACGTGTGTGTATGAGGGAGAGAACTATGTGGTGTATGAAGTCCGTGAATGAAGAGGAATGCAAAGTGGTAGACATTTTTGGGGGTGGCAGTGTGACCAGTAGTGTCATCTTTACCAAGTCGACCCACTTTAAGTCGACCCACTTTACAAAACAATATGAGTATACTATATGTTCTAATAGTTGCAGCTAAAAAGACATCTCATTTTCTTTAAAGTCTAAACTTATACTTCTATAAAATGGATAACCGATAAATATTACCAAGATTCCCCGCCTACCCTTCGTATATAAACTCGCGAAACTTTTTTTTATGTTAAAACAGTTGCAATATAGAATAAAAAACCAATTTTTTAACACTTTCTTTCTTCAAACGTAAGGAATAAAACATATATAAATACGCTAATTTGTGAAGTTTATTACTCAAAATAACATCGCTTTCAGTAGTATTGAATTAGATTGGGTTGGATATTCGGTTTGACTCGATCAACACGAATAATATAAAGAGGGTATTTTTGCCTTTTTGCTCTTATTGACGGTGTACGTTGCCATTGATATTTATATATTTTTAATTTTTTATTGAGAGCAACTTTGAATTTTTAAGAGGGTAATTTGAATCTTTTCATGTTCAATACATTTTTAATTATTTCAAAAGCGTTTATTATTAAAAAGTATGATTATCTTTATATTAGTTTTCACTTTATGCAATAAATTTATAATTTTTCAGATCGGTATATTATGTATTTCTTTTCGGTTTGTGTAATTAACCACACAATTAGTGCAAATATCTTCATGTATTTCTTTCAAATTTGAGCAACTGTTTTATATTAATTAAAAAAATGTATAATATATTGGTCTAACTAGAAAATTTATAAAAAAAAGTTACAAAAATGTGAAATTATGTTGGTAATTTTAGTTTCATCAAGTCATCTAGTATGACAGGGATTAATGTGAGACTAGCAAACTATAGGCTTAGTTGTAATCGGAGCCCGGAGGTGTGGAGTGGACGATCTTATAAGTTAAGTTAATAACGGGAGCAGGGGGGTCCAAGGCAGCGCTCCTCGCGGGGTATAAGGGGCAGCTTCCAAAGGGGCTGAGCCCCCTAGTGACAGTCCCGCTTTGTTACTTTACTGAATTTTGGTCTTATCAACACAAATCAAAGTAAAGATATTTTGTGTTTGTGATTTAAATTAAGCCTATGATTCAAACCTACTTCCTGGATTATCCCATATATGAATTCTTGATACCCTAGGCATACGGTCGATTTACATATTTTGGAATGTGTTGTTAACACGATACAAGAAATTATCCAAGTTTGTTGTTATTCTAATCCCTGATTCTAACATTGAAAATCTGTATTTTGAAGCAATAACAATGTCTACATAATCGGATAGGGACATGAGTTCCAAACTCGGAAGGAAATGACTTATGTTGTTGGTAGAAGAAATGTTGTTTCTTAGAAGAAATGTTGTTTCTTACTCACTACTTTGAAGTTGTTTCTGTTCTAAGTACGACTGGACCAAAATTTACCAACTGGAAACAACAAGGAGGCAGGACAATTGGGAGAACGATGATTATATCTGTTGTAGACACATTCTTAACAGTATGCATGACTCTCTCTTTGATATATATCAAAACTGTGAATTTCAAAAAGATTAATCGGATGCCCTGGAATCCAAGTATATGGCTGAGGACACTTCTAGTAAGAAGTTCCTTGCGAGTAACTTCAATAACTATAAAATTGTGGATTCAAGGCCTGTGATGGAGTAGTATAATGAACTCTAACGTATACTTGGACAATTTGGACAACACAAGATGCAAATGGATATATCCATTGTATATCTAGTGTTATAGACAAATTATCACCCTCATGGAAGGATTTCAAACACATGTTAAAGCATAAAAAGGAAGAGTTGTCTCTAGTACAACTCAGCATCCATTTGAGAAGTGAAGAATGTTGGGAAAATGATCTCATTAGTTAAGATTTGATGATACAAAGTTAAGTTTATAAGATGTGTTCTAAAGATAATTTAAACAGATTTATGAGGCTTGATCAGACTGAACGCTTATAGTGTTTCAGACTGAGCATAAGCTGAGCATATGTTCGATCAGCTTATACTATATCATAGTAAGATTATCACTATGTGTGATAAGCTGTGTATGTCACCTAATATATATATTGAGCTTTCAGCCTAATATGTTTCAAGCTGAGTGACTCAGCGTATATACTGAGTCAGCTCAATAGAGTTGCTAGATAAGTTCTAAGCTAACTCTTGGGACTTCTAAGGATGAGTTAATTATTATACATGTTAGTCCATGTTTGTTTTCGAGTCTGTTCTCGAAGAACTCAGCTTAATGAGTTTCAAGCTGAGTAACTAGGTCCGAGTAAGAAGTCAGTTTAAGAAAATTTTAAATATGTTTTAAATTTATCTTTTAACTCTCTATATCTACGGCAAGGATAAGAATACTCCAGAATCAAGATTGAAGATTGAAGACTCAAGATAAGAAGATTCAAGATTCAAGATTCCAGGTTATCCGTTAGTTAGTTAGCAAATTAGGATTAGTTCTAGTTTGTTAGGATCCGTAGGAACAGGATTATAAATACTTATCTCCTGATAAGTTTAGAGGTACGACGAATACGACTACATTCAACGAGTTACAGAGCCATAACTCAATTTTACCTCAAACCGTATGTGTTACGAATCTTGATTCACTGTTTGTCAGCTCAACGTGATCAAGATACTCACAGATTGCCAAGCTATTCGTGTGTTCGAATATTCACATTTGTTGTGAAATTTGTAAGTTTTCAATATGTGATTAAATCCTGTTTAATGAGTCGTCCAGTATCTATAATCATAAGTTGATTATAGATAACAAAGTTTGAAAGATTGAGAGATTTACATTAGGTGTTTACATATCAAGTGTTGCTTACTTGATAGAGTCTGTAATCATCTTCTTATTAATGAAAAGCAAAGCATTCGACTGTGGTTTGATTTACTATGTGTAACACTTTATTTTAATTTGTTCAATTTTCGCAGAAAGTGTATTCAACCCCCCTTCTACACATCTGTTGCTTTTTGTTATTCTCACCAAGGGACCAACAACTGGTATCAGAGCACGCTGAACAATTTCATACGTTGAAAGTTCAAGATTCTTAGAAAGTTCGCAATGTCTACAAGCAACAATTCATCAAACTTTCCTCAGATATCTGCCAAGGGTTGTCCCATCTTTGATGGATCTGATTATTCTATGTGGAAATTCAGATCCATGCTTTTCCTTAAGTCCATTGACAATCGTATGTCCGATGTCATCACTAAAGGACCAATCATCCCCAAAATTTCTACTGTTGTCATTGATACGTCCGCTGACAAAACAGACAAAAGTGAAAAAGAAGTAAGGAAGCCTGTTGCATCCTGGATAGATGAAGACTGGAAACTTTTCAATCTGGATGACAAGGCAAAGAGTGTTCTGGCGAATGCCCTGACCAACGAGATCTTGCATACAGTGACTGGGTGTCAAACTGCAAAAGTGATCTGGGATACATTAAGTATTACATATGAGGGCACTGATCTGGTCAAGCAGCAAAAGAAGAGTCGTCTGAATAGATCTTATGAAAACTTCTTTTCGAAGTAGAATGAAACCTTGCCTGATTTGTTCACAAGGTTTCACTGCTTGATAAATTACCTACTAAGTGTGGGTGTTAAGAAAGATGAAGCTGAACTTGTGCTGAAATTTCTGCATGTATTACCAGAAAGGTTCAATGAAGTAACCACAGCACTGAGGGCCGGAGGAACACTACATAAGTATAACCTACAGTCCATCTATGGGTTCTTGCTCAATCATGAACATATCACAGAGCACAAGAGAACTTCTCAACAACTTAAGGATTCTTTGGATAAAGCAGATATTGCATTGGTTGCACAGAAAAAGAAGAAAGGTTCCAAGGCCTTGGTTGTTGAATCTGAGAGTGAGTCAGAATCTCAAGCTGACCACTCAAACTCAGACTCAGGTGATACTGATGATGTTCAGACTATCACTGAGCAGATTGCCATGTTAGCCAGACGTTTGAGAAGAGCTCAACGGGGAAGAGGAAGATCTGACAGGGGCAAAGGGAAGAGTTCCTTTGATCCTAAGAAGGCTGTGTGCTTCAACTGTTAGAAGAAGGGACATATCGCTGCTGAGTGCAGATTAAAGAAGGAAGAATCAGCATCAGTTGTTGATAAGAATGCTTACAAGGCTGATAAGTATAAAAAGAAATATACTCAGCTCAAGAAAGCAAAGCCAGAAGATAAAGGACTTTACACTGAAACCTGGGATACAAAATCATCTACCTCAGACGATGATATTTGTCTAATGGCTCAAGGAGATGAAGAGTTTGAAATTGATGTAGTTGATTATGGTTTGTCCAAGTCAACTTTTGAAGCTGACATGAAGGAAGCTAAGGAAAACAGCAAGCTTAGTGATTGGGATCCTGCTTCCATGTACAAGGTTAGTAATTTCAACTCTTACACCGATGAAGAAAAGGGTCTTTCCTTTGATTATTTGTTAAATGATTTCAAGACCAGCCTTAAGTCTGAAAAGGACCTCAAAGCTGAGATAGCTAAACTGAAGAATGAGATTAAGGAAAATCAATCTCTCATTGATGTTGGTAAGAAAGCACAGTGTGATCTTGAATGTCAAAGACACATTAATAAAATTCTAAGTGAAGAACTTCAGGAAGCCAAAAATAAAGCTAACCAACTTGAAAAGGTCACTGAATCTTAGTGTAAGTCATCAAGGCTTGCTGAAAAGTGCATCAACCAACAAATTCCTAAACAGGTACAAGCTGTACTTGGAGGTGACTATCAATCCGTAGCCTATGCAGCTGATGAAGATAAGATAGCAAGTATAGACTCTGAGGAGGATAGACAACTGATTGAGTCTCAGAAGTCAGCCTCAGAGAAGAAACATGGTTAAAACCTTAAATACAATATGTTTATAAAGGGCAAAGATCATGGTAATGAGTGCTCAACATCTAAATAGCATGGTAAGTCTGTGATGGACAGATTAGGCACTCAGCCTATTCAAAGAACTTCAGGCATAAAAAGGCTTAACACAAATCATTTCAAAAGACAACATTCTCTATCTAGCTCAGAGAGAAGTTACAAGAATAGGAAGACCACTGTAAGTCAGAGGTCAAATCACAACAATGGTAAGTCCAAAGTTGTGGATCTTGGTTAGTCCAAGGAAATCAACAGTGGTAAGTCCAAACCTGTTAAAATGGTGAGGCCAGAAAGCATGACAAAGGTAAGTCCAAAGTCATGGAAAAGAAGTTTGTGGGTCAAGCTTCTAATCAAAAGGATAACAAACAAATATCTGACAAAGGTAACTCCAAAGTCAGTGAGCATCAAGTGAATCAACCTGCAAAGAAAGTTGAAAAGGTATCCACTACATATAATCCTAAGACTGAGAGCAAGTTCTGACAAGGATTACTAGACACTCTACCTCCTGTAATCATTGGAAGAAGGAGATGCTACATGTGCAGAAGTAGAGGTCATGAGGCTAAGGACTGTGATGTTGAAATCTTAAGGCCTGAACAAGAACAGGCTAATCAGCATACACAGGACTCAGCTCCTGCTCAAGCTGAACAGTCAGTTCAACAAGATGAAAATGCTAAGTGCTCATCATCTGAACCCACCAAGAAGTGGGTTCCCAAACAAAACTAATGTGTTTAGTTTCCATATCATGTGTAGGGTTCAAGTAAATGGTACTTGGATAGTGGATGTTCAAGGCACATGACTAGATGGAAAGGACTTCTTAGTGATTTCCAGGAAGATGAAGGTCCTAAAGTAACTATTGGTGACAACTCCCATGGAAGAACTAAAGACTATGGGAAGATGCATGCTGGCAAGGTGACTTTCCAGAAGGTTGCATATGTCAAAGGTCTTAAGCACAATCTGATTAGTATCAGCCAATTGTGTGATGAAGACAATATAGTACTTTTAGGAAGAAAGCAAGAACAATATATAATGCTAAGGGTAAGCCTGTATTAAGAGCTAAAAGAGAAAGAGATGTGTATCTACTTGATCTTAATTCTGCTGATCCCTATACTGAAACTGCTTGTATTCCCAATCTGTTCCTATGCTGAGTTGGTTGTGACATAAAAAATTATCGCATTTAAATTTCAAAAATAAAAATATGCTATCCAATAAAGAGTTAGTCACTGGATTACCAAAGATCACATTCTTCAAGGACAAATTGTGTTCGGCTTGTGAACAAGGGTCCTTCAAATCAAAGCAAAATTTTTCAATAACAGACCCACTACATATGTTGCATATGGATCTGTTTGGACCCATAAGTACTCCAAGCCTAAGTGGCAAAAAGTACATACTAGTGATAGTAGATGAGTTCTCACGATTCACCTGGGTAATATTCCTAAAAGCTAAAAGTGAAGCTGCCCTGGAGAAAATAAGTTTTATCAAACAGGAAGAGTTGCAAAAAGGTAAGTGTGTGAAGCAACTCAGAAGTGATCATGGGACTGAGTTCAGAAACTCAACCCTTGAAAGCTTTTGTGAACAAAAGGGAATATTACAAAATTTCTCATCTGTCAGAACTCCCCAACAAAATAGAGTTGCTGAGAGGAGAAATAGAACCTTAATTGAGGCTGCTAGAACTATGCTATGTGAGGGAGGATTGAAACACTATTTCTGGGATGAAGCTGTCAGTATAGCCTGTTATACCCAAAATAGGTCAATCATTGTCAAAAGACATGGCAAAACTGCATATGAAATGTATAAATCTAGAAAGCCCAATATAGGTTATTTCCATGTATTTGGTTCAAAAAGCCATGTGCTGAATCAAAGAGATTAGCTCCTTAAGTTGGAACCTAAAGTTGATCCTGGAATATTTGTTGGTTATTCCTCAATCTCCAAATCTTACAGAGTGTATAACACCAGGAGAAAGGCTATAGAAGAATCAATTCATATCTCATTTGATAAAGACAGTTTTGATCATGCTGACAAAAGACAAGCTGACTTGGTTAGTCTGAGTGAGCTTGAAAAGCCTGAGGAAACCAATATGTCATATCCTATGTATGTCATGGGAGATGATAGTGATGATGATGTGTGTTCATCAAAGAAATCATCACAATCTCCAAGGGACTCTCAAGCTGAGAAGGATGATGAGTTCATCAATCTCTATGGAGCTGAAGTCACTTAGAGTGAAAATGTTAGTGATCATCAGTTTGTTAACAATGTTGCTATTGAGACTGAGGATGTTTGTTCACCTCAGAGTTCTCAATATCACCCAGATCCAGAACCAGATTCTCCAACTACAACATTTAAATTCCTCAAAGATCATCCTCAAGATCAAATCATTGGAAATATCCAAGAAAGGGTTATGACTATATTAAAGGCTACAACTAACTATGCTGCTTACTTTAGTTTCCTATCCCATATGGAACCAAAGAAGACTGAAGAAGCCTTAGAGGATGAGGATTGGATTGAAGCTATGCAAGAGGAATTAAATGAGTTTGAGAGAAATAAGGTCTGGAGCCTTGTCCCTACCCGCAAAGATCACACAATTATAGGCACTAAGTAGGTCTATAGAAACAAATGGACAAGGATGGAGTGATAGTTAGGAACAAATCTAGGCTGGTAGCACAAGGGTATAAGCAAGAAGAAGGAATCGATTATGGTGAGACCTTTGCCCCTGTTGCTAGAATTGAAGCTATAAGGCTGTAATTAGCTTATGCAGCATATAAAGACTTCAAAATCTATCAAATGGATGTGAAGAGTGCTTTCCTAAATGGAAAACTTCAGGAGGAAGACTATGTGAAATAACCTTCTGTCTTTGTTAGTTCAAAGTTTCCACATCATGTATATAAGTTAGACAAGGCTCTGTATGGTCTTAAACAAGCTCCACCAGCTTGGTATGATACACTGTCCAACTATCTACTATCAATGGATTTCACCAGAGGTAGTATAGATAAGACACTCTTTATTAAAAAGAGTAAAGGACAGGTGATTCTTGTACAAATCTATGTGGATGACACTATTTTTGGTTCTACAAATGAATCTCTGTGTGAATGGTTCTCCAAAATTATGTCACAAAAGTACAAGATGAGCATGATGGGTGAGATGACATACTTTCTAGGCTTACAAATTGAACAAAAGCTTGATGGAATATTCATCAATCAAAGCAAGTATGTTCTTGATTTGATAAATAAATATGGTTTTGATTCAAGTTCAACCATGAAAACACCCATGTCACCAGCTGTCAAGCTGAGTAAGGACTCAGATGGTAAGTCTGTGTGTCTGTCTACCTATAGAGGAATGATTGGTTCATTACTCTATTTGACAGCTAGTACACCTGATATCATGTTTGCTACATGTGTTTGTGCAAGATATCAGTCAGATCCTAAAGAATCACATCTTCAATCTGTGAAAAGGATCTTTAGGTACCTTAAAGTTACTCAAAATCTAGGTCTTTGGTATCCAAAAGACTCCGGATTTGAGTTAGTTAGTTTTTCAGATGCTGACTATGTTGGGTGCAAGTTAGATAGAAAATCAACAACTGGAGGATGTCAAATGCTTGGAGAGAAGTTAGTATGCTGGACTAGAAAGAAACAGAACTCAGTGGCTACTTCAACTGCTGAAGCTGAATATGTTGCAGCAAGAAGCTGTTGTGCTCAAATCATGTGGATGCAACATCATCTCCAAGACTTTGGTATGAGTTTCAAGAATACTCCTATCTTCTTTTATAACCAAAGTGCTATAGCCATCACTTACAATCCAGTCTTCCACTCAAGAACCAAGCACATTGAAATTCGACATCACTTCATCAGGGACATCGTGGAAAAAGGTAAAGTTGACATTAAATTTATTTCCACTGATGACCAATTAGCAGATATCTTTACTAAACCACTTGATGAAAAGAGGTTTATGTATCTGCTAAGTGAATTGGGTATGCTCAACCCATAGTTGTGTGCCTAGAATTTGAGTTTCAGTTTGACAAAGACTAAGTGTCTTACGCTGAGTGCACAATTTATAAATAAGTTTTCATAAACTGACAAACATGTCAAGCTGAGTAATGAGTTCACATGTTTGAGTTAGTCTTAAACAGAAATGACAAAGTGTCATTGAGTCTGAGTTATGTGCTTAACTCAAGCTGTGTGATTGGTTCACACATTTGGTAAGTTCCAAACATAATTTAACTACTCAGTGTAGTTAAAATGTAAGTTTGAGTCAGGCTCAAACGAAAATGACTAAGTATCATAGACTCTGAGCTGTGTGCTCTACTCAAGCTGAGTTTCAATCTCAAGCTGAGTGCTCAATTCAAGCTGAGTGCTTGACTTAGGCTGAGTAATATGTTTACTCAACTTGGTGTGTCTAAACTATGATTTAATTACTAAGTGTCATTAATTCATATGTCATTGTGTATTTGAGTCAGTCTCAAATCGCATCGTATACCAATTGTGTATTGGTATAATACCACAATGTTTATAATATTTTTGTGAGTCAAGAATATTATTTTAAACATTTATCCGTTGGAATATGATGTATTTCTACCCTATTACCGTTACATCAAACCGTAATTTCTCCGGCGTAACGGATAAAAAGGAATTCCAACGGTAACTTTTCTCTCTCCTAAGAAAGGTATATATACTGATCATAACCGGTTTAGAGAAGTTTACGCTTACAATTCTAACCTCTCACCTTCTCATACCTTTCGGAAACACCTCTTTTGCTTCATGTAATCAACCGTTCACATTCAAGCCCTAAATTGCTCAGTGCGATTTTTCCAACGCTCAGTGCGAATTTCATCTTGTTCAGTTCAATCCAAAAAGTTACTCAGTGTAATTTATCGATGGATGGGATCACATTAATTCTTAGTGATCAAATGGTACGAGGTTCTCAGTTTAAGAACAATGGAGTGCCGTTGATCAAAATCAACAATCAACGGGCCTGTCTTGCAATTCCACCAAGGAAACAAGGCAGAGGATATGAGATATGGGTGGATTACATTCGTATATGCCCCCTAACATTCGCCTTTTATGGAGCACCACTCCACATTGTTCCTCAACATCTTTTGGAGTTTTGGTACACCTGTACTTACGACCAGAACAGGGGAGAGATTACAAGAACTGTTCTAAATGGGGATAGAATAGTTGTCCTTTTGGTGCAGCGGCTAAGGGAAGTTCTTCAACTATCTGATCATGATGAGTTCGAGCCTGCTGTGACAAGGCAGGTGGCTAGGTATGTCCTACCCAGAATGGGTCACCCACAAATAGAGGGTGTTATTAAAAAGGCCATATTTCCAACCAGTTGGGGTTTTATGGTGTCTACAGTGATTCGTTCTCTAGGTACCAAGGTTGGAGGATTGGACTAGGTGAATGAGTTTGAGATGCAGCTGCTATACAACATGTATTTTGCATGGAACTTGGATTATGCACAGCTCATCTTCAACGAACTCAAGGTCCAAGTGATGAAGACTGTTAGATTATGTGCAGAGATAATTAATGGGCACATTGTATCCAATGTTATAAGAGACTAAAGGGTCACACTGCTACACACCCAATTCAGAACAGTTGGATTACACCATAAATCTGTGTGGAAATAATTAATCAGTTAGATTAATTATTAAAGAGAAAAAGAAAGTAATTAATTAGTTAGATTAATTAAAGAGAAAAGTAAATAATTAATCAGTTAGAATTAATTATTGAAATGAGATGTATAAATAATTATCCAGTTTGGATTAATTATTAGAAAGGAAATAAATAATAAATAGTTATTTATTATTTAAAGGGAATTAAATATTAAGTTTTAATATTTAACGGACTAAGTTAATTAATAGTTAATTAATTAACTAGTGAAGTCCAGGGGGTTAATATGAGAAGAGATGAAAGTTTAATTAAAACTAGTTGGGCTTTTTAATTAAACGGACTTAGGTCCAAGTTAATCCCTATATAATATCCTCAAGCCTTAAGGATTAGATAGATGATACAAGGGAAAAACCCTAGTCACGACATCTCTCCCCTCTCTCTCTCTCTCGTCGCACACTCCTCTCTCTCGTCGGTCCTCTCTCTCTCTCTTGGTCGACGGTCTCACTCTCGGCCTCTCTCTCTCTCTCAAAGTCGCAATCGCAAAACACCAAGGGTGTTTGCGATAGGGTGGTCGACGCACACACACACACACAAAGCTTTCGGGTTTTGTTGAAGGCTTGGTGATCCAGGAGCGGTCTAGCAGCCAGTTCAATCGGAGGTGCAGTAGTGGTGGACTATCTTTTGCAATCCTAAAGGTTTTGTTCAGGTATAATTCTATAACCTTATCTATGGGTTGTTTGTAAGAAACTATGTTGATCATATAAAAGTTTAAAGATCCTAACCCTTTTGGGGTTTAGAGGGTAGTGTTCAATCCAGTTCCGCTTTTAGGATTGAACCAGTGGAATGAAACCCAGGCTTGACCAGTTTGTGTCATATGGTGGTTTGGTCAGGTTCAAAAACCTTTCAGTGGTATCAGAGTCTCGGCTCTATGATCCATAGTTTCTAGTTTTATCTGTTTTTGGGTTAAGGTTTGATTCTTGATCTTCTACTTGCTCTAGTCTTTTTTCGAAAATCACCAAGGGCAACAAAACAGTTTGTTTTTGTTATCCAGTTTAATCCTATTAATCAGAAAGTTTAAACAGTTAGTTTAAATGGTTAAAAAGGATGTTTTAATTAATTAAACCTAGTTAATCCATTGTTGTTTTTATTTAATGGTTAAATGATCTACTTCATCTTGTTTCTTTCTCCACAAGTTTTCGAAAACTATAAGGGATAAAAACAAGTTTTCTGTTTTTATCCAGATAGAAAAAAGGTTTGATTTTAACCAGTTAGGTTTAGACCAGGATTGCGTTTAAACGGTTAAAAAGGATAAACCTATTTATCTAAAACTAGATTTTAACAAGTTTTGAACTTTTGTTTAAAAAGGTTATAATCAAGTTTTAGGATAATTAATTATTAATAAAACAAGTTTTGTTGAAATTAATAATTAATATTTTTTGGTTTTTTGAATTAAATCCAGTCTTTAATCAGTATATTAAAACAGTTAGTTTTAATAGGTTAAAAGGATTTAACAATGTATTAATCGGAAAACGGGGACCGAGAACATCATCATGTCGGGGGTGACCGTTAGCGGCGCGAAGGCCAAATGGGCCTAGCGGTGCCGGTTAGCGACGCTTAGGGCGAGGTGGGCTTCAGCCCAAGTGTTTTTCAGCCCAAGGCGGTTCCCGACCCAAGGTAGTTTTCGGCCCAGATGGTTCACGGCCCAAAGGGCTTCGGCCCAAGGTGGGTCTCGGCCCAAGGAGGATCACGGTCCAATAGGTTCTCGGCCTAATAGGGTCTTGGCCCAATGGGTTTCTTGGGTTAATAAGAGATGTTGGCCCAAGATTGTTTTTCCGAATTAATACAAAAGGATTAAGTAATTTTAAGTTACAAAATTAATAAGGTATTATATAAACTAGTGTTATATATATTTTAATTAGTTTAGTTAAAATATATATATTTAGATTTTTACTTATTATGACTAGTTTAAGTCATTTCTGAATAAAGTCTAAAAGGATAAAAGTTTATATAATACTACGGAGAAACAAATAAGATAGTATTTAATTAACAAGGTTGTCGGTTTTAAGTTTTTGGAAACTAGTAATAAAACTCGACGTGAGGATTTCATTCAAGTTTTGAATGAGATCAAGTTTTAAGTTTTTGTTGAAAAAAACTATTTTGGTCAAATTAAACTAGAAGATCATAATTCTCATTTTTTGGTTAATAGGTATTAATCAAAAGGGTAAATGAGAATGTTTAAACAAATCAGGCTGCGTGCTTAACAACACAGTTTATTGTTTATATATTATAACTGCGTGGTTGACTTTTATATATATGACTTTTATATAATTGCGTTGTTGTGATAGCTATAGTTTTGCCGACTTAGGACTCGTTTTTCCTTTTCTTCTTTATTTTGGTTTTGGGAAGGCCTGCATGCCAATTACAATTCCTTTCTTAATTGTAATATTGTACTGGTTCGGGGAGGCCTGCGTGCCATTTACAACCCCATTCAATATTGTATTTGTAATAGATTAGTAGTAGTTTAATCCCTCAACCAAGATTGGACTCGAAGAGGGTGATGAAGAAAATGGTGTTCTCACGCGAAGCACGTATACTTCGGGGAGGTGTCAAGGCTAGTGGGAGCAGCATGTCAAGAAAGGCGAATCCAAGTCATTTTGTCCTTAGGCAAACCTTAGGATTAGTTGGCAAAACTATAGGTTTTATCTGCTTATTATTATCTGCGTGGTTGTGATTTATTTACTGTTTTTCATATATATATATATATATATATATATATATATATATATATATATATATATATATATATATATATATATATATATACATGCTTGTGATGGTAAATAAAAATGGGTTTAATGACAGATTGTTATTAAACAAGTGAAAAACCACGCTTTATGACAAACTAGAATATGACTTCAGTCTAGTAGTCGTATTAATTAAATTTTTATAAATTTAAAAATTTTGTCAAAGTTATAAGTTTGGAACTTATAAAGGCCGTTTTGTGCACCTAGTTTAGGTACACATATAAATCGTATTTTTTAAAATAGTTAGTTTTAAAATGGTTTTTCAAAAAACTGGAAAATTAAGTTTTTAACTTAATTATAAAACCCAAGAAAAATCTTAGATCAATGTGCTACCCACCTAATGGTACACCCTAACTGTTAAACGGTACTCGGGTGTTGGAAGTGCCTAAACCTTGGGCATCCGGGTTCAAACCATTGCGGGAAGGGGCATGAAAGATTCTGCGATAATCGGGAGTCCCGGTCAGAATTCATGTTGTCTTAGGTGGTGCGATCTATTTTGGTGATAATCGGGAGTCCCGGCCCAAAAAGCACTAGAGTAGAGTTAAACATACTACACTGGGTCTAAGTGCTCTACGAGGTTCTAGGAGTCGTATCAGTTAGGTACGATTGGTACAGGGTGTTACCTACCAGAAATAGCATGACTTGGCGGGAAGTGCCCAAACCTTGCGTCAAGTATGTGAAATATGGGTCCTAGGTCTAATATATATTGTTTATGGGTTTAATGATATATGTTGGAAAGTTTATTTGCAATTACTAATTAAACCGGGTTTTAATTTGTAGATGGAAACCAACGTTACCAGTACTAGTAACCTCTCACTCCGCTCTATCCTTGAGAAGGATAAGCTCACCGGGTCCAATTTTCTCACTTGGGAGAGAAATCTCCGGATCGTGCTGAGGCCCGAGAGAAAGTGGTATGTCCTAGAACAAACTCTAGGAAATCTCCCTGCCAATAATGCCAGGGCAGAGGTCAGGGAGGCTTTTCAGAAGCGCTCCAATGACGCCTTGGATGTCAGCTGCCTCATGCTTGCAACAATGAGTCCAGAGTTGCAGTCAAGCATGATGGAGACTCCTGCCTATGACATGATCCGCCAGCTGAGGGATATGTTCCAGGAGCAAGCCCGCACAGAGCGTTATGATGCCACTAGGGCATTTAACTCGTGCAAGATGGCTAAGGGGACCTCGGTCAGTGACCATGTCATGAAAATGAAAGGTTACATGGACCACCTAGAGAGACTTGGGCACCCAGTACCGTTGCAGCTAGCAACGGACACGATACTCAACTCGTTGTCAGATGACTATAAGCCTTTCATAGTCAACTACAACATGAACAACATGGAGAAATCCATGGCTGAGTTGCACTCTGTGCTCAAGACTGCTGAGCAGAGTATCGGGACCAAGTCTAAGGACATTCTTATGGTGGGACATGGTGGACGTAAGAAGAGGAAGGGGCGCAACGGAAAGGGAAAGGGCAAGGCCCAGCCCAGCCAGAATGCACCCAGAGCTAGTAACGACAACAAGGGCAAGAAGCCAAAGCTAAACAAGGCAAGGACCGAGAATCGGTGCTTCAGGTGTGGCGAGGCCGGACATTGGAAACGAGATTGTCCGAAAGGTCACGAGGCAGGAGGCAAGTCTGGCTCCTCAGGTATTGCGTGATTTGCTTCTTTGTCATTTTCCTACTTGTAAAGTGTTACGAGTACTCTAACATCTTGCAATCGTTTATTGCAGGAGTAGATGGAAAGTGATGAGGCCCAGCATGAGAAGATCCCACGTGCAGCATGCGGATATTATTAATTTTTATATTTCCTAGTTTATTAAACTCTTTAAGTTTTGAAAAAAAATTTGATTATTGGTTTATGGATACTTTTTCAGTTTATGGAAATTTAATTATTTTAGTTATATATCCATGCACGTGTTCTTATATGAATCATGATTAGTCCAGTTGTGACTAAAAGAGTGCTAATAAGTCAAAGCTTTGACTTGATTAGTGATTCACAATAATCTTATGCTATGGTTTGTTGTAGTTACATAAATGCCGGCTCTACTATATAAATACTTGTATAAACAAGTTTTGTTTATAAGATTAGATAATTTTTCTATTCAACAAGTATTTAAAGTTTTATGAAAAGTGAATGTTCAAAGTCTTGAACATATGGAAATAATAGTCATTATTTCTGGATAAAGTAGTTTTTGATAAAACATTTAAGTAGGTATAAAAGTGATTATAATAGTTATTATAGTTAAGGGAATTTTATACTAAATGTTTTTAAGAAAAGAAATTTAAAATACCATCATGAGTATTTCATACTTGTGATCATGGTAAGTTTAATGAAACCACTTTCCGTAATTGGAAAGATGGATATATGGGAGATCCAAGTTCATGGTTTCATAAAACAAATTTCTTACAAAAACTAAGTTATTTAAAACATGTGTTTGGAACACAAGTTTTAGGCATGGTAGTCAAATTTTGACTAAGACCTAAAAAGAATGTTTTAAAGAAAGCACTTTTTCATAGAAGATAGTGGGAGCACCTGACTAGTGTATTTATCAGAGTTAATAAAATGTTATTTTTAACCAGTATGATAAATACAAGATCGAACTTTTAGAATATATAATTATCGGATGTTTTTAGAAGCTATCTAAAACAGTAAGTTCTTGAGAAAGAACTAATCCGAGGGATGCATGATTTATTGAGAGGTACTCGATAAAGATATCATTGCAAGATTTTTGAGTCAAGCTATGACTTAAAATTATATACATTCTAAAATGTTCAGTGAGTCAGCATAACAATGTTATTGTTTGGTTAACGTTAGAAATGATAAAATAGGATGTTCTTTAACATTCTTAGTAATGAAATTAGATAAGTGTTGGTATACACCGGGAATCTAGTTTCAAGTTTCTTACAAGTAGGTGTAAGAGGTTTTATCATTTCAAAAGGATATAAATCTAGTAAGATTTAATACGTCTACAAATGTAATTAAAGTTTTAATTACAGGAAGGTTGTTTTATAAATCAGAAACAAGGAGTTATTTCCAGTTCTCCAAGTTTAAAGAATTTATAAAATAAGTAAGCCTAGAAGTGTTCTTAGGTTGCAAGAATGATTTCTAGCAAAACCAAGAAGGAGTACTTCAAAGTACTAGTCTTGTGTTTTAGGGTTTATAACCATATTATTTTCTTTGTAATCCGTGATAAGTTACAATATAAAATAATAAGTAATTCAGATAAACACCGTGAATCGAGTCAGTGAAATGGTAGAAATTATACATCTTTATTCCAGGGAGGAATATGGAAGGGTGTAGAAATTAGTTTCATTGTTCTTCACAATTTTGTATGTTTTGGTTCATCCAGGAATAAACTAGGTTTATTCAAAAACATTATCCATGACTACTTATCTTGGTGGGAACCTTGATAGGGTTATAAAGTCATCGTAATTTTGGGGTAGATTCGATAGTTTATCGAATATAGCTGCGAACATTTTTTTGCGGACAAAAATTTATGGATATTCGTTAGGGTTACGAATATTGGATTGACCCACCGTGAAAAATACTTCGTGGATTCGTGTCAAAAGTATTTATCACATAGGTTATTCTCAAGCCTGAGGTATTTGGTTTGGGATGCGGTAACTGTTGTCTTCTTAGCGCGTTCTAACGCCACGTCGTAACAGGGTGGTCATAAGGGGCGTGTCTAGATTCAGTGGGAGCCGTGTTGCCAAATGCAAATATGCAAGATGGTAATTGCACCTCCTTTTTAGGAGAGATATTTCCGGGCCCCTTGACTAATTAGAGAAACTGGTAAGTGCACGGCCGTGCCCAAACGAACTGATCTGTTCTTTGTCGTTTATCACGCAGTTTCAAAATCAAGTATGTCATGAACATAATTCTTGAGTCTCTGAGTTGACTTTTTCCATGCTCATGCTCAAAATTGAAATATCGCGCTGCAAGGGACAAACATATATATATATGCAAGCTTGTATGTATAAATACGTACCCATTCATAAACAGGGAGTTTATGATAGTTTAGTTTATAAACAGTTAGTTTATAACAGGTTACTTCTAAGCAGGTTGCTTATGAAGTTTTATCACAAGTTACTTTGGGGTATAAGAGTTCTTATAACCTGGTTATCCTAAGTGTTTGGCTAGGGACCTCCTTAGGCTAACAATGTGCAGTAACTATTACTTATCTTGCACAAGTGGGAGTCTGTTAGATTATATGCAGAGATAATTAATGGGCACATTGTATCCAATGTTATAAGAGACTAAAGGGTCACACTGCTACACACCCAATTCAGAACAGTTGGATTACACCATAAATCTGTGTGGAAATAATTAATCAGTTAGATTAATTATTAAAGAGAAAAAGAAAGTAATTAATTAGTTAGATTAATTAAAGAGAAAAGTAAATAATTAATCAGTTAGAATTAATTATTGAAATGAGATGTATAAATAATTATCCAGTTTGGATTAATTATTAGAAAGGAAATAAATAATAAATAGTTATTTATTATTTAACGGGAATTAAATATTAAGTTTTAATATTTAACGGACTAAGTTAATTAATAGTTAATTAATTAACTAGTGAAGTCCAAGGGGTTAATATGAGAAGAGATGAAAGTTTAATTAAAACCAGTTGGGCTTTTTAATTAAACGGGCTTAGGTCCAAGTTAATCCCTATATAATATCCTTAAGCCTTAAGGATTAGATAGATGATACAAGGGAAAAACCCTAGCCACCACATCTCTCCCCTCTCTCTCTCTCTCGTCGCACACTCCTCTCTCTCGTCGGATCTCTCTCTCTCTTGGTCGACGGTCTCACTCTCGGCCTCTCTCTCTCTCGAAGTCGCAATCGCAAAACACCAAGGGTGTTTGCGATAGGGTGGTCGACGCACACACACACAAAGCTTTCGGGTTTTGTTGAAGGCTTGGTGATCCAGGAGCGGTCTAGCAGCCAGTTTAATCGGAGGTGCAGTAGTGGTGGACTATCTTTAGCAATCCTAAAGGTTTTGTTCAGGTATAATTCTATAACCTTATCTATGGGTTGTTTGTAAGAAACTATGTTGATCATATAAAAGTTTAAAGATCCTAACCATTTTGGGGTTTAGAGGGTTGTGTTCAATCCAGTTCCGCTTTTAGGATTGAACTAGTGGAATGAAACCCAGGCTTGACCAGTTGGTGTCATATGGTGGTTTAGTCAGGTTCAAAACCCTTCAAAGACCACAAGGGATCTTCATGTACCATTTATAAGGTACCTGTCCTTGGCATTTGAAGCCGAGCTGGGGACAGCACTTTATGAAGCTGATCAGGATATGTTCTTGACGCCAACACTTAGCTCTAAGATGTTCAATAATGACATCTTCCCAGAGCAAGAGGGTCTGAGTGATCCCATGCGTGTGATAGCTGAGGCAGCTTCATCAGAGAGTGAAGCAGAGGGATCAAATCAAGGGGGAGCTTCACAAGCTGATACAGAGGTTCGAGTTGAGCACTCTGCTCAGGATGAACCAGCCACTACACAAGCTACCTCTGGTAAGACCTCTCCACTTTCTCTTTCTTCTCATTATTCTCCTTCTACATTTGGAGACAAGGCTGTTGTAAACCCATCCCAGTCTAGCCCATCTCCTCCACCTTCTATTCAACTCCAATCTGTAGCCACCCCTAGTATGCCCACTGCTGCTACGGAGAATATCCAAACCTACACTAGAAAAACTGCCAAAGGTGGTGCCACTCCTATAGGCATCACTGGAGCTGAGATCACACTGATCCATGCCCAGGCAGGAGTTGAGGGGGAGATGCCTACTCTTAAGGTGTCAACCTAGAGGCTCATTTAAACCCTAAATCCTAAACCGGGTATGGTGTCTACTCAGTCCACACTCTCCAGTGCCATGGGAGAGTCTGTCACTGTGCCTAAGCAGACACACTTAGGTAACATTGAAGAAATGACCAGTCCCAAGGGTCAATCACCCCCTCCAAACCAATAAGCCAACCACCTACCCATACACTTCACGTTTCGAGCCCACTTACATCTCTTCACTTCTCACACCCACCTGCACGACCTGCTAATGTGTCATCTCCATACCAAGATGACTCACAGGGTCCAAACTCTGGTGCAAATAAGTTTGAGGGAAAACACCAACCCTTGGATGATGCACCCAAATTTCAACCTTCTCAATCTAACTTGGACGACTTGATAAACTTCTTTCAAGGTCAGTTTGATAAATTGCATCTCAAGAGAAAGCAAACCAAGATGAATATGATGCTAATTTTGGATTCTCTGGATGAGGAGGTGCTGAACTTGAAATCTGCTGTTGCTGCCCTACAACATAACAAGACTTCTACCCCTAGTGATGATGACAAAAAGGGAGAGAATGTTCAAAAGGCTGAAGCTGAGTCTGTCCAAGCTGAAGCTTTATTACTATTGGCAAAGGAAGCAGATCAGATTGAGGGGGAGAAAGAAATGGAGAAAGAAGCTGAGCTGACTAAAAAAGCAAAAGGCAAAAGACAAGTAGTGGTCAGCTCAGATGATTCAGAACTCCCTCAGCAGAAAAGACGAAAGATGATTCTTAGTGAATCAGCCTCAGATGAAGACTCTGCTGAAAAAATGACTTTACAAGAAAGAGCTTCTCTGTTGGCAGTAAGAAGGATGGAACAAGAAGATATTGACCAGCTTGGGATGTCAATCAACGAGTAAAGAAGAAGATAAATGGATGTTCAAGTTGTGTTAGCTAACGAGAAAGAAGCAAGAGAACAAGCCTGGACTGAGCAAATCAGAAAGTAGAATGAGGAATTAGCAAAACTCATACTGCCTATTGTGCCCAAGGAGGAAGAAGTAGAATAGCCTCCTATTCAGGATCAACAAGAGGAGGAGAATATAACTCAATGTTATACAAGAACTTATTTTTCTTCTCAAATTAATTTACTCAAGTTGAGTTCAGTTTAAGGGATTATCATAATGGAGTTCGTCTTAAAGAATGGTGAAACACCTTCTCTGGAGCTGAATCAACTTCATAAACTGGGATATGAAGAGTGGAAGCAAGTGGCTATCCTCATTAAGCAGATGGAAAAGTCCTCTGCCAGGAATCAGGTTAAAGATGAAATCTTAAGGTTACTTGCAAGAGCTGATGCGATGCAAATCATACCCACGACAGAGATAGCTACCCTACTGACCTCTTTTCATAAAGTTAGAAAGAAGAAGCAAACAAAGCCAGCTGGATTAGCAAATATAGATAAGTACAGTCTCAATCTTCCTAAAGGCATGGAATTCAAAGAAAATACCTATGTGGAAAAGCCTCAGAAAGGATTCATGTACTTGGACAGAAATGGTGTACAATACTTCCAGTCTGATGCAAGTATCTATACATGTGGGGTATCTCAAATGTTTGCTCTGAGATAAATAAAGGAAAAGACTGAACAAACTGCAAGGTTCAGATACAGAATTAACAGAGCGATAAGATCACAGAAGGATCAGCTTCAACACTTGCCTAATTTGCAAGAAATCCTTGAAGAAATCAACAAGGATATCAAGGAGTTTGAAGTGCTGCATCCTGAATAGATTAGTTCTATTGTATAAATTAGATTAGTTCTAATTTTGTAAGCACTAAGTGTGAATGGTATGAGTGATCAAAACATTTGTATCTTGATATGTTCAATTAATACAAGTATGAGTTTGATATGTTCAGCTGTGTTATGATATGTTCATAATTATTAGTCTGATAAGTTCAGCTTGAATGAATAAATTATTAGTTCTTATTCATTAATGTGTTTAGTTGGTTTGTTCAACTTAAAGTTGGTATGTTCCACTTATAATTGATAAGTTCAATTAAGATTGATAAGTTTAATTAATATTTGATTAGTTCAAAAATAAAATCTTAATAAGTTTAAGGTTTAAAACATAATTCTGTTAAACAAACTTAAAATTTTTTTGATGGTTTTGTCATCATCAAATAGGGGAGTTTGTTAGGAAAATGATCTCATTAGTTAAGATTTGATGAGACAAAGTTAAGTTTGTATGATGTGTTCTAAAGATAACTTAAACAGAATTATGAGGCTTGATCAAACTGAACACTTATAGTGTATCAGACTGAGCATAAGCTGAATATAAGCTGAGCATATGTTCGATCAGCTTATACTATATCTTAGTAAGATTATCACTATGTGTGATAAGCTGTGTATGTCACCTAAGATATATATTGAGCTTTCAGCCTGATGTGTTTCAAGCTGAGTGACTCAGCGTATATACTGAGTCTGCTCAACAGAGTTGCTAGATAAGTTCTAAGCTAACTCTTGGGACTTCTAAGGATGAGTTAATTATTATACATGTTAGTCCATGTTTGTTTTCGAGTTTGTTCTTGAAGAACTCAGCTTGATGAGTTTCAAGCTGAGTAACTCATTCCAAGTAAGAAGTCAGTTTAAGAAAATTTATATATGTTTTAAATTTATCTTTTAACTCTATATCTACGGCAAGGATAAGAAGACTCCAGAATCAAGATTGAAGATTGAAGACTTAAGATAAGAAGATTCAAGATTCAAGATTCCAGGTTATCTGTTAGTTAGTTAGCAAATTAGGGTTAGTTCTAGTTTGTTAGGATCCGTAGGAATAGGATTATAAATACTTATCTCCTGATAAGTTTAGAGGTACGACGACTACGACTACATTCAATGAGTTATAGAGCCATAACTCAGTTTCACCTCAAACCGTATGTGTTACGAATCTTGATTCACTGTTTGTCAGTTCAACGTGATCAAGATACTCACAGATTGCCAAGCTATTCCTGTGTTCGAATATTCACATTTGTTGTGAAATTGGTAAGTTTTCAATCTATGATTAAATCCTGTTTAGAGAGTCGTCCGGTATCTATAATCATAAGTTGATTATAGATAGCAAAGTTTGAAAGATTTAGATATTTACATTAGGTGTTTACATATCAAGTGTTGCTTACTTGATAGAGTCTGTAATCATCTTGTTATTAATGAAAAGCCAAACATTCGACTGTGGTTTGATTTACTATGTGTAACACTTTATTTTGATTTGTTTAATTTCCGCAGAAAGTGTATTCAACCCCCTTCTACACATCTGTTGCTTGTTGTTATTCTCACCAAGGGACCAACAAAGAATCTTTTTGGGTTCAAAAAAAATGGCAAAGAAAAGGATAAAGAAGTTGTTGTTCCATCATTTTTTAACATGGTGGAAGATGGGAAAAATCGGAAACAAAACAAAGGAGAAACGTAAGATATATGACAATCAAAAGAGATCAAACAAGAAAGCAAAACTGGGGTATTGGAAATGTAACAAACCAGGCCATATGAAACGTGATTTTCTTCTTGGATAAGGGAAAAATGAAGCAAGTACTTCTAGACAAGGATCACAAGATTAGGGTCCAAAACCAAAACAAGGTCCAAATCTAATTTTCCGGAACTACTTTTATTATACATCAGGCATCACTAATTCCCAAAGGCATTTTATGTGCAGGATGATGATCATGTATGGTGGATAGAATCGGGGAGCAGGACGAGTCATGTATGTAAAGATTGTTGTTGGTTTTAGAATTATGAAGTAGTTGATGATGGGTTGGTGCACTATATTGGAGACCATAATAAAGCTTCGATTGTTGGTCGCTATTCAGTGTCTTTCAAATTTAGTTATGGATAAAGTCTCCATCTTGGAGATGTTATACATGTTCCTAAGATTAGGAAGAACTTGGTTTCTTGTGGTGTATTAAATAAATGTGGTTATAAACAAGTATATAAGTCCAATAAGTATATCTTATCGAAGTGTGGTACATTTATAGGATTTGGGTATTATTGTAATGGTATGTTTATGTTAAATAGTAATAAAGTATTGTAGATCCAGTCTAAATGACTTCTTCAGAGATTTTGATGTTTCTTTTCTTTGGCATGCACGTTTATGACAACTTCATTATAAACGTATCCTTGAAATGTCTAAAAATTGTCTAATTCCAGCTTTTGACATAAATCTAGAGAAGTGTAAAACATGTATGTTTAAGATAACTAGACAATAGTTTCCCAATATAAAACAAAATTCTGTTGTATTTTAGCTAATACATAGTGACTTATGTGATTTGCGTGCAACTCCTTCCTTAGGTAATAAATAATACTGTCACATTCATTATAATTATACATTTTTTGAATATGCATACTTATTACGTTATAAAGATGAAGCCCTATATAAATTTAAAAATTTTAGAACACAGGTTGATTTGCAGCAAAATAATTTAATAAAGAAGATTGCGCATTATAGAGGTGGTGAATACTGTGACACTATTTCCAATTCGTAGGAATCATACATAAAATTACAGCTCCATGTACACCAGAAGATAGTATATCGGAGATAAAAAATAGAGTTCTCAAAGGTATGGTTAATTCTATGTCATATTTGGGTCTATGTGATGGTTTTTGGGGAAAATACATGTTAACGGCTTGTTATATTGTTGAATAAGGTTTCTAACAAATGAACAAAATAATTCCTTATGAACTTTAGTAAAAGAAGAAACCAAACTTAGGTTACCTTAAAGTTTGCGGATGTCAAGCAGTGGTAAGACTAACCGAATCCAAAATAAAATCATTGGGTGAAAGAGGTATAGATTGAATCTTTATTGGATATGCCAAAAATTCAAAAGATTATAGGTTCTTTGTGATAGAACCTAATGATTATTACAATTAATAAAGTTGTAGAATCTAGAGATACAATACTTGACGAAGCTCAGTTCTCATCAATAACCAAATCTAAAGATTTGGTTCCTACTTCAAGTGGAAAAAATCAAACAAGAAATGTTGTATGAAACACTTGATCCTTAAAGAAGCAAGAGAGAAAGAAAGGCTAAATATTTCGGTCCTGATTTCCATCTTTATTTGGTTCTAGGAATGAGGTTGCATCTCAATATCGTTTTAGTATTGATAATGATCCCAAAACATTTGATGATGAGATGAGATCATAAGATGTTGCTTAGTGGAAATAATCAATTAATGATGAGACGGAGTCTATCATGGAAAATAATACATAGGTCTTATCTGATAATTATCCAAGTCTTAAACCCTTGGGTTGTTAGTAGATTTTCAAAAGGAAAGTTGATGTATTAATCGACAAGTTTAAAGTTCGATTGGTTATTCAAGGTTTTAGAAAAAACACGATATTGACTAGCTTGATACTTATGCACACGTTGCTTGTATTCCTACTATTAGACTATTAATTGCTTTAGCTGCAATTCATAATCTTGTGGTTCACCAAATGGATGTTAACTAGTATTTTATAATGGTGACTTGGATGAAGATGTATATATGAAGTAACCAGAAGGTTTCATCATGTTTGGTAATAAGCTTAAAGTTTTTAAACTGATTAATTCATCCTTTGGGCTGAAACAAGCACCTAAACAGCGGCCTCAAAGGTTTTATTAGGTTGTTTTGACGAACGGTTTAAGTTTTAACCAATCAGACAAGTGTGCATATAGCAAGTTCGATGAATCTGGTCAAGGTGTATTCATTTTTTTTCTATGTGGATAATATTGTAGGGAATTACAGGGATAAACATGCACAGCGGAATATAATATAAAACTTGTAAATCCCGTTCCCAATATCCCAACTGGATCAGGTGGGGAAACAATTTCAGAAATCATATACCAGATATAAGTAGAACATGTAATAAATACAGGTTTCTCAAAGATAAAAGTTATACCCTGAAACTGCTGAAGGGGGATACACAACTACTGCACCCTTGAACTAGCTGCTAGACCACCAAACTGAATAACCTTGTGTGTATAATCTTTAACTGGTAAAAACCGCCCTCGGTTTTACCTTCAACCGCCGCCGCTGTGGACACCGCAGCAAAGGGGTCCACGTCCGAAGCTTGCGCAGCCGATTGCAGGGCGCCGCCGGTCGCCGGTGGTGGTGTCCGCCGGTGAGTCGCCACCGGAGAAAAGCCGAGAACCCCTTGGGGTGGGTTCGGTGGCCGAGGAGGGAGATAGAGAGAGAGAGAGAGAGAGGAGATTTTCTTATATAGATTTCCTCCTGGGCTTTAGTTTAAACCTCTTATATAGATTTCCTCCTGGGCCCCAAGCCCTTGGACCTTAAAGCCCGGTCCAAACCTATAACTTTAATCCTTTGAAAATACAGACCCTCCAAGTTCAGTTATTATTAATTAAACAACTGTTAATTAATAATTTCCCAACTAAACTATATTTATTAAATATTAATCTTAATATTTAATATTCTTTCTCTCTATTAATAAATACCTATTTATTATTTCCCTCTTTTCTGACAATTAATTAACGACTAATTATCCGTCTTATACACATTGAGTTATTCCTAGTTCATGAGTTGGGTGTGCAGCTGTGTGACCCTTTAGTGACTCATAGTTTCCTCGGATGTGATGACACATGTACACTATCCCTGCACACAATCCTTTCAGACTCCTACTTGTGCACGATAGTTACACTCTCTTGTCGATCATGGGCCTAAGGAGGTCCCCAGCCAGACACTTAGGTTAACCATGACTATAAGTTATCTTATGTCCAGAGATTCTGTAATCACCCTCTTTCATTACCCAGTTTTTCCTTTCGCATCACGATATCCCGTAATGTGGATTTCAGAAATGGACCACGTGATCTATTCTGAAAAACCAGATTATGTTTCTCGACTTTTGATTCGACTAACTGCAGGTATGGAGTTACCAAATGATGTCCATCATTCTATCCGAGCGCGGTCACGCATTTCATTTAGTCTCAACCGTCAAGGGGCCCTGGAATATCTCTTCTCCAAAGGAGAAGGTGCAAATCCCTTCTTGACTGCTTGCATTTGAGCACACGTCTTCCGCTACACTCAGATACGCCCGTTATTACTACCCAGTTACAGCGTAGCGTTAGAACGTTCCAAAGTACAGAAGTCCTCGTGCTCCAAACCAACCATCTCATCTCTAAGGACAACCAATCAGCTAACTCATGTCCTTGGCTCCATGAAGTTAGACTGATGCGGATCACCTCCAATATTTGTACCCCTGACAAATATCTATAAATACTTGATCACATAACTTGTGTTGTTATTCTCTACCAAAATAATCCAACAAGTATTTATAATAGCATTAGTATCACCCTAATATGGCTCCCACCGCATTAGGTAGCTACGGAGTAATTTTGATATACCAAGACTTGTATATCATGGATGAGTAAATATGCTAAAAGTATAGAGATTTTAATTAAATACTGAAAACTAGGTGCTAGGTTCCATGTACTGCATTCCTATGGAACTAGCATGCGTCTCATGCTTCTCTCTAGCTAGCGCCTTGGTCAACGGATCAGCAATGTTGTCCTCTGTTGGTATCTTGCATATCCTCACATCTCACCTTCCGATAATCTCTCGGATGATGTGATACTTTCTAAGTACGTGTCTGGTCCACTGGTGATCTCTTGGTTCTTTCGCGTGCGCCAAAGTTCCCATATTATCACAATATATATCAATCGGTCTAGAGATACTGGCTACCACTCTAAGATCTGAGATAAAACTCCACAGCCAAACCGCTTCCTTTGCGGCATCACTTGCCGTAATGTACTCAGCCTCTGTAGTTGAATCTGCTATAGTATCTTGTTTCTGGCTTTTCCAAGATACAGCTCCACCGTTTAGGGTAAAAATAAACCCGGACTGTGACTTAAAGTCGTCTCTGTCCGTCTAGAAGCTCGCATCTGTGTAACCAGTAATACTAATTTCATCCGTGCTTCCACCAAAGAAGAACATCTCTTTTGTCCTTCTCAAATACTTGAGAATGTTCTTGACAGCCACCCAATGGGGTTCACCCGGATTTTGCTGGTACCTACTCGTAAGGCTTATGGAGTAAGCAACATCGGGCCTAGTACATAACATGGCATACATAATCGATCCTACTGCCGAAGCATAAGGAACCGATTTCATCCTCTTCTGCTCCTCCGAAGAAGTAGGGCATTGAACCTTGCTCAATGGTATACCAGATCTCATAGGGATGAATCCTTTCTTGGAATCCTCCATCTTAAAGCGTTTCAACACTTTATCTATGTATGTACTCTGTCTAAGTCCGATCAGCCGCCTAGATCTATCTCTATATATCTTAATACCAAGTATGTATGCGGCTTCTCCTAGGTCCTTCATCTGGAAACATTTGCCAAAACAGGATTTTACTCCTTGTAATGCTGGCACATCGTTTCCTATGATCAGTATGTCATCCACATACAGGACCAGGAAGATTGCTATGCTCCCACTAAACTTCGTGTAACCACAGGACTCAAACTCGATTTTGGTAAAACCAAACTCTTTGATGCGCTCATCAAAGTTCACGTTCTAGTTCCTACATGCTTGCTTTAATCCATAAATGGATTTTAGCAACTTGCATACTTTACCTGGATTCTTGGAATCCTCAAAACCGTCCAGCTGTGCCATATACACATCCGCTATTAGTTTCTCGTTAAGGAAAGCGGTTTTGACATCCATTTGCCATATCTCATAATTGAAGTATGCAGATATGGCCATAAGAATCCTAATTGACTTAAGCATGGCTACTGGAAAAAAGGTTTCAACATAATCAATATCATGAGTTTGATTATAACCTTTTGCAACAAGCCTAGCTTTAAAAGTATGCACATTTCCTTCCATGTCGGTCTTCTTCTTGAAGACCCACTTGCACCCAACAACTTTACTATGTTGTGGTAAGTCTACTAACTCCCAAACATGGTTGTCTTACATGGATTGCATCTCTGCCTTTATGGCATCCAGCCATTTGTCAGACTCACTGCCTGACATAGCATCCCCGTAGGATGGGGGCTCATAAAGATCCCCTTCTTCCTGAGCGATTAGAAATCAAAGATATCTATCCGGCTCAGTCTGAATCCTACTGGACCTGCGAAGGTCTTGTGTTTCCACTCCTTCCTCAACCGTAGACTCGGGTTGGGATTTAACAATTCTTTGTTGACTTACGGGTTCCACTAGTGGAGGAGGTACACCTTCATCCTCTTTAATTTCTTGAAGATCTATTTCCTTTCTAGAAGTTTCTGAACTTAGAAACTTATCCTCTAGAAATGTCCCTGACCGAGCAACAAAAACTTTGTTCTCATCGCGATTGTAGAAATAGTATCCTAAGGTTTCCTTAGGATAACCCACGAAGATACACCTATCCGATTTGGGTTTGAGTTTATCCGAGAACGGTCATTTAACGAACGCCTCACAACCCTAAATCTTTATGTAAGACAATTTGGGCTTTTTCCTCGTTCATAACTCGAACGGTGTCTTATCCTTTTCCACAGACTTAGTTAGAACTCAGTTCAGCATATAAGCAGCCGTTTCGAGTGCATGACCCCAGAACGACATTGGTAAACTAGTTTGACTCATCATAGACCGAACCATGTCAAGTAAGGTCCTATTCCTCCTTTCCGATACACCATTCCACTGTGGTTTATACGGAGGTGTAAGTTGTGAAATAATCCCACATTCCTTTCGATGATCGTCAAACTCCTGACTCAGATATTCACCACCCCGGTCAGACAGTAGCAGCTTTATCTTCTTGTCAAGCTGATTTTGTACTTTACTCTGAAATAGTTTGAAGAATTCAAAACTTTCAGACTTTTGTCTCATCAGATACACATAACCATACCTACTGAAGTCATCACTAAAGGTAATGAAGTACCGGTATCCACCTCTGGCCTCCTGACTTAAAGGACCACACACATCTGTGTGTATAATTTCTAGAAGTTCCTTTGACCTTTCATTCAAACTGTCGAAAGGTTTCTTTGTCATCTTGCCGGACAAACAGGATTCGCAATTGTCAATTGATTTAAGATCAAATGACCCTAGAACTCCATCACTATGAAGTTTCTCTATGCGTTTCTTATTTATGTGTCCGAGCTGACAATACCAAAGGTAAGTCTGGTTCAAAGTGTCCTTTGACCTCTTACTTATATGATAGATTTCCTTGTCATCATCTAGATTTATCATGTATAGACCATTTTGTGAACTTGCTTTAAAATAGAATAAATCATTCTTAAAGCAAAAAATTATTTTACCTACCGACTGATAGTTAAAACCACTGTCTATTAATAAATCATAAGAGATTACATTTTTAATCAATCTAAAAACGTAAAAACAATTCTCGAGCTCTATGATTAATCTTGAAGGTAGCCTGAGACAATATGTTCCTACAGCTTCAGCACCAATGATGGAGCCTTCGCTTACCCGTAGGTCCATGTCCCACTTCCTTAGTTTCTTACTTCTCTTGAATCCCTGCAAATGATTGCAAATGTGATGGCCACATCCGGTATCAAGTACCCATGATTCAAATGAACTAACTAAGAAATCTATAATAAAGATACCTGACTCGTTGGTAGAACGGACGTCTAGCTGATCAATGTCGAGTGAGTGCTCGTAAATATCCTTGCTGCCGCAAACTGGGCAAAAACCGTCTAGTAGCTCATCAACCCAGTTGTCTTCCTTCATTAACTCAACTACTGTTGTATCAAAGTGGTCTGGGTGCACCTGGTCATCTATGCACATTAAGAACTCGTGCATACCAACAACTTTTGTATCTGGTTCACCAAACTTGTCTACTACCTATGCCTGATAGCAGTCAGTTAGGGTAACGACCAAGAGCATCACTAGTTCACGCTCAGTGACTTGTGATCCCAGAATCATTAAGCAATCAAACAGCCTTCTCATGTTGATGAGATGATCTCTCAATAACTGGTCTTTTTTCATCCTCTGTGAAAGAATGTCCTTCATGAGTAGAAAACGTCCACAGCGCTCACTATCCTTGAAACGCTCCTCTAAACCCTGCACGACCTCAAAAATCGACTTATTCTTAAGTTCATCTGAATACTCAGACTCTGTGGGCAGTATAATTATTGACATGATGTCAGATTCATCAGACAGATACTTATAATACGTATCATACTCTCCATCCTGAGCTCAATAGTCAGGTCGTGCTGGAGGAGGTTTGTCTACTGTGTACAACCTTCCATGCACCCTTAGGATATTCCTAAAGTGCAATTTCCAAACCATAAAGTTCGGACCTGAAAGCTTCCACTTGCTCATGATGAGGCTAAGAGACTCCTCGGGTGTATGAAACGGTATAACAAATAATATTGACATCTACAGAAAAAGCAAGAAATAAACATTTCAGTAATTTAATTCCTCTAAAATAATTTATAACCCTTTAAATAAATCTATTTAAGAATAGGACCCATATTTCACACGTTCCGGTGTACGGTTTGGGCACGACAACACCGAGGGCGGTTTTTAATCCAAAACACGACTCCTATATCCTTGGGACATCGAATGAAACAATAATTCGCAAATATTTAGTCCTCCTAAGTGTACTTGGGCCCGTCACATCAGGAAATCACCAAAATAGACCTTACCATCTAAGACGGGGTGAACTCTGGCCCGTCATATCAGGGAATTGCAAAGTCTTTCACCCCCTCCCCACATCAGTTTGAACCCCAGTGTGTATGGTTTGGGTACAAAAACACACCGAAGTACTAGGAGCAGGAAAGGTGTACCATTAGATGGGTAGCACTACTGGTCTAAGATTTGAAAGGGTTAACTTGTTTCAAAAATATTTTGCCAGTTTTAACCGTTTTACAAAACTTGTAAAACTTATATCCTTTTTAAGTGAAAAACTTTTCAACTTAAAAATATACGTTATATATGTAAATGGTTTTTAATGACGTGCGCGCACTATATGATTAAGCAATTAAATCACAACCACGCAATTAATAATAGCAATAATAAGCCAACACACATAACGCCTTTGACCATCACTGGTACTTAAATAAAATTAAGCACCCCTGTGGTCAAACCTTAAAGTGGATCATAAACAACATACAAGGCATGAATATGATGCTGACGCTCCCACTGGCTCCAGCATCCGTGGCGTCCTCTCTTCTTTGTCTTGATCCTTATCTTGATTGGCTCCAAAAATACATTTACAAATATCAAACTAACCTATTACAATTTCGATAAAACTAGTGCCCTATTACATAATCATTCAAAGGCACGCAGGTCCGCTAAATCTAGTACTTTTACAAAATTGAATACGGGTTGTAAGTGGCACGCAGGCCTCCCCACACCGGATAAATAATAAATGTAAACCAATCCACAAAAAAATAAATAAACAACCACAATCTTGATCCACTAGGTTTTGTTTGAACTGTATTATTGTAATAGAATAGGAGTTCAAACAATAGTTGAGGGTGCTTATTGTAAATATACCTTATAAGGTGAAATGGGATTCTCTCTCAACCTTATCATAGTTACATATCGCAATCATTCAATCTACCGCTTCTATACTTCTAACATGTTTAAGGCGTTTGGCTTAAAAATAATCAACCACGTACAATTAATTAAATAATAACAATGCACGCATTATAAACCAACATATATAATCCCGGACAGATTCAAACTTGAATCTCTGACAGCAAAACGCATATTGGTTTTGTGTTCATCCCCAACATTTAACCTTGACCGCAAACTGGGCATAAACCTGGGCCTTTTTGTTAAATATCACAAACTAGATAAAACAAAAAATTACCACACTGGTTAAACGTCAAATATCATTAAATGAATAATAATATATAAACTGGAAACTTGATCCAAAAGTTCAAGAACTTTGAACTTTTAAATTATCCCAAGTTTCACACACAATTTATACAGATATATATAAAGCATGTAAACTGGAAATTTTATCCGGTTTAAAAGTCAAAACTTTGACCTTTACTATAAACCAAAGTTTCTCACAAATTATAAATGTATAAAGATAATCTGGAAACTTTAATTGGCTAAAAGTCATAAACCTTTACATTGGGCCAAAAATAAAATTTCACACAGTTTAATATATAAACAACTAAAACTGGAAACTCTAATGGTAAAAAGATCAAAACTTGATCCTTAAACCAAAAGCAAAAGTTTCACGCAATATATATAATCAGCAGTATTGGAAATTCAATCAGGTAACAGATCAGAAACTTGATCCTAACCACATATCAATTTTCGCAAAACATGTATGCATAAATCTATAATTTTCTTGTTCCCCATCATGCCTAGAAGCAGGCTCTGATACCACTGTAGGAATTTTCAAGGTACAAACATGCATAGCGGAATATAATACAAAACTTGTAAATCCCAGTCCCAGGATCCTAACTGGATCGGGTAGGGAAACAATTTCAGAAATCATATACCAGATATAAGTAGAACATGTAATAAATACAGGTTTATCTAAAAGATAAAAGTTATACCCTGAAACTGCTGAAGGGGGATACACAACTACTGCACCCTTGAACTGGCCGCTAGACAGCCAAACTGAATAACCTTGTGTGTATAATCTTTAACCCGTAAAAACCGCCCTCGGTTTTACCTTCAACCGCCGCCGCCTTGGAGACCGCCGTAAAGGGGTCCACGTCCGAAGCTTGCGCCGCTAATCGCAGGGGGCCACCGCTGGGCCGCCGTGCGCTGCCAATCGCCAGTGGTGGTATCCGCCTGTGACTCGCGGCCGGAGAAAAGCCGAGAACCCCTTGGGGTGGGTTTGGCAGACGAGGAGGGAGAGAGAGAGAGAGAGGAGAGTTTTCTTGTTTTGTTTTAGGATTAACTTTTCAAGATTAGCTTTAAACCTCTTATATAGATTTCCTCCTGGGCCCCAAGCCCTCAGACCTTAAAGCCCGGTCCAAACCTATAACTTTAATCCTTTGACAATACTGACCCTCCAAGTTCAGTTATTATTAAGTAAACAACTGTAAATTAATAATTTCCGAACTAAACTATATTTATTAAATATTAGTCTTAATATTTAATATTCTTTCTCTCTATTAATAAATACCTATTTATTATTTCCCTCTTTTCTGACAATTAATTAACTATTAATTATCCGTCTTATACATATTGAGTTATTCCTGGTTCATGAGTTGGGTGTGCAGCTGTGTGACGCTTTAATGACTCATACTGTCCACGGATGTGATGACACGTATGCAGGGCACACAGTCCTTTCAGATATTTATCTTTGATTCAAAGAAATGACAAGTTCATATTGAAGGGTTTTTTTCATGACCAAACCACCCTAACACACAAACTGGTCCAACCCTGGGTTTGATTCTACTGGTTCAATCCTAAAGCGGAACTAAATTGAACACACCGTTAAACCCTAAAAGGGTTAGGATCTTACTAATGATCTAATCAGTTTCATATGAACAATCAAGAACAAAAGAAAAAGAATTACCTCTTGATCTTGGGATTGCTAAAGTTAGTCCACAGCTACTAAACCACCAACGAACTGCTGCTAGACCGCAATAGGAATAACCCGAATAACACACGAAACTATGTGTGTGTGTGTGATGATCGACGATCGAAAAACCCAACGGTTTAGGGTTTAGGGTTTTTCGATGGGGTACGGCTGACGCAGAGAGAGAGAGAGAGAGAGAGAGAGTAGGGAGGAGGCTAGGGTTCTTCTATCTTTTGCAAAGTTAGTTCTCACTATTTAGATAATGAGCTTTTTCTAAGTTTAAATACCTTAAATCTTATCTAAGCTCAAGCCTGTTCAATTAAAACCCATGTCTTTAATTGAACTTTCATTCTCTACACTTTGACCCCCTGAACCTTATTAATTAATTAATTAGCTATTAATTAACTAGTCCGTTAAATATTAAAACTTAATATTTAATTTCTCTTTAAATAATAAATAACTATTTATTATTTGTTTCTCTTAAATAATTAATTCAACTGATTAATTATTTTCACACAAATACTGGTAAATTCCAAACTATTCTAATTGGATGTGTAGCACAGTGACCCTTTAGTCTCTTATAACATTTGACACAATGTACCCATTAATTATCTGTGAACACAATCCTACAGACTCCCACTTGTGCAAGATAAGTAATAGTTACTGTACATTGCTAGCCTAAGGAGGTCCCTAGCAAGACACTTAGGATAACCAGGTTATAAGAACTCTTATACCCCAAAGTAACGAGTGATAATATAAACTCTCATAAGCCAAATGTTTATGAACGAGTAATCTATCATAAACTAACCGTTCATGAGTTAACTATCATAAACTACCTGTTTATGAATGGGTATGATTTTTAGGCTGTTCCCTTTGCAGCGCGATATTTCAATTTTGAGCATGAGCATGGAGAGTGTCAACTCAAAATCTCAAAAATTATTTCATGACATCCTTGATCTCAAAACTGCGTGATAAACGACAAAAGAACAGATCAGTTCGTTTGGGCACGGTCGTGCACTTACAAGTTTTTTTAATCAGTCAAGGGGCCTAGAAATATCTCTCCTAAAAAATAGGTGCAAATACCTTCTTGCATATTTGCATTTGGCAATACGGCTCCCACTGAATCTAGACACGCCCCTTATGACCACCCTATTGCGGTGTGGCGTTAAAACGCACTAAGGAGACAATGGTTACCGCATCCCAAACCAAATACCTCAGGTTTAAGGATAACATATGTGATAAATACTTTTGACATGAATCCACAAAGCATTTTTCACGGTGGGTCAATCCAATATTCGTAACTCTGACGAATATCCGTCAATTTTGGTCCACAAAAACACTTTTGAAGCTATATTCGATATACCTTCGAATCTACCCCAAAATTACGATGACTTTACAACCCTAGAAGTTGTTTTGCAAGCTTTTAAAAACTTCTAGACTTTCTTATTTTATAAATTCCTTTAAAGTTTGGAGAACCGGAAAAAATACTCCTCAGTTTCTGAGTTCATAAAATAATCTCTTTGTAATTAAAACTTTAATTACACTTGTAGATGTATTAAATCTTACTAGATTCATACTTTTGAAATGATAAATCTATTTACACATACTTGTAAACTTGAGATTAGATTCCTTGTGTACACTAACACATTTCCAATTTCATTACTAAGGATATCAAATATCTTATTTTAACATTTCTAACGTTAATCAACTATCCATATTAATTATTCTGACTTTTGAACCCCTTTAAACATATATAATTTTATTTAAGTTCATAACTTGACTTAAAGTCTTGCAATGACATCTTTATTGAGCACCTCTCAATAAGTCACGCGTTCCTCGGACTGGTCCTTTTTCAAGAACTTCCTATTTTAGAAACCTTCTAAAATCATTCGATAATTATATACTTTAAAAGTTCATTCTTATATTTATCATAATAGTTAGATCAAATTTGATAACTTGATAAATATACTAGTCAGACGCTCCCACTATCTTTTATGAAAAAACTGCATCACTTTAAAACACTCTTTTTGGCTTAGTCAATCCTTGACTAATATGCCTAAAACTTGTGTTTTAAACATTTACTCTTAAAATTAGTTTTTGTAAGAAATTTAACTGTTTTATGAAACCAAAAACTTGGATTTCTCATATATCCATTTTTCCAATTACGGAATGTTGTTTCATTAAACCTAACACGATTACAAGTATATAAAACACTTGTAAAGGTATTTTAAATTCTTTACTTAAAACATTTAGTATAAAAGGGCCTTGATCATAATAACTATTATAATCATTTATTACTTTCTTAAATGTTTCATCCAAAAACTTTTACCTAAAATTAATAACTATTATTTCTTATTTTAACATGTTCAATACTTGTAAATTAGAAATGCTTTCTACTTTCATAAACACGACTTCTTTATCAAAGTATTTATAAAGTAAGATTAATTTTTATGTAACTACAACAATTATTGCATGGGATCACTATGAATCACCTATTAACCTTTAGTGTAACACCCGGCCGACGCCTACCGGTCTCGTACCGGCGCTATCAACTCCGGCGTTTTAGGTCTGCAGCCAATACACCCCAACCCTTCACTCTGATCATTATTCAGAGGGAAGTATAATAACTATAATACTTCAGTTTGTTGTCGTATTAGTTAATTTTTGTAAATTTAAAGTTTTGTCAAGATTATAAGTTTTAAACTTATAAAGCCGTTTTGTGGACCTAGTATAGGTACACATATAAATCGTATTTTTAAAACAGACGGTTTTAAAATGGTTTTTCAAAAACTGGAAAATTAAGTTTTTCTTATAAACTTGATTATAAAACCCAAGAAAAATCTTAGATCAGTGTGCTACCCATCTAATGGTACACCTTTGCTGTTAAACGGTACTCGGGTGTCGGAAGTGCCCAAACCTTGGACATCCGGGTTTAAACAATTGCGGGAAAGGGTATGAAAGGTTCTACGATGATCGGGAGTGCCGGCCAGAATTCATACTATCTTAGGTGGTGCGATCTATTTTGGTGATAATCGTGGTCCCGGCCCAAAATGCACTAGAGTAGAGTTAAACATACTAGATTTTATCTAAGTACTCTACGAGGTTCTAGGAGTCGTATCAGATAGGTACAATTGGTAAAGGGTGTTACCTACCAGAAATAGTATAACTTGGCGGGAAGTGTCCAAACCTTGCGTCAAGTATGTGAAATATGGGTCCTAGGTCTAATATATATTATTTAAGGGTTTATTAATATATATTAGAAAAGTTTATTTGCAATTACTAATTAAACCAAGTTTTAATTTGTAGATGGCAACCAACGTGACCAACACTAACAACCTCTCACTCCGCTCTATCCTAGAGAAGGATAAGCTCACCGGACCAAAATTTCTCACATGGGAGTGAAATGTCCGGATCGAGCTAAGGCACGAGAGAAAGTGGTATGTCCTAGAACAACCTCTAGGAAATCCCCCTGCCAACAACGCTAGGGCAGATGTCAGGGAGGCTTATCAAAAGCGCTCTAATGATGCCTTTGATGTTAGTTGCCTCATGCTTGCAACTATGAGTCCAGAGTTGCAGACAAGCATGATGGAGACTCCTGCTTATGACATGATCCGTCATTTAAGTGATATGTTCCAGGAGCAAGCCCGCACAGAGCGTTATGATGCCACCAGGGCCTTTAACTCGTGCAAGATGGCAAAGGGGACGCCGGTCAGTGCCCATGTCATGAAAATTAAAGGGTATATGGACCACCTAGACAGACTTGGACACCCAGTACCGTTGCAGCTAGCAATGGATACAATACCCAACTCGTTGTCAGATGACTATAAGCCTTTTATAGTCAACTACAACATGAACAACATGGAGAAGTTCACGGCAGAGCTGCATTCTATGCTTAAGACTGCAGAGTAGAGTATCGGAACCAAGTCTAAGGACGTTCTCATAGTGGGCAATGGTGGAAGTAACAAGAGAAAGGGGCACAACGGAAAGAGAAAGGGTAAAACCGAGCCCAGCCAGAATGCACCCAAGGCTAGTGACAATAACAAGGGCAATAAGTCAAAGCCAAACAAAGCGAGGACCGAGAATCGGTGCTTCAAATATGGCGAGATCGGATACTAGAAGGTTCCCATTTTGAAGCACCGATTCTCGGTCCTCGCTTTGTTTGGCTTTGACTTCTTGCCCTTGTTGTTGTCACTAGCCGTGTGTGCATTCTTGCTAGGCTCGGTTTTACCCTTTCCCTTTCCGTTGCGCCCCTTTCTCTTCTTACTTCCACCATTGCCCACTATGAGAACGTCCTTAGACTTTATACTCTGCTCTGCAGTCTTAAGCATAGAATGCAGCTCTGCCACTAACTTCTCAATGTTGTTCATGTTGTAGTTGACTATAAAAGGCTTATAGTTATCTGACAACGAGTTGAGTATCGTATATGTTGCTAGCTGCAACGGTACTGGGTGTCCAAGTCAGTCTAGGTTGTCCATATACCCTTTCATTTTCATGACATGGGCACTGATCGACGTCCCCTTTGCCATCTTGCACGAGTTAAACGCCCTAGTGGCATCATAACGCTCTGTGCGGGCTTGCTCCTGGAACATATCCCTTAAATGACGGATCATGTCATAAGCAGGAGTCTCCATCATGCTTGTCTGCAACTCTGGACTCATAGTTGCAAGCATGAGGCAACTAACATCAAGGGCGTCATTAGAGCCCTGACATCTGCCCTAGCGTTGTTGGTAGGGGGATTTTCTAGAGGTTGTTCTAGGACGTACCACTTTCTCTCGTGCCTTAGCACGATCCGGAGATTTCACTCCCATGTGAGAAAGTTTGGTCCGGTGAGCTTATCCTTCTCTAGGATAGAGCGGAGTGAGAGGTTGTTAGTGTTGGTAACGTTGGTTGCCATCTACAAATTAAAACTTGGTTTAATTAGTAATTGCAAATCAACTTTTCTAATATATATTAATAAACCCTTAAATAATATATATTAGACCTAGGACCCATATTTCACATACTTGACGCAAGGTTTGGACACTTCCCGCCAAGTTATACTATTTCTGGTAGGTAACACCCTTTACCAATCGTAGCTATCTAATACGAATCCTAGAACCTCGTAGAGTACTTAGATAAAATCTAGTTTGTTTAACTCTACTCTAGTGTATTTTGGGCCAAGACTCCCGATTATCACCAAAATAGATCGCACCACCTAAGACAGTATGAATTCTGGCCGGCACTCCCGATTATCGCAGAACCTTTTATACCCTTTTCCGCAATGGTTTGAACCCAGATGTCCTAGGTTTGGGCACTTCCGACACCCGAGGTCCGTTTAACAGCAAAGGTGTACCATTAGATGGGTAGCACACTGATCTAAGATTTTTCTTGGGTTTTTTAATTAAGTTTAAAAGAAAAACTTATCACCAAAATAGATCGCACCACCTAAGACAGTATGAATTCTGGCCGGCACTCCCGATTATCGCAGAACCTTTTATACCCTTTTCCGCAATGGTTTGAACCCAGATGTCCTAGGTTTGGGCACTTCTGACACCCGAGGTCCGTTTAACACTAAAGGTGTACCATTAGATGGGTAGCACACTGATCTAAGATTTTTCTTGGGTTTTTTAATTAAGTTTAAAAGAAAAACTTATTTTTCCAGTTTTTGAAAAACCATTTTAAAACCATCTGTTTTAAAAATACAATTTATATATGTACCTATACTAGGTCCACAAAACGGCTTTATTAGTTTAAAACTTATAATCCTGACAAAACTTTAAATTTACAAAAATTAACTAATACGACTAACAAACTGAATTCGTACTCTAGTTTGTCATAAATTGTGGTTTTTCTCTGTTTAATAATTGCGTATTATTAAACCTATTCATTTAGCATCACACACATATAAGAGTAAGCAATAAATAAATGAACATGACCACGCAGATAATAAAATAGGTATAGTCTTTGCCAATAGAAACCTAATGGTCAATCTAAGGACAAAACTAGTTTATCTTGTCTTGATGATCATCTTCAAATCTCCCACTGGATTTGACGTCTCCGGTTTTGTAGAAAAAAACTTCCAACTCCGTGATCTTGGTCTTCTTGTCTTTTTGGTCTTTTCAAAAATATAATAAATAAATAAAATCCTATTCTATTACAATTACGTAACAGAAAAGGGGTTGTAAGTAGCACGCAAGCCTCCGCAAAACCAAAAATAAATAAAGAAATAAAAACACAACCACGGGTCTAGTTGGCAAAAGACTATAACCAAAACTATCTAAAACAACTGGTTAACTCGACCAATATTCAAAAACAGAATATCCGAGTTAACAATGCAATATATATATATATATATATATATATATATATATATATATATATATATATATATATATATATATATATCAACAACCACACAATTATATATAAACGATAATAAAAGCGATAAACACAATATGTGATTCGTTTAACTATTCTCATCTATCCTCTTTGACTAATAACTATTAATCAAAATATGAGAAATATAATTATCTAAGTTATTTAAATTAACTTGACCAAAAAATAGTCTTTCAATAAACTTTGAAAAACTAACTTATTTAAGACTTGAATAATAACTATGTCGAGTTTTTGACTAGTTTTTTTTTTATCAAAAACCTAAAACACGACAAGTATATATATATATATATAGTTTGATCACCATTTTAAATAACAATATCTTGTTTCGTTTCTCTTTATATAAACTTACTTTTAGAGTTTATATATAACGTCTCAACTAGCCGTAATTAATAAACATCCAAGACTATATATACTTCAACTAAACTAGTTAAAATATATAAATTAGTAGTTTATATAAATCACTTATTAATTTTAAAACTTAAAGTTAATAACTTTGTAATTAACCGAAAAACCTTATTTGGACCGAGAACCCCCTTGGGTCGAACCACCTACTTGGCATGAACCCTTTTTGGGCCGAGGACCCCTTGGGTCGAACCACCTACTTGGGTTGAACCCTTTTTGGGCCGAGGACCCCCTTGGGTTGAAACACCCATTTTGGTCGTGGACTCCCTGGGATGGCTGCTATCTTGGGCTACAACCATTCTGGGTCGTAAACTCTTTTGGTCACACACCCACTTGCAACAACCACCGTCCCACCGCCGATCGGACGGCGGTCACCGCCGCCGGCTTGGTCGCCGTCGACTATCTTCGACCGTCGCCGGCTAGGCTGCCGGTTACGATTCCGGTTTTTCTAGATAAAAACAAAAACTTTTAAATCCTAACCCTTTTTAACCTATTAAAAACAAACTAGTTTTTAACAACCTGATTAAAACTGAATTTAATAAAAAATCAAAAACTTTTAATTATTAATGTGATCAAAAACTTTGTTCCACTAATAATTAATAACCCAAAAAACTAGATTTTAACCATTAAACAAAAACTTGTTTAAATCCTTGGTCAAGATCAGGTTTTTAATAAAAATATATTTTTTAACCGTTTAAACAAAAACTTGTTTAAACTTTCTTGATTAAAATAAAACCTTTAATATTCTAGATGAAAAACAAAAACTTGTTTTGATCATCTTTATGGTTTTCGATTTTTATAGAGAAACAAGATGAAGATGAATAAAACTAATTAAAAGAATCAACTAACTTGTTTAACTAGGTTTTTATCAACTAAACAAACTGTTTAATTTTCTTGATTAAAAACTTGTTTCATTAAAAGTTGTAATCCTTTGACCGTTCAAACTAACTGTTTAAACTTTCTAATCAATAGGATTAAAGTTTTCAACAACTGGATAACCAAAACAATTTGTTTTATCATCCCTCTTGATTTTCTATTTTGACAAGAACAAGTAGGAGATCAAGAACAAACTTTAAAACTAAAAACAGATAAACTAGAAACTATAGATCACAGAGCCGAGGCTCTGATACCACTCAGGGGTTTTTGTCATGACCAAACCACTCTAAGACACAAACTGGTCTAACCCTGGGTTTGATTCTACTGGTTCAATCCTAAAGTGGAACTGAATTGAACACAACCCGTTAAACCTTAAAAGGGTTAGGATCTTACTAATGATCTAATCAGTTTCATATGAACAATCAAGAACAAAAGAAAAAGAATTACCTCTTGATCTTGGGATTGCTAAAATTAGTCCACAGCTACTGCACCACCAACAAACTGCTGCTAGACCGCAATAGGAATTACCCGAATAACACACGAAACTATGTGTGTGTGTGTGATGATCGACGATGGAAAAACCCAAGGGGTTTTTCGATGGGGTAAGGCCGACGCAGAGAGAGAAAGAGAGTAGGGAGGAGGTTAGGGTTCTTCTATCTTTTGCAAGTTATTTCTCACTATTTAGATCATGAGCTTTTTCTAATTTTAAATACCTTAAACCTTATCTAAGCCCAAGCCTGTTCAATTAAAGCTCATGTCTTTAATTGAACTTTCATTCTCTGCACTTTGACCCCCTGAACCTTATTAATTAATTAATTAGCTATTAATTAACTAGTCCGTTAAATATTAAAACTTAATATTTAATTTCCCATTAAATAATAAATAACTATTTATTATTTATTTCTCTCAAATAATTAATTCAACTGATTAATTATTTCTACACAAATAATGGTAAATTCCAAACTGTTCTAATTGGGTGTGTAGCAGTGTAACCCTTTAGTCTCTTATAACATTGGACACAATGTACCCATTAATTATCTGTGCACACAATCCAACACATATGACCAAGGAGTTCTTGTCATCCCAATTCTCTACAAAGGATATGGAGGAGGCAGAAGTAATTCTTGGAATAAGAATCAAGCATGAGCACAAAGGAATTCTACTACACAGTCTCATTGTATTGATAAAGTTCTTAAGAAATTCAGTTGTTCATATTATTCTCATGTTAGTTATCTTATGGATGTGAGTCCAAAACTTATGCCCAACACGGATCAAGCAGTTTCACAACTCAAGCATTCAAAAGTTATTGGCTATATATATGATGTATTTCATGACTAGCACTAGACCAAATATTGCATTTGTTGTGGGATGATTGAGTAGATTTACTAGTAATTCAAGTAGTCATCATTGGCAAGCAATAAGGCGAGTGCTTAAATATCTTACGAAAACCAAGGGCTTAAATATCTTACGAAAACCAAGGGTATGGATTGTCATATGGAGGATTTCCATCTATTATAGAAGGGTATTTGATGCTTGTGAGATTATCCTCCACAAGTGGTTGGGTAGTCCTACTTGGAGGGGTGTTATTTCTTAGGCCTCTAAGAAGCAAACTTACATCACTAATTCGACAATGAAATCTGAATTTGTAGCTCTTGTTGCTGCTGGTTTAAACCGGCAGAATTGCTACGGAATTTTTTCAATGAGATTCCATTGTGGCTAAAGCAAATATCACCATTTCTATCTATTTTGATAGTGCAAATACCTTATGGAAATTCGTGACATTTGGGTTTTAGGCATAGTATGGTATTTGAGTTTATCACTCATAGGATTATATATGTCAGCTTTATACGATCATGGCATAATCTAGCTGATCACTTGACAAAAGGGTTGGTTAGGGACTTGGTAAACAAGTCCAGCTACTAGGATGAGTTTATGGCCCGTGTAATTTTTCTAAGGGTAAGATACACAGTTCCCTCCTAATATAATGTTAGGGGTTGTAATTCAATGTGGAAAGCTTGCTTTTGAAGATAAAAGCACATGTACTATATCATGGCAAGGTATGTTGGTGTGCAATAAACTATGGGTTTATTCGGAGTAAAGTCTTTTGCCACAACCTCCTTTTAAATTTATAAAAACGATAATGCAAAGTAGATACTACACACGACTCAGGCAAGTATAACCTCGTCAATAGTAGTACAGACCAGGTAAGACCGGATATCGTTCCACCAGGACAGGAATTTACCAATACTTAATCATCATTGTTTTTTGATCAGCAGATGTAATATAAAAGCAAGTAACAAGATTAACTAATTCACAAAGAAATTAAAAGACTAACACCGAAGGCAATAACAGGATAAAGATTCTCTCAAGCTTTCGAATCAACCTAACTAGTCATGGCAATACTGCAATATAAATCATAATATGAAGACTTGAATAGATTGAGCGCATAGCATGCTATTCTAATACTCAACACAACCACATTATCATGCAATAATCATCACTCGAGTTATCAAGACTCAGATTCAACAATCAAAAATGATCAGGCGAGCAACGGCATATCAGAATTCAATTAGAGATCCACCAGATCGCGTCCAAATCAAACTACATAAACACACATCTTTTCAAATGACATGTCCAGTAGTCCTCAGAACCCAAAAAGGTGTCAAAGCAGTTAAAATAAGCAAAAACAACACACTGTGGTAAAAAGGGCCCTTGCGACCGTACGGAATACTCCTTGCGGCCGTAAGGGTGTGTTGGGAAATTCGCTAAGTTATTGAAACTGTTGAACATGCAAAGGTAAAACTGTTAGAGTATTTTGGTGATAACAGTTGTAACTAACAATTGCTGCAAGGTTTACAACTGTTAGTACAAAAGTTCAGAACTGTTAGTTGGCAAAGTCAAAACTGTTAGAAGACCTTGAAGCTGAAGACTGTTAGAAGGATAAAGAACTGTTGTATTCATTAAACAGTTTCTGTTGAGCTATATTTGGAAAATCCTATCTTAGAAGATATCTCGAAATACTTTGAAGATTATCAAGATTATCTCAGAAGATAGAAGATTACCTAACTGTCAACAATTCAAGGAGGATCAAGAGTCTATATATACTTCATTAGATGATCAATTAAGCATGACGACGACGACTTGATCTCATTATTCAAAGCATTTGTTCTTATTGTTATTTATTTTTCTGAAAGTGTTTTAGCCTCTAAGTTTCTTGTTGAAACCTAAGAACAGTCTGTGTTCTTCGTCTAACAGAATAAGTTAGATTGGGGGTGAAGTTTGCTTTTGTAATCATTCTGGTTGGTTAATAAAACTACTGTTTGATTGAATTAATCTTTGTTTAAAACCTTCTTTAATCAATTAAGTGTGATTCCGCAACTTCTTAGTTGATTGTGATCATAGTTAAAGATTAACTTTTATATTACTCTGATTTATTATTTAAAAGTTAGTTCTTGTTATTTGATATAATATATATCCGATCCTGACAAGTGGTATCAGAGCCTTATCATTAAGGTTCCTTTGATCACCAGTTGAAGGTTTTTGCTTTACCTTGCTTTATTTTTCAAAACTGTTTTTTGTTTAAATCAATTTGTTTCAATGGATTCTGGAGGTTCTTCTGATAACAGTGGATCAGGGTCCAACATTCGTGTTCCCATGCTCAAACCATCTGATTTTGAGATGTGGAAACTAAGAATTAAACAGCATGTCCAACTAATGGACTATGATGTTTGGCAAATCATTGAAACTGTTCCTACTAATACCATTGAACTGGATGAGAATGGAAAACCAAAGAAGAAACCACCACCAAAGACAGATGCTGAAAAGAAGAATAGAATGATTGAGATGAAAGCCCTCAGCATCCTTCAGATTGCAATTCCCAATGAGTATCAACATCAATTCAAGAAATTTGATGATGCTCATGAACTTTGGAATGCTCTGGAAAAGAGGTTTGCTGGGAATGCTAGTTCTAAGAGAAACCAAAGAGATCTTCTTAAACAAGCCTATAAGAACTTCACCAGTGGGAAGAATGAGAGTATCACCCAAATCTTTGATAGGTTTTACAAACTGGTGAGTCAACTGGAGAGTGCTAAGGTTAGGCTTGATCAAGATGAGATAAATAGAAAATTTCTTAGGTCTCTAGGTGATGAATGGACTGTGTTTGCTGCACAATGGAGAACCAAGGATTCTCTTGAAGACATAGAGTTAGATGACCTCTATAATAGTTTGATAGTGTTTGAGGGAGAGATAGAGGGAAAAAGAAAAACTGCTATCCCTAGCCATAATGCTGCTCTCCTGTCTTCCTCAGGTATGGAATCAAACCATTCATTAACTAACTCTCTTGATTGTGGTGCAGGTACTAGTTCTGTTGTTGGACTAGATATGAATACTCCAGATGCAGTTCTTGAAGCTTTTCTTGCCAGCCATGCACATTCAACCCTCACCAATGAGGATCTTGAACAAGTGCACCCTGATGATCTTGAGGAAATGGATCTCAAATGGCAGATGGCCATGCTTACCGTTAGAGCCAAGCGATTCATTAAAAGAACTGGAAGGCAAAACATGAATTTCAGAGCTGATGGCAAGGCTGGATTTGACAAGTCAAAGGTTAGATGCTTCAAATGTCAACAACTTGGCCACTTTACAAGAGAATGCAGATCTGGTGGACAAGTTCAGAATCAAGGTCAGAGGCCAACTCAGAACCATACCTCCTCAGCATTGGTCTCACAAGAAGGCCATGGATTTGATTGGAGTGATCAAGCAGAGGAGGCTACCAGCAACAAAGCTTTGATGGCATTGACTGACTCCTCCATCAAGATGGATTCTCCAGAATCTGAGGACATACAGGTATCTTCTAAACTATGTCCTGGTGAATGTAGAGCTATTGTTAAGAGATTTAGAGAGCACAATAAGAAAGTATGTGCTGCTCTAAGTAAAATGGAGGAGAGAAGGTATGAGTATACTGCTGTGATAGAAGATTTTGAAAAGAAAATTAAAGACTATCAGGCTAATGAACTGCAAATGGACTATGATAGAAAATATCATAAGTGGGAGAAAGAGCAGTTTCAAGATGAGATTGATAGTCTGAAAAAGAAGTTGGTTGAAAAAGAAAGCAAGGTGGATGAACTCACAAAGAAATTGGAGGGTGTGGACATTGATCTTGGAATGTTCAAGGCTGCAAACCTTAAGCTTGAGACTCTGCTACAATCTCAAGTGAGAGACAAAGTGAAAACTGGCCTAGGATACAAACAAACCCCACCTCCATACAACCAAAACTACATAACTCCAATGTCTGAGGTAGCTGACAGATATGTTAATGAACCTTTGGAAGATGAACTTAAGTCAGCTGATCCAAATTTGAGAGTTATGAAGATGAAGTTGTGTCAGTAGTAAGTGTTGAAGATAATGAGGAAGTTGTGAAGAAGGATGAAGGTATTCCATATGAAAATCACATCCTGTGTGAGCCCATTCCCACAAAATCATCTTTACAACCTGTGGTGTTTGTAAAAGCATCCACTGAACCCCTCACCAATGAGCCAAAATCCTCAAAAACTGTTAACTCTATTAGCAGTTCCACAACTGTTACAAATAGTCCCCATCTTTACACTAACAGTTCCAACAAGAACCCAAACAGTTCTAAGCTAAAAAGCCCAACTGTTAGTACCAAAGCCAAAGGAAAGGAGAAAGTTGGTGAAGTTGTGTATACTAGGAAGAAGAAGGAAGCTGCAAAACCTCAGGCTAAACCCAAATCTAAGAAAAGGCATACTGAAGTGCCTGCATGCACATGTCAAAAACATGGTGTCCAAAAGTTTCCTCAATCTGCAGCTGTTAGAGGAAATCAAAGAAATAGGAACCAATTCTGGTCACAAAGAACTGGTTTACCTATTGTGAAAACCAAAAAGTGCTACATTTGTGGAAGATCTAATCATTTAGTTCAAGACTGTTACTATAACCCACATACCAATGGCACTCAAAACAAAAGTCCCAAACTACAGATCTACAGTTCTAAAACTGTTAAGCCAAAACTGGCAAACAGTTCTAAAACTGTTACATCCAAACCAACTAACAGTTCCAAAACTGTTTTAGCAAAACCAAAAACTGCTGGTTTGGCTTGGATGAAAATTCAGAAACAAACTGATTCTGGAAAAGGTAAAACTGTTTTTCAAACTAAAACTCAAAAGGAATCACAATTTGATTCAACTGTTTTACCAACTCCACCAGCTGTTTGTTCAAAGGTATCCACTGTTAATCACAACAGTTGGAAACCACATGTTCTTACAAAGTATTCTTCACACAAGTTAGAGAAATCTAATTTGGATGAAATCAAAAAGAACAAAACTCTGTTTAAGTATTATGACTTGAATGGTGTACCCAAGACCTGCATGGCCTGGGTACTTCCTGCTACTAACTGATTTTATTTGTGCAGAGCATTCATAGGGCCAATCATGGATCTATCTGGCATGTGGATAGTGGATGCTCAAGGCACATAACTAGAAATCCACATTGTTTGAAGGATTTCAGAAGCATCAAAGGTGGATTTGTAGCATTTGGAGGAAATGCTAAGGGAGGAAAAATCACAGTTGTTTGAAATACTACTAACAGTTTTCAACTGTTAGCATATGGCCTGCTCACCTGTTAGGCAAAATCCATGTGCATCTGAGGGGGAGAAACTCGTCTAATAACCGTTCTACTTTCTAACAAAAACAGTCTTCAACTGTTAGTGTGTAGAATGCACAACTGTTAGTGTCTCTTTTTGATGTATCCTCGATTTGTGCAAGTATTGTTAAACTTTTTGATGCCAAATCTAAAAACACACAAGAGGGTCATTATTCCCTCTGCTCATGTGGCTTCCACTTTGAGCAAACTGTTGATTAATGGCAAGAGTTTCTCTGGTGCCATAACTCCTCCACTCTCTGAAATGGTGGAGTTTCTGTCAAGAAACAGGACTGCCAGTGTTGAGCATGAAACCCATCGTATTGCTACACCACCAACACTGGAACCCACAGTCCAAGATACTCAAAATTTCCAACCTGCTTCTTTTGAAAAATCTACAACACAAGCCCCTGCACTAAAAATATTTAAAAAAAGGAGGAAAACTGTTGGTGCTCCTTCCACCACAGTTAGAGAACCCCAAACTGTTAGCCCTGCACAGGTGCATTTACCTGTGTAGAATATCGAAAGGGAACCTTTGGTGCTGTCTCCCAGGCACAATGAGGAGGTGATCATTCCTCAAGAGGGTGATCATATGGTCTTTGAGGCTGACACTACTGTTTTATCCGCAAGGGATAAACAGGACAGTGTTAACATAGCTAAGACCTCAACCATGGCAACAGAGACTAGTAAAACAGTTTCTGGTAATCCCCAGAACCAAGAAAAGAGGGGTACTGATGGTGATACTCAGGGGAGTAAGCCACCAGTGAAAAATGTCGATGATATGGTCACAGTGGAAACACTAACTGACATTGAGACTAGACTGAAACAACATGCATTGACGGATCCTAACTTTGCACCTTACCTTGCTGCTCATTTACACCTAAAGAAAAGGATTGCTCTTCAAAACAAAAGGATAGTTTCTCAAGATGAGAAGATAAAAGAACTGACTGAACAGTTGGAGAAGGCAACCGAAGTACTCAAGGTGGTAGCAGTTCACAATGAGGTGTTAATAAGGCAAGATAAGCAGCTGAACTTTCTTGATGAGAATCTGAAGAAAGCAACAAATGTTCTTCATACTCATGAGATGTTGCTTAAACCCAAATCCTTGGTGAAAATCTCTTCAACTGCTCAAGCTAAAGGAAGAAGAAAATCCAAGCAGGAAGAAGTTAAGCAGACAGTTTCACAGGATAAACAAACAGTTATTGCTCCAAATGAGCAAACAGTTGCAACACAACAACCAACAGTTGTAACTTCAAATCAACTAACAGTTGCAAGTGTCCAAGCGGTTAATGAAGAAGAAGAAGAAGAACAGCTTTCAAGTGTTGATAGGATGCTAATCAACAGGATGGTATCAACTACAGATGTTCCAAGCACTGAGATTTTCAAATCGTGGTCAACAGTTAAGCAGAACTATTTGGTTGATATTAGTGCTCAATATCTGGGAATAAGTTCTTCTAGAATGGCACAGATAATTGATGATGGATGGCTTGATGTAAAGGTTGCTACGTTAGAATCTTTACCACCAAAGAAAGGATATAAAGGGATAGTCATCCAGGAAGGAAAGAAAGAATCTGAGTTGCCTCCTGTTTCAGGCAAAGGTAAAGAAATTGTTGTTGTTTATCCTAAACTCAAGCTTTCAAGACAGCAACAAGAAGAGCGTGATCATGAATTTGCATTAAGGCTAGCAGCTGAGCTAAGAGAACAAGAACAGACTGATTTTGAGATAGCAAAGAAGCTGGCTGATGAGATTACTACTCAGATTGATGAAGAAGAGAAAGTAAAGGAAGCTGCTGGTAAGGGAGTAAAAAGAAAAAGAGTTGTAAAGAAGAAAACAGTTCCACTTCCCAAGCCAGTAGTGGAAAAGAAGAAACCCCAATCAGTCCAAAAACCCCAACAGTCTGAAGAAAAAGTCAAAACAGGCTTGGTCAAAACTATTTTGCAAGATAGACTCTCAAAAGAGATAAAAGAAAGAATTGATAAATTTGAAGCTCAAAAGTCGCATATCAAAGAATGGAGGTTTGAAATGCTGAGAGTGGAAACTGGAAAGCAGGGTGTCACCATTGTTAGAGAGGTGGAACCAATTGAAAGCTATGTCAGTTTCTCTGCAATGATGGATAGTGTGACCAGGAGAGATGTACAAGAAATGTATGAATATGGGGTAAGTCATTTTGGAAAGGATGCTGAAATTGAGATAAAAGTATTTTTAGTACATTTATCGAGTATATGCAATCCACATAGAGTAATGTCAATACTGACAAATGATGAAAGATTTCCTATATTGACTGTGAAAGTTTTTGAAAGATCAAGGGTGTATAATCTTGTGACAAACAATGCTAAAACCCAGTGGTTTGATCTTAATTTTGTTGATCACAGTAGGACCAAGCTGATGTACATGGTAAAGGCAAGGTTCTATGGTCCTGTAAGGTTAAGGGAAGATCTGGGAAGAAGACTGAAAGAAAGGATGGAGCTGATAGAGAAAGAGAAAATGTAATTTTTCTTTCATATTTTGATTATAACAATTTTACTTTGCAAAATTAATGTTAATGTGTTCTTTGCTTATGTGAATGTTTCTATGGTTGAACCCTATAAAACAACTTAAGTGTATTGTTCAATACTTTAAGTTAGGGGGAGATTGTTGGGAAATTCGCTAAGTTATTGAAACTGTTGAACATGCAAAGGTAAAACTGTTAGAGTATTTTGGTGATAACAGTTGTAACTAACAATTGCTGCAAGGTTTACAACTGTTAGTACAAAAGTTCAGAACTGTTAGTTGGCAAAGTCAAAACTGTTAGAAGACCTTGAAGCTGAAGACTGTTAGAAGGATAAAGAACTGTTGTATTCATTAAACAGTTTCTGTTGAGCTATATTTGGAAAATCCTATCTTAGAAGATATCTCGAAATACTTTGAAGATTATCAAGATTATCTCAGAAGATAGAAGATTACCTAACTGTCAACAATTCAAGGAGGATCAAGAGTCTATATATACTTCATTAGATGATCAATTAAGCATGACGACGACGACTTGATCTCATTATTCAAAGCATTTGTTCTTATTGTTATTTATTTTTCTGAAAGTGTTTTAGCCTCTAAGTTTCTTGTTGAAACCTAAGAACAGTCTGTGTTCTTCGTCTAACAGAATAAGTTAGATTGGGGGTGAAGTTTGCTTTTGTAATCATTCTGGTTGGTTAATAAAACTATTGTTTGATTGAATTAATCTTTGTTTAAAACCTTCTTTAATCAATTAAGTGTGATTCCGCAACTTCTTAGTTGATTGTGATCATAGTTAAAGATTAACTTTTATATTACTCTGATTTATTATTTAAAAGTTAGTTCTTGTTATTTGATATAATATATATCCGATCCTGACAGGGTGGAACCTGCCTACAGCCGCAAGGATTCCTCCTTATAGTCGCAAAGACAGGTACGACAGAACAGTCAAATCTTTCATAATGGCATATAACAACAAATTACAATCTAGACTTTAATATCATATCATAAACACATGCAAATGGGTACAATGGGGTCACAAACTCATCTAAATTCAAACCACACAATGGGATTCAAGATTTAGCCACATGATTTCTAAAGATACAAACATGTCAAACCTACCATTTCTAGTAAATTCAACACTTTTAAAACATGAATCATATGAATATGCACATTGAAAACCAAGACCAGATTATCAAAGGCATACATGTGAGTTCATTTCACCATCAAACATACACAAAAGCATTTTGTGAATCCTTTAATCATTTAGTAGCATGCTTGACCCATGAATATACCAAATAACTAGATTTTCATCTAAAACCATAAGGCATGCATAAAATCAACATATGAATAACAAGACCAATCATGGATAGACCTGGAGATGATCCAAAACATGTTCCAACAATGATTTCTAATGACAACCATGCAAGATGTATCATTTCTAATAACAAACTTAACATGGTATTTATAAAATCCATACATCATTCTTGAATATCCACATGCTTAAACATGAAGGAGTTATCGTAAACACATTATCACACATGAACATGGTTTGATTATACATACAAACATGATCAAAAACAATTGTATCCAAGATCAAACATGCATAATTGAATCAAGTCAACATAAAAGTCAAATATATTGTCATAACTAGCCAAGAATCATCTTGGCCTAAGTGAAATAAGTTTAGCTATCCATATACATCAATATCAGTACTACAATATCTGAAACACATGGGTACATGATTAAATTCAAAGATAGAAAGATTATACCCAAGCTAATCAATGATAAAACTAGTGAATCCAATGCTCCAAGTGTTGTTCCAAGCCTTCAAATCAAGCTCTCCCACCTTAGGATCACCAAGAAAGCTTCTTGGAGTGTTAGAATATGTCTTTAAATTGTTGTAACATGGGTCTTTATAGCCACAAGTACTTCCTTTACAGCAGTAAGTTGGGTGGTTATTCTGACAGGCCAGGTGCAACTTGAAGAATGGGCGGTTGTGGATAAGGCTCTTTATGGCCACAAGGGAATTTCCTTGCAGGCGTAAGAAAGGTTTCTTCATGATAGGGTATCCTTGATCAGTCAACTAAAGTCAAACTTTGTGGAAGGCCCTTGCGGCCGTAAGGAGTATCCCTTGTGGGCGTAAGAGGTAGTTTTTCACTATTTTTCAGTTTTCTTCTAATCTTCTCTTGTTTTGCCAAAATATCTCACTTAAAGCTCTTGTAAACCTGCATGGTGAATGTTAAGCATATTAGATCAATAATGACGTGAATCACCTTTGAATTATGCTACGAATGGGGTATTCCAGCATGTAAAACATGTATAAAAACGTATTTATCAAACTCCCCACACTTAAGCTTTCCTTGTCCTTAAGAAAACTCTAATGCAACAGTGAAAACCAAAGAATTTCAAGAGGCAGCAAAATCAGTGCAAATATGTATCATTCCGACATAGATGAGATCTAAAGGCATAACAGACAGCTAAACGCAGCAACGAAGACAAACTTGCATGAAAAGCAGACCTAACACGCATAGATGAATTATGAAAAGTATCTGACTTCGTACCTCACCGGTGATCACTCTAGCACTCAATGTGTATCATATGTGCTTAGACCTGCTAAGTTACATTGAAATATAATTTCTTAATGGTTCTTTTGAAAAAGTGCATATGCAAATGCATGAATGATAATTACTATCTATGTGAGTTTGAAGTTTTTCCGCTCTAGAAAGCTTAGGCTTGGCTTCCTTACACTCGTGAACAGATATGGCACATGCTATGTAATAGGGTCAAGTGTAAACATTAGAATTTTGTGCAAAACTTATGTGTATAATAGTTTCAGTCGTTCAAACGAGTGGATTTGTTCAATCCTTAGGACACCCATATTCTCGAGTATTTGGAATGTATATTATACTAATGTGGAAATTCAATCGTCTAGATATTTTCATTTGCATATCGGTTTGGTTTTATGTTTTTTTTTTAGTTAATCGTGGATTACACTGAAATGGTGAAGAATTTTGGTGATTTTAGTGTCATCAAGCCATTTAGTATGATCGGGATTAATGTGACAGTAGCTGAAATTAGGCTTAGTTATAATCTGAATCCGGAGGTGTGGAGTGCACGCTCGGATAAGTTGGAGGTCCACGACCAGCACCCCTGGTGGGGTCCAAGGGGCTGAGCCCTTAGCAGTAGTCCCGCTTCAGTATTCTTCGGTAATTTGGTCTTTATTAACACAAATCAAATCAAAAGTATTTTATGTTTTTTATTTAAATTAAGTCTGTAATTCAAATCTATATCTTGGATTATCCCATAATTGAACTCGTGATACCCTAGTCATATGATCGAATTATATATTTCAGTTAGTGTTGTTAACACGATCCAAGATAATTGAAATTATATAAGTTTATTGTTATTCTAATATCTTACAAATTAGTATAAAGATAACCGACACTTATATTATTTTTTTTTTTTGTTTAGTTCAATATATTTAAATAAAAAACAATTTGTAACAATGTGAATCTAAATATACAGAATTTACATTAAACTTATACATTAAACTTATACCAGGAACTATACACACAAGGGAATCAATAAAGTAGAAATTCTCAAAGAGGTTGGCCTTTGGCATAATGTACTATCTCTCTAATAGAAGTATTGTACTATTATATATATATATATATATATATATATATATATATATATATATATATATATATATGGGAGGGTTCATGCGAGAAGCATTATATATCCGAGAAGCGATCTTAACCTTTTATTTGTACGTGTTTTGATATAGTGGCATATATTAATCCTATTTTTAATATTTTGTAATTCAAATGGGCATAAAAGTAAACCCATTTGTTTCTCTTTTCAATCTATTTCTCTCACCTAAATATTTAATAAAAACAAAACAAATTTAAAATGATTTGACACTTATTTTTCGATTTTATATTGCTCATTAATAAACACAATAAAAAAACTTATAAGTTTTTTAAAAGCCAAAAAAATAACTTTTATTTCATGAATGAACATGTTATTGCTTATCAATTTAAAACAAACTATAAACAACACCATTCTATTAGGTCTTTTCAGTTTATTAACATGTTTTATGTCGTATCTTTACCCGTGAACGTCGTGAATGTCTAATACATAGATTAGTATAATTAATTTAATTTTAAATGTTCAATAATAATACATTTGATTGGTTTCTCCCACTTTCATACTCAATTATGGATTAAATAAAAATATTCAAGAATAAGAATAATTAATGATACCAAGCACCATAGAATGTTAACTGATAAACAATTAAAAAAACTAAAAATTTTCATTACTTACTATTTCATCACATATAAAAAATGAAAAAACAACAATTCATCCTTATTTGAATAACTAATTTTATCAATTCAACACTAAATCTGAATTTACATGTAACATCACTTTTTCTGAAAAGCTATTAAACATATTATATAACTCTTAGCACCCAAAAAGGATCGAAGTTTTATAAAATACTGATACTATTTACAATAGTGCTAATATGTTTATCAAAAGTAGTGTTTAAAACGTTTCTAAAACAAAACCTGGAGCTATCCAGCCTATCAAGTCACTGTGGCTTTCCCCTTGCCGGAACCTGACGCACCTGCAAGCATAAAACACTAAACGTAAGCTAACGCTTAGTGAGTACACTACTAAAATGATAAACAAAGCATGAGAGCTAATTCTCTTTAGAATGTCTTACATCCCGACTTATAATCTGCAAATCTGTTCCAGATCTGTTAACTGGTCCCGGAGTATACTATACAAAGTATAAGCAACCCCTGATACTTACTTGGGTATAAGGATCTCAATATACCCCATATTTGTAATACAGTGCAATAATATCTCATAACCAATCATAGATCATGCAATTAATATACAAACGTATCCTAATCTGATTAAAGGTAAGTACACTCACCTTAACAACAATTAAACAGCTATTCTCTATCACAGAAACGTCAATTCCTATTGCCTACAAGCAATAAAAATACTACATAAACTTCGATACTTAGCTGTAAGAGACACTGATCAAACATCAACTCGAACAACTGAACTGAATTCTAGATGACTGTTTACGACCGCAAGCAAAAACCCTTACGGCCGCAAGGGCCTAATCAACTCTCCTTACATCACAAGGAAACTCCCTTGCGATCGCAAGGCCCCTTTCAAAAACAACAAGACTTACGACCACAAGGACTTGTCCTTACGTTCGCAAGGATGGTTCTAAGCTTGCTTACGACCGCAGGCTATGTACTTGCGAGAGTAAGCTTGATTCCTTCGTCCATAGAAGGTAATCTCCCAAAACACACCCTTACGGTCGCAAGTAACCTTACTTGCGGCCGCAAGGGACAAAACAACAAAATCACAAAAACGCTACCTTATGGTCGCAAGGAATAACCCTTGCGGCCGCAAGGACAGTCGGCACAGTACACTTCCTGCTCTGTTCGAACAGCAGCTGGGTTTCGAGATTTTACCCTCTAACTGTTGGGGTTCTATGTACACAGCGGAAGCAACAAAGTACAACATGTAAAGCAAAGAGTACAACATAACAAAGCATAAAACCCCAAACCATGGACCAAACTCTATAGCTTACTTAAGCAACATGAAAAAGAGAAGGAATAGAGATTATACCCTGCTCCTTAGCTCCAGAAACAAATTGAAGAAGAGATGAAGACAAGAACACCAAAGAAGGCTTCCTCTATTGAAGTCCACCCCGGGTTTGTACCACCTCCTTGTACTACCAAGCTTGGATGATCTTCTTTCAAGAGAAATCACCACAAGAACAGCCTCTTAGTAGCAGAAATTCGGATGCCCTCTTTGAACTCACAAGAACACTCTCAAAGTTCTCAAGACTATGTGTTTATGTGGGTCTTGACAAAAGGTTAGAATGAAGGACAGATGAGGGTATTTTATAGACCCTGAAATGCCACTTAATCTTCCCCATGGCCGGCCTCAGAGTACTGCACAAGCTAGCCCAACCATTGGGCAAGAGTGGAGGTGGAAAAGACAAAAGTTGCATGCAGTCTGACAAAATTCCGCGCCGCGTGCCCGTAAGGTTGCGCGCCGCGGAATCTCCGCGTCGCGTATCCTTAAGTTCTCCGCGTCGCGTTATTTGCCAGCACATCAATCTTTCCATTTTGACACCATTGGTCCCTCCATCTTTTAGGCTGTCGAGATAGGTCCCCGGTGTGTGACCCAATAGGCCCATACATTATCGGTAGTGATCCAAATGGCATACGTGTGTCAGCGGGCATACTCCAACAAACTCCCACTTGCACATGATACACCGTACCCATAAACCACAGACAAAGAGCGGCCTCTAGTAAGGCATCTCTGCCCCCAAGTCAGTATGGGTTTTTGTCACAAACCAAATCCAGAATCAGTTACGAAATGTTCCTATAGATAAGTGATCATTTATCCCTTCGTTCGCGATATCCGTGTGAATACGAGACATGGTTAAATGTCAATCTCCAGATCATTCACGATTATGTTTCTCGATCTCGATTGATGGTGACCCAAAATCTAGTTGCAATCGATCAAATATCATTGCAACTTGAGCATGGCCATGCATTTTACGTCAGCGCTAAATCATCGAGGGGCCCAAGGATATCTCTCTAAAACTAGAGGAACGAATCCCTTTTACTACAATGCTCCGCTACATACACCATACTTTACCTAAAAGCTCCCTTTATAACAGCCAGTTACGAACTGCGTTTGAAAGCAATCAAGACAAAGCAGATCCATGCTTTGGAACACATGTATCTTCAGTCTAAGGACAAAATGATATTATCATCCTGACTTACTCGCGACAGAAACCATGAAGCAAGTTCAGGTACGGGTCGTCCAGTCACTTGACCATTGCAAGCACAGGCGAAGTGTTGCGTCTCTTTTATCTAATCCATTATTAGATAGCGACCAACCACTTCCCTCAGTCTTATCTCAAACTTCCTCCCCTTGAAGAATGACAGACTGTGGACATTTAGAATGAAAAAGCATTCTGGGAAGTATTAAACATGCTAAGATGGAACACAGTAAGGATTCATAAAATATTCGCCCTCGGCGTATCATTAAATCTCATTTAATAATCAATATAGTATGAAATACAATACTGCTTAGCGTTCCCAAAAAACAAATACAAATCAAACATAAACCAAACATTACACTCAAACCAAGTCACTTGCGAATCTAACACCTATATCTCTAGTGTGAGAATCATGTACAGCTTGTGACAACGGTTTAGTGAACGGATCAGCCAAATTGCCCTCTGATGCTACTCTGCTGATGGCAATATCACCACTCTCAATAACATCTCTGATGAAGTGGTATTTGCGAGGAATGTGCCTCATCCGCTTATGAGCCCTTGGTTCCTTAGCTAAAGCCACCGCACCCTCATTGTCACAGAAGATCTCAATAGGGTCGGATATGCTAGGAACCACTCCAAGATCCTGGATGAACTTCCTCATCCATACCGCCTCTTTAGCTGCTTTACTAGCCGCAATGTACTCCGACTCGGTAGTTGAATCAGCTACGGTGTCTTTCTTGGAGCTCCTCCAACTTATAGCACCACCATTAAGAAGGAACACGAACCCCGATTGTGATCGGCAGTCGTCCTTATCAGTTTGGAAGCTAGCGTCAGAGTAACCATGTACTCTAAGCTCTTCCTTACCACCATATACCAAGAACATCTCATTTGTCCTCCGAAGATACTTGAGAATGTTCTTAACCGCAGTCCAATGGGCTTGCCCGGGATTAGCCTGATATCTACTCGTCATGCTCAAGTCACACGATACATCAGGACAAGTGCATAGCATGGCGTACATGATTGATCCCACTGCCGAAGCATACGGAACCCTCTTCATTACGTCAAGTTCCTCTTTGGAACTAGGACATTGAGACTTGCTCAAAGTCACTCCATGCAACATAGGGGTATTACCCCTCTTAGAGTCCTCCATCTTGAATCGCTTCAAGACCTTGTCGACATATGCACTTTGGCTAAGCCCTATTAACCTTTTAGATCTATCTCTATAGATCTTTATGCCCAAGATATACGCCGCATCTCCCAAGTCCTTCATAGAGAAACAACTCCCAAGAAAAGTCTTAACTTCTTTCAAGGTTGGGACGTCGTTTCCAATAAGTAGAATATCATCTACATATAGGACAAGGAATACAACAACGCTCCTACTATCCCTGACATATACGCATGGCTCATCCTTGCTTTTCGAAAATCCAAACTCTTTGATTTTCTCATCAAAGCACAGGTTCCAGCTACAAGAAGCTTGTTTAAGTCCATAAATAGACTTCTTTAACCTGCATACTCTATCCGGATACTCAGGATGTACAAAACCCTCGGGTTGTGTCATAAACACCTCTTCACTTAGCTTCCCGTTAAGGAAGGAGCTTTTTACATCCATTTGCCATATTTCGTAATCATAAAACGCAGCTATGGCCATGAGTATTCGGATAGACTTCAACATGGCCACTGGTGAAAAGGTTTCCTCATAGTCAATCCCATGAGTTTGCGTGAAACCCTTAGCCACCAGTCGGGCTTTGAAGGTATCTACAGATCCATCCATGCCGGTCTTCTTCTTGAAGACCTATTTACATCCCACTGTCTTACACCCGGGTGTAGGATCAACCAATTCCCATACTTGGTTATCTGACATGGATTGCATCTCACTCTCCATTGCTTCCCTCCACCTAGCAGATTCAGTGCCCGCTACGGCTTCCCGGTAGTTGGTCGGTTCATTATGATCCACCAATAAGTCATGCCCTCATATATGAGAAACCCATATCTCTCTAGCTCTTGACGTGGTCTACCAGACCTACGAGGAATTAATGGAGCATTGTCAGGTACCGACACATCTTCTTGCTCGGTTTCAACCACTTCGGGTTGATTGCTAGTGCCAACACTTGTCCCTTCCCCATTGGGTTCTTGAATTTCTTCAAGATCAATCCTCTTACCCGATTGCATGGATATAAGTTCCCTTTCAAGGAACACAGCCCTTCTCGCAATAAACACTTTGTTTTCGGAAGGTTTGTAGAATGTATATCCCATGCCTCCGGTTGGATACCCAATGAAGTAACACCTTTCAGACCTTGGTTCGAGTTTGTCCTCTACCTCTCGTCTCACGAAGGCAGGACATCCCCAAACCTTGAGATATGCGATCTTTGGAGCAACTCCATGCCACATCTCATAAGGTGTCTTTTGGACCTTCTTTGTCGGTACGAGGTTAAGGATCCTAACCGCCGACTCAAGAGCGTACCCCCAAAAACTTATGGGTACTTCCGTGCGACTCATCATCGACCGAACCATGTCCAGCAATGTCTGATTCCTCCGCTCGGTGACACTATTCAATTGTGGCGTCCTAGGAGGAGTTAGTTGCGAAATAATCCCACAACTAACAAGATGATCACGGAACTCCGAGCTCAAGTACTCGCCTCCCCTATCGGAGCGAAGTACTTTGATAGTCTTGCCCAATTGATTCTGGACTTCATTTTGGAATGTCTTAAAGACCTCAAAGGCCTCAGACTTTTGCCTAGTCAAGTAGACATATCCATATCTACTGAAATCATCAGTAAACGTAACGAAGTATCTTGAGTTGTCCCTTGTAACATGCTTGAACGGACCACATACATCCGTATGCACTTTTTCCAACAAGCATTTAGCCCTTTCACCCACACCGGTAAAGGGTGACTTAGTCATCTTGCCTAATAAACAAGATTCGCATACTTCATTTGACCCGAGGTCAAAGGATTCCAAGATCCCATCCGATTGGAGCTTGGTGATGCGTTTATTTTTTATATGGCCAAGACGACTATGCCATAAGGAAAACTTATCCAAACCATTTTTGGATCCAGAATCAATGTTCATGATTGCTCTATTATTCTCTATGTATGCATCGGCTTCGTATATACCACGACATGGATAAGCTTTAAAATAACAAACATCATTTTTAAAGCATAAGATAAAACCATTTTCAAATTTAAACAAATATCCATCGTCATACAAAGCATAAAATGATAAAATGTTCCTTGCCACAAGCGGCGAATAGCATACATCTTTCAAAATAATAGAAAAGCCGGTCTTGAAAGTAAGCTCTACACTTCCTTTCTCTAACACCGGGACAACCTCCTTGTTTCCCATTGTTAGCTCCAGCTCCCCATCTCTCAGCCTTCTACTTTCCTTTAGCACCTGCACCATATTACAAATGTGAGTGCCACAGCCGGTATCTAAAACCCAGCCATTATATGTAGAAGTATGATGGAGTTCAATCACAAAGGTACCTGAAGTAGAAGCGCCTGCTCCCGAAGCTCGTAGCTTCTTTAGGCCTTCTAGGTACTTAGGGCAGCTCCGGCGCATGTGTCCCTTAGCCCCGCAGAAGAAGCAAATCGCCTCCTCCGGAATCTTAGCTTGAGGGATAGGTCCCTTCGGCTTCGGCTCCGGGGCAGGGTTCAGCTTGGGTGCCCCAACCTTACCCTTGCCTTTCCCTTTCGGGGTAGAGGCCGGTTTCTTCCTCTTCTTGGACTCACCCTCCTTTATGGCCAAGACGGGAACGGAGGTAGATGGCTTTTGCTTGTTCATGTTGGACTCGGCGGTACGTAGCATACCATGCAATTCCATGAGGGATTTGTCCATCCCGTGCATATGATAACTCACAACAAATTGATCATATGACGGGGGGAGAGACCGTAGAATCAAGTCTACCGCCATCTCTCTCGATATGGCAAATCCCAACCTCTCGAGGCGTTCCACCAACGCTTTCATCTTTAGAACATGGTGGGACACGTTCCCGCCCTCATGCAACCGGCAACCGAGAAGGTCGTTGAGACAACCATACCGTTCTTGCTTGGCTTGTTGTTGGAACATGTCCGACAACTCGTGCATCATGTCATAAGCACTCAAGTGCTCCATCGACTTTTGCAAGTCGGAGCTCATAGTGCTAAGCATGAGGCAAGTAACCTCGGTGATGTCTTTGAGGCGTTTCTCATAAGCCTCTCTAACGACCCTACTCGCGTTGGATGCAAGGACCTCGGGGGTGGGTTCCTCAATGGTGGCCAACTTCTCCTCATGACGGAGTACAATCCGTAGATGCCGTGACCAATCCATAAAATTGGTCCCATCGAGTTTATCCTTTTCGAGAAACACTCTTAAGGATATGTTTGACGTGGTGTAGTGGGTGCTAGTTGATGCCATCTATAATAAGCAAAGTAGATTTGGTTAGTTTTATTGAAATCCTCGTTAAAATAATTACCCCAAATGTTTAATGAAAAACAACTATTTTAACAAGGGCTAAGAACCTTATTTCACCTTGCACCGTGACGGGTTTTCCGCGGATCACGTGGCAAAGCTATTTAGGCCGGCAACCATTGACCGATTGCAATACATTATTGCAACTCTTAGTTCCTTGCGGGATCCTACTTGACAACCATTGTGCCAAATTTGGCATGTTTGATCCCTCTACACCAATCCCAAATTAATATTTTACATGACCTCGGCTAGAGCTCGACGACCATATGAAAGATTAATTTGAAATTGTAAATCAACCATCAAGATACACGGTGGTACTCTAGCCCAATGGTCGACTAGGCTAGAGCTCGACAATCGACCTTGCGAGTTGCCACACGCGCCTTCCACACAGCTCATGCAAAGGCAATCTCGGCTAGAGCTCGACGATCAACCCTTACACGACTAGATTTAGGCGGTGTCATCTTATGGGTGGTGTGCGATTTACATTTAGAAAACGGGATTTAGTTTTCCAGTTAAAAAACCATTTTGAGTTTGATTAACAAAAAGTGACAAAAACCAAACGTTTTCACTAATCGGATACTAAACCAATTTTAAATCCGTTTGTTATTCAAGTATGCGCGCGAGAGTTGTTAAACCATTTTTAAAACTCTTGGGTTTTATTATTTATCAAAAATTGTCTAGCATGCAATAGTCCTACAACTCATGCATAAACAATATATAATAAAACCATCACACGCATACATAAGGTTGGTAACCATGCACCTAAAACCTATGTGTTTTTCCCGTGAGCCACTACGGGAAAAACAAGTCATCTAAGGACAAAAACTCCTTGACTTGGATGTGCTCCCACTAAACCCGCCACCTCCATTGGCCCTTCCGGATTTCGTGTTCGCCAAGACGTCACTCCATGGACTCCCGATGGTTGCTCCATATTACAATTACATAGAAAATTAAATAAATGGCATGCAAGCCACAAATCCTATTTACTAGTACAAATACATAATATGGAATATTTAAATGGCATGCAAGCCACAAAACAATTACATACCAAATAAATAAATAAATTATTATTACAAACCATTGTGACATAAAGTCACCAAATGAATGAATAATAAAACATACAACCAAACATCCACAAGGTCTAGGGCATTTTTCTAGGGTTACCAACAAAACAGGTTCAATAGTGAACAACAACAACAAGATCAACATCAACAACATGGTGTGCCACACAAAACCATGTAAACTTATGTATAATGGTTAAGATTTTTATAAAAACACTCAAGGCACTAAAAATCCCATGTACTTATGCATTAGTAACACCAAACCATTTTTGATGAAACATATTCATAAATACATTATGTAAGTATATGCAATTATTTATTTTCATGCCAAAATAATAATCCACATATAAATACACCAACCATTATACAAGGCAACTTCATAAAACTAATTTTAATTTCTGGACTAAAAATTCAGTAACCAAAATTTAGTGCCAAAAACCCAAAAATAATTTTCATTTAAAAACAAAGTTTAAAAACAGAATTTGTAAAGCGGTATTCCGCGCCGCGTAACCTCATGAGTTCCGCGCAGCGGAAATTGACGAACAGAAATCACTCAACTTTATTTTCGGGTTTTTCAGGCCACCATGTGCAAAAGTAGTATAGAGGTGGCTCTGATACCACTGTTGGGGTTCTATGTACACAGCGGAAGCAACAAAGTACAACATATAAAGCAAAGAGTACAAGATAACAAAGCATAAAACCCCAAACCATGGACCAAACTCTATAGCTTACTTAAGCAACATGAAAAAGAGATGGAATAGAGATTATACCCTGCTCCTTAGCTCCAGAAACAACTTGAAGAAGAGATGAAGACAAGAACACCAAAGAAGGCTTCCTCTATTGAAGTCCACCCCGGGTTTGTACCACCTCCTTGTACTACCAAGCTTGGATGATCTTCTTTCAAGAGAAATCACCACAAGAACAGCCTCTTAGTAGCAAAAATTCGGATGCCCTCTTTGAACTCACAAGAACACTCTCAAAGTTCTCAAGACTAAGTGTTTATGTGGGTCTTGACAAAAGGTTAGAATGAAGGACAAATGAGGGTATTTTATAGACCCTGAAATGCCACTTAATCTTCCCCATGGCCGGCCTCAGAGTACTGCACAAGCTAGCCCAACCATTGGGCAAGAGTGGAGGTGGAAAAGACAATAGTTGCATGCAGTCTGACAAAATTCCACGCCGCGTGCCCGTAAGGTTCCGCGCCGCGGAATCTCCGCGTCGCGTATCCTTAAGTTCTCCGCGTCGCGTTATTTGCCAGCACATCAATCTTTCCATTTTGACACCATTGGTCCCTCCATCTTTTAGGTTGTCGAGATAGGTCCCCGGTGTGTGACCCAATAGGCCCATACATTATCGGTAGTGATCCAAATGGCATACGTGTGTCAGCGGGCATACTCCAACACTAACAACGATCCAAAACATGTTTTCTGACTAAATAACAATCTTTAACACATACTACAACCTCTTGGACCATCAAACAACATCAAAATCAAAGACTAACACAAAAACTCTAGGATTCAACCTATGAATCTATTTCTTGACCTAAAACTCAGATAAACTCATCAAGAAAACATACATCTGCTATAAGATCACTATAGAATCACTTTCAGATAATAATCCTCCCTCCTTGAATCAAATTTAGTAACTAAAGTTGAGAGTATGTATGTATCATGAATGTGTGTAAATATTCCTGTTGGTTTGACTATAATGGAGTCAAATAAGACTTCATATATATCTACACTTTTAGAAATGACACTAATGGCCCCTAAACTTCTCAAGTTTCTGAATTGGCAAAACTAACCCCTTAACATGTAAACAATTAACACATAACAGAATTCTTTCAAACCCTGGGGCATTACAACTCTTCCCCTTGCCGGATCTGTTTACAATTGTGCAAAACTAACCCCTTAACATATATACTATTTACAATTGTGCTAATCTGTTTATCAAAATTAGTGTTTAAAACGTTTCTAAAACAAAACCAGGAGCTATCCAGCATATCAAGTCGCTGTGGCATTCCCCTTGCTGGAACCTGACGCACTTGCATGCATAAAATACTGAACGTAAGCTAACGCTTAGTGAGTATACTACTGAAATGATAAAAAAAGCATGAGAACTAATTCTCTAGGATGTCTCACATCCCGACTTATAATCTGCAAATCTGTTCCAGATTTGTTAACTGGTCCTGGAGTATACTATACAAAGTATTGAAGGGTTTTGTGGGGTATAAAACATTACACAATAACATGCACAGCGGAATAAATCAAAAACCCCCTCCAGTGATCTCATCTAACTCATACAGGAACTAAAATAGTTGAGGATTAAAAATATACCTTTGCAGTCCAAACCTTGAAACTTCAATCCTAGATTGCTAAAGGTAGAACACCGCTACTGCACCACCTCGAACGGGCTGCTAGACCGCCAAAGGTTTTACCAATGATCAAAACTTGATCCCTGTGTGTGTGTGTGTATGTGCGTGATCGACGTCTACCCCAAGGGGGGTTTTGGCCTTGCGCCGATCGAAAGAGAGAGAGGAGAGATTAGGGTTATTTTCTTTTGACTATTGTAATTCCCTTAATGTGATTCTAAGGTTTAATAAGGTATTTATATACATGTCCTTATTAAAGCCCAGCTTTAATTAAACTATTAAGTTATTACAGAAAATACTCTTTGACCTTTCTAATTAATTAATAACTATTAATTAATTGGTTTTGTTAATAATTAAACTAAATATTAACTTCTCCTTTAAATAATAAATAATTATTATTTTCTTTTCTCTTAATAATTAATTAATTAATTAATTATTCTTACACAAGGTAAAAACCAGATGATTCTAATTGGGTGTGTAGCAGTGTGATCCTTTAGTGATACATAGCATTGGATAAAATGGTACATGTTATCTATCTCTACACACAATCTAACAGACTCCCACTTGTGCAAGATAAGTAACATTTCTTGTACATTGTTGGCCTAAGGAGGTCCCTAGCCAGACACTTAGGTTAACCAGACTATGAGATCTCTTATATCTAGAGACATAATACACCCCTTGGATTATCTAGGCTTTTACTTTTGCATCGCGATATTTCGTAATATGAGTATTAGACATGGAGCAGGGATCTTATTTCAAATGCTCAGAGTTTCTCGACTCTGATTTCGACACTCTGCAGTTACGGTTTGCCGAATGAAACTTATCATTCTAACCGAGCGCGGCCACGAATTTTCAGTAGTCTTAATCGTCGAGGGGCTCAGAAATATCTCTCCTATAAATAGGAGGTGCAAATCCCATCTTGACTATTTGCAATTTGAGCACACAGCTTTTGCTGCACCTAGACATGCCCCTTATGATCACCCTGTTACGGCGTGACGTTAGAACACGCTAAAGTACAGAAGTTACCATGCCCCAAACCAAATATCTCAGGTCTAAGGACAACCTATCAAGTTTACTTATGTTGAACGCTCCATGAAGTAAACTCGATGCGGATCACCCCAAATATTTATCCCCGGATAAATATCTATGAATATTTGGTCACAACCTTGTGCTTTTATTCATCCCCGAATAAATCATCAAATATCCATAATAGCGTTACCTCCCTAATGCAGCTCCCACTACATTAAGTAGCTACGGGTATTTAGACAATTCATCACTTGACTTGTCATGGATAGGTTAAACATGCTAAAAATAGACAACTAGAAACCATTATGTAAATACCTCCTATTTCAATCCCATGAAATGTAATACATAATAAAAGAGTTTCAAGTTACATCTATAGTAATAATCAAAAACATGATCTAGCTGCTATGTTCTAAGTACTGCACTCCTATAAAACTCGTATGCCTCTCATGCTTAGCTCTAGCTAGCGGCTTCGTCAACGGGTCAGCAACGTTGTCGTCCGTCGGTATATTTTGCAATCTAATATCAACTCTTCCAATGATCTCTCGGATGAGGTGATATTTCTTGAGTATGTGCCTGGTCCGCTGATGATCTCTAGGCTCTTTAGCTTGTGCCACAGCCCCTGAGTTATCACAGAATATATCGATCGGTCTAGAGATACTGGCAACAACTCTAAAATCCGAGATAAAATTCTTCAGCCAGACAGCTTCCTTTGCCGCATCACTTGCCGCAATATACTCTGCTTCTATAGTAGAATCTGCTATTGTATCTTGCTTCTGACTTTTCCAAGATATGGCTCCTCTGTTTAGGGCAAAGACAAATCCTGACTGCGACCTAAAGTCGTCCCTATCGGTCTGGAAACTGGCATCAGTGTAACCAGTTACACTGAGCTCATCCATCGAACCTCCATAAACTAGGAATATGTCTTTTGTCCTTCTCAGGTACTTGAGAATATTCTTGACGGATACCCAATGCACTTCACCAGGATTTTGCTTATATCTACTCGTGACACTAATAGAGTAGGCAACATCGGGCCTTGTACATAGCATGGCATACATAATTGAACCTACTGCCGAAGCATATGGTATCAATTTCATCTTGTCCTGATCTTGACTAGACACAGGACACTGAGTCTTGCTCAAAATCGCGACAGATTGCATAGGAATAAATCCTTTCTTGGATTCATCCATCTTGAATCTTTTCACGACTCTGTCATTATATGTACTTTGACTAAGTCTGATAAGCCGCTTAGATCTATTCATATAGATCTTATACCCAGTATGTAAGCAGCTTCTCCCAAGTCTTTCATCTGGAAACATTTACCTAACCAGGATTTTACTCCTTGTAACACTGGTATACTGTTTCCTATTGGCAGTATGTCATCTACATATAAGACTAGGAAGGTTACCGCGCTCCCACTGAATTTAGTGTAAACACACGACTCGAACTCACTTTTGGTAAAACCAAATTCTTTGATACGCTCATCAAAGTGTAAGTTCCAGCTCCTAGATGCTTGCTTTAATCCATAAATGGATTTGAGCAACTTGCATACTTTATTAGGGTTCTTTGGATCTGCAAAACCATCCGGTTGTATCATATATACGTCCTCTGTCAGCTTCCCGTTAAGGAAGGCGGTTTTGACATCCATCTGCCATATCTCATAATCAAAATATACTGATATGGCCATAAGAATCCTAATAGTCTTAAGCATTGCTACAGGGGAAAAATTTTCATCATAGTCAACGCCATGAGTTTGCGTGAAACCCTTTGCCACTAGCCTTGTTTTAAAAGTATGCACTTTTCCATCCATGTCGGTCTTCTTCTTGAAGACCCATTTGCACCCAACAGCTTTACTGTGTTGAGGCAAATCTACTAACTCCCAGACCTGGTTGTCATACATGGATTGCATCTCTGCCTTCATGGCTTCTAGCCATTTCTCAGACTCTAAACCTGAGGCAGCATCTTGGTAGGTAGTAGGTTCTAAAAGATCCCCTTCGTCTTGAGCAACTAGGAATCCCATATACCTATCTGGCTCATGACGAGGCCTACTAGACCTGCGAAGGTCTTGTGTTTGCACCTCTTCCTCAACCACAGACTCGGGTTGGGATTCAACAATTCTTTGTTGAGCCACGGGTTCAATTATCGGTGGTGGTGTTATCTCTTCCTCTTCAATTTCTTGAAGCTCTATTTCTTTTCTTGGAGTTTCTGAGTTAAGAAATTTCTCCTCCAAGAACACCCTTTACGAGCAACAATGACTTTGTTCTCATCTGGGTTATAGAAATAGTATCCCATGGTTTCCTTGGGATAACCCACGAAGATACACTTATCTGATTTGGGATTGAGTTTATCTATGAATGTTCGCTTAACATGCACCTCACATCCCCAAACCTTGAAAAAAGACATTTTGGGCTTTTTCTCCGTCCATACCTCGAACGGTGTATTTTCAACCGATTGTCTCGAGTGCGTGCCCCCAAAACGATAATGGTAGTGAACTTCGACTCATCATTGATCGTACCATGTGAAGCAGTGTACGATTCCTCCTTTCTGATACACAATTCATCTGAGATGTATACGGAGGTGTGAGTTGTGAAACAATCCCACATTCCTTCAAATGATCGTCGAATTCCTGACTCAGACACCATTTATATACATGTCCTTATTAAAGCCCAAGCTCGTTTAATTAAAGCCCAACTTTAATTAAACTATTAAGTTATTACAGAAAATACCCTTTGACCTTTCTAATTAATTAATAACTATTAATTAATGGTCTTGTTAATATTTAAACTAAATATTAATTTCTCCTTTAAATAATAAATAATTATTATTTTCTTTTCTCTTAATAATTAATTAACTAATTAATTATTCTTATACAAGGTAAAAACCAGATGGTTCTAATTGGGTGTGTAGCAGTGTGATCCTTTAGTGTCACATAGCATTAGATACAATGGTACATGTTATCTATCTCTGCACACAATCTAACAAGTATAAGCAACCTCTGACACTTACTTGGGTATAAGGATCTCAATATACCCATCTCTGTAATACAGTGCAATAATATCTCATAACTAATCACAGATCATGCAATTAATATACACACATATGCTAATCTGATTAAAGGTAAGTACACTCACCTTAACAGCAATTAAATAGCTATTCTCTATCATGGAAATGTCAACTCATATTGCCTACAAGCAATAAACAATACTACATAAACTTCTATACTTAGCTGGAAGAGACACTGATCAAACATCAAATCGAACAATTGAACTGAATTCTGGATGACTGCTTGCGACCGCAAGCAAAAACCCTTACAGCCGCAAGGGCCTAATCAACTCTCCTTACGATTACAAGGAAACTCCCTTGCGATCGCAAGGCTCCTTTCAAAAACAACAAGACTTGCGACCACAAGGACTTGTCCTTACGTTCGCAAGGATGGTTCTAAACTTGCTTACGACCGCAGGCTATGTACTTGCGATAGTAAGCTTGATTCCTTCGTCCATAGAAGGTAATCTCACAAAACACACCCTTACGGTCGCAAGTAACCTTGCTTGCGGCCGCAAGGGACAAAACAAATAAATCACAAAAACGCTGCCTTACGGTCGCAAGGAATAACCCTTGCGGCCGCAAGGACAGTCGGCACAATACACTTCCTGCTCTGTTCGAACAGCAGCTGGGTTTCGAGGTTTTACCCTCTAACAACTATCCAAAACATGTTTTCTGACCAAATAACAATCTTTAACACATACTACAACCTCTTGGACCATCAAACAACATCAAAATCAAATACTAACACAAAAACTCTAGGATTCAACCTATGAATCTATTTCTTGACCTAAAACTAAAATAAACTCATCAAGAAAACATACCTCTGCTATAATATCACTATAGAATCACTTTCAGATAATAATCCTCCCTCCTTGAATCAAATTTAGTAACTAAAGTTGAGAGTATGTATGTGTCGTGAATGTGTGTAAATATTCCTGTTGGTTTGACTATAATGGAGTCAAATATAAGACTTCATATATATCTACACTTTCAGAAATGAACTAATGGCCCCTGAACATCTCAAGTTTCTGAATTGGTAAAACTAACCCCTTAACTTGTAAACAATTAACACATAACAGGAATCTTTCAAACCTTGGGGTGTTACATTATATACTAATATTACCCAATTTTGATTCATTGTATGTTTACAAGGAAGTCATAGCATCACCATCAAACGGTATTGGGACCCATAACCCGTGGAAGACGGTATTGGGTGTTACTTTACTTTTTTTTTCTTTTTAATTAACTAGTAAAGTCCAGGGGGGTCAAAGTGAGAGGAATGAAACTTCAATTAAAGTCATGGGCTTTAATTGAACGGACTTGGGCTTTGAATAAGGTTTAAGTATTTAAACCTAGATAAGGCTCATTTTCATCATTAAGAGCATTCAAGTTTGAATCAAAGAAAAACCCTAGCCTCCCTCCTCTCAATCTCGTCGATCTCTCTCTCTCTCGGCTCTCTCTCTTTTGCGTCGAACCAGAAAAAGGCAAAAGCCTTTCGGCTTTTGGTGATCAGCGACCACCATACACACACGCAGGATTGCGTTTTTTATTCTCGGGTAATTCCAGGAGCGGTCTAGCAGCCATTTCATTGGTGGTGCAGTAGTGGTGGACTAACTTTAGCATTCCCAAGATCAAGCAGGTATTGTTATTTTAAGCCTTTTTATCTGGATTGTTGTTTAGAAACTGATATGATCATTAGATAGATCCTAACCCTTTTGGGGTTTAGAGGGTTGTATTCAATCTGTTTCCGCTTTAGGATTGAACCAGTAGAATCAAACCAAGGGCTTGACCAGTTTGTGTCATAAGGTGGTTTGGTCAGATCAAAACCCTTCATCACCCCTAGTAGAAACCCTAGCCTCCTCGTCTCTTGAGGCCGAGGACATGATCTCAACCCTCCATACGATCTACTGAACTCTATTATAAACTCGGAGAGCTATATAGTGGAAAACTAATAAAAGATAAAAAAATTTCCCTTTATTTGTTTATTATTACTATAATTTTTTTTATGAAACTGAAAATGTAGATTAAAAAATGTAAATATAAATATAGATAAAATTCCTTAGCCTAAGCAAAACAAATTTACTGAAAAAAACATAGCAATTTTTTTTATTCCTACTCCGTTACAATTATAGCAATAACATAAAATCTTTATTTGTGAGTAAAGTATGAAGTGGGATGATGTAATACTAAAAAATATAAATTTTCTATTCAATATTATTACCTAATTCCCCAAAGTGGAAACAAGCCAGTCTACATCTCTACCTAGGACCATAAACTTTTGGAACATGATGGGGGTAGATGAGGAGTCATAAGTCAAAGTTGGAGAAAAGCAAACAAAAACTGCTGCTTTTGAACCAGTCAAGCTCAGCTGAGGATAATGTTCATTTTTTGACAAAAACCACACAAGTTGTCTAATATAACAAATTCATAGTCAAACTTGTCTAAATGTGAATTCTTCTAAAAAAAACTTCTTTTCTGATGATAACATTCTACCTCTAAAGTTGACTTATAACCTTAGCTCCAGTAGTGGTTTAGGGTTTTCAGAGTTGTCAAAGGCTCAAAGGGTCCTCACAATCACATCACAGTGTAATAATAAAACATACAAATAGTCAACTAGTCAAATACTGTAAGTCAAACTAGAATAACATCACAGTCAACTAATATACATGATATAATTACTATTATATTACCATATAGTACAAATATACATAACAGGTTGAACAATGCATGTTAATTTTGACCCAACATAGATATGCATAACACATCTCATATAATACTAACTATAATTGAACAACATTTATGTACATAGCTTCAAAGAGATATTACTATGTACCAATAAGTTTCTTCTATCGCAAAATGTCGATTTTGACTAAAAATCAACTATGTTTTTCAATTTTGACTGTAAGCAGGATTGACTGATTTGATATAAGAAACATTCAAGTCGATTTGACTAACTTATATAGAAAAATATAATAATATTGTAATTTTCAAGTCCAAGTGGAAATACAATCGAATTTAAAAAATTTAATTAAAAAAGTGCAAATGTACTGAAGTTTACTTTTTAGGGTGTGTCTTACGCATATGTCTTATCTTATTGCCAAAACGAAGCCCAAAGGCCCCATGCTTTTGTGCCTCAGACAGTCAGATGCGTGCTTTTAACGAATTCGGTGGTAGTATCGATTTTTTCTTCGTATTAATTTGGCGTTAATTTTAAGTCCTTTAAATGAAAAGTGACGAATAAATAATGTATTTGACTACTAATTGGTCAAAAATATATAATTAGCTTAAAGCAAAAATGGTATATCAAATAATGCCTAAGCCCTAAAGTATATAAAAATGCTTCCATCCCAAATCATTCATTTATAATGATTTTCCCTTATTTAATTAATAGTAATCGTATGTAATTTTATTAATTATTTACCTAATAAAAAATGGGACAAAAAATAGCGACAAGCCCAAACTCTATCAAACCCAAAACACAAACATCAGTAAAGATTACTAGTTTTAGCAATTAGGATATGATAGGTATGTCTATCTATGATTTGTAATATAGTTTTGTTTCGATTATAAAAATGTATACAACTTATTATATTGTGTATCAAATTTTTAATTTGTTATTATTGTATGTGTTTTGGTTATATAAAAAAATATAAGTTTAGCACTTAAAATCAAAAATTTAATATACACGGAATATAAAACATTTGATACATACAGTAAAATATTTCAAAATCCTCCATATACATAATACATGACAAGTTTAATATATTTTAGTGAAATAAACCTATAAAAATATAATAATAATAATATCTAGCTTTGACTCAAATGCATTTTGACCACTTTACCACACATTTGACCAGTTTCAATTTGTGAAATTGATATTGAAAGTGCAAAACGTGGAGTGATTTGTGCCACAAACACCATAAGTTTGAGTGAAGGACTATATAAAAAAGTATTTAACATTAATTATAAATTGCTTGATTGAAAGGATGCCTGAAATAAAAGAAAGATGATTCTACACACAACAATTAAATATTAATGAAACATTTTTTTTGGTAGGCATAGATGGTCAATATTAGCCCGAGACAAGTTTTTAAAAAACGCGTCATGACGGTGCCAAGGCGCGAGGCGCGAGGCCGCCGTTACGAAACAGCCCTTGGCGGTGGGTTAGGCGTGGCGTACGACAAGGCGGGATAAGGCGCGATAAGGCGCGCCAAATGGCGAGTTTTTTAAAGCGTGGCGCGCAGAAATTAAATTTTTTTTTTAAAATGGTCTTTTTTATATACATTTTACGATCGCGTGTATTGAACTTCTATAAATTTGTAGTTTTTAATTTGTATAAGTTACTTTGCTCTTCATTTGTGTAAATTTGTGTAAATTGTATATTAATAATGATAGATTGGACATATATTATTATAAAATATATACAAAATTGTCGCCTTAAGTGACGCCTTAAAAAACGTCATGGCTTCGCCATAGCTCGTAAAGCTTGAGGCTTGACCTCGCCGCCACGCCACGCCTTACGTTTTTTAGAACCTTGGCCCGGGAGATGATTTGTGTACAAAACTTGTTTGTCATATATAAGATGGTGTATATTTTGACATGAACACGTGGTTGAAAATAATTAGTGAATTTGTAAGGATATAAAAATTAATATTGTTGTGCATTGACATAATAGTGTTGTATACAAATCACCTTTCTGTTACCCTTATGGCCTTATAGTCTGTGTTACCCTTATGGCCTTATAGTGTGTGACAGGATAAGTGTATGCACCAAAGAAAAGTAGTTAACGAGTATACTTGACAAAAGTAGCTGAAACTGAAACCGAAACCGGGACTAAAGCTTCTAGGAGATAGAAGCTAGAACTTGTAACGATATGGAAGTGTTTGGTAAAGCTATCACTGTAACTTGAAATGTAAAATAGCATGAAAATAAAACTCTTATTAAAAAACAAAATTATATGAAGGGTATTTGAGTAATTTAGTTTATCAAAAGTTTCAAATCCTTTTAAGATATTTTTTTGATAAGTATAAGCTAAAGCTCCAAGATCCACTTAGAGCTTTTTTCTCTAATGAAGCTTATTTTCAAAAACCGATCGATTATGGCTAAAACTGTGTCCGAATCGTCTACCAAAATAGAAATGTTATAACTTATTTGTCAAATGTCTAAAATACCAATTAATATTTAAACATAGATAAGATGGCAACCATAAGTCCATAACAAATACAGATAAGGCAACTGAAGCTTGGTGTACCAAAAAAAGAACATGGAATTTTCATGGGAAAACATCACAATAAATTGGGTCTTCTCATTTGTCACCACTTACTAAAGAGTTCAACCATAAAAAAACAATTCTTCAGAATAAACAAACACTAATGTTACACAATAGATTCATAACAACAAACCAAGAAGCTGAAATGAGATCAAAAATCAAAAATATTGCTATGAAGATGCAGAAAGTTGAATGAAAGAAATTCACCTAATCTGATAACAATCTCTTAAGCAAGTTTCCACCCGTCTCGTATTTCTTATGCTCATGAATCTTGGGACGAAGAAGCTTGTTTAACTCTCCGTTGATGGACATCCCAATTGTAGACACGAGCAATTGTAACCTAAGTTGTAAACATAAGGGATTAATAATAATCCTTAAATTACATAGGTAAGCAAGTTCTATTCGCTCCGGTCATTTAACTTTTTCGTTTTGTAGGTCCATTAATTACATGGAGTGAAGAAAAATAAACATGAGTTTTATAAATTCAGATAGGACTCATATAATGAATATGAACACAAGTTTTGAGCAATTAACTTTTCGAGTCAATTTATTTAGTTTTCACATAAACCGCTATTCCTGTGAAAATGATGAATGGAAAAAAGATACATATACTGTATGTAAGAACGAGAAATTGTTTACAAATCTTGGAAGTTAATAAAGGGGGGAAACAGGCTACTCAACACTTCTTTACCAAATTTAAGTGGTGTTTGATTTTGACTTAATTAACTTAATGGGGGAAAAAACTTATAATCGTATTGTTTTTGTTTTTTACTTAATCCAGAAAGATGACTTAACATAATAAGTTATGAGTATGATATTTTCCACATTAAGCTAATGATTTTATTCTTTTTCTTATTCAGACAATTCATTTAACACATAAAACAAACAACATTATTACTTATCCCATACAGACCTCATTTATCCATACAGATATTTTATCCAGACATCACTTAATAAGAAAGAAAAACAAACAGAGCCTTACTCATTCTAAATAGAATGAATCGTTTCCTTTTCGGATATTTGACATGTATAATGATTATCTCGCAATAAAAAGATCCAAGAAAGATATTTCATAAATATGGTGATAAGATTGGTAAATATCTGTGAGCGAGTATATCATCTTTGGATTTGAGAAGCACAAGGTTTAGTACTGAATAAAATAAAATATATCTTTTTCTCTTTGAACAAAAGTACCATCAAACTTGTAACTTAAACCAGCTTATATTCTACATAATACAAATAAAAGAGAAGTTCATGAAAACTGTACCTGGGTAATGGTGACTTGATCTCTTAAAAACTGTAGATCAGCAACTAGGACTTCTAAACTGGCTTTTGCATTTTCCAAGTTGTTCTGTAGCAGAGTAGTGGCCTGCATTTTTTCATGTTCAGAAAAGAAATCTTTCACCAAATTCCAAAAAAACTTTAATGTAATTTTTAACCCAAATACCACAAAATGGGCTGATTTGGGTTAAATTTAGCTACAAGAAGATAGCTTCGATTTAGAGTCCCGTATGCTTATAACCTCCTAAATCACTTTATTCAGAAGAATTAGATCATGACCTTAAAGAGTATTGTTATTGTGATCATGTTTAACACAGTACTTATTTATAAAAATGACAAACAGAAAGACAAAAGGCAGTGATGGGTCAAACTGGACTGACCCATTGCCCGATTAACCTGAAGTAAATATTCCACAACACACCTCTTCACATGAGTACTGGAGCATTACGTTTGCTCCCAACCATAAGCACACCGAATCAGTATTCTCGATTCTAGCCCGGGCATAGATACCTTCAGATACTTCAAAATCAGTAAGCAATGCCTGTAACAGAAAATAAAGTATATTATGTATGTTAATATGCTATAAAGGAGCTCTTACTAGATATTAAGAGTTCCGTAATTTTTATTTAGAAGATATAGAGTAACCAAGCTATCTCAAAGTTTCTATTTCCATATTCGATATTTCATGACCATTCTAAGCTTTGTAGTTATAGACTGTATCCACTCAAAAAGATTGATCTTTGCATGAATAATTATTATTATTTCTTAACTAAGATTTTTAATAGCTCCCCAAAGATCTTGCATCCTTAAGTTTAGAAAAGGCAATATTGAAATATCCCTGCGAACATTCCATTTGGCCTGACATATATCAAGTTTGAAATTGCATCATATTAACAATATCAGGCATATAAATATTATACTCCCTTAAGCTTGTAATAATATTTGCAAAAGGTATCCTCAGAAACACATAGAACAGTGCATTATCCACCCCTCCTCCCCATTTTTAGGTAACCAAAAGTAACATTCACATTTAACATGAACTCTCATTCATGAGTCAAAATATGGAAATTGATTTAGTAGCAAGTATCAGACGAATATTTGAAGTTGAACCTAATTAAAAGAAAGCGAACAACGCTAATATGTATTGACTTGCAAGTGACTCACAACAAAACCGAAGTAAAAAACTAACTATTTGCAAGCCATGCATAAAAGATCATTTCTCAAAGACATTTAATACAAATTTAAAATATAACTACAGTATAATAACCAACCTCATCACTGTCCTTCTTAGCTTGTAAAGTAGCAACAACATCTAAGCACTTCTCGATATCCGGAATTTTCGCCTGGCACAGAAAGCAATTATGTAAATCTTTTGGTTCAATTAAGAAAGGGAGTGAAACACTAATGTCATAACTTGTGAAAGCCTTTTTTTGGCAATATGGCATGAGGCATATATCACAACAACAACAACAACAATACCCAATCCCGCGGAAGCGCGGTATGGGGGAGGTACAATGTAAACAATCATACCTCTACCCGTAGATAGAGAGATTGCGCATCAGGCACATAAACAGATCTTATTATTTTCATGTCATATATGATATTCATCAGACATATATTGGTTCATTAAGATGTGAACTTAAAAACTAAATTGCTCAGATTTCGCTAACCAGCTTCACATTAAGTCAAATACAGTCCACACACTTTATCTAAATTATCAAGTCAATTATCCTGGAATAATTCCTTCGGATATATCAACCAATCAGTAGCAAACCTCTTAAATAAACATCATTTGATATAACCCACAATAGTGGGTAGGGTATTTGAATTAGTTGTTAGAATTATTTATATTAGTATTATCTATTTAGTTAGTAATTATTTAGTTTCCTAGTTTATCGAGTTAGTTTCCTTATTTTAGGGTTTAGGGATTGGCTATATATATTAGGGCCGGCCAACATGTGGGGGAGGAGAATTCTTGAGTCATTTACTTTTTTCTTTGTTTTGGAGATTCCCTGGGTCTCGAATATCAGGCCCTTTTGTATTTTCAAGCATCCGGTTACGGGTGTATTCTATCCAATTCTTGATTATCAATTTGATTTGTATCATCATTGCTCTTTTAATTATGTTATAATAAGTTTTTGTTCATTTCAATGTGTAGTTCTTTCGAATATGAATACTACCTGAAGATCTCTCTGTTGAGCAAGAAGTTTCATCTCAACCACTTTGTATTGCTGAAGCCTGTATATACAAAAAATTCATAAAGCAAGAAAAAACTCAATTAAAAGGAAAAGAACAAAGATTGCAAACGAAATCAACAATGCAAAGAAATCCACCAAAGCAAAAAAAAATGCAGATGATAAGTAGTGAAAACAAGCATTCTGTTACATCACTTGTCATATTCATAATACCTGCATACATAAATTGTGGTAAGAAATATAGCAATATGTATATAATACGCTGTTATTAAAGCATCTTGTACGTGCATTATGCCTTGACGAGCATCTGATGACTCTAATATGACTTTTGGGGGCAAACAAATTGAACTGTGAAATTGACAAGATTCAGCTTAACTTTCAACAAGTAAATTCATTACAAGGGTGGAGGAGGTCTTTCGTCGTTAGTACATCAAGCAAGAGCAATAAGCAGTTTAAACTTCAAATTTTCTATTAAAACGTGTGAACTATAATTGTAGATCAAGCCTATTACCAACTACAATTGGTTTATAAAAAAATGATAGTCCAGCTAAATTGGCCTATTTGAGGAGCATCTTTAACCAGACCAATCAATCCATAAACAGGCTATGATCATATTACTCTAAAGTTTCATCAATCATACAAACTCAAAAGCAATTTCTAACCTAATATTGAAGAATCAGATGAAGATGCTTTCATATAAGATATTCCACCTAAACAAGCATGTATTTCATGACATGCATTGACCTGCATCCCCTCTCTGACCAACTATACCCATATGAATTTTCAACTTCTATAAATTATATAAAGATGCAATAATATATCTAAAGCTGTGAGAACTAAAACAGAGCAATGCATGTACTCTTTGGCTGTCTGCAAGCAACGTAATACATATGGACTTAAAGAGCTATCAAATAAAGTAAAACTGCTTCCGAAATTCCAGTTGACAGCAATATAAATTTCAGCAAAAACTATTTAAGCTGACCTGCTAACTCAACAAAAACAACCTGATATGGTAGCTGACATTTTAAAGATTAACCCATCATCTAACCGACCAGATACTAAATTAAAACCCGCAATGGTAGCCTAGCAGTTGGGGACATGGTACATAAAGGAGGTCTAAAGATTAAACCCTAACACATGCCCTTTAGCCATACCGTCTCTGTGTTGACCATGGGACCGTGTAGTGGAGGACCCCCTAGGGTGGTTACCCAAAAAGTACTAAATTAAAGTTCATTTCTACATATTGGATTTTACACATTAGAGTTATCCTACACATAGTATCAAAACAATCCAATAGTAAGTCAAGATAGAAAAATGTCGTGCAGAGTTAACTACAACAGAGTTTTTTCATGTATTCCTTGTTTTACTGTTGTAGAATACATACCTTCACTAGAATCCAACCTATAACGAAATGTGATGCTTTTATGTTCTTAAAAAAAAAGAAAAATTCAATTTGACTTCAAATCTATTTTCTGGATTATGTTCCTTTATTATGATCCTAAAGGAAACACTACTTACGCTGATGTTTAACTTGATTAAGAAGCTCAAAGGTAATTAATCGAAATAAAATAACAAAATCAGCATATGTTCCATTACGTTTAATGACAAAAACTGCACATAAACCCTAATACAACAGCTACTGATCTGATAATTTCTACAAATCACAGTAAGTTGAACTGAAGCAAAACAAGAGCAATTATACGGAATGAAAATGAGATACCTTTCTTGGAGGAAGGCGAGAGTGGAGTTAACATCAAGACCTAATTGATTCAAATAAGCCTGTACATCTTTAACAAAAGTAGCCGCCGGTATTCCCCTCCGTTCTGCCACCACTTCACTATCGGGCTGCGGCGGCGATGATGATGTAGCCATCGCCTTCACTGAAGTTACTGATTCAAATAAGCCGGAGAAAAAAAAGAGCCTGATTATGTTCGAGAGCCTTTTAATTGATCGAAGAGCGGAGTCACAAAGAACAATTTCACAATGTTTAATTCATCTTGACTAGAGGAAAAAATCATTTAAAAAAAGATTTTAATTTATAAAATAGTAATCGAGTATTTTTTCTAAGTTACTCATATTTTAAATTCACTTAAAAATAGTACCAAGGTCTTAAAAGTGTTTCGTTTTTTATAAAAGTTATTTTTTGTCATAGGTTAGCACATAAACTTGATAAATTTATAATTTAACTCTAAATATATGATGAAGAGAATGATATATATAGTTCTACTATTTGTTCATATTTCATCATTTTATTTACTTAATATTTAACATGTGTAATGCACTATTTCTCTATAATGAAACAAAAAGAACAGCAATGATACGATTAATTACCAACGATTGCTTTTGAGTGTGGCAAGTTGTGTTCACTACTTCAGGCCAAAAGTGAAGTTTTACTTTTGATTCAGAAAGCATTGTTCTCGCATATTCAATTAGTGTTCCATTTCTTTGTTCAGCTACACCATTTTGTTGTGAAGCATGTGGAGTAGAGAAGTTTTGAACAATTCCCTTTTCACTGCAGTATTTTCTAGAGTTGAATTTCTGAATTCAGTGTCGTGATTATTTCTTAGTTGTTTTGTCCTTGAACTATATTGAAGTTCCATTCGTCTTATGGAGTTTATGAGACCTTCAGTTGTTTCACTTTTATGCTTAAGAAAGAATAGCAATGTGAATATTCAATAATAATAACAAAAGTGAACCTTTTACTGCTTAAACTAGGTACTGACGGGTCTGAAAAAGATCCATATGAAGTAAGTGATAAACAAAGTTTATTACAATGTACTGATTTAAAAGATGATTTCCTTTGTTTCCCTTTTTCACAAAGATGACAAATTTTGTCTTTAGCATAGCTGATTGAGGGTAGACCTTTTGTTAGCTTTTTCTTAGAGAGTTTGTTGATGTTTTTGAAATTCATATGAGACAAACGTTTGTGCTAAAGCCAATTGGTTTTAGCATCAGCTTTTGAAAAGAAGCATGCTTTAGAGGAGGAATAGGTAAGTTGAAATCAACTACATACATCTTACCTTTTCATTTGGCCTAAGGAACTTCCTTACGCTCTTTGTCATAAATCGATCCTTTTCTCTTTCTAAAAGTGACCGTATAGTCTACGTCACACAGTCGACTAATGATGATCAGATTGTGTTGATCCTGAGACATGAGCCACATTTTTATTGCTCACTTGGTCTTGTGAGAGAGATCTATATCTTTCAGTTTTTTTCATATTTTTCTCCACCAAAAGTGACTTTAGGTCCATTGAATTGCTAAAACCTTATTTAGATGGGAATTACATCTAGTCTCATGTGTCTTTAACACCCGCGGTCAAGATACCAGATATTGTCATGTTAATTACCCTACACAAATTTCAAAGGTCAAATTCTTTTGTGAACCTACCTTTAAATGGACTTAGTGGAGACATATTATTTATCTTAAGTTTCTTTGTGGTTGGGAGTACAAGTTTTAGTTTCATGGTCTTTTTTTTACATTTGTAACATTTTCGTGTTTCTTATTAGTCTATTTTATATTTGCTTTCAGTTTTATGAGATGTGTTCTTTTTGCATAAGTATTCAGTTTCATATGGGTTGCATTTTGGTTATCATCTTCATTTGACTTGCATTTTTTTGTTATCATTTTTATACGGGTTGTATTTTGGTCATCATTTTCATCTGTGTTGCATTTTTGTTATCATCTTCAGGGTTGCATTTCCGTTTGATGTAACAGATATAAGATGAGATCTTAAACCCAAAATGCATACTGAACTTCATATGAGTTGCATTTTCAAAAAATAAAAATTTCAGAATATGGAAAGGGTGGTTTTGATTTAAAAATGATTAAAAACTAATAGATGTTATTTATTTTTATTTTTTTGCTTAAATTCTCAAAACTTAATTAGTTATGGCAAATTAAAATTTTGAGGGGTAATGTTTTAAGAGAAATGTTCCATTTTTGCTATCTTTATAGATTATAATATATATATACATATATAATAATTACTAAAGTGCCATAAATTAAGATTCGTCCTTAATTAAGTTCATCTAATGGTTATATTTAGTTCTTTAGGTTATATAGATAAATAGTGGTTCTATATTGATCTCATTAATATATATATATATATATATATATATATATATATATTCATGTGATAAGATCAACTCATTGCATATTGTAACATCATAAATTCAGGCCTAATCGTATCGTGGGTATTTCAAATATTTGTCTACGTGTTTATTTTAAAAGTATGTGTTTATTTTAAAAGTATGCGTTTATGGTATCGTTAGATTTGTTTCTAAATAAGTATTACAAATATTATTTTATTAGTAATTAATTATTTTAGATTGCTCGGGTATGTGACAAACTGTATATCCAAACGTAACGTTTTAAATACTGAAATATGTATGTAAGTAGTAGGGGCCGAAAATTGAAGTATTAAATATAGCTTCATGAGTAAGTTTTGTACTCTTATGTGTGTGAAAACTAAGGTGTGTTTGAGAGAAAACAACTACAAGACTTGCTACTTGGAATTCTCCATCTTGATTTGTGTTGGTTAAATAATTGATTCAAGGTAGATACATGATTCATTGTTACTAAATAACATGATTATAAGATGTTACCATGCTAAAATTTAGTAAGAACCACCATGATTGTGTTCTTGAAGAACTTGAAAAGTTAGTTTCTTGATTTGTTGGTTTTTAAATGTTCTATGTGTTCTTGATGTTAAGTAAGCATGTCTTATATGAGTTTATGAGTTAAAATCATGAATTAAAGTATATTTATAAAAATTAGAATTATGAATCTAAGGTGCTTGTTCATAATATGTTCTTGAGTTCTTGAAATTGATATGAAGTTATGAAGATGATATATTTGTATGTTTAATTGTAGAAGATGATGTAGGGGATAAGAGAGTTAATATAAATGAGTTTAATATGTTGGTGATGATGAACTTGAATTGGGAAGATAAAATGTTATCCAAAACTTTGACTTATTTGACCTACTTGCTTGGATTTGATATATATGTATATTATATGTATGTGAAATCGATTATGTATGTATGCATGTAGATCGATTATGAATTTGTATGTGTGTGTGTGTGTGTGTATATATATATATATATATGCCAATAGATCTTGAATGTTAGTATATATGTATATGCCAACAGATTTTGATTAAAATAATATGTATGCATGTGGATAGATTTTGATTTATATATGTGTATATTTAATGGATAGATTTTGATTTATTTATTTATATATATTTAGGATCGATTTTGTTGCATGGAAGTATGGATTGATTGAGTTTGTATGTTAGTGTATATATATTCCATGAATAGGGCCGGCCCAAAGGCTGTGCAGCCCGTGCACAGGCCCAGGGCATCAAATGGGCTAGGGGCGTCAAATTTTTAGTCCAATCCATATCTACCTAGGTTCATTTTTAGCTTAAAAAAAGGCTATTGCAGTTAGGAGCGGAAGAACAACGTGGGATTTGGAGGCGGAAGAAGAAACGATGCCTGGGAACTCGGAGCTGAAAGAAACGAAGTCAGATCTCGATAGGGCAGGGAACAAAATCGAAAAGACGAAACATTGGAATTCGAAATGGCTGCAGTCAATCCTTCATAGTCTATGATCATTACCGATTTTCCTCACTTGCTACTCCAAAATACTCTCTGTTTTCTTTTTTCAAACACTCCAGAATCGATACTTGTTGTATTTAAACCACTCCGATTGCCTTCAGTCGTGCTTCGAAGCAGTCGTTCGTCGCCCTGTTGCAGTCAGCGGATCCGTCGCCCAGTTGCAATTGCTGGCTCACCCTAAAGGTTTGCTTTCTCATTTCTCAAATATCAATCAAATGTATTTGTTTTATTTACGAAATCTGTTTTTTAATATTTCGAAATCTGAAATTGTATATCATGTATAAATTGAAATCTATTTTTTAATTAGGGAGAAGCATTATGTATAAGAAATCTGAAATTATATATCATGTATAAGAAATATGATTTTGTTTTTTTATATCATGTATAAGAAATCTGTTTTTTAATATTACGAATGATTATTAGAAATCTATGTTTTTAATTAGGGAGAAGCATTATGTATAAGAAATCTGAAATAGTATAGAAATATGTGTTTTTTAATTTACGAATGATAATTTGTATAGAAATCAGAAATTGTATATCATGTATAAGAAGCATTATAAAGTCAAGAAGTCAAGACTCAATAATCAAGCCATGGTCAACAAATTAGGTTTGTTTTGAACTGTACTTCTATTAGTGCAAATGTGCATAGGTCAAGTTGGGTAGTTTGTGAACTGTGAAACTGGAGTGAGCTAGTTCAGGTTGTCAATTGTTCTTGACTTCCTGTAATGTGAAATAATGTAACGACCAGGATTTTCCAGGTAACATTATAAGATTAATTAGTGTTTCCTGATAATTGTTGTTAAAATAATCTAATGAGACAGTTTATGGTTTGATCGAGTATTAATGGCGCGGTTGACGGTTTAAATGGTTACAAAAGCAAAGTTAGTGATTTGAAGGCGTATACTAGGACCGAAATAAAAGAATAAGGACCAAAAGAATTAAGTGTAGGGGCTCATAGGGGACAATTAGTAGGTTAAAGATTGCATTGCAAATAAAATAAAAGTGGAAGGACTAAAGGGTTAAAAAGGAAAACACTAAGGATTAAAGGGGATCAAGGGATTAAAGTTTAATTAGGGTTATTAAACTAATTTGGCAGGAGATATACGGCAGTTTTTGAAGGCATACGGGGCTCTCGATCGGCAGAAAATTAGAACAAGCAAAATTAAAATTTTGGAGGAGCTATTGAACAAGTAAGTATTCTAATAATTGATTATGTGTTTGTACATGTTTAGTTAAGCCATAATCATGATATAGAGAATGAGATTATGTTCGAGCAGTAACATAATGGGTTGAGATTTTGACTCAAAAGTTGTAAAATTGATATAGAGAATGAGATTAAATCCAAAAATTGATAATGGGGGTGTGCACGTGAATGACTATCAAGTATAATAAGGCATGAAATTATGGTTTTAATGTGGAAAAAAAATGAGTCTTGCTTTGGATATGTGTTCGAAACAGTAAGGAGGAATGACCGATTGTTTTGAGTGTATCGGAGGTTTAATCAATTGAGGTTAGGTGTAAACTGGTTATGCTTTTAGCGATTAAACTCTTGATTGATGTTTACTATTTTTCTTTGGTGTTTAATCATAAATAATGGGAAGTGAAATCAACTATTTTGATTTAGAATTTAGTTTTAATCATCGAGTTCTCGAACTAATGTCGTCGACAATTTCATGGAGGGTAAAAATAGGAGATAACTACGATTAGTATTATGGAACCAAATACGATTGAGTGCTTGAAGCAACTACGACTGTAGTAGGGTAGGGAACTATGATTCTTACGAAATGCGATCTGTTGGTGGCCATGATGGGGGAACTACGATCAGTTTGGTGTGTTGTATTATGAATTATGATTGCTTCTTGTGAGTATCAAATACAATTCAATCAGCTTGGCAATTAGATTAAGACATGAGAAAAGAAACTATGATTGGATTAATATATGAAATACTAATGTAATTATAATTAAGATGCAAGGGAAAGGTAACTTCCATTGGGTTGTGGAAGTAAAGTTGTGAATTTCAATTGTTTCCAACTACGATTGAGGGGCATGGAAGAATTACCATCTGTATTGTCTGCATGGCTACTTTTGGGAATGACATGAAAAAAAAAGAAGAGAATTTCGATTATTTGTGAGTTGTAATTACTAACATAATGGATTAGCAATTAAATTTATTAGCTAGGAACTTAATTGTTATTTTTATAAGTTTGGTAATTTATATTATAGGTTAGATTTGGTGACTCTTAATTGTAGTATATATTGTTTTCAAATCGTTCGATTTGGATACTTATTAGGACTCATTATTTCGTTTAGGTTTCTTGGTGAACTCCTATGGTGATTCTCCCGGTTTATTCTCTGGAAACTTCAGGTGAGTTTAATAGTTTACAAAACGGAGTACAACGACAAAATCTATTTTTAAAGATTAAGCGAACATATATATAAGGATGGTTTAATGTGCTAAGTGTATTACATGTAATTATATGATTATGTATGCTTACAAGGCTATTTATGCATGCTACGGTTAATTTACGATTTACATGATTTATATACATGAAAATGACTTGATGGGTGAGGGTAGTGACCCTTTATGCTCGCTTACGGTATAAGGACCTATTAGGTTTTAATGACCTTCTAGGTATAAGTGCTAGCCACATACGGAGTTGCGGGGTTTCTAGATAACCTTTGCAACGCATGGTACGAGGGTACGATTGAGTGCTCGCGTACTGGAGTGATGTATGACAGCAGGTGTAGTCATATCGATAGCATCACGTGAGTGTCAAGAGGGGTTGATAGCGGTTGCCCCCGTTTGTAGTTACACTTGAACGACAACGCGGTACTTGTACTTGCATAGTCGGAGTAGCGAAAGCATCGTCTAATGTACACTCATGCATGGATCGGGAGTAGCTACCCAATCGATGCACGGGTTGCTTAGCGTGTGATTAGTGAACGGGTTACCTAGCTGGCCGGGGCCCAATGGCTACGGAAACTTAGCGGGTAGAAATACGGACTACGTGTTGGGAAATTAGCTAAGGCATTAAGACTGTTGAAGATGCAAAGTTAAAACTGTTAATGGACTTTGTGAAAAACAGTTCAAAACTGTTAGAAGAATATTGACAAACAGTTTGGAACTGTTAGTTGAAATTGTGAAGACAGTTGTAACCAACAGTTGCTGTGAACTTTAAAGTTGTTATATAGAGTTCAGAACTGTTAGTACAAACTACTACAACTGTTTGAATTAGTACAAACTACTACAACTGTTTGAAGACCTTGAAGCTGAAGACTGTTAGAAGGATAAAGAACTGTTGTGTTCATTAAACAGTTTCTGTTGAGCTATATTTGGAAAATCCTATCTTAGAAGATATCTCGAAATACTTTGAAGATTAACAAGATTATCTCAGAAGATAGAAGATTACCTAACTGTCAACAATTCAAGGAGGATCAAGAGTCTATATATACTTCATTAGATGATCAATTTAGAACGACGACTTGATCTCATTATTCAAAGCATTTGTTCTTATCGTTATTTATTTTTCTGAAAGTGTTTTAGCCTCTAAGTTTCTTGTTGAAACCTAAGAACAGTCTGTGTTCTTCGTCTAACAGAATAAGTTAGATTGGGGGTGAAGTTTGCTTTTGTAATCATTCTGGTTGATTAATAAAACTACTGTTTGATTGAATTAATCTTTGTTTAAAACCTTCTTTAATCAATTAAGTGTGATTCCGCAACTTCTTAATTGATTGTGATCATAGTTAAAGATTAACTTTTATTTTACTCTGATTGATTATTTAAAAGTTAGTTCTTGTTATTTGATATAATTTATATCCGATCCTGACAAGTGGTATCAGAGCATTATCATTAAGGTTCCTTTGATCACCGGTTGAAGGTTTTTGCTTTATCTTGCTTTAATAATTTTTTTTTTCCTTTTAACTGTCTTTAAATCAATTTGTTTCAATGGATTCTAGTGGATCTTCTGATGAAATTCAGGTATCTTCTAAACTATGTCCTGGTGAATGTAGAGCAATTGTTAAAAGGTTTAGAGAGCACAACAAAAAGGTATGTGCAGCTATAAGTAAAATGGAGGAGAGAAGGTATGAAACTAGTGCTGTTATTGAAAGCTTTGAAAAGAAAATCAAAGATTATCAAGCTAATGAACTGCAAATGGATTATGATAGAAAGTATCATAAGTGGGAGAAGGAGCAGCTTCAAGAAGAGATTGATAGTCTAAAGAAAAAGCTAAGTGAAAAGGAAAGTAAGGTTGATGAGTTAACCAAGAAGTTGGAGGGTGTTGATATTGATCTGAGCATGTTCAAGGCAACAAATCTTAAGCTTGAAACCTTGTTACAATCTCAAATCAGAGATAAGGTGAAAACTGGTTTAGGATATAAACAGACCCCACCTCCATACAATCACAATTACATAACTCCCATGTCTGAAGTAGCTGATAGGTATGTCAATGATCCATTAGAAGCAGAGTTGCAGTCAGCTGATCCAAAACTTGAAAGTGATGAAGAAGGAGTTGTGTATGAAGTGAGTGATAACAAGAATGAAGGAGTTGTGAAGAAGGAAGAGGTCATTCCATTTGAAAATCACATCTGTTGTGAACCCATAGCCACAAAATCCTCTTTACAGCCTGTGGTGTTTGTAAAAGCATCCTCTGATTCCTTCACCAGTGAGCCAAAACCTTCCAAACCTGTTTATTCTATAAACAGTTTCACAACTGCTGCAAACAGTCCCCAACTTTACACTAACAGTTCTAAACCGAGCCCAAACAGTTTTAAATCACACATCTCAACTGTTAGTGTTAAGTCCAAAGGAAAAGAGAAGGTTGATGAATTTCAAATTGAAAAGCCCAAGAAGAAGGCTGCAAAAGCACAGACTAAACCCAGTTCTGTAAAAAGGCATACTGAAATGCCTGCATGCACATGCCAAAAGCATGGTGTACAAAAGTTTCCTCAGTCAGCACCTGTTAGAGGAAATCAAAGAAATAGGAACCAGTTCTGGTCACAAAGAACTGGTTTGCCTATTGTGAAAACTAAAAAATGCTATATATGTGGGAGATCCAATCACTTGGCTCAAAACTGTTATTATAACCCACAGCTGTATAGCACCAAGAAACCAAGTTTCAAAAGGCAAACTAACAGTTCTAAAACTGTTAAGTCAAAGCAGATTAACAGTTCTAAGACTGCTAAGCCAACACTGGCAAACAGTTCTACAACTGCTACATCCAAACCAACTAACAGTTCTAAAACTGTTTTAACAAAACCAAAAACTGCTGGTTTGGCTTGGATGAAAATTCAAAAACAAACTGATTCTGGAGAAGGTAAAACTGTTCTTCAAATTGAAAATCAAAAGGACTCACAAGTTGATTCATCTGTTTTACCAACTCCACCAGCTGTTTGTTCAAAGGTGTCCACTGTTAATCACAACAGTTGGAAACCACATGTTCTTACAAAATATTCTTCACACAAATTAGAGAAATCAAATTTGGATGAAATCAAAAAGAACAAAACTCTGTTTAAGTATTATGACTTGAATGGTATACCCAAGACCTGCATGGCCTGGGTACTTTCTGCTACTAACTGATTTTATTTGTGCAGAGCATTCATAGGGCCAATCATGGATCTATCTGGCATGTGGATAGTGGATGCTCACATAACTCGAAATCCACATTGTTTGAAGGATTTCAGAAGCATCAATGGTGGATTTGTAGCATTTGGAGGAAATGCTAAGGGAGGAAAAATCACAGTTGTTTGAAATACTACTAACAGTTTTCAATTGTTAGCATATGGCCTGCACAACTGTTAGGCAAAATCCATGTGCATCTGAGGGGGAGAAACTCGTCTAATAACCGTTCTACTTTCTAACAAAACAGTCTTCAACTGTTAGTGTGTAGAATGCACAACTGTTAGTGTCTCTTTTTGATGTATCCCCAGGTTTGTGCAAACTTTCTTAAACTTTTTGATGCCAAATCTAAAAACACACAAGAGGGTCATTATTCCCTCTGCTCATGTGGCTTCCACTTTGAGCAAACTGTTGATTAATGGCAAGAGTTTCTCTGGTGCCATAACTCCTCCACTCTCTGAAATGGTGGAGTTTTTGTCAAGAAACAGGACTGCCAGTGTTGAGCATGAAACCCATCGTATTGCTACACCACCAACACTGGAACCCACAGTCCAAGATACTCAAAATTCCCAACCTGCTTCTTTTGAAAAATCTACAACACAAGCCCCTGCACTAAAAGTATTTAAAAAGAAAAAAAAAACTGGTGGTGTTCCTTCCACCACAGATAGTGAACCCCAAACTGTTAGCCCTGCACAGGAGCATTCACCTGTGTAGAATATCGAAAGGGAACCTTTGGTGCTGTCTCCCAGGCACAATGAGGAGGTGATCATTCCTCAAGAGGGTGATCATATGGTCTTTGAGGCTGACACTACTGTTTTATCCGCAAGGGATAAACAGGACAGTGTTAACATAGCTAAGACCTCAACCATGGCAACAGAGACTAGTAAAACAGTTTCTGGTAATCCCCAGAACCAAGAAAAGAGGGGTACTGATGGTGATACTCAGGGGAGTAAGCCACCAGTGAAAAATGTCGATGATATGGTCACAGTGGAAACACTGGATGACATTGAGGCTAGAATGAAACATAATGCATTGACGAATTCAAACTTTGCACCTTTCTTTGCTGCATACGTGCAACTCAAAAGAAGATTGCCTTACAAAACAAAAGGATTCTTCAACAAGACCAGCAAATCAAGGTTTTGACCAACAGTTTGAAGCACGCTAATGAGGTAATAAAGCTACATGATCAAGTGCTCCAACAGTTGACAGCTGCTGTTAAACCTCCTTCAACTGTTCCAATCAAAAAGGGGGAGAGTTCATTACTAATAGTTTACTTTGCATAAATACATGGAATTCATTCTTCGCTTATGCTTAATTTGTCTGTGATTGAACACGATGATCGAAAGAACTTAAAGATTTTGATCAATTCTTTAAGTTAGGGGGAGATTGTTGGGAAATTAGCTAAGACATTAAGACTGTTGAAGATGCAAAGTTAAAACTGTTAATGGACTTTGTGAAAAACAGTTCAAAACTGTTAGAAGAATATTGACAAACAGTTTGGAACTGTTAGTTGAAATTGTGAAGACAGTTGTAACCAACAGTTGCTGTGAACTTTAAAGTTGTTATATAGAGTTCAGAACTGTTAGTACAAACTACTACAACTGTTTGAATTAGTACAAACTACTACAACTGTTTGAAGACCTTGAAGCTAAAGACTGTTAGAAGGATAAAGAACTGTTGTGTTCATTAAACAGTTTCTGTTGAGCTATATTTGGAAAATCCTATCTTAGAAGATATCTCGAAATACTTTGAAGATTAACAAGATTATCTCAGAAGATAGAAGATTACCTAACTGTCAACAATTCAAGGAGGATCAAGAGTCTATATATACTTCATTAGATGATCAATTTAGAACGACGACTTGATCTCATTATTCAAAGCATTTGTTCTTATCGTTATTTATTTTTCTGAAAGTGTTTTAGCCTCTAAGTTTCTTGTTGAAACCTAAGAACAGTCTGTGTTCTTCGTCTAACAGAATAAGTTAGATTGGGGGTGAAGTTTGCTTTTGTAATCATTCTGGTTGATTAATAAAACTACTGTTTGATTGAATTAATCTTTGTTTAAAACCTTCTTTAATCAATTAAGTGTGATTCCGCAACTTCTTAATTGATTGTGATCATAGTTAAAGATTAACTTTTATTTTACTCTGATTGATTATTTAAAAGTTAGTTCTTGTTATTTGATATAATTTATATCCGATCCTGACACTACGGTATACAGAAAGTGTTGATATGCGGTATGTGTTTGATATGCGGTTTGTGAACGGTTTTGATATGTTGTATTAAATTGAAACGGTTATTTGACCCATTTTGATGATAAATGTTATGCGGGATTCAGGGGATGGGGTCAAATATATTTTTGGGACGGGCATGGTTATTTGATAACTTTATTAATGGTCATCTTTAATGTTTTTACGGATTTTGTTATTTTAACCCTATTGACTCACGAGGCGTAAGCTGACACTCGTTCTTTTGAAATGTGTCGTGTACTCGTGCAGGTGATTTAGAGCTTGGCTTTGTGAGACGGGGTTCACTATGGGTAGATAGTTTATGGACATTGATACCAATGAATAATTTAATACTTCTTTTATGGTTTGAATTCTGTAACGGTTTTAACGGTTTGAACACGGTGTGACACCGTGGTACTAATGGTTTACATTAATTATAATTATGGTTTGAGACTTCCGTTGCTATTTGTTATTAAATATTAAAAAAATTTAATTAAACGATATTTTCGGAAATCACGGTGTTACAAGTTGGTATCAGAGCCAGGCTGTGAGTGAACTAAGTGTTGAGACCGGCACTTAGACTCACGACTAGATCGGCTCGAATAGGATTGACTTGGAGTTTTGGGTGATTGGGTGAGATTTGAGTGCTTATCTGCTTTTCTTACTTTTGAGCTTGGATCATATTCTCTGATCTTAGTACTTGGTTAGACCCTAGGGAGTTTTGTTAGGGTTTGTTGTGTTTGGCTCAACTGATGTGAAATTTGGACCTTCAACGAGTACCCGAAGTGTCAAGATTTCGCAACCAATGCCCAACTTGCTATTTCTCTTGCTACCAGATGGAATAGATTGAATGCTCTACTGTTTAGATAGATTTTACGATTATAATTATATGGAATTACTCGAAAACTCGATTTTTACGTGGATCGATTTGATCGATTATATATTTATGTGTGTGTGTGTGTGTGGGTCGATTTGATCGATTATTATATGCATGCATGGATCGATTTTGTATGTTAGCATGTATGTATGCTTGTATCGATTTTGTGAGTATATATGTATTTAAAACATGATGATTATAATAATTGTTGATATAAATATATTTAAGAATACATATTTATGAACGGAGAACTGATTTGTGTGTTATTGTGTTCACAAGAACAACAAAGGCTCAGTTAATAGACAACTGAGTGGAACGAAGTTTGAGATTGAGGTGAGTGGACTTTAACTCAATGGTGGTACTAGTTGTGATTATGATGATTATCTGGATTCATATTATTTAATCATGCGAGAGATTGTTTAATTTGATATGATTGTTCAGAGATTGGTATTATGATTGTACGGAGATTAATTTTGTGATCGTATGGTGATTGGCACTGTGATTGTGCGATTATTGGACTTTGTGTTTATTGATTGCAATCGAGTCCAAGATATGTGCACGGTGAAGATTACTGTGCGCATGCTGTCTTTGAGGGAGGTTAGCCCGGTTTGTTTTGGGCTGGGCTGGGTTTCTTCTGGTTGTGCTGTTGTACACCCTATGTTACATTCATTGTAGCAGAGGGGGTTTAACTGTGCCAATTAGCAGATAGTCATCGGTAAACCTATGCTTTGGCCGGCATATGGGTTGAAGGTTCCTGCAGAACCGTTGTACCTCTAATGATACGTGTTGCCCCGCTCTTGAGTAGTCCTTGTGGGTCATGTTTCTGTGACATTTGTTGTGATTATGCTATTGTTGTTTGTGGTTTGGATTCCATTCACTTAGCTTTGTGCTAATTCCCCACCATAACTCTCTGTTGCAGGTTTTGGTGAGCTTCGGTAGGTGGTTGTTTATATAGGGGAAGTTTGATCATCGCTCTGATATTATGTTTCAGAAAAGATGAGCCATCTTTGTGAACTCTTTTGTAACACAAAACGATATACTTGTTGTAGAACAGTATTGGTTTTAAGTTTGTGGGCGTTGCTTTTTTTACTATTTTCTATTGCAATACTTCCGCTGTGTTTTAAAAAAATGGCTTGTGTTTTACGTTGTTACAAGTTTGGTATGAGAGCCCTGGTTTGGCATGCGAGCACGGCTAGAGTGTTCAATTCCCAAATCTTGGCTCGAGGTTGGTCAAACATTTCCTGTGGGGGAATCAGAGTGTTTGGATTTTTTTTGTGTGTTGTGGTTAGCATGTGTGTACTAACGGTTTATCTAATAAGTGCTGAGATGTTGTGAGTATTATAGATATGGCTGACAAAGAGATCCCGACTGAGACTCCTGTAACCCTAGCAAGAATTGGAACTTTATCAACAAGTAATATGGAAATACCTACTTATGCCAGAGATGCAGATACTAAAACTAAACCCGAGCAGTGTGAGTATATCCATAAACTAGAAAATGAGATACAGGAACTTCGAGATACTGTTCGTAGTCTGGAACAACAGAAATTTATGCAGAATGAACAAACTCATATGTATTCGATTGTTATTCCTTCAACTACAATTCTATCACAAATGACACACAACCATTGTACTATTCGTTTACAACTCAGGGAGTTTATCCTTATCCGTACATGGGATTTACACAACTTTCCGATTATAGGCCAGTTTTGGATTATCAATCGTCTGAATATCGTAGTATCCCAGATCTTAATGTAACTCTGAGTTATTTGTCAGAAATGGTAAAATTTTTGGAGGCATGTAACCTTGAGAATAAATTGAGAATACAATATGCGATCCAAATTCTAGAGGTCGAAGTCAAGGCTAAAGACAAGAGAAACCGAGACAAGACTTCTCAACGGAAGTCAAGTTTTGAACATTATAGTATTCAACGGAGGCAGAGAGGGCAAAGCAGTCAAGAACATGGAAACGAAAAATTGCGATGGTGTTGCAAGTGCAAATCTATTCATACCGAGCCTTGTACACCCCAGACCTTACGTTGTGTTCGATGTGGAATGTTTGGTCATGAGCTTAAGAACTGTACATTCCCTTTCAGTGTTTGTTGGAATTGCCAGAAAGAAGGTCATCAGGCGAGTGACTGTTTGTCTGACAAGAAAATATGGTCAGGGTTTGGAGCGGTAGATGTCGGAGAATCTTCGTCAGCAGTGGGACAGAAGAGAAAGGATCCTATATATTTCGCCTGAGGGTAGAGCATTTCGAAGATCAGCAAATAATGCTGCTACAAATGAAGATGATATAACGGGTATGTTTTGATAAACTTTATACTTATATGCATGTTACTTGATTTTGGAGCTAATTGCTCTAGTGTTTATGTGGCTTTATGTGATGATTTAGAAGTAGAGATAACTGATGATAACTGTTTGCTAATTCATTTCTGTTGATGCTTATATATGGGATTGATATTCTGTTAAGTATGTGCTGGTTGAGTCGGTTTAGAACAAGTATTAAATTACATGAGAAGTTGTTTTCTGATTAATTAAATTACATGATGCATGATGTAATATGTGTGAATAAATGTTAGAGCACAACCGGTTTCATCTTTGATTTATAAAGTTTTTTCTTCTCATTTTGGATAAGTATGTATTCATACTTTGGTTGGAAAAGGAGGAACAACCAGTTTCTGATATTTGAGGAATTTAGAACACCTAGAAATGTTCTCAAGAAGGTGTGCCGATTTCCGTACCAGATAAGTTTGTGATCGTGTTTATGGAGGATATATCTTGAATTATTCTAAAACCGAGTCTGAACACGGAGTTCACTTGAGACGAGTTCTAGAAGCTCTGAAACGAGATCAACTTTGTGCAAAATTTTCAAATGCGAATTCTGGTTACGAGAAGTACACTTTTGAGACATATGATTTATATTGACGGAATTAAAGTTGATCCTGCGAAAGTTGAGACTGTGATTAATTGAAACGCTCCGAAGTCACCTTTAGAGATTAAAAGATTTCTTGGGTTAGCAAGTTATTGTTGGAGTCTGCCCACTGACATAAGTACATTGGTGTTACTGCTGATGAAGTGCGAGCCTATTGGGTCACATGCCAAGGATTGATCCCGACAGCTTACTGATAAAGAGAGAAGGTCCAAAAATCAAATTGTTTGATTTTAGGGCTTCACGGCCGTGAGGGATGCTCCACGGGTCGTGAAGCCCACTGCCCTCACGTTTGACTCAACGACTCTCATACGGCTCGTGGAGTCTTCACGGGTCGTGAGGGGTCGTGAAGGGGTCGTAGAGGAGACGCCCTCACGAGTCACTCGAACGCGGCACGGGCCGTAAAGGACTATGGCCAGTCATGGCGCATTTAGCCTTCACGGGCTCTTCACGGGCCGTGAGAGGCCGTGAAGGTCTGTCTGCATGAAAATCTCTTATTTCATTGGGCCATTTCTTGGTCCAATGGGAGATAACCTCTAATCCGGCCATATGTGTTTGGTATGGGTCTGGAACAGATGAGCTAGTTGCATGAGACATGTTTTTGCACTCTCTCTCTCTCTAGAACATATTCTCTCTTGGTATCTTGAAGGAAAACACACATTATACACTAAGTAGTTATTCTTGAGTGTTGTGTGAGCTCCGGTGGTGCAAGAGGAGAAGCTTCAAGGGCTGTTCCGGTACATGCAGTCATTGTGGATGTTCATGTGATGGAGTACTAGCATACGGGGGTCGAACCAACTTGGTGTGGATCAACGATAGAGGAGAACACACTCGGGTTCTCGGATTCATCCCACATTGCATGCTACAGCCGGTTCTTACAAAGGTATTGAGGTATTTTCAGCCCTCTCCTTTGTTCCTTTAAGTTGCAATTGTGTTTTGTAGAGAAATTATCACTTTGGAACATGTATGGACCTGTTTTTGTACGGTTTTTGAAACTTTTGTTTTATGCTTCCGCTGTGTTTTCTCCATACCGTGTTCCAACAGTTATTATCGCAGATTTATTAAAGATTTTATTGAAATTACGGGTTCGTTGCCAAAACTAATTCTGTTGGGGAGATAGCAATATCAAAACTGTCTATTAAGTAAAATAGGATTTGATGTTAACAAAACCACATATTCAGTTTTGGACTTAGTTAAATGAAAAACATGTGTTGTTTTTCATGTTAGACTTAAAGAAAATTATAAGTAAGAAGTGTCAGCTGAAGAAAACAAGTGTCAGCTGAACACTGAGTATCAGCTAAAGGACAAGCTTCAGGAAGATCAGCTGAGAAGAAAAGATCTGTCAAAAAGCATCAGCTGAGGATCTACAATGGATCAGCTGATGGTCCAAAACCATCAGCTAAGTAAAGTTTCAAGATCAGCTGAGCTATCAAGGATCAGCTGACACAATCACATTGATCAGCTGATGCCTCCAATCTGTCAGATAAGGTATTTACTACTTATCCAATCTTTTCTTCATAAGCTGATCATACTCAAACGATTAGCTGAGCCCTTGAGATCAGCTGACAGTTTAGTTTGATCAGTTTATTAGCTATACGTTGATTTGTGTTATCAGCTGAGTAATTCGATCAGCTTAGCAAATCCAGTCAGCTGAGTCTTTCACATTTATCCTTAGCTGAGCAAAATTATATTTGCAGTTCAGTGTCTGTTAGCTGAGTTACTATTCTATAACTCAGATAATAGCTTTTCTATGTAATATTTTCTTTAGTCAAAGGCAGAACATGTGTTGTTCTTATTATGCCTTAGATCTTTCTTTGTAAAAGTACTTAGCACTTTTTGTATCTGCAAAGAGACAAAAAGGATAGATCTTTATCCCCTGGAAAAGGAGAAAGATACTTTTGAAGAGAAGATCTCGAAGATATGCTGCTTCAACTAAGTATGGCTGGCAACTCTATACTTAGTAAAGTCAAATTTTCAGAAAGCATGGTGTTGATTAAAGCACAAGCATGGAAAGAGAAGTTTACTTTCCCAAGACATAAAGGTAGTACTTTAATAATATAATAATAGATAGTGGGTAAACCCCTTACTGAAAAGTATGTTTACTCTACAAACTTTGCTTGTAAAGTTAACTTACCTTCCACCCACTACTTTTATCTATTATAATATTATTAAACCAAGTACCTTTGTCTCCTTCTCTCCTCATCAACCCGGACACCACTTTGCTTATATATACTCATGCATGGAAACATGCTAAGTATGCAAATAGATAGAGTTGAACACTGAAATCTCATCTGTTGAGAATTAGAAGAGTTAGCATTTTACTTTCAGTGTAACAAACTTGTTCATGTGTTGAACATCTTAAACAAAAGTTGTTTAGGATTAGCTTAGTCTATGTGTTAGACAAATTTAGTTGCCACCTTTTATTGAACTTAGATTTTCCGCATCTAGTTCATGTAATTCTTGATTCACATCAATAAGAATTATATAAAAGTAAACCGTGAGTCTCTTAAATTTTAATTTGCTAAAGTTTGTATTCAACCCCCCCTTCTACAAACATTTGTTGTTGTAGTATCCATTCGGGACCAACAACTGGTATCAGAGCAGGCTAGATAACTCATATCTAAGATCTGTTTTGCTTACTCTTCAACTGCTTCTACCCCACACTACAAAATGGCCACTCCTGGTGCTGCTTCTAACGGTTCTTCCAACAATGGCTCACTCACAAGGTGTCCAATGTTTGATGGAGAGAACTTCTCTCTCTGGAAGAGTAGAGTTCTTCTCTATATGTCAAGCCTTGATGATGTGATGCTTAAAACTGTTACTGAAGGTCCTTATGTTCCTTCCTCAACAATTCAAGTAACTGAAGCAACTGATGAAGTTCCTGCTGTTGAAAGACTGATTATAAAGTCTATAAATCAGTGGTCTGATGAAGACAAAAGGCTTGTTAATCTTGATGTTAATGCAAGAACAGCTTTAGTCTCTGCACTACCAAATGATGTCTATCATCAAGTTCTTAATTGCAAATCTGCAAAAGAGATGCTAGACACTTTGACTGTTGGCTATGAAGGTACTGAAGAAGTGCAGGAGAACAAGAAACTCCTTCTGGTTAGAGAATATGAGTTCTTCTTTGCTCATAAAGGTGAAAGTCTTACTCATACCTACACCAGGTTCAACTGCCTTATTAATGACTTAAGAAGGGCAGAGGTTCCAAAGAGCAATAAGGAGCTTGTAAACAAGTTTCTAGACTCTCTCCCAGAATCTTGGGATCATTTTATCACTGTGCTTAAACATGGTGAGAAAATCAAGGGTCTTACACTGGTTGGTTTATATGGAAACCTTATGAATCATGAACAATCAGTGAAACAAAGGAAACTCTCTACCAAGGATATGAAGGAGGCTGCAAAAGCTCCATCTACTGCCCTTGTGTCTAAGGATACAAGATCCAGGAGTTTTGCTGCAGTGGTGGATGAATCAAGTGATGAGGAGAAAGAGGAGGAGTATTCTGATGAAGAGCAAGTGGCTGATGGGGATGAAGTTTTGGAGAACATGGACAGCATTGAAGCTGCTGTTGAGCAGGCTGCCATGTTGGTTAAAAGGTTCAAACCTTTCTTGAAAAGAAAGGGTGTCAAGAGGTTTGAGAAGAAACCCTTCAAAGGAGAAAGAGCCATGTCAAAACCAAAGGCTTCTGAAGGTTGTTTCTCTTGTGGCAAGACTGGTCACTACGCTAGTGAGTGTAAGTCCAGAGGAAACACAGGCTTCAAGGGTTCCTCAAGCTCAGACAACAAGATTGATTATGAAGCTAAGTATAAGAAGCTTCTTGCTGCAGTCCTTGACAAGAAAAAGAAGAAATCTCAGAACAGGGTGCTGGTTGCTGAAGAAGAAGATTGGGTTGAGAAAGATCTCTCAAGTGATGAAGATGAGGTCCTCACAGCTCAGCTTAGTTTGATGGCCAACACAGCAAGTACAAGTTCCTTTGATGAGGACATGAAGAAAGCTGCTAAAGCTTGTACTTCTCTTGACTGGGATCCCTCTTCTATGTATCAGGTTGGTAATTTTATTAACTATGAAGATAATGAAAAGAACACTATGTTTGATTATCTGTGTGTTGAGTTTCAGTCAAATATTCAAAGAGAAAAGAAGCTAAAATTAGAAATATAATCACTAAAAGAGAGATTAAGTCTTAAAGATGAGAAACTGAAACTAATGACAAAACTGGAAGATGATTTAGCTAATCAAAAGATACTTAATCAGATCTTGGTAAAAGAAACCAGTGAAGCAACAATAAAGTTTAATGACCTTCAAAAAGTAGTTAGATCTTGGTGTATATCTGCTGAGAAGACCACTCAGTGTGTCAATGAGCAGATTCCAAAACAAGTTCAAACTCTTATTGGTGGAAATTATTCCCAAGCTGCTAACTGTGTTGATTTTAGCAAGGACATAAATATCTTAGAAAAAGCTAATATTTTACCTCTTACCTTCCAGAAGATTGTAAAAGGAAAAAGTATTATCACTAACAGATTTGTCAAAAGTAAAAGTACTCAGCTGAAAGATTCAACCTCTTCAAAAGTTGGTTCAAGCTCTATTGTTTTGACAGAAAGCAAAAGTACTAAAAATTTAATTGTGAAGGAAGTAAGTAAAGGAATGAAATCATTTGTTGATACCAAAGAGACATTCTGTTGTCAAACCTTGAAAGCTGATTCATTAAATTTAGGAACTCAGCTGACTGAAAATTATTTAGCTAATGATATTACATCAGCTGATCAAAAAGTAGATGATAACTGCTCAACTGATAGCCTGTCAGCTGATCGTGGATCCTCTTCTGTTTGTTTAGCTGATCAAACATCACTTCAAACTCTTTTAAAATGAGAAACCAAGGGAAAAGGACCTTTTGTTTACAAAAAGTCTAATTCTACCACATCTAAAGTTGATCAAAAACTTATTACAACTAAGGGTCAACCTAAGGTGACTGTGAACAAAGACCTTATTAGTTTACAGAATCAGTTGCAACAGCTGAATGGTGAAATCTGTCAGCTGATGACCCATAGTCATCAGAAAACAGCTAAGACATCTCTTAGGCAATTACCAACACATGTTAAAGGCTCTAAAAATAAAAAATGTTATAAATGTGGGAGCAAAGAACATAAGGCAAGTAATTGTTCTCTTGAAAGTAACTCAAGACAGCGGACTGATTTTGATAACACAGTTGTTTCTCTCATTCATAAACAACCTAATATGAAGTGGATAGCTAGGTGCAATCCACAGGGGTCTACTTAAATGTGGATGCCCAAGTATCACTAACCTTCTTTCAATCTCATCTATGCAGGGTCTGAACACATGGTATCTTGACAGTGGATGTTCAAGGACCATGACAGGTTGTAAAGCTTTGCTTAGTAACTACAAGAAGGAAAAGGGTCCAAGAGTGACATTTGGTGATAAAAAAATGTGGGCAAACAAAAGGCTACGGAGAACTTCATAATGGGAACTTAACCTTGTCCGAAGTATCATATGTTAAAGGACTTAAGTACAATCTCATCAGCATAAGTCAGTTATGTGATGGTGATCATAAAGTCCTCTTTACAAAGACAGGTGGTTCCATTTTAGATCAAGAAGGTAAAACAATAATTTGTGCAAAGAGAACCAAGGATGTATATACTCTTGATATGTCCTCTAGTGATCCATCCAAGTTAATCTGTTTGTATACAAAATCTGTAACTGACACAAACTGGTTATGGCCAAAAAGGCTTTCTCACTTAAACTTCAAAAATATAAACAAACTGAGCAAGGGTGAACTAGTGTCAGGACTACCTTCACTGACGTATGTTAAGCCTAAACATTGTTCTGCATGTGAGAAGGGAAAGCAACACAGGACTTCGTTTCCATCTAAGCAAGCCTTCTCCATTACTAAACCTTTCTACATGTTGCACATGGATCTATTTGGTCCTGTTGCTACTGCTAGTATTGGTGGAAGTAAGTATGCATTGGTGATGGTTGATGAATTCTCAAGATACACTTGGGTCATCTTTCTAAAAGCAAAGAGTGAGGCTGCTGAAGAAATAATAAGCTTCATAAAGAAGATGGAAGTGCTAAATGGAAATCTGGTAAAAATGCTCAGAAGTGATCATGGAACTGAGTTTAGAAATCAAACTCTAGAAGGATTCTGTGATGATAAAGGCATATCTCAAAACTTCTCTGCACCAAGGAGTCCACAACAAAATGGTGTAGCTGAAAGAAGAAACAGAACATTAATAGAAGCTGCAAGAACCATGTTGTGTGAGAGTGGGTTAGGATTCAATTTTTGGGCTGAAGTTGTCAGCTGTGCATGTTTGACTCAGAACAGATCCCTAGTCATCAAGAGACACAACAAGACTCCTTATGAAGTGCTCAAGGGAAGGAAGCCCAACATCAGCTTTCTGGATATCTTTGGGTGTCAGTGTTTCATTCTAAACCAGAGAGATCAATTGCAAAAGTTTGCACCAAAAGCTGATGAATGTGTTTTTGTTGGATATTCTGTGATCTCCAAAGCTTACAGAATCTACAACCTCAGAACAAAGGTCATAGAAGAATCAATCAATGTAAGTTTTAATGAAAATGACTTTGTTGCTTCCTGTTCTACTAATCCATCTACAGGTGAAGAATTCAATGATCTGCTACATACTGAAGACAACATTTCAGTATCAGCTGATCCACTCCCATCAACTGATGTAGAGGATTTAGATGAAACTGTTCCAATTTTATATCAAACCAATGCACATCCAATCCTAAACCAATCCACACTTTTACTGAATGATGAGAACCATGATTCAACATCAATGGACTCTAATTCCATATCAAATATTCCCTCATCAGTAGAAGTTCCATCAGATAACGTTCTTGAAAATCTGTCAGCTGATCAACCAGAAGTCTCATCAGCTGATCCAATCCAAAGAATTTTCACTCCAACAATCCAAAATAATCCAAACTCTCCCAGAATCCAAAATGCCTATAAGGATCACAAGAATCATTCTAAAGATCACGTCATAGGTAACATAGAAGCACATGTACTAACTAGATCAAAAGCTTGTAATTTCTGTTTATACACAGGTTTTGTTTCTATGATTGAACTAAGAAGGTGGATGAAGCTCTAAATGATCCTCACTGGATTAATGCCATGCAAGAAGAATTGGCAGAATTCACAAGAAACAATGTATGGACTTTGGTGCCAAGACCAAAGAAAAAATCCATCATTGGTACTAATTGGGTGTTCAGAAACAAAATGGATGAACAAGGGCTTATCATCAGAAACAAAGCAAGGTTAGTTGCACAGGGGTATTGCCAAGAAGAAGGTATTGATTATGATGAAACATTTGCCCCTGTTGCAAGACTTGAAGCCATAAGACTGTTTCTAGCGTATGCTGCCTTCAAAGACTTCAAAGTGTTTCAAATGGATGTTAAGAGTGCTTTCCTCAATGGAGAATTGAAGGAAGAGGTGTATGTCAAACAACCTCCAGGTTTTGAAGATGCAAGCAAGCCAGACCATGTATACTTCCTAAACAAAGCTTTGTATGGTCTAAAGCAAGCTCCAAGAGCCTGGTATGATACCCTCTCTTCTTTTCTAACCACCAAAGGCTTTATAAGAGGAAGCATAGATAGGACTTTGTTTATAAGGAAATTCAAGGGTGATGTAATTTTTGTACATATATATGTAGATGATATAATATTTGGGTCTACAAATTTGGATCTACAAATTTGGATCTTTGTAAAAAGTTTTCAAAACTCATGTCTGATAACTATCAGATGAGCATGATGGGTGAACTAAACTATTTTCTTGGACTTCAAATTAGACAAGAGGTTGATGGAATTTTCATTCATCAAACAAAGTATGTAAATGACTTACTTAAGAAATTTGAGCTTGAAAATTGTTCTTGTATGAAAACACCCATGTCCACTGCCTTAAAGCTTGGAAAGGACATTGATGGTAAATCAGTGAACATTACAGCTTATAGAGGTATGATAGGGTCTCTTTTATACCTCACTGCAAGTAGACCAGATATTATGTTTTCAACATGTCTTTGTGCTAGATACTAAGCAGATCCCAAAGAATCTCACTTAGCTGCAGTTAAAAGAATTTTCAGGTACCCCAAAGACTCTGATTTTGAGTTAGTTGGATACACTGACTCTGATTTTGCAGGTTGTACACTAGACAGAAAAAGTACATCTGGTGGTTGTCAGCTGTTAAGTGGAAGATTAGTCAGCTGGTCAAGCAAGAAACAGAACTCTGTTTCAACTTCAACAGCTGAGGCAGAATACATTGCTGCTGGAAGCTGCTGTGCTCAACTACTATGGCTGCAAAATCAACTACTTGATTATGACATACAGTTTGAAAACTCACCAATCATGTGTGACAACACTAGTGTCATTTCTATCTCTAACAATCCGGTTTTGCATTCTAAAACCAAGCATATTGAAATCAGGCATCATTTTCTTAGAGATAATGTGCAGAAAAAGAAAGTTTCATTGAATTACATAAACACTGATGTTCAATTAGCAGATATTTTTACAAAACCTTTGGATGATTCTCGGTTCAACTTCCTAATATCCAAACTTGGCATGTTAAATTTGTAAAATATTCCTTTCTTTGGTAGTTAATTTTTTTTTGAGAAATCAATTCCAGCTGTATGTGAAATGAAGTAATTATCTAATCTTCTTCATATCTTATGAATGGTGAATCAGCTAATGATATTCTCTCAGCTGACAACCATCAGCTGATACTATACCTCAGCTGATCAACCATTAGCTAAGACTTAGACGCTCATCTAATTGCATTCATTAGCTGACACTTATTTTATCTCAACTTGGATCAGCTGACACTCTCTTTTGTCAGCTGATGATTTTCAAAGTCAAAAATTCTGTGTCCACACACTTATTTTATTAATTTCTCAGTTGTATTTAATATTACTAGGTAATATTTAATCTCATTTAATTGTTCGTTAGTTTTCTGTGTATTTATTAACGATTCCGTGTATCACCTTTTTGCAGAAGTGACAGTTACTTTTTGAAATATATTTTGGTAACGGTTTAGGTTTCCAAGGAAGATATAAAGGTGTTTTTGAGCGGTTTTTCATCTCCTATGCTTTCAAATTGCCAAACACTCTTCTTCTATCCAAAATTGCAAACCCTAAACTCTCACTACTCAAAATCTCTTCACTCTGTAATCATGGTGACCTTCAACCCTGTTTCTACTCCAAATGCTGTTGCTGGTGAGAATGTGCCTGTAAACTCAGAAATCACCATTCATCCAAACAACTTTCTCATAAACACTGATATTCCATCGACCAAGGCAAACCAGGGATATGAACCTATGGTCGCATTCATAACTGCTCATCCTCTGTTTCCATGCCTCTCTGCTCATCCTTTCTTTATCTTCCCAAACATCATTGGTGAGATGTGGTACACTGCAAGGTACCATCCCGCTCAAGACCTAATCACCAGTACTTGTCTCAATGGCACCATCAACATCAATGTTACTGTCAACACTCTTCGACAAGCCATCTCTCTGCCTAACTTGGCCCCTTATCAACCGTTTGCTCAAATGGATCAAGTTCTGGAAGTTTTACCCCTGATTGGCTACCATGAAGCTGTTACCCATGGTCAGTATAAGTTTTCTGTGTTGTGACACCCATGGAAGTATTTGGCCAGTGTAATCACTCGATGCTTTGGTCATAAATCTGGAAGTTTTGATCAAATGAACCAAACAGAACAAATGGTTCTGCATGCCTTAGTCACAGGGAGGAATATTGACTTTGCTCAAGTCATATTCTCAGAAATGGTGGATAAAATCACTCTTCATCATAAGGTACTTAAGTTTGCTTGTACTTCATCATCTTCAATGGGAACAATATACTGGGATAGCTGCTGTTTTGGATACAATGACCATTCCTCAAATGGATCAAAGGATATTCCATTTGATAAGGGAAGAGCAAGGTCCTGCCATCACTGCACAAATGCAAGAGCTGATTGATATTGCAGCTGATGAAGAGGATATTGTAGTTGAAGAACAAGGTGTTGTTCAACCTGTTATTGATGAAATGGCTAATGATTCTGAGTCTCCAGATGCTGTTACGGAAAATTCTGAGCACTCTAATGCTCATATTCATGATGAGGCCAGTCTTAGAGAGGAAAAACCATTTGATGATGAACCAGCACAGGGTGAGCCTATTAATCCTGCTGCTGAGGATGTTGATGCAGAAGATAGTGGTGATAAAAATGGTGAAGATGATAATGATAAAGGAGATGATGACTTTCATGGTGGTGATGTTGGTTATGTTTATGTTGAAAATGTTCAATCTACAACCAGCTCATCTTCTCAAAGAGGGATGCCCATCACTGAATTCCCTGTCAGTTCCAGTTCTAGCACACCACAGAATCAACAAAGTGGTGGTGTAGCTGATGGTGATGATGCTGAGGAAGACACAATCTCTGACAATCTCATTCAACTGATTGAGATCAGCAAAACTCAACACATCTCAGGTATAATCTCTACCACTCTTGAGGATACTCATTTGGTAAACCCCACCAGTGAGAACCCAACCTCTCCTCCAGTTGTAACACCCCCACAACAGTCAAGCTCTAGTGTACTCCCAACAGTCACTAGTTCTACTCCCTCCTACACCCATACTGAATTAAGGTCACAAGAGCTTGTGCACTTTTCACAAGTCTCTGAGGTAGTGTTATCCACACCTCTGACCTCAACTCCACTAGTTCCCTCTTATGTTGAGGGGGAGCAAATGAAAGTTAACTTACCCCAACTGCCAGTGGATGTGCCCTCATAACATGACACATTTGTAAATATGGGACTCCTGCTATCTAGATCACCCTCCCAACAAGGTGATACCATTGAAAGACAGACCTCCTCCCAAGGTCATACTGTGTCTACACCTACATTGAGTCTATCCATACCCTTAGTAAGTTCACAACAGCTTACTAATGTAATAAGGGATACCCCACTGAGTGCAACCCTCACTCATACTCACATGCTTGCACCTGTATTTGATTCACTTCTTACACATGCTACTGCACTGCCTGTCAATACTAGTGGTATAAACCAACCATTAGCACAGGGCACACAATCTATTCCCAGTAATCTTATGCCTATATACCAAGGTCTAAGTGAGGGACCCCAATCTATTCCCGATATTGGCACTTCATATCAATCCACTCCTATCCAATATGTTCCATCCACTTCTTCTGAACCCTCACCCCAAATACTTCAAACTCTGCTATCTATCTCTCAAAAGATGGATAGTCTTCAAGCCTCCTTTACCTCTTTCCAAACCCAAACAGAAACTCAAATCTCTCATCTAACCCAAGAGGTTAAGTCACTTAAAGCTACCCAATCCCAACCCCAACCCACCCCTGCCCCAGTTGATCTATCCCCAATTCTTCATAAATTAGATCAACTCTTATCCCAAACTTCTCACCCTGCACCCACCCCTTCTCCTCCCATTTCAAACCAAACCATCACTTCCTTAACCAAACTATTTCTAATCTTCTTTCCCAAATCCAAACCTTAAGACCTTCCCCTCCTAACATTTCAGTAACCATTCCTGACTCACTTCTTAGAGTCCCTTATCTTCTCCAAACCATAGCTACTGATGTCTCACACCTAAGCCACTCCTCCAGCCAAAGGCACAGTGAAACAATTCAAGAATTCAACAAAATCACTGATGCTATCCTAAGCTTAAGACAACCTCCATCCTTTACCCAAACTCCTATTCCTATTACCTCTCCTTCACCTTCACCTATTCCTCCCTTTACCTCCACTCCTTCTCCATCTCTTTATTCTTTTATCCCACCATCTGTTGCCAAGCCTTCTGACAACTTTCCTTTTTCATTTGCTGATGACAAAAAGGGGGAGAAGTCAGCCTCGGATTCTACTAGCTCAAGCTCTTCACCAGATCATATTCAAGCAGTAGAAGCTGATAAGGCAGCAGCGGATGTAGCAGACCTCAATGAAGCAGAAACACTAAATTAATCAACTGCTGAGAGGGAAATCCATCTAAGGGGGAGCAACCTGCTCAAGATGAGCAGAGGCAAAAAAGAAGACTTAAACAAATGGCTAGAAGGAAGAGTGCTAAGAAGCCCAGACAAGATGAATCTTGTGCACCAATCAATGTGCCATCAGAAGATTCTGATGATGATGATGATAAAGATAGGGTGCCTCTGTCCTCTCTGCTCTACTTGAAAAAGCAGAGCCTCTCCACTCAAGCTCCAACAGTCCAAGCTTCCTCTCCAGTACAATCAAGTCAACCAACTCCCAGCAGCACATCAAGGAGAAAAGGAAAGAAAATAATGTCTACTGAGGAGATTGAAGTAGAAGAAAGAAGAGAGGAAAAGCTAACTCAAGATGATAAGAATCTTAGGAAGTTAAGTGAGCTGGATGCTGCACTTGGCACCTCAATTGAAGAGATTCTCAAAGCCAAGGAAAGACACCAGGACTTCACAACTCCTGAAGACCTTGTTGCCATCATACGTGCTACTGATGATGAGTTGAGAGAATTACAAGAAGAAGAATTAATCATGATGTCTTCTCAATCACATCCAGCACAAGTTGCACCACAGCAAGATGATCCTACTACCAAGAAAGTTCCTAAAAGAGGAAGAACTCACAAAGAAGCCATTCAAGCATTGCATGAGTTCAACTTTGGGGTTACAAATCAGCAATCAGAAAGGGAGATCAGAGAGCTCTTGGAAAACAAGAAGAACTTGGTAGATAGGAAATATCCAAATCTCATCTCAAGAGTTACTCCATATAAGGGTACAAATGAAGTTTCATATCTCAGAATAGTAAGAAAAGATGAAAGACAAACACATGAGAATGCCTACCTTCATCACTGCAAACTGTTCTCCTTCACTGAGATGATTAAGACTCTGTACCACCTCCTTAAATCCAAAAGTGAAATTTCCACAAGGTTCATAAGCAAACTTGAATACTGGATCAGAATGTATGTCTACCACAGGATATGCACTCATGATCAATTTGTGGAACATATTGATGTGATTGAGGATGCCTTCAAGAAATCCTCCAAAGCTTTTGTACCTGCTGAACAAATCATACTTAATCCTGATCATCCTTACCTGGCTGCCTATGAAAGTCTAAACACTGCTCTGCCCTCCAATATCGAACCAGAAATGTTTAGGTACATAACTGAACCTGAAAGAGGGATGTTCTTCAAGAACAGAGCTGGTATTTGGAAATTCCTAAGAGAATCTGACTTAGGAAGAGCCCCTAGAGAGCTGATATTTCAAGCTGCAACTTCAACAAGGGGACATACATGAAGTGATCACTTTGAAAGTCTGATTCAAGCAAGAGCTGAAGAGTTGTTAGCTGCAAATCCTCTGGACAGACTTCTGGATGTTAAAGAAGAACCTTGGTGGGAAGAAAACTGAAACTTCATAACTAGATTAGATGTAATTTCAACTTCTTAGAATAGTTCGTCTTCTGTAATTTAGCTTAATGTTCAAATTGTACAAACTCTGATGTAAATACTTTGATTCTGTAATCAAGCTTGAAACTTTGATCATGGACTACTTGGCTAAAATGCTAGTATAGATGACTCTTAGTAGATAGCTCACATAGTGTAAATATAGAAAATATCAAAATCCTAAAAACAGAAAAAGGATAGAAAAGATACCACAAAAACAGAACAATGGTACTTCATAAATGAAAAGATTCCCAAAAACAGAATATCAGGGAACACATATTAAAGAGTTACCAAAAACAGATAGCTAGGTAACCAAATTGCACTTAAAAGTTTTATCTTTACAAATCCGAGTCAAACTGATTCTTCTTAAATCATATGAGGTTTTGTCATCATCAAATAGGGGGAGATTGTTGGGGAGATAGCAATATCAAACCTAAATCAAACCTGTCTATTAAGTAAAATAGGATTTGATGTTAACAAAACCACATATTCAGTTTTGGACTTAGTTAAATGAAAAACATGTGTTGTTTTTCATGTTAGACTTAAAGAAAATTATAAGTAAGAAGTATCAGCTGAAGAAAACAAGTGTCAGTTGAACACTGAGTATCAGCTAAAGGACAAGCTTCAGGAGATCAGCTGAGAAGAAAAGATCAGTCAAAAAGAATCAGTTGAGGATCTACAATGGATCAACTGATGGTCCAAAACCATCAGCTTAGGAAAGTTTCAAGATTAGCTGAGCTATCAAGGATCAGCTGACACAATCACATTTATCAGCTGATGCCTTCAATCTGTCAGATAAGGTATTTACTACTTATACAATCTTTTCTTCATAAGCTGATCATACTCAAACGATTAGCTGAGCCCTTGAGATCAGCTGACAGTTTAGTTTGATCAGTTTATTAGCTATATGTTGATTTGTGTTATCAGCTGAGCAATTCGATCAGATGAGAAAATCCAGTCAGCTGAGTCTTTCACATTTATCCTTAGTTGAGCAAAATTATATTTGCAGTTCAGTGTCTGTTAGCTGAGTTACTATTCTATAAATCAGATAATAGCTTTTCTATGTAATATTTTCTTTAGTCAAAGGCAGAACATGTGTTGTTCTTATTATGCCTTAGATCTTTCTTTGTAAAAGTACTTAGCACTCTTTGTATCTGCAAAGAGACAAAAAGGTTAGATTTTTATCCTCTGGAAAAGGAGAAAGATACTTTTGAAGAGAAGATCTCGAAGATATGCTGCTTCAACTAAGTATAGCTGGCAACTCTATACTTGGTAAAGTCAAATCTTCAGAAAGCATGGTGTTGATTAAAGCACAAGCATGGAAAGAGAATTTTACTTTCCCAAGACATAAAGGTAGTACTTTAATAATATAATAATAGATAGTGGGTAAACCGCTTACTGAAAAGTATGTTTACTTTACAAACTTTGCTTGTAAAGTTAACTTACCTTCCACCCACTACTTTTATCTATTATAATATTATTAAACCAAGTACATTTGTCTCCTTCTCTTTTCATCAACCCGGATACCACTTTGCTTATATATACGCATGCATGGAAACATGCTAAGTATGCAAATAGATAGAGTTGAACACTGAAATCTCATCTGTTAAGAATTAGAAGAGTTAGCATTTTACTTTCAGTGTAACAAACTTGTTCATGTGTTGAACATCTTAAACATAAGTTGTTTAGGATTAGCTTAGTCTATGTGTTAGACAAATTTAGTTGCCACCTTTTATTGAACTTAGATTTTCTGCATCTAGTACATGTAATTCTTGATTCACATCAATAAGAATTATATAAAAGTAAACCGTGAGTCTCTTAAATTTTAATTTGCTAAAGTTTGTATTCAACCCCCCTTCTACAAACATTTGTTGTTGTAGTATCCATTCGGGACCAACAAATTCACTAGGAGTTGTTATTTCGATGGAATACCGACCAAAAAGGGAAGCGTTTCAGACTCTGAAGCCGTTGTGTGTCAGACTCATATCCTTACACTACTAGATGGATTTGATGAATTTGTAGTGTATTACGATGCTACGTTTGCAGGTTTGGGTTATGTGTTGATGCAGCAGGATTGAGTGATTGCCTATGCTTTGAGACGGTTGAACCTCATGAAAAGAATTATGTGATTCACGATTTAGAACTTGCAGCTGTCACTTTTGCATTAAAACTATGGAGACATTATTTATATGATGCGAAGTGTGTGATTTGTACTAACCATGAGAGTTTATAGTATGTATTTATACAGAAAGAGTTGCATATGCGGCAGAGACAGAGGTTAGAAATTATCAAAAGACTATTATTGTGAAATTCCTTATCAACCTGGAAAAGTCCTTGACTTAGTGGATGAATTGATACTTTCTTAATTGAAAACCTGAAGGATGAAGATATGAAGCCAGAGATTATGACCAAGAGAAAAGAGAGGATTTAATCAATAATTATCGAGGATTAAAGATTTACAAATCTAATATTTGAGTGCCTTTGCTTGGTAAACTTTAACCGTTGATTTATCGGAGGCTCACAAATCCAGATCGTCTGTCTATCCTAGTAACACCCAAAATGTATAACGATTTGAAGGTGTTGTAGCGGTGGTCTACAATGAAAATTGATGTGGCACAATTAGTAGGATCATATCATATTTGTGCATAAGTGAAAGTCTAACACCAGAAATCCTATGGATTATTGAAACAATTAGAGATACCTGAGTGGAAGTGAGAACATATTACAATGTATTTTATAACTAAATCCTCGAACGCAGCATAATCATAATATGATTGAGTAAATGTTGATTGATTAATGAAGAATGCTTATTTTTGCTACAAGTGAGACAATTACTCTTGATTTTCCTCCTGAGCTAGCAGGAATTTATGATACATTCAACATTGTTATATGCAAAAGTAAAGTTGAAGATGAGAGTCAGATTCCAATGGTGTTAGTTAAGTGGAAGCACAATTTGAGTTTGGATTTAGCCTAGGAAACTGAAGCAGATATGAGAAATTGTTACCCTCGGTTGTTCAATCGCGATAAGAATCCGAGGACGGAATCCTTTTAAGAGAGAGAGATTTGTAACATCTTAAATTCAGGCCTTGTCGTATTGTAGGTATTTCAAATATTTGTCTACGTGTTTATTTTAAAAGTATGCATTTATAGTATCGTTAGATTCATTTTTAAATAAGGATTTCAAATATTATTTTATTAGTAATTAATTATTTGAGATTGGTTGGTTATGTGACAAACTGTATATCTGAACGTACCGTTTTAAACACTGAAATATGTATGTATGTACTAGGGACCAAAAATTGAAGTATTAAATATAGCTTCATGAGTAAGTTTTGTACTCTTATGTGTGTGAAAACTAAGGTGTGTTTGAGAGAGAACGACTACAAGACTTGCTACTTGGAATTCTCCATCTTGATTTGTGTTGGTTAAATAATTGATTCAAGGTATATACATGATTCATGGTTACTAAATAACATGATTATGAGATGTTACCATGCTAAAATTTAGTAAGAACCACCATGATTGTGTTCTTGAAGAACTTGAAAAGTTGGTTTCTTGATTTGTTGGTTTTAAAATGTTTTATGTGTTCTTGATGTTAAGTAAGCATGTCTTATATGAGTTTATGAGTTAAAATCATGATTTAAAGTATATATATATAAAAATCAAAATTATGAATCTAAGGTGCTTGTTCATAATATGTTCTTGAGTTCTTGAAATTGATATGAAGTTATGAAGATGATATATTTGTATGTTTAATTGTAGAAGATGATGTAGGGGATAAGAGAGTTAATATAAATGAGTTTAATATGTTGGTGATGATGAACTTGAATTGGGAAGATAAAATGTTATCCAAAACTTTGACTTAATTGACCTACTTGCTTGGATTTGATATATATGTATATTATATGTATGTGAAATCGATTATGTATGTATGCATGTAGATCGATTACGAATTTTTATGTGTGTCTGTGTATATATATATAGAGTTAGGATTTGGAGAAAATAGTATAAAATATAGAACAAAGAGAACAGATCATGACCATCCATCAATTGAATCATACGGTGGAAGATTGTATCAGGCTATATAATTAATATGTGAGTAGGGGGCAATAAAGGAAAATCAAATACATACTACACCCATGAGGCCACGATCAAAACCTAATTCTCTCTCCTATTTCACTGGTGTGCTTCCAGCGGCCGATTTTCAGAACCGACGTCGCAGCCCTGACGCCATAGCCATCACCAACTCCGACGCCTTCCTCAACGTTATCGAATTACCAAAAGTATGCCTACACAAAATCCATTACCAGCCATTTTCAAGCGAGTCTCCTGTGATTTGATTCTTAAAAGTCCATCGATTTTGAAGTCGTATGAGGAGGACGACATTGTTTAGTATCGACAGTTCTGGTTGTCTTTTTTTCAATTTTGAGTTTTTAGTTGCTTTTGCACTTATTAATTTTTCGTTGCTTTAATTTCTATATGTGCTTCCACTTTCCAAACTGTACTTTGACTTGCTCTGTTGCTTTGAATTTTTAATCTTATGGTTTCATTAATTGATGTTTGTTTTTTTTTTCCCAAATTTCGTAGACCTTTTCAGATTTGATTGTTTCTTACAGGAACACTGATATTTTGTAACATAAAATGCAAAAGCAGCTATCTAATTGCACGAGAAATGCTCTTCGGGTGCTGGAACAATTAGAAAGTATGATAAGGTTCTATTAAGTGTGGGTTTGGAGAAATTAGAGAGAATATTGTAGAAGACATTAGAATTCTGATAAGATCTATTGAGAGTGATTTTAGCTATTTCCAATCATTTTCCATTGAACCCATTCACAAGTTGATATATGACCTATTTCTATTGCATATAGTTCTGATAAGGACCTGTTGGGATATGTGTATGGCCTATCTCAAATTTCAATCCTTTTATCTTTAATTGATTCACAGGTTTATGTTTGTTATTTTTATCTGGAACTCGTACATAAATATTTGCAGGTGGAGGAGCATGTAATCAATCATCAAGATTAATAAATTTTGATTTATACTACTTAGATGTGCATAAAAAACGAAAAGATTAGAGATATTGTAGATAATCATTATCATCTCTTCTTGGTTCAACTATTGCTTATCTATCTAGTTCTATTTAACTTTATTTCGAGAATAATTTTCTTATACACGGAGACTTTAAGGGTGAGGCATTCCTTTGGTTTAAAAACACATCAATTGTCGATTTCATGGGTTAGAATTACTCCATATATAATGTATTGAATCTAATCCTACCACCTCATAATCATTTACAGTTTATGTCATGAAGTTCGCCTACTCATTAATTTGTAAGTGATTTATTATTTTTGTTTCATTAGAAGGAAGATTTGGTGAAGTGAAACCTACTGGCACGCCAACGAATTCTATAGCAGATCATTGATAATCTCATTCTCAAAGGTGCCACAAATGGATGCATTATATTTGTGGCTGAGACTTATGAAGTAGGGCTATAAATCTTTAGTAATACAAGTTTATAATGTGAGGGGTGATATAAAAGCACACCCATTGTGGAAAACCCAAGGACTAATTGCTTTATTTTAAATGTGTGCATCAACTTTTCATACACGATGCAGTAATTATGTTTGGATGTATTAGTTTCAAATATGTGCATTATTTACAAATATAAACATTTTGTTTCTGATTTGAAGATTTATTCATCAATTAGTTTTGAGTATATATGACACTATTATTAAAGGTTTTTCTAGGGTATAAAATCAGATAATGATAATACGCAGCGGAATAAAACTCAAAACCCCCTCCAGTGATCTCATCTATCTTGTACAAGAAACTTAAATAGAGTAGAGGATAAAAGTTATACCTTTATGAAATAATCTTGAAACCAGAATGCTAAAGGTAGAACACCGCTACTGCACCACCTCGAACGAGCTGCTAGACCGCTTCAAGACTTTACCAAACGATCAAAATCGTGTCCTTATGTGCGTGTGACCAATCGCCGATCGCACCTTGGGGTGCCCTAGTGTTCGGCCGACGACAAGGGAGGAGGGGAGGGAGGCTAGGGTTTTTCCTTGTTGCAATTCAAATGTTCTAATGTGATTCCTGAGGCTTAAAAGGTTATTTATATGTAAACCTTATAAAGCCCAAGCCCGTTTAATTAAAGCCCAACTTTAATTAAACTATTAGTTAATTGAAGAATATACCCTTTGACCTTTCTAATTAATTAATAACTAATAATTAATTGGTCCAATGAATATTTAAACTAAATATTAATTCCTCCTTTAATATAATAAATAAATATTATTATTTTTCCTCTCAATAATTAATTAACTAATTAATTATTCCACACACATAACTTGGTAAAATCCAATTGGTTCTAATTGGGTGTGTAGCAGTGTGATCCTTTAGTGTCTCATAGCATTGGACACGATGCCACGTGTTATCTATCTCTGCACATAATCCAACAGACTCTCACTTGTGCAAGATAAGTAACACTTCTTGTACACCGTTAACCTAAGGAGGTCCCCAGCCAAACACTTAGGTTAACCAGGCTATAAGATCTCTTACATCTAGAGATATAATCCATACTTGGATTACACAGGCTTTTCCCTTTGCATCGCGATATTCCGTAATGTGAGTAATAGACATGGAACAGGGATCTTATTCTAAATACTCATATTTTCTCGACTCTGATCTCGACACTCTGCAGTTACGGTTTACCGAATGAAATCTATCATTCTACTCGAGCGCGTCCACGCATTTTCAGTAGTCTCAATCATTGAGGGGCCCTGAAACATCTCTCCTAAAAATAAGGTGTAAATCCCATCTTGACTATTTGCAATTTGAGCACATAGTCTCCGATGCACCTAGACATGCCCCTTATAATCACCCTGTTACGGTGTGACGTTAGAACGCACTAAAGTACAGAAGTTACTATGCCCTAAACACAAAATCTCAGGTCTAAGGACAACCTATCAAGTTTACTTATGATGATGCTCCATGAAGTAAACTCGATGCGGATCATTCCCAATATTTATCCCTCCTGATAAATATCTACAAATATTTGGTCACATCCTTGTGCTTTTATTCAAACCAAATAAATCATAAAATATTCATAATAGCGTTATCTCCTTAATGTATCTCCCACTATATTAAGTAGCTATGGGCATTTAGACAATTCATAACTTGATTTGTCATGGATGAGTTAAAACATGCTAAAAATAGACAACAAGAAATGATTATGTAAAAACCTCATATTTCAATCCCATGAAATGTAATTACATAATAGAAAAGGTCTCAAGTTACATCTATAGTAAAAATCAATAACTTGAACTAGCTGCTATATTCTAAGTACTGCATTCCTATAGAATTCGCATGTCTCTCATGCTTAGCTCTACCTAGCGGCTTCGTCAACAGGTCAGCTACGTTGTCGTCCGTCGGTATCTTTTGCAGTCTAATATCTCCTCTTCCAATTATCTCTCGCATTAGGTGATTATATTCTGAGTACATGTCTGGTCCGCTGTTGATCTCTTGGCTCTGTAGCTTGCACCACAGCCCTAGAGTTATCACAGAATATATCAATCGGTCTAGAGATCCTGGCAACAACTCTCAGATCCGAGATAAAATTCTTTAGCCAGACAGCCGCATCACTTGCCGCAATATACTCTGCCTCTGTAGTCGAATCTGCTATTGTATCTTGCTTCTGACTTTCCAAGATATAGCTCCTTCGTTTAGGGTAAAAACAAAACCTGACTGCGACCTAAAGTCTTCTCTATCGGTTTGGAAACTAGCATCAGTGTAACCAGTTACACTAAGCTCATCCATCGAACCTCCATAAAATAAGAACATGTCTTTTGTCCTTCTCAAATACTTGAGAATATTCTTGACATCTACCCAATGAGCTTCACCCAGATTTTGTTGATATCTACTCGTGACACTTATGGAATAAGCAACATCGGGCCTAGTACATAACATGGCATACATAATTGATCCAATTGCCGAGGCATATGGAATCAATTTCATCTTATCCTGGTCTTGACTAGATACAGGACACTGAGCCTTGCTCAAAACCGTGCCAGACTGCATTGGAATAAATCATTTCTTGGATTCATCCATCTTGAATCTTTTCACGACTTTGTCGATGTATGTACTTTGACTAAGTCCAATAAGCCGCTTAGATCTATTTCTATAGATCTTAATACCAAGTATATAAGCAGCTTCTCCCAAGTCTTTTATCTGGAAATTTACCTAACTAGGATTTTACTCCTTGTAATACTGGTACATTGTTTCCTATTAGCAGTATGTCATCTACATACAAGACTAGGAAGGTTACCGTGCTCCTACTGAATTTAGTGTAAACACATGACTCGAACTCACCTTTGGTAAAACCAAACTCTTTGATGCGCTAATCAAAGTGTAAGTTCCAGCTCCTAGATGCTTGCTTTAATCCATAGATGGATTTTAGCAACTTGCATACTTTATTAGGATTCTTTGGATCCGCAAAACCATCCAGTTGTATCATATATACGTCCTCTGTCAAATTCCCGTTAAGGAAAGCGGTTTTGACATCCATTTGCTATATCTCATAGTCAAAATATGCTGATATGACCATAAGAATTCTAATTGTCTTAAGCATTGCCACTGGCGAAAAATTTTCATCATAGTCAACACCATAACTTTACGTGAAACCTTTTGCCACTAGCCTAGCCTTAAAGGTATTCACCTTTCCATCCATGTCGGTCTTCTTCTTGAAGACCCATTTGCACCCAAAAGCTTTGCAGTGTTGAGGCAAATCCACTAACTCCCAAACTTGGTTGTCATACATGGATTGCATCTCTACCTTCATGGCTTCTAGCCATTTCTCAGATTCTAAATCTGAAGCAGCATCTTGGTAGGTAGTGGATTCTGAAAGATCCCCTTCGTCTTGAGCAACTAGGAATCCTAGATACCTATCTAGCTCATGACGAGACCTACTAGACCTGCGAAGGTCTTGTGTTTGCACTTTTTCCTCAACCACAGACTCGGGTTGGGATTCAACAATTCTTTGTTGATATACAGGTTCGATCATCGGTGATGGTGTTACCTCATCTTCTTCAATCTTTTGAAGCTCTATTTCATTTCTTGGAATTTCTGAATTTAGAAATTTCTCTTCCAAGAATACCCCATTACGAGCAACAAAGACTTTGTTTTCGTCTGGGCTGTAGAAATAGTATCCCATGGTTTCCTTGGGATAGCCCACGAAGATACACTTATCTGATTTGGGATTGAGTTTATCTATGACTGTTCGCTTAACATACACCTCACATCCCTAAATCTTGAGAAAAGACATTTTGGGCTTTTTCCTCGTCCATATCTCGAACGGTGTCTTTTCTAGCGATTTTGTCGGAACCCGGTTCAGCATGAACGCCGCTGTCTCGAGTACGTGCCCCCAAAACGACAATGGTAATGAACTTCGACTCATCATTGATCGTACCATGGCAAGCAATGTACGATTTCTCCTTTCTGATACACCATTCATCTGAGGTGTATACGGAGGTGTGAGTTGTGAGTTGTGAAACAATCCCACATTCCTTCAAATGATCGTCGAATTCTTGACTCATATATTCGCCACCTCGGTCAGACCGAAGCAACTTTATCTTCTTTTCCAGCTGATTTTGTACTTCATTATGAAACTGTTTTAACTTGTCAAAACTTTCAGACTTTAGTCTCATAAGATAGACATAACCAAATCTACTAAAATCGTCAGTAAAGGTGATGAAGTACCGGTATCCTCCTCTAGCCTCAGGAGTAAAGGGTCCACATACATCTGTGTGTATTATCCCTAGTAGCTCACTTGCCATTTCATTCTGACTGTTGAAAGGTTGCTTTGTCATTTTACCGGACAAACAAGATTCGCAGATATCATGACTCTAAGTCAAATGGTTCTAGAATTCCGTCATCTCGGAGTTTCTCTTTGCGTTTCTCATTTATGTGTCCTAAACGACAATGCCAGAGGTAAGTCTGATTCAAGTTACCCTTGGATCTTTTACTTATATGATATATGCCTTTGTCATTGTTATCTAGATTTAGCGTATATAGACCATTTTGAGGAATAGCTTTAAAATAGAAAAGATCATTTTTGAAACAAGAAATAATTTTACTATTCAAAACATAACTAAAACCATAGTCTATAAGCAAATCAAATGAGATAACATTCTTGATAAGTTTAGGAGCATAATAACAAGGTTCTAGTTCTAAGACCATGCCAGAAGGCAAACTAAGACAATATGTCTTTACAGCTTCAGCACCAACCATGGAGCCTTCGCCTACCCGCAGGTCCATATCTCCTTGTTTTAGCTTCCTACTTCTCTTAAATCCCTGCAAGTGATTGCAAATGTGATGACCACATCCGGCATCCAATACCCATGATTCATAAGAAGTAATAAGACAATCTATCATAAAGATACCTGAGTCATTGGGCGAACCAATGTCTAGCTGATCTATGTCGAGTGAGTGCTCGCATGAATCCTTGCTGCCATAGTCTGGGCAACAAATATCCCCAAGCTCTTCCAACCAGTCATCCTCTTGCATAGGGTCCACTACTGTTGACTCTAGCTTCTTTGGATCTAGATCATCGCTAATGCACATGAGAATCTCGTGCAAACTTGCGACGGTCATCTCAAAATCTCCAAGGACATACATTATTCTAGTCTGATAATAGTCCGACAAGGAACAGAATAAAAGCATAACTAGCTCATGTGGCTTTGATTTTGGTCCAAAGGTCTCGTAGCAATCAAGAAGTCTTCTCATATTTATGAGACGATCGCTAATTAGCTGGTTTTCTTTCATCTTCAGCGAAAGAATTTCTTTCAATAACAAGATACGACATACCCGTTCACTATACTTGAACCTTTCCTCAAATGCTCGAACAACCTCAAAAGATGACTTCTCCCGGAGATCATCCGTAAACTCGGATGAAGCTGAGAGAACGAGAATCGACATGACATCAGATTCATCAGCCAGATACTGATAGTAAGCATCATACTCACTATCCTGGGCATCTTCTCCTGGTTGTCCTAGAGGTAAAGTCTCTATGACGTATAGCTTTCCCTGTGCATCTAATATATTCTTAAGATGCATCTTCCAAACGGCGAAGTTTGGACCTGAAAGCTTCCACTTGCCAACGATAAGGCTTAGGGATTTTTCGGGTGAGTAAAACGGAATAACAGATAAAATAGACATCTACAGAAAAAGAAAAGATAAAACCGATTCAGTAATATGATTATATCTTCTAATAATTACTACCTTTTAAAAATAATTTATTAGACTATGATCCATATTTCACATTTCCTGATGCAAGGTTTGGGCACTTCCCATTGGGACAATGCTATTTTCGGTAGGTAAACCTATACCAATCGTATCCTACCTGGACACGACTCCTAGATCTGCGGGACATCGGCTACAAGAACCGTGCATGCTTTAGTTCCTCGAGTGCATTTTGGGCCGAGACTCCCGATTATCACCAAAATAGATCGCACCACATAAGACTGTGTGAACTCTGGCCGGGACTCCCGATTATCGCATAGCCTTTCACACCCTTTCCCGTAATGGTTTGAACCCGAATGCCCAAGGTTTGGTCGCTTCCGACACCCGAGTACCGTTTAACAGGAAAGGTGTACCATTAGATGGGTACCACACTGATCTAAGATTTTTTTAAAAAGGATTTCAAAGTTTTTAAAACAAAAACTTTTGCCAATTTTCTTGTAAAAACACTGTTTAATAATAACTATTATTAAAACACTGTTTTATTTCATCGTGAGAATCACAACCACGCATATAATAAATATGTAAAGAAATAAAACAAACATATGCTATCTATGCCTTAGCCTTGCCTTAACTAATGTCGGTTTCGTGAGCCACACGAAAAACCCGACGGTCCAAAACCTAAGTGGAAAACAACACACAAGGCATGAACTTCTGAAGCTCCCACTGGCTCTAGCATCTAATCCTGCTCCTTGCTCCTTGCTCCTTGCTCCTTGCTCCTTGCTCCTTGTATCAGCTTCAAAACTATTCTATTTATCTATTCTAAAAACTAAAAACTAAAAATAAAATTACAAAGTAATCAAAAGCACGCAGGCCCGCTAATCTAGTACTTTTACATTTTAGAATAGGGGTTGTAAGTGGCACGCAGGCCTCCCCACACCATAAAATAGAATAAACCAACACAACCACAAGAGCAATAGATAAAACAATCCACAAGGTCTAGGGCTCGGCTATAGCATCCCAAACATGTAGTAAACTAATACATGAAATAAAAAGCAACTGATTTCTAATTATTCATCTTGATGAAAAATCCTGATTTTAACAACCTGTCAAAATCTTCTATATTGTATCCCGTTATTTGCAAAATATATTTCAAGTTTCATACTTGATAATTAATCAAAAACTCAAAATAATATTTTTAAATTTGAAGTTAAAACA